>CM036312.1:34318999-34918999 GCA_020567845.1 Rhododendron henanense subsp. lingbaoense
TACGCGAAGGAAGAATGTAGGTAGTAGCATCAAACAAACCAGGCTCCTCAATCACCTCCTCGTCAGAAGATGAATACTCGCACCTACATGAAGGGTGCGAGGATGAACCCGCAACACCCGAAGATGGCGTGGCCATCACGTCTGAGCCAAGAAAGGAAGAAAACCAACGGTTTCAAACAACCGAAGCTGGCAGCAACGGCGACGGCGACGGCAACGGCGGCTGGAGGTGATGGTAGCCGGCGGCGAGAGAGGAGAAGGACGGCGGCGAATGGGAATGAACGTCGGAGGAGGAAAACGAAGGAGAAAAGTAGGGGGAGGGGAAAAGATTAAATGGGTCGTGAGATCGATTAAACCGAACTTAAATCGATTTTCTGACCTTTGGCTTTCTCACGGCCGATACATCGATTCCTCGGCCGAGACATCAATCCTTCGGCCGAGAGATCGATCTCCTGGCCTCCTGATCTATTTCCCTCAGCCATATCAGGTCTTGCTCTGTGCACCGACTCAAGCCACTACAGACTTCTAAGTCCTCAACCAACCAAGTAGCCTTGGGGGCATCCCCGAGCCAATACAATATGATCAAAACCAGCCTTGGGGGCATATCCAAGCATGAGGAAAATCTCTCTCCACGAACTGCTGCCCAAAACAAGTCAATTCACTCAGCGGCTCTATGCCTATACTCACTCAGTGGCTCGAGGCTCGTCACCATGTCTATCCACTCATCAAGCACCGTGACTCCAAGTCTACTTCAGCGGCTCAAAGCCCATTACTTCAACAGGCTCGAAGCCTATATCCACCGTTTCAACTGGCTCGAAGCCATAACAATCAACTCAGCGGCTCCAAGCCCTCGACTCAGCAGCTCTATGCTCATTATCTCACTCAGCGGCTCCAAGCCCACTATTTCAACTGGCTCGAAGCCGTAAACAACCAATCTCAGCGGCTCGAAGCCCATTATCGACAAGCTCTACGCCTGTAATCACTCAACTCAGCGGCTCCAAGCCCACTATTTCAACGGGCTCGAAGCCATAACAACAATCTTAGCGGCTCCAAGCCCATTATCGACAGGCTCTACGCCTGTTATCACAACTCAACGGCTCAAAGCCCATCATCTCAACTGGCTCGAAGCCCATCATCTCAACTGGCTCAAAGCCGTAAACAAGCAAATCTCAACAGGCTCTAAGCCGCCCCAACAATCAAGACATCATTCTCAGGCTCTACGCCTGAATGCTCAAGAATCTAACATTTTTGAATGCTCAAGCTCTACGCTTGGATGCCCAACCACTGTGTACTGGATGCTCAAGTTATACACTTGAATGCTCAAGCTCTACGCTTGGATGCCCAACCACTGCGTACTGGATGCTCAAAGCCTGTACTTTGAATGCTCGGATTCTGCCGTCCGAATGCTCGAGCTCTACGCTCTGAATGCTCAAGTCCGGAACTTGATAGAAGCTCTAAGCTTAAAAACAAACACACACGCACGGGCCCGTGCGCATATTGCATTATCACATCGAGTCTGCATCATCATATCTGTTCACATCTAACAACCATCATCACACACATACACTCTGCATATCTCTCATGAAACAGGTCAACCCTGCAATTAACCGGCTCTACGCCTCTGTGTTTTTGATCGGTTCAGCGCCTCGATCCTTTGGCTCTACGCCAACACTTATGATGAGAAAGCTCCGTGCACAGACCATCAGAATGCAACCAGCTCTACGCTTCGGTTCATATCACGTCAAGCTCTAAGCTCCGACACCTCAGGCTCTCGCCTTATGATCAATACCAGCTCCGCGCTTTGGTCCCATCAAGCTCTAAGCTCTCCTCAGGCCTTCGCCTCATGACCACAGCAGGCTCCACGCCTCAGTTCTATCACCTCGGGCTCTTGCCTTATACCAGCTCCGCGCTTTGGTTCAAACACGACAAGCTCTAAGCTTCGACACCTCAGGCCTTCGCCTCACGACCACAGCAGGCTCTACGCCTCAATCTAATCACCTCAGGCTCTCGCCTTATGATCAACACCGCGCTTCGGTCCTATCAATCCAATCTCCTCAGGCCTTCGCCTCAAAACTGCAACAGGCTCCATGCCTCGATTCCATCACTCTCCAGGCTCTCGCCTCATGACTACAACCGGCTCCGTGCCTCGGTTCCCTCATTCCGTAAAGCTCCGTGCTCCAGTTACTGGCCCTGTGCCCCCCATATCTCAAAAACAAACGGCGTCCGACTCATCCCAGCAGATGGTTTGGATTCCACCCCATTACATCAATTCCTTCCAGCTCATTCGCAAGGATAGGCTACTCTACCGAGCTCCTTTCAGTCAAAGTAAGGATGATCAAGAAAAGCAAACGCACCTGCCGTGTACTGGTCTACCCCAAAATACTAAGGAAGCTCTACGCAATAACTCCCCAGGCAGCCCTACGCTCCTTCAACTATCTTCCGCCAAAACCCTGGCTCAGTCTAGGTACGTCACACTACGGCTTTTTAAGCCCTAAGGTACGTCTTCTGTCTCAAACCCTCCAAACTTTTATTTTTCTTTATTGCCCGAACTACGGTTGGTCTGAATTTCCCTTGTGGAATACGTAGGCAGCCTCCCGGCCCGACCATAACAAAAACCTTTTTTCAAAAACCCCTTGGAATAGTGGTTGGACCAAATTGAGTTGCTTTTTACAGCTTTGACTCTTACTCAAACATGTCTCGCGATCCGTCTGAGTTCAGTCAAAGAGGGGCATCTGTAGACACCCCAATTTGGCCTAACGATTATTTCAAGTCCCACCTTGGGACCATCCCGATGATGAAATGGATACAGTGATTGCTGATTGCTTCCTTGAGAACCTTAGGACTTTCGGTAAGAACTTTGAGCCACTTAGAGGACCCAATTCAAATCCATACAGCCTTTCAGACAGAAATACAGAAGCCTAGGAGAATCCATCTGTTGGCCGTGACATCGATCCCACGACCCTAACATCATTTCCTCACCCGAGCAACCTGTTGCTAGCAAAATCTCCCTGAGAGATCAATCCCTCGGCCGCAAGATCTATCCTTCGGCCGAGACATCCATTCCTCGGCCGTGATATCCTTTACTCGGCCGCTAGATCGACCTTTTTCCAGACTCTCGAACGTTCTGTCAATTGTTTGATCCAACTACACTACCTCTCCGATGCGTTCGGGCCACGTTCAGAGATTACGACGTAGAGTTAGAGGTGCATTGCAATTGCAATTGCCATCTCGTGATTTGATTGGCCGGAGTGAGTCACCAATTGCCTATATAAAGGGCCTTTGGACTCTAAAAATAAACACACGAAATTCATTAGAGAATACACTCTCTCAAGCCACGAAACTCTGCCAAAATACTCTCTCAAACCCACTCCTCAAAAGCTCTAACCTCCCGAAGGCAGCCGTCAATCCGGCGATCAAACCCCGAAGTTCAAACCCTAACCCTAGGGTTTTCAATCAAGCAATCAGTCAATCACGCCCAATCCAAAGCAATCAAGCAACTGAGGGATGAAGGTGGTGAGGCCCAACGGCCTCTGGTTTGTCTTATTTACTGTAATTCTGACTAACCGTAGCGTTTTGATCATCTGTTAATCTTTCTGTCTGGTGTGAGGAAGAACACCGACCGGGGCTTTGATCCCTCGGCCGGTACATCAAACCAGGAGGATCCCTCGGCCGTGACATCCATTCATCGGCCGCGGGATCCATCTCCCTGGGACAGTTTGTTTTGTTTTGCTTTCTGACGCATGCTTTATTTATCGCACTGGCTCACTTTACTTACTGTTTAAAGGAATAGATAAACAAACTACATGTTAGAATTAAACAAGGCATCTACATGTCTTATGTTGAACGATTATGGGCCAGTCTCACGACTGGGCAAAGAGGGGTGCCTAACACCTTCCCCTTATTGTACTTTTGGCTCCCGTATCCAGAATCTCTATCTGTTTTCCCAGTTTTAATAAACTGGGTGGCGACTCTGTTTTGATGATAACCGCTATCATGTGGCGATGTTCCTAGCCATGGGAATGTCCATGATTTTGGTTTACGAAGCAAGCAAGCAACCGAGCAAACAAACGTGATCAATCTGTATGGCGATGCCCCGTTTGGGAGGTGTCTACAGATCCGAAACTAGTCGGGGCCGAATAAGCTAGTTGGAAAATTCTACGGGCGGTGAAACTCCAAATTCGGACTCAGCTTTGGATGGCAGTAACTCTGTCAATATTTGGCCGAATATGATCGTTCTTGAGTCGAAATCGAAGCTCTAGAAGTCCTCTACAACTTTCGTGAAGGAAGTTGATCCTAGAAAGTACTTTAGGTGGGGGAAATATGGGGATAAAGAAATGGACAGTTTGCTGTCTGGAATCTGGAATCCGAATTTTGACTGAACTTCGGATGCCAATATCTTTGTCGTTTCTTGACCGATTAGGGTGGTTCTTGGGTCTAACTTGAAGATCTTGAAGTGCTCTAAAACTTTCCCGAAGGAAGTTTATCCTAGAAACTACTCTAAGCAGGAGAATAATGAGGATTTACAAAGGGCAGTAGGCTGCCTGGAAAAACAGAAATGGTTTCTAGAGAGAAGTTGGAGCAATGCTTAGAAATTCTAGAGAGAAGTGGGAGCAAGAAGTGAAGGTGTGAGTTTAAGCTTGGAGTGGTCTTCTATTTATAGGCAAGGCATGCCTCTCTCCCTCTCTCAACCGAAATCTCTCTCTCGCTCTCTCTCTCTCTCCATATCTCTTTTTGTTTGTTTATTCAACCAAATCATGCTTTCTTAGAAGATCAAGCCAAAGACTAGGCTTGCATGGCTAGAACATGTACCTTGGATTTGATTTTGGAAGATTTTGAGTGAAGAAGTAAGGGTTTGTACAAGATTTGGTTACTAGTTTAACAATTTAGGACATTTGTACAAGATTTGGCTAGGAAGAACACAATCCTTGGGTGATATCAAAGTAGATAGAAGATCAACCAAATCTTTCTCCTTCCTTCCCTCTCTCTCTCCCTCTCGGAAATTCTCTCTCTCTCTATCTCTCTCTTTGGTACAATGTAAGTACATAGGTGGAAAGATTACAAGACTTTCCTTCCATTTCTAGGGTAAATCTAGGTTATTCTATTGGGGTCTAGGTCTAGTCTAGTACTTTGGAAGATTGGATTTGGATTGAAAGAGTAAGAAACCCTAGATTTGGTGGTACATGATGAGGTATGAAGATGGCTCAAAGGACATGACTAGGCTTGGAAGAGTACAAGGGTACACATCACCAATCTCTCTCTCCCTCTCTCATCTGGCCTCTCTCTCTCTCCCTCCCTCTCTCACTCTCTCTGCCTCTCTCTCCCTCTCTCTCTCTCTCTCTCTCTCTCTCTCTCTCTTAGTCCAAGGGACACCTAAGCATGAAAGGACTATGGTTTGGTGGTTGACTTAGAAAGAGTAAGAGATTGTGTTGTAAGGTTGTAAGGATATCTAGTACTTGAAATCTCTCCCATATCTCTCCATATATCTTTCTCTCCAAGTACAAGTACTTAAGTATTTATATACTAGGATTTGAAAGAAGACAATCCAAAGAGTACATCACTCTTCTTCCTCTTTCCTATCTCTCTTTCTCTCTCTCCCTCTCCCATCTCTCTCTCGGCTCTCTCTCCTCTCTCTCTCCCGAATTCCTCTCTCTCTCTCCCTTGTACTACATGAGTATATTTATATAGATACATATCTACCAAATAGATTTTGGAAGTACAAGGTATTTAATAAACTAAGGGAATTTGAAAGAATAGGGATTTCCTAATTAAATAATGAATTGAACACATGATTTCTTCCTCTAATAATACAATATTTGTACTCATGTCTCCTTATAATACAATATTTGTACTCAGAGAATCCTAGAATCCAATTTTATATTAGATACTCTTCCAATTCTTTAATGGGAGAATCCCATGGGATTCTAGAAAATGAATTAACTATAATATAATAGTACTAGTCCTATTTTCCAATGGATAATAATTCTCCTAACAACTATGGACCAATGGACAAAGGTCAACGGTTGAATTTTTGGTCAAAGGGTTCCACTTAGGGTTCAAGAGGTTCAAATGGTTCGAGGAAGGTCAAGAGTTTAATTAGATTATCTCCGAGGATTAGGTTAGAAGCTAGCTAGGCTTGCTAAGTAGGATTTCTAGTCGAAAAGATAACCTAGGTTTAAGCTTGATGATTAAGGAAATAGTCCAACACACTTGTCTTTAGAAAATGATCTTATTGCTCGGAGTGAAGAAATCTAGTTTTATAAGTCTAGAATTTAGTAACGACGGATTTTTGGGTATTATAAAGGAATTTTAAAAGAAGTCCAAGTATTTAAAATAAAAATTCAAATTTTTAACGAAATTTTTACTGACCAAAAATCAGGGTCGTTACAGTTTCCAGATGAGGAGGTGCTAGCAGTTGTCGAAGACACCTGGACTCTTTACTTTGATGGAGCGGCTAATCAGAAAGGATATGGGATTGGGGTTTTGTTGATAACTCCGGATGGTTCTGATATTCCGTTTGCGTTTAAACTCAATTTCGATGTCACTAACAACCAAGCTGAGTATGAAGCCTATATTGTTGGCATGGAAGCTGCCCTCACGCTTGGTGTTGAAAAGCTTGAGGTCATTGGCGATTCCAACCTTGTTGTGTCTCAGGCCAATGGGGACTGGAAAGTTCGGGAGGACAGATTGAAGCCTTATCATCAAGACCTGGAGGATCTCATTCCTCGTTTTAACAAAGTGACCTTTACGCACATTCCCCGTCTAAAGAATCAATTTGCAGATGCCTTGGCAACTTTAGCTTCCATGGTTGAACTCCCGGTGGGTGTCAAGTTACGTCCGATCCTTACAACGGGACTTGCCTGCTTATCAATATGTCAACACTGTCGATGATGTCGATGACGGCCTACCCTGGTACCATGATATATGGAATTTCATTGAGAACGGCAGTGTAGACACCTCCCAAACGGGGCATCGCCATACAGATTGGTTACGTTTGTTTGCTCGATTGGTTGCTTGCTTCATAAACCAAGTGTAGACACCTCCCAAACGGGGCATCGCCATACAGATTGATCACGTTTGTTTGCTCGGTTGCTTGCTTGCTTCGTAAACCAAAATCATGGACATTCCCATGGCTAGGAACATCACCACATGATAGCGGTTATCATCAAAATAGAGTCGCCACCCAGTTTATTAAAACTGGGAAAACAGATAGAGATTCTGGATACGGGAGCCAAAAGTACAATAAGGGGAAGGTGTTAGGCACCCCTCTTTGCCCAGTCGTGAGACTGGCCCATAATCGTTCAACATAAGACATGTAGATGCCTTGTTTAATTCTAACATGTAGTTTGTTTATCTATTCCTTTAAACAGTAAGTAAAGTGAGCCAGTGCGATAAATAAAGCATGCGTCAGAAAGCAAAACAAAACAAACTGTCCCAGGGAGATGGATCCCGCGGCCGGTGAATGGATGTCACGGCCGAGGGATCCTCCTGGTTTGATGTACCGGCCGAGGGATCAAAGCCCCGGTCGGTGTTCTTCCTCACACCAGATAAAAAGATTAACAGATGATCAAAACGCTACGGTTAGTCAGAAATACAGTAAATAAGACGAACCAGAGGCCGTTGGGCCTCACCACCTTGATCCCTCAGTTGCTTGATTGCTTTGGATTGGGCGTGATTGACTGATTGCTTGATTGAAAACCCTAGGGTTAGGGTTTGAACTTTGGGGTTTGATCGCCGGATTGACGGCTGCCTTCGAGAGGTTAGGGCTTTTGAGGAGTGGGTTTGAGAGAGTATTTTGGCAGAGTTTCGTGGCTTGAGAGAGTGTATTCTCTAATGAATTTTGTGTGTTTATTTTCGGAGTCCAAAGGCCCTTTATATAGGCAATTGGTGACTCACTCCGGCCAATCAAATCATGAGATGGCAATTGCAATTGCAATGCACCTCTAACTCTACGTCGTAATCTCTGAGTGTAGCCCGAACGCATCGAGAAGGTAGTGTAGTTGGATCAAACGTCTGACAGAACACGTTCCAGAGTCTGGAAAAAGGTCGATCTGGCGGCCGAGTTAAGGATATCACGGCCGAGGAATGGATGTCTCAGCCGAAGGATAGATCTTGCGGCCGAGGGATTGATCTCTCAGGGAGATTTTGCTAGCAACAGGTTGCTCGGGTGAGGAAATGATGTTAGGGCAGTGGGATCGATGTCACGACTGACAGATGGATTCTCCTAGGCTTCTGTATTTTCTGTCTGAAAGGCTGTATGGCTTTGAATTGGGTCCTCTAAGTGGCTCAAAGTTCTTACCGAAAGTCCTAAGGTTCTCAAGGAAGCAATCAGCAATCACTGTATCCATTTCATCATCGGGATGGTCCCAAGGTGGGACTTGAAATAATCGTTAGGCCAAATTGGGGTGTCTACAGATGCCCCTTTTTTACTGAACTCAGACGGATCGCGAGACATGTTTGAGTAAGAGTCAAAGCTGTAAAAAGCAACTCAATTTGGTCCAACCACTATTCCAAGGGGTTTTTGAAAAAGGTTTTGTTATGGTCGGGCCGGGAGGCTGCCTACGTATTCCACAAGGGAAATTCAGACCAACCGTAGTTTGGGCAAAAGAAGTTTTGTTATGGTCGGGCTCGGAGGCTGCCTACGTATTCCACAAGGGAAATTCAGACCAATCGTAGTTCAGGCAATAAAGAAAAGTAAAATTTGGGAGGGTTAGAGACAAAAGACGTACCTTAGGGCTTAAAAAGCCGTAGTGTGACGTACCTAGACTGAGCCAGGGTTTTGGCGGAAGATAGTTGAAGGAGCGCTGGGCTGCCGGGGAGTTTTTTTACGGAGAGCTTCCTTAGTATTTTGGGGTAGACCAGTACATGGCAGGTGCGTTTGGTTTTCTTGATCATCCTTACTTTGACTGAAAGGAGCTCGGTAGAGTAGCCTATCCTTGCGAATGAGCTGGAAGGAATTGATGTAATGGGGTGGAATCCAAACCATCTGCTGGGATGAGTTGGACGCCGTTTGTTTTTGAGATATGGAGGGCGCAGGGCCAGTAACTGGAGCACGGAGCTTTGGAGATGTGGGAACCGAGGCACGGAGCCAGTTGTAGTCATGAGGCGAGAGCCTGGAGAGTGATAGCTTCTGACGTGATGGTAACCGAGGCGCGGAGCCGATTTGAGGCGTGGAACCTGTTGCAGTCTTGAGGCGAAGGCCTGAGGAGATTGGATTGAGGCGTGGAGCCTATTGCAGTCTTAAGGCGAGGGCCTGATGTGAGCTTAGAGCTTGATGGAACCGAAGCGCGGAGCTGGTATTGAACACAAGGCGAGAGCCTGAGGTGTCGGAGCTTTGAGCTTGATAGGACCAAAGCGCGGAGCTGGTTGCATTCTGATGGTCTGTGCACGGAGCTTTCTCATCATAAGTTTTGGCGTAGAGCCAAAGGATCGAGGTACTGGACCGATCAACAGAACCGAGGCATAGTGCCAGTTGATTGCAGGGTTGACCTATTTCATGAGAGATATGCAGAGTGTATATGTGTGATGGTTGTTAGATGTGAACAGATATGATTGTGCAGACTCGATGTGAAAATGTTGATGCATTTGATGCAATATGTGCACGGGCCCGTGCGTGTGTGTTTGTTTTAAGCTTAGAGCTTCTATCAAGTTCCGGACTTGAGCATTCAGAGCGTAG
Organism: Rhododendron henanense subsp. lingbaoense; assembly: GCA_020567845.1. Lineage (NCBI taxonomy): Eukaryota > Viridiplantae > Streptophyta > Magnoliopsida > Ericales > Ericaceae > Rhododendron > Rhododendron henanense. Next base: position 34,328,670 of record CM036312.1, read on the forward strand.
AGCTTGTAGACACCTCCCAAACGGGGCATCGCCATACAGATTGATCACGTTTGTGTTTGCTCGATTGGTTGCTCACTTCATAAACCAAAATCATGGACATTCCCATGGCTAGGAACATCACCACATGATAACGGTTATCATCAAATAGAGTCGCCACCTAGTTTATTAAAACTAGGAAAATGGATAGAGATTCTGGATTCGGGAGCCAAAAGTACAGTAAGGGGAAGGTGTTAGGCACCCCTCTCTGCCCAGTCGTGAGACTGGCCCATAATTGTTCAACATAAGACGTATAGATGCTTTGTCTAATTCTAACACATAGTCTGTTTAATTATTCCTTTAAACAGTAAGCAAAGTGAGCCAATGCGATAATTGAAGCATGCATCAGAAAGCAGATAAAACAAACAAAATGTCCCAGGGAGATGGATCTCGCGGCCGGTGAATGGATCTCACGGCCGAGAGATCCCCCTGGTTTTATTTATCGGCCGAGGGATCGAATCCCCGGTCGATGTTCTTCCTCACACCAGACAGAAAAGCTTAGCGAATGATTTAGATGCTACGGTTAGTCATAAACATGATAAATAAAACAAACCAGAGGCCGTTGGGCCTCACCACCTTGATCCCTCAGTTGCTTGATTGCTTTGGATTGGGCGTGATTGATTGATTTCTTGGTCGAGAACCCTAGAGTTAGGGTTTGAACTTCGGGGTTTGATCGCCGAATTGACGGCTGCCTTCGGAAGGTTAGGGCTTTTGAGGTATGGGATTGAGAGAGTATTTTGACAGAGCTTCGAGGTTTGATTGAGTGTGTGGGTATCTCAATTTCTGTGTGTTAATTCGGAACCCAAAGGCCCCTTTATATAGGCATAGGGATGACTCACTCCGGCCAATCAAATCACGAGATGGCAATTGCAATTGCAATGCATCTCAAACTCTACGTCGTGATCTCCGAACGTAGCCCGAACGCATCGGAAAGGTAGTGTAGTTGGATCAAACCAAATGTCTGACAGAACGTTCGAGAGTCTGGAAAAAGGTCGATCTGGCGGCCGAGCAATGGATGTCGCGGCCGTGTAATGGATGTCTCGGCCGAAGGATAGATCTTGCGGCCGAGGGATTGATCTCTCAGGGAGATTTTGCTGGCAACAGGTTGCTCGGGCGAGGGATTGAAGTTATGGCCGTGGGATCGATGTTACGGCCGTCAGATGGATTCTCCTAGGCTTCTGTATTTTCTGTCTGAAAGGCTGTATGGCTCTGAATTGGGTCCTCTAAGTGGTCAAAGTTCTCACCGAAAGTCCTAAGGTCCTCAAGGAAGCAATCATCAATCATTGTATCCATTTCATCATCGGGATTGTCCCAAGGTGGGACTTGAAATAATCGTTAGGCCAAATTGGGGTGTCTACAGATGCCCCTCTTTGACTGAACTCAGACGGATCGCGAGACATGTTTGAGTAAGAGTCAAAGCTGTAAAAAGCAACTCAATTTGGTCCAACCACTATTCCAAGGGTTTTCGAAAAAGGTTTTGTTATGGTCGGGCCGGGAGGCTGCCTACGTATTCCACAAGGGAAATTCAGACCAACCGTAGTTCGGGCAATAAAACAAAATAAAAGTTTGGAGGGTTAGAGACAGAAGACGTACCTTAGGGCTTAAAAGCCGTAGTGTGACGTACCTAGACTGAGCCAGGGTTTTGGCGGAAGATAGTTGAAGGAGCGCAGGGCTGCCTGGGGAGTTTTTGCGGAGAGCTTCCTTAGTATTTTGGGGTAGATCAGTACACTGCAGGTGCATTTGCTTTTCTTGATCATCCTTACTTTGACTGAAGGGAGGTCGGTAGAGTAGCCTATCCTTGCGAATGAGCTGGAAGGAATTGATGTAATGGGGTGGAATCCAAACCATCTGCTGGGATGAGTTGGACGCCGGTTTGCTTTTGAGATGTAGGGGGGCGCAGGGCCAGTAACTGGAGCACGGAGCTTTGCATAATGAGGGAACCGAGGCACGGAGCCGGTTGTAGTCATGAGGCGAGAGCCTGAGGTGTCAGAGCTTTGAGCTTGTCGTGCTGAGCCGAAGCGCGGAGCTGGTATAAGGCGAAAGCCTGAGGTGATGGAATTTGATGGAACCGAAGCGCGGAGCTGGTATAAGGCGAGAGCCTGAGAGTGATGGAATCGAGGCGTGGAGCCTGTTGCGATTTTGAGGCGAATGCCTGAGGGGTTTGATAAGACCGAAGCGCGGAGCTGGTATTGATCATAAGGCGAGAGCCTGTGGTGATTGATAGGACCGAAGCGCGGAGCTGGTGTTGATCATAAGGCGAGAGCCCGGGGTGATTTGATTGAGGCGTGGAGCCTGCTGTGGTTTATGAGGCGAAGGCCTGAGGAGATTGGGTAAGACCGAAGCGCGGAGCTGGTGTTGATCATAAGGCAAGAGCCTGAGGTGTCAGAGCTTTGAGCTTGACGTGATGAACCGAAGCGCGGAGCTGGTATAAGGCGAGGGCCTGAGATGATTAGCTTTGAGGCATGGAGCCTGCTGTGGTTTATGAGGCGGAGGCCTGAGTTGTCGGAGCTTAGAGCTTGATAGAACCGAAGCACGGAGCTGGCATAAGGCAAGGGCCTGAGTTGTCGGAGCTTAGAGCTTGACGTGATATGAACCGAAGCGTAGAGCTGGTTGTATTCTGATGATCTGTGCACGGAGCTTTCTCATCATAAGTGTTTGACGCGGAGCCAAAGGATCGAGGCGTTGGGCCCATCAATAAAACCGAGGCATAGAGCCGGTTGACTGCAGGACTGACCTGTTTCATGAGAGATATGCAAAGTGTATATGTGTAATGATGGTTGTTAGATGTGAACAGATGAGATGCAGACTCGATGTGAAAATGTTGATGCAAATGTGCACGGGCCCGTGCGTGTGTGTTTGTTTTAAGCTTAGAGCTTCTATCAAGTTCCGGACTTGAGCATTCAGAGCGTAGGGCTCGAGCATTCGGACGGCAGAATCCGAGCATTCAAAGTACAGGCTTTGAGCGTCCAGTACACAGTGGTTGGGCATCCAAGCGTAGAGCTTGAGCATTCAAGTGTATGACTTGAGCATCCAGTACACAGTGGTTGGGCATCCAAGCGTAGAGCTTGAGCATTCAAAAATGTCAGATTTTTGAGCATTCAGGCGTAGAGCCTGAGAATAGATGTCTTGATTGCTGGGGCGGCTTAGAGCCTGTTGCTTGTTTACGGCTTCGAGCCAGTTGAGATGATGAACACAGGCTTCGAGCCGCTGAGTTGTGATAACAGGCGTAGAGCCTTTTGATAACGGGCTTTGAGCCGTTGAGACTGGTTGTTTACGGCTTCGAGCCAGTTGAGATGATGAACACAGGCTTCGAGCCTGTTAAGAACTTGATTGTGTACGGCTTCGAGCCATTTGAAACAGTGGGCTTGGAGCCGCTGAATTGAGTGGTTACAGGCGTAGAGCCTGTTGCCGTGATAGCGAGCACAGAGCTGCTGATCCGAGGGCTTCGAGCCGCTGGGTGAGTGAATACAGACGTAGAGCCTGTAGAGCCGCTGAGATGGCTTGTTTATGGCTTCGAGCCATTTGAAATGGTGGACTCGGAGCCGCTGAGTTACAGGCGTAGAACCTGTTGCTGTGATAGCGAGCGTAGAGCTGCTAAGTCGAGGGCTTGGAGCCACTGAGATGATGGTTATGGCTTCGAGCCAGTTGGGATAGCGGGCTTGGAGCCGCTTTGGTGAGATAACGGGCATAGAGCCTGCTGTGTTGAGGCAATGGGCTTTGGGCCGCTGAGTTGATGGCTTCGAGCCGCTGGGTTCATGGTTTTGAACCAGTTGAGATGGTGGATGTAGGCTTCGAGCCTGTTGAGGTAGTGGGCTTCGAGCCGCTGAGATTGCGATAGCGAGCGTAGAGCTGCTGAATAAGTACAGGTGTAGAGCCTGTTGATAATGGGCCTCGAGCCGTTGAGTTGATGGCATTCGAGCCGCTGAGTGAACCGATAATGGATATGGGCGTAAAGCCGCTAGCAGTTTGTGGAGAGAGAGCTTCGATGCTTGGGCATGCCCCCAAGGCTAGTTTGGATTACATTGCATTGGCTTGGGGATGCCCCCAAGGCTACTTTGATTGGTTCTGTTGGTCACGGACCCCGAATTCATGATGGCTCGGATTGGTGCACTGAGCATGATCTGATGTTGCTAAGGGAATTTGATTAAGGGGCCAGGAGATCGATCTCTCGGCCGCATAATTGATTAGCCGGCCGAGCTATCAATGTATCGGCCGCGTAATCCCTTTATTTCCAGGGGCCTATAAAAGGTCACAGCGTCGACCGTTTCATTTCACTTTTTCCTCTTTCTTTTCCTCTTCCTCTCCTCGTTTCGAGAACTCCGTAGCCGAAGACTCCCTTCCATCTATCCTCGTTTTCGACAGCTCCGGGCCGTGGGTGGTATGCCGTCGTGGCTAGTGTGCGCGGAGGGAGACCGCGTTTGCTTTTGGTCCTGTCTCGACGCTTGATTACGGATCCTCGCATGGGTATGCTTGATTAGGGGCCCTCGCATGGGTGACTTGCTTCCGCGATGTGGAACTCCTGGTGTGGCGGTGGTACGCGGTGTGGTGGTTTTTCTGGGCCATGTGGTGTCCCTTCTGCTCCGTAGTACTCCTCTGGTATACACCGTCCCAGGGGTGTCCTCTCCTTTTTTGCAGCTGGTCTCTTTTGTTCGGACCACCAGAGGGTTCGACATCCTCTTCTGCTCCCCTTTGTTTCTTTCTTTGCTTTTTGTTCCTGCAAAGGTTAGTTCGACAGGAAATCGATGTATAGTTTGTTTAGGAAATGTGGGATGATCCACCTTGTGATGTAAAAAGCTTTCGTTATATGAAACAAAAACCTTCTTGCTCTGTTTGTGATTGTGTACACTGTGTTACGTTTGTTTGCGTGTGATATTTCCGTTAATCCAATGAAACGAACTGAACCGCGGGAACAGTCTGTAAAATAGCCGTTCTGGCGGCCGACCAAATGATTACGCGGCCGAAACTTCGATCTAGCGGCCGAAGGATCGTTTCGTTTGCCTGGGTTTGACTTGTAGATCAACCCTATTATCTACGGGCCGATGGATTGATCCCACGGCCGCCGAATTGAAGTGCCGGCCGAGAGACCGACTGAATTTCCGAGGATTAAGAATCCGATTCCGATTCGAACTAAGACTCGACCTAGTCCTATAAGTACGCGTTCTACGAACCCGATAGCATCGTCAGCAGTGATTTCCTTGCACATGGCACAACCAATCCTTGATCAGTGGTTGGATTCCTTTAATGGCCTTGACCGTTTGCACTTTAAGTCCTTTGGCATGGACTTCCTCTTTTCTCTTCGTCACATTCCCGTGAATTTTGCTTTCCTTAGGGCAGCCGCTAGCTTGTGGGACCCTGATTTTCACGTCTTTCGATTTAAGAGGGAGGAATTATGTCCTACCATCGAGGAATTTGCAGCCATCATGGGTCATTCGGATAGAGAGGGTTTCATTGTCCCTAATCCTTTGTTCAACCGTGGTGATCTCCTAAAGGATTTACTCCAAGTTCAAAAACATGAAGTTAAGTTCTTCCTAGTGAAAGGGAAGCTGGAGATTCTGCAACTCATCCAACGTTTTGGTGCAACTGAGGCTCATCGCCAAGTTTCCTTACAGAAGTTGTGCTTTCATGCATTGTGCATTTGTCTCCTTCATTACCACTTGCTTGGCCCTTCCTCTGGCCATGCTGATCCTATATTGCTTAACCTTGCTCAGCAAATTGGAAATCGTGTGGGTTTCGCTGGTTTAGTATTGGCAGAGATCTTGATGGGTCTAGATTTGATGAAGGGTAGTCCTACAACTCAGTTCTCAGGCGGTCCCTTGTTATTGCAGGTTCACTCTTTTATTTGTTTCATTTGTCAGATTTATCTTTTCACTCATCACTCTTTTGTTTTGACTCACATGTTCTCTCAGCTCACAATTTTCCCTTTTTCTCTAGGTATGGTTGTTTGAAAAGCTAAAAGTGTGGGATGCGCCGGAGCGACTTCCTTACAATCCAGACCAGTGCACGGATCGTCACATGGTTAAACAGTTCCCAACTGAGGCTGCTTGGGCAGCGTGGATGAAGACTTGCAGAGGTGATTGGATTCAATGGGTTTGCCCCTGGTATGGTATCGAGAGCATGACCGCGAGTACCATGAACCACTTTGGTGTAGCAGTGATTGGCATTACTCGAGTCGTTTTCTACTTCCCTGCTCGCTTTCAAAGGCAGTTTGGGGCTGAACAAGCCGCAATCTTAGGTGACCCTGAGTATACTGCCTCTAAGATCCATGATGCCAACTTCCGTCGCAATATGCTGCGTCTTTGGCCAAATAGAGTGATGCAGGAGATTGCTGAGAACTTTGCTGCTAAGCTATCGGGTTCTTACAAACGCTGGTTGAAGAAAAACCTTTTGGAGGATAGAAGTGCAAAGAGAAGGAAGACCTAGAGATCGACGCTTTGCTTATGTTTTTCAAAAGACGTTTGTTTGATTCTAGCTTTCATGGATTAAGAATTGTTTAGGCTTGCTTTGTCCTTTCTCTTTGGAAATAATAAAACATTTGGTCGTTTTATTTGAAGATGTTATTGCCATGATTTGATGGTGAACATGCTTTAGGATAGACCTAGAAATCTCGGAAGCGATGTTGATAGCAGTGGCCGAATCTCAAGCTTAGAGATTGCCTACGTATCCCATGGAGGGAATCAGGCCATAAACGTAGTTCCAACAAAGGGGATTTGTTTTGTTTTTTAGTTAGGGTACACTCGGGTATTTTCCTCTCCTTTTGTGCTCTAATTTTTGCCTAAAAACCGCCCTTGCGGGTTTTCGGTCTAGCGAGCGTTTTATTTATGCCTTAGTTTTTGCCTAAGCCGCCCTTGCGGGTTTTCGGCCTAGCAGGCTGCTCTAATTTTTGCTTGGATCCGCCCACCCTTGTGGTTTTCGGTCCAACGAGCATCTCTCAGGGGTAATACTTCCTCAACTTGTCAATGTTGACTGGCGTTGCGAATTCCATTCCATCCAAGTCTGCAATGTATGCTGCTCCTCCAGAAAGTACGCGTTTGATAAGGTAGGGGCCTCCCCAGTTTGGTCTAAACTTGCCCCTTGGGTCTGAGACGTGGCGACGAATTGCTTTGAGCACCATGTCTCCTGCCTTGACGTCCCTAGGTTTTACCTTTTTGTTGAATGCTCGTGCAATACGGCGTTGATACCCTTGTACATGGTATAAAGCCCTCAGTCTCCTTTCGTCTAGTAATGCCAACTCGTCGTAGCGGTTTTGAACCCAATCCTCTTCGATTATTCCAGTCTCAGCTAGGACCCTTAACGAAGGTAATTCCAATTCGATGGGCAAGACAGCTTCCATTCCATAGACCAGAGAGTAGGGAGTAGCCCCAGTTGAAGTCCTTTCGGTTGTTCGATACCCCCATAGCGCCAGAGGTAGCATTTCCGGCCAGTCTGTATAAGTGTTGATAGTCTTCCGCAGAATCCTCTTGACATTCTTGTTTGCAGCCTCAACTGCTCCATTAGTTTGAGGTCGGTAAGTAGATGACCGATGATTTTGTATCCCAAATTCGGCGAAAAGCTTCTTTGTTGCCCCCTTGAAGTGCGATCCATTATCACAGACAAACTCGTGAGGTACACCATATCGATAGATGATATTAGTACGAATGAATTTGGCCACATGAGTGGCTTTGAGAGTAGCATAAGAGGCTGCCTCTACCCATTTGGTGAAGTAGTCGATGGCCACCAGAATGAACTGATGTTTGTATTTCCCCTTTGGATTTATGCTTCCAATGACATCTATCCCCCAAGTGGAGAATGGCCAAGGGGAGGTCATGCTGTACAATTCCGTAGGGGGAATACGCATACGATCAGCGTGAGTTTGGCATTTGTAACATCGACGGACATAATCAGCGCAGTCGGCTTCCATAGTAGTCCAGTAATATCCCTGACGTAGGATCTTCTTTGCCATCGTTGCCCCATTCATGTGTGGCCCACAAATTCCTTCGTGTATTTCTTCCATTACCTTGCGGCTGTCCTCCGTTGTGACGCAAAGTTGACTTGGACCCAGGTGTGCCCTTCGGTACAATGCTCCTCCACAGATTATAAATCGAGCAGCAAACTTCCGCAAAGCCGTCTTGTCCTTTGAGGTGGCCTCGGACGGGTATTCTCCTTTTTCTAGGAATTCCTTCACGTCTTCGTACCATGGCTTGCCATCGTCTTCATCTTCCTCGGTAAAGGTACATTCACATGCGGGTTTAACCTTTTGTTCGATCATGAGAGGCCGCATTGTGAATCCCAGGGGTATTTCGACCATAGACGCCAATGTTGCCAGTGCATCTGCAAATCTATTGCTCACTCGAGGAGTGTGTGTGAAGATAACAGAATCGAATTGTGGAATTAGATTTTCCAGCACAGAGTGATATAGCTTCAGTGTATCCTCCTTGACCTTCCAGTCTCCTCTTGCTTGAGATACCACCAAGTTTGAATCCCCAGTGACTTCTACCCTTTTTGCTCCTAGCTCCAGGGCTGCCTCCATTCCAGCAATACAAGCCTCATATTCAGCTTGGTTGTTAGTGACTTCAAATCTTAGCTTATATGACAAGGGGATGTGGGAATCGTTTGGGGAAACTAGCAATACCCCTATGCCATATCCACATTGGTTTGATGCTCCATCAAAGTAAAGTTGCCAGGTGTCGTCTAAGAGACATAAGATGTCCTCGTCGGGGAACATGAAGTCCTCTGCCTCAGCTTCTGTCACAGGGTGATCTGCCAAGAATTCTGCCACAGCTCTTCCTTTTACTGATTTCCTTGTCATGTATTTGAGATCGAATTCTGCTAGCAGTAATAACCACCTAGCTAGCTTTCCGATAAGTGCTGGCTTCTCGAAAAGATACTTGATTGGGTCTAAACGAGAGACCAGCACCACCGGATGTGCTAACAGGTAGTGCCTTAGTTTCTTTGTGGCCCATACTAGCCCCCAACAGGTTTTCTCGAGGGGAGTGTACCTTGTTTCGTAATCCATCATTTTCTTGCTGAGGTAGTATATGGTGCACTCTACCTTGGCGTCGTTTTCTTGCGCTAGCATACATCCCATGGACGTGTCTGTTACTGAGAGATACAGAATCAATAGCTTCCCAGGGATGGGTGGCGATAGTACAGGTGGATTCTGAAGGTATTCCTTGATTGCCTCGAACGCTTGCTGACAGTCTTGGCTCCATTCAAAATCCGTACCTTTCTTTAGTAGTTTGAAAAGAGGTTCACAGGTGGTTGTGAGCTTGGAAATGAACCTGCTGATGAACTGTACCTTCCCTAAGAAGCTCCTTACTTCCTTCTCTGTCCTAGGCGGTGATATCTCCATGATAGCCTGTATCTTGGAAGGATCTACCTCAATTCCTCTTTGAGTGATGAGGAATCCCAACATCTTTCCAGCTGTTACCCCAAAAGTGCATTTTTGAGGGTTAAGACGCAACTTGTAATTCCTAATCCTTTCAAAGAACTTTTGGAGTGCTCCATAGTGTCCTTCCCTTTCCTTTGATTTGACTATCATATCGTCGACATACACCTCGACCTCTTTGTGCATCATGTCGTGCAGCAGTGTTGTGGCCATCCTCTGGTAAGTGGCTCCAGCATTCTTCAACCCAAACGGCATTACTCGGTAACAGTAAGTTCCCCAAGGCGTAGTGAAGGTAGTTTTCTCTCTATCCTCAGGAGACATAAGGATTTGGTTATATCCAGAAAATCCATCCATGAAGGATAGCAACGCATGGCCTGCGGTGTTATCTATTAGCTCGTCTATGTGAGGTAATGGGAAGTCATCTTTCGGACTGGCTTTGTTGAGATCTCGGAAATCTACGCAGACCCTGATTCCTCCGTTTTTCTTTGGTACGGGAACGATGTTTGCTACCCATTGTGGATATTCAGTGACTATGAGAAAACCGGCGTTGATTTGCTTAGTGACTTCTTCTTTTATCTTTAGGACCCAATCAGGGCGCATACGTCTCAGTTTCTGTTTAACTGGTTTTGCATCAGGACGAAGAGGAATCTTATGTTGAACAATTTCGGGGTCTATTCCAGGCATGTCCTCATAAGACCAGGCAAAAACATCTTTGTATTCTTTTAGCAAAAAGATTAGTTTTTCACTTTCTTGAGGGGATAGTGTGGCACCAATTTTAACCATTTTGGGCTCGTTTTCAGAGCCTATGTTTGCTGTGATTATCTCCTCAGAAAAAGGTTTAGCGTGCCTTTCCTCTTCTCTCTCGATAAATTCTAGAATTTCTTTCGGAATTTCTTCCTCAAAATTTGGTTTGTCGGAATCCACACAATTGATCATAGGCAAAGTGAAATACTCTAAATCTTCCTTCTCATTGCTAAATTTATCAAAAGACATTTCAGAGTCGAACTCAAAGTAAATGCTATGCCTTGGCACTTTGACCAGGTTTTCCTCACTAGACTTAGTAGTTTCGAAGGATGAAAAGCTTGACTCGGACTGAGTCGACTCGGAGTCGGAATCGGAATCAGAACTAAGATTAGCGCTTTTCATTTTATATTTTAGAGCGTGTTCCACGGTCCAGTTGGGGTAAGCCCCTTTTTCAGCATCCACAATCAGCTCAGAGCAGTCTTTTTCATCACCAAGGTCGATCACCAACACCTCACTGTCACCTTGATTCGCACTTTCATCATTGTCACCCTGCAAGTCTTGGAGGGCCATTTGATTTGCTATTGCTGTTATCTCTTCCAATTGAGCTTCAATTTCGGCTTCGTCGCTGTTGTCGACTCGTCGTGTGCCAACAAAGCCCCACCAATTACCAAAGCTGTCTATGATGGGATGGATCACCCTTATTTCATTGTTGGTGACCCCCTCATCAAAGAGCAGGTTTAGTGATATTTCGTCTAGTGGGTCATTGTCGACAGCCTCTTCTTCCTTTGCCTCTTCAGTCTCGAGGTTGTTGACCTCGTCTATTGGCCAATAATCATCGGTAGGTGCATAAGGGTCATAAAAGTAGATTGGAACCCTGCGAAGCCCTTCTTCTTCAATCAGGTCTTCTACCTCTTCCTCATAAACTGTTCCAGTGAACATGACATGGTCATCTTCAATGATAGCCACCATAGGCTTTGGTTGATTTACTGGAGTGATGTATTCAGAAGGGTTGAAATCTTCAATAGCAAAGTGGAGCGGGCCAGACAGCTTGGTGACAACTTGAAAGTGCGAATCAGACGTGATCAATGATGCAGTCATTTTTCCTGAAAAAGGTTTTTGCTTTAGTTAGATTGATTAATCTTACCTACTGTTTATTTGACTTAGGGAGATTCCTAAGGTTTAACCTGCAAAAGAGAAACTTTACAACATACATACATACAATAGGTGTGAGGAAGAACTCGGAAATAAAAATGCAAGTAGGTTCCTAGCCTGTAGGTTCCTGTCTTAGTTTGATAAGTTCTATGGCTTTCTAAAACATGCAAGGTTTTGGTAGTCTCAGGGTGCTCCGTTGTCAAAGGGCACCAATCCTCTCACCAGCCCATTATAGGTGGTGATTGGGTGATTTCCTTTTTGATATACCACTAGGTACGAGTGACTGTGGAGTTTGCTGGAACCCCCAACATAGCCCGTGTCATGCCGGGATATCAGGTGAACTCAACGGGTTGCCCGCTCGATGCATATGATAAATGAATTAGACAAGGCATGCATTAGTCTTATGTTGAACTTTCTGGTTATGGCTCTCTATTTCCCCAGCAGAGTCGCCAAAAACTGTAGACACCTCCCAAACGGGGCATCGCCATACAGATTGATCACGTTTGTGTTTGCTCGATTGGTTGCTCACTTCATAAACCAAAATCATGGACATTCCCATGGCTAGGAACATCACCACATGATAACGGTTATCATCAAATAGAGTCGCCACCTAGTTTATTAAAACTAGGAAAATGGATAGAGATTCTGGATTCGGGAGCCAAAAGTACAGTAAGGGGAAGGTGTTAGGCACCCCTCTCTGCCCAGTCGTGAGACTGGCCCATAATTGTTCAACATAAGACGTATAGATGCTTTGTCTAATTCTAACACATAGTCTGTTTAATTATTCCTTTAAACAGTAAGCAAAGTGAGCCAATGCGATAATTGAAGCATGCATCAGAAAGCAGATAAAACAAACAAAATGTCCCAGGGAGATGGATCTCGCGGCCGGTGAATGGATCTCACGGCCGAGAGATCCCCCTGGTTTTATTTATCGGCCGAGGGATCGAATCCCCGGTCGATGTTCTTCCTCACACCAGACAGAAAAGCTTAGCGAATGATTTAGATGCTACGGTTAGTCATAAACATGATAAATAAAACAAACCAGAGGCCGTTGGGCCTCACCACCTTGATCCCTCAGTTGCTTGATTGCTTTGGATTGGGCGTGATTGATTGATTGCTTGGTCGAGAACCCTAGAGTTAGGGTTTGAACTTCGGGGTTTGATCGCCGAATTGACGGCTGCCTTCGGAAGGTTAGGGCTTTTGAGGTATGGGATTGAGAGAGTATTTTGACAGAGCTTCGAGGTTTGATTGAGTGTGTGGGTATCTCAATTTCTGTGTGTTAATTCGGAACCCAAAGGCCCCTTTATATAGGCATAGGGATGACTCACTCCGGCCAATCAAATCACGAGATGGCAATTGCAATTGCAATGCATCTCAAACTCTACGTCGTGATCTCCGAACGTAGCCCGAACGCATCGGAAAGGTAGTGTAGTTGGATCAAACCAAATGTCTGACAGAACGTTCGAGAGTCTGGAAAAAGGTCGATCTGGCGGCCGAGCAATGGATGTCGCGGCCGTGTAATGGATGTCTCGGCCGAAGGATAGATCTTGCGGCCGAGGGATTGATCTCTCAGGGAGATTTTGCTGGCAACAGGTTGCTCGGGCGAGGGATTGAAGTTATGGCCGTGGGATCGATGTTACGGCCGTCAGATGGATTCTCCTAGGCTTCTGTATTTTCTGTCTGAAAGGCTGTATGGCTCTGAATTGGGTCCTCTAAGTGGTCAAAGTTCTCACCGAAAGTCCTAAGGTCCTCAAGGAAGCAATCATCAATCATTGTATCCATTTCATCATCGGGATTGTCCCAAGGTGGGACTTGAAATAATCGTTAGGCCAAATTGGGGTGTCTACAGAGCTCGAGCATTCGGATGGCAAAGTCCGAGCATTCAAAGTACAGGCTTTGAGCGTCCAGTACACAGTGGTTGGGCATTCAAGTTATAAACCTTAAGCATTCGAACATCGAGTTTGAGCATCCAGTATGCAGTGGTTGGGCATTCAAACATAGAGCTTGAGCATTCAATTGTAGAACTTGAGCATCCAGTACACAGTGGTTGGGCATTCGAAGGGCTTCGAGCATCCAAAGTGTAGAACTTTGAGCATTCAAGCATGGAGCTTGAGAATTGATGATGTCTTGATTGTTGGGGCGGCTTAGAGCCTGTTGAGATTTGCTTGTGTACGGCTTCGAGCCAGCTGAGACGGTGGGCTTCGAGCCGCTGAGTTGATGAGATGATAAATACGGGTGTTGAGATGATTGTTTACGGCTTCGAGCCAGTTGAGATGGTGGGCTTCGAGCTGCTGAGTTGATGAGTATTCCATCTTCCATCTTCCACGGGGTTTGATTGGTTCCTTATGCTTGGGATGTTTCCAAGGCTAGTTTTGAGTATGCTCGGGATTGCCCCCAAGTCTAGATTCCATAGGCACGGGATTGTCCCCAAGGCTAGTTCTGAGTATGCTCGGGATTGCCCCCAAGGCTAGTTCTTGAGTATGCTCGGGATTGCCCCCAAGGCTAGATTCCATATGCTCGGGGTTGTCCCCAAGGCTAATCCTTGACCATATTCCAATTTGTTAGGGAGATTTCCATTACCTCCACTGCTGGGAGTGCCTTCCGGAGGCCAAACGCCTTCTAGCGACTCAAATGTCTTCTGATGGCTAAATGCTTTCTGCAAGTTGGCAACATAAATGCTTTCTGGAAGCTAGCAACATAAACGCCTTCTGGAGGGTGCATTGAGTGGAAGCCACAGGATTATTTTGCTGGCCTGCTAAGCGCGAGGTTGTGCACATGGCGTGGCATAGAGCTGTTGAGGTGTGGGCATAGAGCCGCTGAGCAGCACTTGAGCGTCCTCAATGTTTCGGTAAGCTTCTCCCTTTTTGTCCTTGGCAGAGAAATAGGAGATTAGAGGCTTGCAGTGGAATGGTTTGTGATGTTGCTGGAGCGAGCTCGGGAGCTAGCACGTGCTGCTGGTTTCGAGGCGTTCATTTTGGGCCTCAATCTTCCGAAGATGGATTGGTCGTTGATGACCTCGCTGGTTAAAAGGTGGTGGGATACTACCAACACGTTCCACTTTCCTTTTGTTGGTGAGATGACGATCACGCCAGGTGATTTTTCTTTGCTGACTGGCCTGTGAGTAGGTGGAGCTCCTCTTTGGGTTAACCCCAGGCTTTGGGAGCGGATAGGGGCTTTGAAGTGGTTCTTGGACAAGGTACCCCCTCTTCACTCGCGTAGTCATGTTGACGTCTCTTGACTGATCAAGACTTTTATGAAGGTTGATATCTCGACTCAGGTGAGTGTTGAGTAGCTGACACGGGCTTTTCTTCTCTACCTCCTTGGGCAAACGTTGTTTGCCAACAAAGATAGTTTAGTGCATACACAGTCTTTAGCCCCTTTTTCAGTATTTGGAGGTTGTTTAGGCGTTTGATTAGGGAGCATCTGTCTTGGCCAACTGGTAGCCCCTTTCCTCTCTGGGCTTTTGAGTATCTTCTTCAATTTCCTACTGACACTAGACATGCGGATGCAGACTGTGTTCCTCGCTACGAGTAATGGTCCATGGGGCAATGGAAGCCATGGTCACCAGTTTTGAGCCTTCCTGAGTGGTGACGGGTTTTGGACCGATTGACGGTTGACCAGGTACCCCTTGCATTCCTTGTTTTTAGATCTCCATTCCTCTATGCTATGGCTGATTTAGACTTTGTTTGCAGGTGAGGTTTGACCCTTGGAGTGGTGTATCAGAGGATGCCCCTCTTGCGAATTCCAGGGTTCTAGATTGTACTCGTAGCCTGTTCGAGGGTCCCTTTTGTTAAACTTGGTACTTATGTGATCGGGTGGCCAGCCAGTGGCGCTTGCGTGCTGAGGATCTTCAGTTTGTTCATCCTCCTCCTCCGGTGTTGATGAGGTCTACTTCTTCGATGTCTAAAGTAGACTTGGAGAATGCTCAGATCAGAGACTAGGCGGGCTTGCTTCTTTAGGCAGGTGACTGTATGGAGTACTGCCATTTTTCCTTGGTTCTGCCTGCTGTTCCTTCAGTTGCTCCTGTTTGGCCACGGGCCCTTTCCTTTGTCTCCTTCCACTCTGATGACAGAGAAGAGGAGCGCTTGGTGTTTGCCCCTTGTTTTGTATTCTTTTCCTTGTAGCTTGAGGCTGAGTGAGCACCAGCAGTCAGTGGGGAGGATAGCTAGCAATCCCCTTCTTCATCTCAGAGACGAGATCGTCTCGAAGACGCCGTCACGACCAGCTTTAGGATTTTCTTTTTCCTTCCTGTTCATGGTTAGCAAAGAGAGAAGCATAAACTGTATTTGTATGGTGAAAGCAACCACAGTGATGATTTTGTAGGCAAGCTTTTGTTCATAAAATGAGAAATGCTTTTTATGCCCCTAGATGTCTTGAATTTGCATGCGATAGTCAGAACATGGCTTTTTGAACAAGTATTTGCTGATGGACAGTAATTTGTGTGAAAATAAAATACTGGCCGAATAATTGGTTATTCGGCTGAAAAATCGATATTATGGCCGATGTATAGATTCTTCGGCCGTTACTTTGGTTTTCCAAAGGTAGATTTTGTTTTGGCTAAGTGGCATTCTCTTTTCTCTTCCTTCTTATGCTTGGTTTTGATTTTCTTGCCTTTTGCTTTTGCATTGTTCCATAGTCCGATTGCCAAACTCAAGAGTTTTTGAAGTATCCTACTCTTTGTGTTAATGATCTTCAGGTTAGAGGGGATGAGCAATAATTCTTGTGTCTATTGCTGTTGCCAATTCTTCGAGAAAAGCATACTCATCTTTTGCGAGCTCAATACGCAGGGTTAGCTATGCCTATCATTGAGTACAAATTTGTTGATGTTTTTCCTTCTCTCCAAATGTTTAGGCCGCATCTCGATATGAGATTGCCTACGTATCCCAATCAGGGAATCAGGCCTTTTACGTAGTTCCAAAATCATTACCTTTGAGATTTTCCACTCTTGGTTTTTCTTCTCACATGCTCTTGATTTTGCCTAGGTTACCTAATGGAGGTTGAGTCCCTAGCGAGCTTTTCTTTGAATGCCTTAAATTTTGCCTAGGCTGCATTTTTGCATTTTCTTGCCCTAGCAGACTTTGCTCTTACTTTTGCTTGGGTTTTCAAGTTACCCAACGAGCACTTCTCTCAAGAGGGTTTCTGTGTTTCGGAGAGGAATTTGATGGAGATATTTTTCTAAATATCTCTTGTGTTCATACCTTCATAATGGGCGAGCTAACCCTAAGTGTTCTCGCGGAGATAGTGTCTTCTTTCTAAGTTTTGACAAAAACCTAGATTCTTAAGCAACTAAAGTTCATCCCTCCCTTCCCTTTTGTCAAAGACACAAAGAACTTGATTCCTTGAAATTTCCTTTGTTTGGCAAAGAAACTATAGTGTTTGGCAATTGCAATTTAGGAAGTAAATCATTGAATAAGCATAGTCTAGAGGATGAAACATGAATTCACTTAGCAGAAATTAAATGCCCAAGCAGGGGCTCAAAACATGTTTTAGTTTGATAAAAGCAATGTTTAATGTTCTTTGCCATGTTGTGACTTCTTAGCTACTGTAGCATTTCGAGGTCGTTTTCAAAACCTTTGCCTTTCGCAACTTTATACTCTTTTCCACCCTCTTCTTTGCCAAACAGGGCCTTTGAACTAGATCCATCTTCACTGCTTGCACGGTGTCTAGCTCTTTGAGACATGAGTAGTCCCCAAATGGAAATGTCAGTCTGGATTTTCATCACCTCTTTTTCCTCCTCGTTGATTATGCAGTCATAAGAGAGATTAGTTACTTCCATTTGGCCGAATAGTAATGTTAAGGAGATTCCATCGAGTGGATCATCGTGTTCTCCTTCCGTTTCGTCAAAGTCACTTTCCCCTTCGCCTGTTCTTCTTCATTACTTTTGTCAGACATGTCGGGATCGATCACTTCCGATTAATCGGACTCATTGTTTTCTTTCTCCTCCATCATGAAACATTCATCCTCCTCTGGGAAGATAAAGGTTAGCTTGGCTTGGTTGTTTTGGACAATGTATTGGCTAGGATTGTATGTGGGGTTATGAGATAGGCTTATAAGATTGATGTTTCGGGGTGATGGTTCAGCATTGTGAGTAGGGAGTGGATTGACTTGCACATCAGGTTTTAGAGGTTTTATAGTTCAGCTATCTTGAATGTCATGGCGGAGACGCATGCGGTTATCTGTTTCATGCCTAGGGTGTTGGTGGTAGGCGCACTGTTTGTTAGGATCATGGTTTGGGCCATAGGGTGGCTGAGGAAGTGGTTTGTTTAAAGGTTTGAGATGCCCCTAAAGGCTCAGAATGGCTGAGGCTTGAGATGAGGTCATATAGAGAGGGTCAAAGTTGCGACCGGGGCGATTTAAGCTTCGGGATGAGCTGATTTGAAAAGGGTGTTATGGTAAGGTTGAGTTAAGGGTGTTGACGGAGGCAGGAGATGTACGGGTTAGGAAGGTTTTCTTGGGTGGAGGAGTTTTCTTCTTTCCCAATGAGGCCTAGCTTGATCCCATCTTCAATTTGCAGCCCAGTAGTATGCAGGCGCTTGAAATCAGTGATAGCCTGAGTGCAAATGTGCGTGAGGTACTTGGGCTGCAAACTCTTGACGACTATTTTCACTTGATCTTCCTCAGAGGGGCGGTTCTTCATCTTGGCGGCTTTTCTCTCCATCTAGCCACAAAGGTTGCAAATTCTTTGTTTGACTCCTGCTTAGTTATTTCCAAATTTCGAGTTGTTGACTCAATTTGAACATTGTATGCATATTGCTTGACAAAAGCATTGGCAATTTCTGGCCAAGTATGATAGTGTACAAACTCCAAAGTGAGAAACCAATCGAGAGCGCTTTCAATAAGAGTCCTTTGAAATAACTGAACAATGAGCTCATCATTCAAGCCCATTGGCTTCAAAGTGTTGATGACATGGCGGACATGGCTAGTGGGATTGCCAGTTCTATTGAACTTCTCAGGTAGTTGAGAATCTGGAAAAAGGCAGAGTCCTTCAAAATCTAGAATTTGGTCCCCTTGTGAACGGGCCAGAGTACGTTTGATCTCCTTGACTTGTTTGGCCAATTCAGGGTTTTCTGCCAATACCACTTCTTGAGGATTCTCATCTTCCACCGATTTCTCTTCGTTCTCAGCATCTCTTGCCGCTTCCTCTGCTAGTAAGGTAGCGACTTTGAGCTTGGTGATTAGCAATGATGGCGTCGTTATCTGCCATGAGAGTGGGAGGATTACTTGATGAAGATTAGGATTTGGTAGATGATTGAGTTTGTTGAGGAGATGACCGCGGAGTCCCTGAAAGTGATTGGGACCGTAGCAGTGTAGGTGTTTTGGCCGGTGAGGGTGACAGACGGGACGACTGCAAAGACCTTTGTTTGGCGTGACTTCGGGTGTTGTAAGAGTATAAAGTTGGCTGTGGTTGCTTCTTTGTTTTACTTATTGTGTCTGCTTTGAAAAGTAAAGTACCTGTAAGTCAGTACTTGGCTTGTGTAGGGTTAGGATTTGGGCTGAAAATCCCAACCCTTCTGCACAGAAAAAGTTATTTACAACAATAGATGATACAAGGTGTGAGGAAGAACTTTTACAGTCAAATGCAAGTAGGTTCCTAGCCTGTAGGTTCCTGTCTTAATTTGATAAGTTCTATGGCTTTCTAAAACATGCAAGGTTTTGGTAGTCTCAGGGTGCTCCGTTGTCAAATGGCACCAATCCTCTCACCAGCCCATCATAGGCGGTGATTGGGTGATTCCCTTTTTGATATACCACTAGGTACGAGTGACTGTGGAGTTTGCTGGAACCCCCAACATAGCCCGTGTCATGCCGGGATATCAGGTGAACTCAACGGGTTGCCCGCTCGATGCATATGATAAATGAATTAAACAAGGCATGTATTAGTCTTATGTTGAACTTTCTGGTTATGACTCTCATATTCCCCAGCGGAGTCGCCAAAAACTGTAGACACCTCCCAAATGGGGCATCGCCATACAGATTGGTTACGTTTGTTTGCTCGATTGGTTGTTTGCTTCATAAACCAAGTGTAGACACCTCCCAAACGGGGCATCGCCATACAGATTGATCACGTTTGTTTGCTCGGTTGCTTGCTTGCTTCGTAAACCAAAATCATGGACATTCCCATGGCTAGGAACATCACCACATGATAGCGGTTATCATCAAAACAGAGTCGCCACCCAGTTTATTAAAACTGGGAAAACAGATAGAGATTCTGGATACGGGAGCCAAAAGTAGAATAAGGGG
This sequence comes from Rhododendron henanense subsp. lingbaoense, assembly GCA_020567845.1. Lineage (NCBI taxonomy): Eukaryota > Viridiplantae > Streptophyta > Magnoliopsida > Ericales > Ericaceae > Rhododendron > Rhododendron henanense. Next base: position 34,348,204 of record CM036312.1, read on the forward strand.
AAGGTGTTAGGCACCCCTCTTTGCCCAGTCGTGAGACTGGCCCATAATCGTTCAACATAAGACATGTAGATGCTTTGTTTAATTCTAACATGTAGTCTGTTTATCTATTCCTTTAAACAGTAAGTAAAGTGAGCCAGTTTGATAAATAAAGCATGCGTCAGAAAGCAAAACAAAACAAACTGTCCCAGGGAGATGGATCCCGCGGCTGGTGAATGGATGTCACGGCCGAGGGATCCTCCTGGTTTGATGTACCGGCCGAGGGATCGAAGCCCCGATCGGTGTTTTTCCTCACACCAGACAGAAAGATTAACAGATGATCAAAACGCTACGGTTAGTCAGAAATACAGTAAATAAGACAAACCAGAGGCCGTTGGGCCTCACCACCTTGATCCCTCAGTTGCTTGATTGCTTTGGATTGGGCGTGATTGACTGATTGCTTGATTGAAAACCCTAGGGTTAGGGTTTGAACTTCGGGGTTTGATCGCCGGATTGACGGCTGCCTTCGGGAGGTTAGGGCTTTTAAGGAGTGGGTTTGAGAGAGTATTTTGGCAGAGTTTCATGGCTTGAGTGAGTGTAGTCTCTAATGAATTTCGTGTGTTTATTTTCGGAGTCCAAATGCCCTTTATATAGGCAATTGGTGACTCACTCCGGCCAATCAAATCACGAGATGGCAATTGCAATTGCAATGCACCTCTAACTCTACGTCGTAATCTCTGAGCGTAGCCCGAACGCATCGGGAAGGTAGTGTAGTTGGATCAAACGTCTGACAGAACACGTTCCAAAGTCTGGAAAAAGGTCGATCTGGCGGCCAGGTAAAGGATATCACAGCCGAGGAATGGATGTCTCGGCAGAAGGATAGATCTTGCGGCCGAGGGATTGATCTCTCAGGGAGATTTTGCTAGCAACAGGTTGCTCGGGTGAGGAAATGATGTTAGGGCCGTGGGATCGATGTCACGGCCGACAGATGGATTCTCCTAGGCTTCTGTATTTATGTCTGAAAGGCTGTATGGCTTTGAATTGGGTCCTCTAAGTGGCTCAAAGTTCTTACCGAAAGTCCTAAGGTTCTCAAGGAAGCAATCAGCAATCACTGTATCCATTTCATCATCGGGATGGTCCCAAGGTGGGACTTGAAATAATCGTTAGGCCAAATTGGGGTGTCTATAGGCAGTTACCCGCCGGATGCCACTAAGAAGGATCAAACCGCTTTATGAAGGTTGGCTGGACAATACATTCTTTGTGGAGGGAAGTTGTATCGGAGGTCGCACTGCGGGATGTATAAGCTTTGGGTTAATGGCACTGAGGCCATCAGGATAATGGAGGAAATCCACGAGGGAGTCTTCGGCCCTCACATGAGTGGAATCATGCTCGCCAGGAAGATCCTGCGGCAAGGCTACTTCTGGTCCACTATGGAATCCCAGTGCGTGGATTATGTACGCCGTTGCCATAGGTGTCAAATCCACGCCAACCTCATACACGTTCCCCCTTCTAATCTTTTTGGCATGTCATCACCTTGGCCTTTCTCTGTTTGGGGAATTGACATCATTGGCATGATCAGGCCCTCTGCTTCGAACGTTCATCGGTTTATTTTGGTGGCAATAGACTATTTCACCAAGTGGGTTGAAGCTGAATCCTACAAAACTTTAATTGCAGTTCAGGTTGCTCAGTTCATCAGGAAGAACATTATCTATCGATACGGGGTTCCTCAGGCTTTTGTGTCAGACAATGGGGTTCATTTCAAAGGCAGGGTTTTAGAGCTCTTCGATGAGTTCAAGATTCAGATTCATCACTCAACGGTCTATCGCCCTCAGACGAATTGGGCAGTTGAAGCAGCCAACAAGAATGTCGAGACAATTATCAAGAAGTCCGCAGAGTCCGCCAGGGACTGGCATGAGCAGTTGCCCCTAGCTCTTTGGGGGTATCATACGTCAATTCGAACATCAACAGGGGCAACCCCTTTTTCCCTAGTCTATGGGATGGAAACTGTGCTTCCTATCGAGCTTGAGGTACCAACTTTGAGGATCATGGCTGAATGTGAACTCACGGAATCCGAATGGCTTAGCGGGAGGTTCGTTGAACTCATGCTCTTCGATGAGAGGAGGCTCCGTGCCTTGTATCATGTTCAGGGGTATCAGCGCAGAATTGCTCGGGCGTTCAACAAGAAAGTGAAGTCTCGTGACTTGGCTAAAGGGGATATGGTCACAAAGGAAATCCGGGCTCCCATTTTCGATCCACGTGGTAAGTTCTGCCCGAAGCGCGCGGGACCTTACATTATCAAGACCATCCTCTCGGGTGGGGCGGCTCAGCTTATCGATCTGGACGGCAACGAGTTCAACACTCTGGTCAACCTGGATCAACTTAAACGTTACTATCCTTGAGAGAAGCTCGTTGGGCCAAAAACCACAAGGGTGGGCGGTTCCAAGCAAAAATTAGAGCAAGCCTGCTAGACTGAAAACCCAAGGGGGCAGTTTAGGCAAAAATAAATAGGCATTCAATCAGAGCTCGCTAGACTGAAAACCTGTAAAAGGCAGTTCTAGGCAAAATTTAGAGCACAAAAGGGGAGTCAAAATACACGAGCGAACCCTAGCTTGAACTACATTATGACCTGATTCCCTAGCTTGGGATACGTAGGCAATCTTTCTGTGAGATTCGGTCACAATCAATCACCGCGATCCATGGTCCTAAAAGAGTGCCTCGACATTCAAGCGGCGCGGTGTTCAACACTTGGACCGAAAAGGGAAAGTTCACCATCTTTCAATTTTATTCAAAACTACTATTTCTAATACATAGGCTGAGCAGAGTCCTTAAAACAGTTCAGCATAAAAACAGAATGAAATGCTAGAGACCTTAACAGGCTCACAGTTTATTCTAGATCATTGGGGTCACGTCAAGAGTCAGTCTCTGTTTTGTCTTCTTGTGATGTCTTTTCTCAGCCATGCCACGTAGCGGCGCTTGAGTCCTGTGCTGAAATCTTGTTCTGCTCCGCCAAGTTGTCTCAAACCCCAGTTGTGCTCATACCCAACCAGATGTTGGGCAGTGAATGCTGGAATCTGGAATCTTCAATCCCAGCTCGATGCAGATCCTGGTTTATGCCCAATTGCCGAAGGATACGGCCTGGAATGTAGAAGGTGAAACTGGACAGCCTAGCAATCACCATCCGTTCAAAACCCGCAGAATTCAGAGCCATGTCCGGAATGTTCAAGGTTTCATGCCGCCAGACGATTTCACGTGGGGATATCTCTCTCATGAAGGTATACCACTCCTCCGCAGACAAATCTGGATACATCATCTCTCTCTGATGCATTCGCCCAGGCAGATGGGGCCAGTTTGCTTCAGGAGCTGCAATTAGCCCGAGTTTGTTAGATAGCCATAGCTGCACGAGCGAAAATACAAGTAAGGAGCCATATAAAACCTGAGCGAAAGAAAACAAGGAGCTCCGATATAGCCTTAGCCGAGTGTTGAGGTAAAAGCAGACTGTGTGAAAACCAAAAAAAGGTGAGCTAAGTGAGAGTTTACCTGCAATAAGAGTGGGCTACCGCCGAATATGTCTGTTTGGCCAGCAGCCACTGAATTCAAACCCATGAGCGTTTCTGCACGAACCATAGGAACCACGTTCCTTCTGACTCCTAGCTGGGTGGCCACAGCCACCAGCGAGGGATCGGGCCGTCCATTTGGAGACACCAACAGATATGTGGCTAGTACCCCAATTGACAGAGCGAAACGGCGTCGGGCCTGCAGGGCAGTGTCCTCTGGATCACCGTCAGGCCTATACCATTCCATCAGGCGTAGGACGTTTATTTGCCCGCCAGACAGCAGGCTATCCGCCGCTCCACTCGAAATGTTCAGACAGGTTTTTAGGAGCTTTGGCATACTTTTTCTATAAGGCGGCACGACAATCACGCTCGAGGCAAAACCTTGGAGGTACGCCTGGAATTCTTCTACGTTCGGGCATAGCTCGTTGTCCCCGAATCGAAACACGTGGATGTCCGGATCCCAAAACTGCAGGGCCGCTCTCAGGATTTCGGGGCGGAGCCTTACACTTTTTAGGAAGCGAAAGGCGGCCAACCCGTGAGAACGGAAGCATAGCCAGTCGCTCGCAACAAATTCCTCGAGCCACGGGCTGATTAATGTAGGGAGATGATTTGCCATTGGGAGAAGAGTATCTGAGATTTTTTCTAACGGAGGTCATACCCTTCATTCAGGAGGCAACCACTCCTTTATAGCCAAGTAAGGATATATATCTTTTGCCATGGATGAAATATCCATGCAAGGTGTCCTCCTTGTCTTCAAAGTTAAGGGCACACTTCTGTGATAACCTAGGAGTTCCTGCACGTCCAGAGCTGGTGGCAGAGCCTGCCACACTTTAATTTCCTAATGAGTCAAGGCTGGCAGCTGTAACAGAGTCTCTCCATCGCGCGACAGTTCGGGAGTATCGCGCGACTGGGTGAGTCTCGCGCGATAGTTTCACTTCCTCGCGCGAGGATTCAATTTATTTCGGCCCAGAAAGACAGGCTACTGTCTTTTGGGAGGGTGGTTTGTCGCATTTTGCCTCGGGCTAGATTTTGGGATTCCGATGCTTCCAGTAGGTCATTATGGACGATTATGACTACGTCGAAGCGTCGTTTGTTCAAATCGCACATTCGGTGATAGAATCAGTCCCTCGGGTGGATAACGTCCGGATTATTCTTATTCAAAGTTGTTGCTTAGCTGGGTGAGCCGGGCAACGGAACATGCAACTTACAAAGCAAACACTAAAAAAAGGTAAAAGAGACAGCTCAAACAGCCTGTCGGTTTTGGAGCTTTCTCCGATTACAAAATTGATTTCTACGGGATTCAGAAATATCCCCTTAGTCTTGCTTCAACTTCAGCATGAAGCCATCTCACATAGCGGTTTTCCAGCCATGTCTTGAAGCCCGGAATTGGTCCCTTCAAAGCCCTGTTATCCCAGTTACATTTATAACAGCGCAGATGCCACGAATCAAATACGGGGATTTCAAAGTCTTCTGCACCATAGCGTTTATACCCTTGGCTTCTCCCGAGTTGACGGAGTGTACGCCCTGGAATGTAAAAGGTGAAGTTTGTTAAGCCGGCAATTACCACTCTACTGAATCCAGCCGAATTGATTCGGCTGGATTGAGCCGGGCAACGGAACATGCAACTTACAAAGCAAACACTAAAAAAAGGTAAAAGAGACAGCTTAAACAGCCTGTCGGTTTTGGAGCTTTCTCCGATTACAAACTTGATTTCTACGGGATTCAGAAATATCCCCTTAGTCTTGCTTCAACTTCAGCATGAAGCCATCTCACATAGCGGTTTTCCAGCCATGTCTTGAAGCCCGGAATTGGTCCCTTCAAAGCCCTGTTATCCCAGTTACATTTATAACAGCGCAGATGCCACGAATCAAATACGGGGATTTCAAAGTCTTCTGCACCATAGCGTTTATACCCTTGGCTTCTCCCGAGTTGACGGAGTGTACGCCCTGGAATGTAAAAGGTGAAGTTTGTTAAGCCGGCAATTACCACTCTACTGAATCCAGCCGAATTGATTCGGCTGGATTGAGCCGGGCAACGGAACATGCAACTTACAAAGCAAACACTAAAAAAAGGTAAAAGAGACAGCTTAAACAGCCTGTCGGTTTTGGAGCTTTCTCCGATTACAAACTTGATTTCTACGGGATTCAGAAATATCCCCTTAGTCTTGCTTCAACTTCAGCATGAAGCCATCTCACATAGCGATTTTCCAGCCATGTCTTGAAGCCCGGAATTGGTCCCTTCAAAGCCCTGTTATCCCAGTTACATTTATAACAGCGCAGATGCCACGAATCAAATACGGGGATTTCAAAGTCTTCTGCACCATAGCGTTTATACCCTTGGCTTCTCCCGAGTTGACGGAGTGTACGCCCTGGAATGTAAAAGGTGAAGTTTGTTAAGCCGGCAATTACCACTCTACTGAATCCAGCCGAATTGATTGTCATTTTCGGAAGGTTTAGCCAAGGACATCTCCAGACTATGTCTTCAAGTTGCATGTCATTCAGAAATGCGAACCATATCTCCACCGTCAACTAGGGAAATAGCATCGGTCTGTCAACCAAGAGCCTGGGGAAGTCTTCAAAGCCAGCCTGTGGCACTTCCAAAACTCCCACTTTGTCCGACAGCCAGAGCTGCATGAGAGTAGAAGACAAGTTAAAAGTCGGATACAATCTACGTGTTCGGGTAAAAATGAAAGTGCAAAAGATGAGTTGAGTGTGAACCTACCTGGAGCAGGATAGGGCATCCACTGAATGAGTTTGCTTGCCCGAGCTTCACCATATCTAAGCCTAGAAGTGTTTCTGCTAAGACTATGGGCATGATATTTTTCTGGGCATCCATTTGTGAGGCTATGCTCACCAGTTTGGGACTCACCTTTTCAACAGGAATCAGCATATAAGCAGCCAGCGCACATATGGACAACACGAAGCATCTGTGAGCTTCCCCTACATAATCTCCCAGGGCTCCCTCGGGACCGTACCGCTCGATCAGACGAATGACGTTGAGTGCTCCATCTTGGATAATACTTGCCTGAAGAATCTGCTCCATGTCTTCTTGGAACGGTGGAACTGCAAGGGCATCTAGATTGGCAAAGCCTAGGACATACGCTTGGAATTCTTCCATAGTTGGGCACATCTCGTCTTGATGAAATCGGAAGACATGCACAGCTGGGTCCCAGAAGGCCAACGCAGCTTGGAGAAGCTCAACGCACGGTTGACTGAATCGGAGATCATGGATTGAGGATAGGCACCTAGACCGGGGGCTCTCCCAATCTATGGTTTCGGCCCTCATTAGCCAAGGGTCGAGTACTTCCATCAACGAATCTTCCATTTTGGGGTGAGAGAGGTTATGCCTTACATTGCTCCTATTGCCTTCTTCTTATGGGCAAAATTTGGAAAATATCATCCTCGGTTTTTGTGCCGGAGGATAGGATTGAGGCTTAGGTGTTCTACCACCTTGCCATGCAAGGACATCCTCCCCTGAAACCACAGAGTAGCCTGCAAGACGTGGGGAAGATGATAAGGCTTCAAGCAATGATTTGGTCAAACAAGAGCAGCTTGGCAAGGTCTGACTGTCGCGCGACTGTTCCAGACCGTCGCGCGAGATAGCTTCCATCGCGCGATGATTCCAAACCCTCGCGCGAGGGTTTGTCTGCAGTTTTGACAGTTTTCAGATGCTACTGTCCAGATTTGGTCATTTTTTGTTCCAAGGGTCTTTTTGCACTTTTGATGATTCCAACAAGTCATAATGGGCATATGGGACTGTATCCAAGCATCGGATTCGAAATGTCGTGTTTAACGAAGATTTTGGACCCTCAACGGCCCATTTCAAGTTCAAATCAAGGTTTCGAGAGGCCGAATCTCGTTCTAGAGGTTTTAGCCAAAGTTGGTCATGCCATATAGGTCACTTGGACCTTATGTGACTTTATGGAGGTGTCGGTTTCAGTCCGGGACATATTTGAGTCATGTTTACCATGTTAGGTCGTTTTTGCGTCGTTTTTTAGCGTTTTCGTGTCCAAATCTTGTTTCCGAGCATTTCCTTCAATTCCGTCAATTAGAACAAGTCATGTTAAGTATACTTGGTCTTGTATAAGAGAAGTCTTGTCCGGATTGGGCTATTTTGAACTTTGGCCCATAAATGCCCATTTTCTCGTATCCTCGTATCCTAGTCGTATCCTGGGGTATATTTCCATTTTCTTTGCAGTTTGGTTGCATTTTGGGCATTCACATGTGTTTGTGAACAATTTTTGTGCGTTGTCAATGCAAGTTTTTGGTATTAGTGGTTGGTTTAACTTTCTCTGGGTCATTACGAGAAACAATAAACCTGAAAACGCAAATTTTATAGCTAAACCATTATCTATCCATATAAGCAAAAGGAACTACCGTATCTGTGGCACGTCGGCCAAATCAAAAGCTATCAAAGCAGTTTGGGCTCAAGCGCCCGCTAATCAAAAGGCACGCAGGCCCTCAAAAACTGTATTTGTGCCAAACTAAGCTATCTACTTGGGCGCGCAGGCCCGATGTGGGCAGCGTGCCCTTGGAAAAAGGATTCCGTTCCTTTTCGCCATTGCGGCCCTTTTTTGAAAATCGAGGGAGCGCGAGCGCCGGTGGCAAGCGCTCGAAAATACAGAGTCGCCACTTGAGTTTTGAAGGTCCGACACTCAAGGAACCGTATTTCGAAGCACCTGCCGCGCTTTGTTTGAAAAAGTGAAGGAAACCAGTCCGTCATAACCATATCTGGGTTCGGGAGCCAGGTTACGAGAGGGGAAGGGTTTTATGGCACCCCTCTCGCCCAATCCGGAGATCGGTCTCTACTTAGGCGTTTTTATGAAAACGTTTGTGATTCTTCCTCTTTTAATTGATTTTAGCCAATTAGGGCGGGGGAACAGTTAATCGGGGATTAAAACTGTAACACTTTGCAAGATGTGATGAAATAATGGCATGGATGGATAGCAGAATGAATAATAAGTGGAATGAACCCGAAACAGCGGTCAGATGCCAAAACTAGGCTCGGGGCAGATTTGCCCTGCACGATGACCAACTTGCATGCCTGAAAAGTTCTGTATGCAAGTCAACCATCGCGCGAGACACACTGACTCTCACGCGAGCGTTATCATCTCGCCACAGTTCCAAAATCATCCCCTTCTGGGCTCTGGAAGGACCAGTGCACACCCAGGAAGCAAACCAAGCAGTTTATTGTAAGACTGTAAAATGCTAATTATTACACAATACTCCAAGCAGGAGCCAAATGAATTGAAACGCAACCCCTAAACAGTGGGGGTATCAAAGCAGAGGCCAAGGGCCCAGTTGCCCATGCAAGGGCTATTCATGGAGATCACAGGACTGTCGCGCGACAGAGACTGAGTCTCGCGCGACACTCCTGACTGGACTTCCAGGAATTGCTTTGCATGCCTGGGGTCCTGAGACAGATCCAGGGGACCCCAGGGGCATTCCAAACTATTTAAAGCAAATAAACAAGCTACTGTATTTTGTTTTTGCATGCATAACAATGATCTAAAAGACAAAGAGAAATACAACAGGAATGATCATATTGTAAAACAGAAAAGGGCTAGCCTCCCTTCCCCACGAGGTCCATTCTCTTGCTGACACAAGTGTCGCGCGAGTATAGGGGACCGTCGCGCGAGGGTGTGGCTGCCACGAATTCTTGTAACTTTGCTGGCTTTAGGACCAGGACATGGTATTGATTACCAGCCTTGGTCCTGTCAGCCCCCCTCAGGGATCAAAACAGAAACAGCTTAAACATTATACCTTTGCTTGGAAAGGGTTTGGGAGTAGATTGGATGGATTGGTGTGACTTTGCTACCAAGAGTGTATGAGCACCCTGAGTTCAGAAGTTTAGGAAGTGGTTTGAGAGTTAGGAGCTTTGTGCTAGCTAGTGTGTGGCTTATGGAATGACTAGTAAATTTCTTAAGCAAATTTTGGAACCCTTAACATGGAAGACCAATGGGGGTATTTATAGGGGGAATGTAAGGCTTAGTTAGGGGCCAAACAAGCCCTTAGGACCAGCCACCAAGGCTGGTCACAACTTGGTTGTGAGGCTAGCCAACAAGGTGAGAGAGTGGTTAGGGGATTGCATGGGGTTAGAACCTGCCAGCACGCCGTTCAGCTGAGGAGAACGGGGTTCCAGCCCATGGGAACCCATGTGCCAAGCAATCATCACAAGTCCAGCTGGATTCTGTGAAAGGGACAGGAGGGAACCATCGCGCGAGGGTTCGAGAGTGTCGCGCGAGGGTCAAACAGTCAACAGTTTGACTTTGACTACACGTGGCAAGCTAAGTGTCGCACGAGGGACACAAAGGCTCGCGCGAGGGTCAACTCTGGTTTTAGGGTTTGACTGATGGTTTAAAAAGGTTCAAGCAAGGTTTCTAAGCGTTCCAAGCCTAATCCATTCCCAATCCAAGCTCTGTTTGATCCGATTTCATCATCGGGGAAACAAGAAAATCGTAAAATAAAGTAAAACGATTGGGAGACCCAGATTGGGGTGTCTACAGTAGTCCCTCTTTGACGGCACGCGGAGCACCATTGACTGGTACGGGTAACGTCAAAGATTTCTAGACACCCACCAAATCCGCCCAAAAGCCGATTAAATGGAAAATGCAGACGAGTATGTAAAAATACCGTGCACCAAGGGGAGAGATTGGAAGTCGGACGGATAGATCGTCGCTGTTGATTGATCGGACGGATAGATCGTCGCTGATTTGAACTTGGACGGGTGGATCGTTGCTTTTTGATCGGACGGATAGATCGTCGCTGATGATTGATCGGACGGATAGATCGTCGCTGATTGATCGGACGGATAGATCGTCGCTGTTGATTGATCGGACGGATAGATCGTTGCTGTTGATTGGACAGATAGATCGTCGCTGTTGATTGATCGGACGGATGGATCGTCGCTATTGATTGGATGGATAGATCATCGCTGTTGATTGATCGGACGGATGGATCGTCGCTGATTGATCGGACGGATAGATCGTCGCTGTTGATTGATCGGACGGATGGATCGTCGTTGTTGATTGATCGGACGGATGGATCGTTGCTGTTGATTGATCGGACGGATGGATCGTCGCTGTTGATTGATCGGACGGATGGATCGTCACTGTTGATTGATGGGACCACTGCTGGGGATATCAAATTTTTCGAAGGCTAGATTTCCGGAACGACCTTCAAATTTATTGGCAACATATCAAAATGTCATGGACCTCAAAGAGGGATTAATCGAGATTGGGCCGGACTCAGAATCTGGATTGGGCTTGAGGCCCAAAGCCAATTGTCGCGCGACACTCACCGACCATCGCGCGAGAGTCCTTAGTTAGGGCTTGGGTCTGGTCAGGCCCAGACCCGGCCCAAACCCGTTCCAAACGTTTAAACGTCGCGGGGACATTACAGAAACAGTACTCAGACAGTTTCGAAAATTCAGAACTCTCTCAACTCTCAAAGCCTCTCTCAAATCTCTCCCAAATCCTTGGTTTTGACCACCAAATCAACAAACCCACACTCACACAATCGACCATGGCAGACCACGGCATTGGAGATGGTGGAGGAGGAGTCATTGATCGACTGGAGGACCGAGGAGATCCAATGGTCGTCGAAACAAGAGATCAGCCACCGGTAGAGGCCATCGCAGAGGCCGGTGCAGTGGCGGCGACGAGAGTCGACGGCGAAGGAGCCCGCGAACAGGAGGTTGGTAGCGGCGATGGGAGTCGCGCGACAGAGCCAGGGGCTCGCGCGACTGTTGATACAGGGGCCGTGGGCCATATTGTGCAGCCATTGGACTCGAGCACAGCCGTGGAAGGCTCAGTGGTGGCCGGGGTAAGTCCAGGGGATGTAGAACGAACTGGCACTGGAGAAAACCCTCGCGCGACAGAGGAGGAGCCTCGCGCGAGGCTTGAAACTGGAGGAGGCAGTAGTAGTGGGGCAGGAGGTGATAATGCCGAGCCGTCCGGGTCCCCGCCGAGAGATTCGGCGAAGGGTAAAGGGGCTGTTGTTGAGGAAGAGACCGCGGAGATGCCAATCCGGGAAGAAGACATATTGTTCCGGCCTGCGGTGACGTCGTCGAGTCATAGGCCGATTACTAGACACGACGTCACCGAGTACTTGACTGACGAGGCACTGGCGAGGCTTCTTGAGGACAATCCCCTAGTTGGGGAATTGGTCCTAAAGGCTAGAGAGGACCGTGCCCGGGCCATTGAGGCGTCGGAGGCCGTTGAGAAGGCCGAGAGAGAGAGACAGGAGAGAGAGGAGTTTCTGAGAGACGCAGAGGCTGAGGAGAGAGCCAGAGTTGAGGCCCAGGGGCCTAGGGTGACGGCCGTGGAGGAGGCGAAGAACATGAGACGACCGGGCTTCTCAGCGGAGGCATACGTGCTTCCTACGCCGCACCTTTTTGTGCCGTCGGGCGTTGCGGCCCGCGCACCGTCGCAGAGAGACTACGACGACGAGCTAGTGTTGAGGGATCCCCGGGTCCATATTGCGGCGACGTGGATGGAGGTATATTCCCAGAAAACACCCTTTGTAACTTGATTTCAATATTCTTGCTTTGATAGTTCGCATTCGATACTTGCTTGAACTTTTAGAATTGCATGGATGATTTTGCGAATCAAAGCATGCTAAAGCCACGTATTTCTGTAGTAAAGGCCCAATGCGTAATAACTTGAACCAACCATCTGTCGTAGGCTTCATTGATTACCTAGAACTTGAGAATGAACTTCCCATGTACTGACGAACTATTTGCTGCTCGTCTTTGTATCTGAAACAGGCTGGAGTCGAACAGAGGGACCTTCGCGGCTTTGGGGGCGCGTGCATGTCTTTGCAGCTGTACAAGGGGTTGCCGGAGAGGGTGAGGCGGCTGGTAGACGAGGCGGGCTTTGGGGAGTTTGTACGGACCTTGACCCCAGCGAGGATTGATCATGCCGTCCTCGTTGCACTTGCTGAGAGGTGGAGGGACACCACCAATACCTTTCACTTACCTCCTGGGGAGATGACAGTGACGCCTGCTGACTTCGCAGCGATCACGGGGCTGAGGGTTGGGGGCGAGCCCATCCCGTTTGACTCAGGGATCCAGGAGGATCGGGCTGCCCTGGAGTGGTTTTTGGGCAGAGTGCCCAAGATAGAGGGAGGAATGGCGAGGTATGACCAATTCAAGGGCTACCTGAAGGAGGAGGTGTCGAGTGATCGGGAGGCGGAGCAGATGGCCCGGGCGTTTCTGCTATACCTGTTTGGTGCCACGTTGTACCCAAATAGGCGAAGCAACGTCCACCTGTCTTACTTGCCGGCGTTGAGGGACTTGAGGACGGCCTCGCGCTTCGACTGGGGTGGAGCGGCTCTTGGGACGGCCTACCTCTTCTTCGGCGACTCGTCGAGGACGGGCAAGAGCACGGCTGGCTACTGGAGGGTCTGGGAGGTACAATTCTATCTCTTTTGAGCACAATTTGATTATGCTTGTCCATTGTTTAGCTTGTTTGACCGTTTCAATTTCAAATGCCGTATGCCTTGACTAATGTTTGAATTTGTTTAAACCTTGCAGCTTTGGGCGTACGAGGTTTTGCGGATGTATCCGCCGGAGTGCAAGCATCCGGACCTGAGCACTCTCCCTCGCGCGCTGAAGTGGAACAGAGCGAGCACCGGGAAGAAGGGAGGGAGAGGCGAGCTCAACGCCTTCAGGCTGTACTTAGACGAGCTCAGAGCGTCACAGGTATGAACACATAATCATAAGTAATAGACATGTATTCATTCCCTTGCTTTAATGCTGTCGCTGATCAATTGCTTGCATCGCTGGAGGAGGGCGGAGCCAGAGCCAGAGTACCTGGCCAGGAGCAGGGCTGTTACGGCCAGCAGGGTGTTGTTGGAGTCTGCCTTCGGTTGGCAATGGTACTTGGGAGACCGAGTGACGCGCCAGTCGCTTGGTTATCCTGAGTTCTGGGTGCCAGGGCCACTCCCACCTCGAGCTTCACACACGGGAGAGTACACGCGGGCCGAGCTGGAGAGGTACACAAGGCCGGATACTGAGCTTGAGCGATACTTGCGTCCTGGTAGGGACTATGCAGTCTACCAGCGAGACTTTCTGGCAGGTCCACTGGGGATCCGTGGCCGGAGAGAGGCGCGAGGCCAGGCCGCAGGGGCCGCTGAGGAGAGGAGAGCAGCCGGAGAGGGACGGAGAGGAAGTGAGAGCCGGGCCAGGCGAGCCCCGAGCGGGCTGGCAGTTGGCGGACTTCCTGCGCTGCTGTGGAGGATTCCCGTTGTTGATAGTCAGGGGAATCCTGCAGAGTTTCAGTTAGTGCCTGCGAGGACGGAGCCTGCTCCTGTGACTGTGTCGGTAAGAATCAGTTTCCAATATTGCTTTCGAACTTCAAATGCTTGAATTATCTGCTGAATAGCCTGATGAACTTGAATTGCATGCAGGTGCCAATTGAGTGGGTGAACGAAGCCGTTCGACGCATGTTGGCGTTGGAAAACGTGGTGAGAAAGGCGGCGAGCGGCACGCCACTGGAGTTGCAGTACCAAGCGCCGAGGTTACAGCCAGTTCAGCCAGCCGTTGTTCAGAGGACCCAGGTATGAAAACAATACATTCTAGCTTTCGATACATCCTGCTTTCGATACATTCCTGTCTTGATAGCTTGATAGATGTACCTGTTTTCAATACAGAAATACAATATGCACAATAGATACTCATGCTTTGAAATGCAATGACAATGCAGGTGGAGGGGAAGAGGAACCCTAGGCGGAAGAGTGCGCAAGATCCGCCACTGAAAAAGGTGGTGGCACAGAAATCCACGCCTCCGGTTACCACCACACGGCGACAGACGAGGGGTTCGCAGACGGCGCGTGTACGCGAGGAGGAAGCTAAGCAAGCCGCGAGGCAAGCTGAGCTTCGGTACCAACTGAAGAGGCGCGAAAAGCCGACGTTGGAGAAACCGGGCCCGGCTCGCAGGCCGAAACTGATCATGAGCCCAAACTCTGAGGATGAAGAAGAAGGGGGAGAAGAAGAAGAGGCAGAGGGAGTGGGCGAGGAGCACTCGTCCACCAGCAGTGGCTCTGACGACTCCATTGACAATCCGAGGTATAGAGATGATCCCCGGGAGCTGCACGATACCTCAGACAGCGATGACGGGCTTGAGGAGCGTTGATGAGGCCTCCGTTACCCTTTTTGCTTTTGATTTAGGGCCTGCGTGCCCAAGTAGGTAGCTTCTGACAGATAGACATTTTGAGAGCCTGCGTGCCTCTTTTTGATTGTCGGGCGCATGTGCCCTGTTTTGACTTAGTAGCTTAGATCGGCCAAGGGCCATAGATACAGTAGTTCCCTTTCGCTTTTGACATGGATAGATCACATCTTAGTATATAAAAGTTGCATTCTACAGTTTTAGCTTCTCATTGTGCATAAGAATCAGTAAAACCCGCCACTAATACCAAGCTTGCATTGACAACACATCGAGACTAAACACAGACACGTATGAGTGTATAAAACAGCCTAGCTCTGAAAGGAAAAAGACGAAATACCCTAAGACACAATCAGGATACGAGGATACGGGAAATAATGAAATTTTGGGTATTATACGCCAAAACTCACAATACCTTGAAAGAGACGAAAACGACACTCTTAAACAATCAATGGTGGCCAGCATGACCTGCGCCAATTGACGGATTTGAACGAAACGCCCCAAGAATGGACTTATACCGAAGAATGCTCAAAATAACGCAAAAAGAGGTATGAAACGTTGAAATACGACTTGATTATGTCCCGGACTGAAACCGACACCTCCATACAGTCACTCAAGGTCCAGGCGACCTGTATGGCATGACAAAAATAGGCTAGAATCTCTGGAACGAGTTTCGAACTCCCGAAACCTTGGTTTGAACTTGAAATGGGCCTCCGAGTGTCCAAAAGCTTCGTTGAGGACGGCATTCGGGATCCGATGCTTGGATACAGTCACATATGCTTATAATGACTTGCTGGAACCATCAAAAGTACCAAATGACCCTTGGAATGAAAATCGACCAATTCGGACAGTAGCTGCTGAAATCTGTCAAAACTGCAGACCAACCGTCGCGCGATGGTTTAAAACTGTCGCGCGAGAACCATATGTCGCGCGATGCATTGAGAGTGTCGCGCGAGAGTCAACTCCTGCTAAGCAGCCTTTGTTTGACCAAATTATTGGCATGGAGCTGTTCATAACTTCCACGTCTTGAAAGTTGTTCTGGGCTTGCAGAAGGAAGGCTGTTCTGCCATGCAAGGTGGTAGGACACCTATGCCTTTGGTCTCACCAACTCTTTGGCTATTTGAAGAAGGATTTTTAGACTTAATGAAGTGTACACCCCTTCTCAACTTGTCTAAAATGGGAGACTCTCTAATGGAAGCCCTTGATCCTTGGCTAATGAGAGAGGAAACCATAAATTGGGCGAGCCCCCGGTCTCGCTGTTTATCCTCGATTCGAGATCTCCGATTTGCTCGACCGTGCGTCGAAATCATTCAAGCCGCATTGCCTTTCTGGGACCCCATTGTACATGTCTTCCGATTCCGTGAAGATGAAATGTGTCCCACGATAGAAGAGTTCCAGGCATACGCCCCGGGGTTCGCCAATCTAGACGTTCTTGCCGTGCCGCCCGTCCATGAAGACATGGGGCAAATTCTACGGGAAAAGCTCAACATTCCGGCGGCGGTGACAGCCAGCATCATTCGAAACGGCGAGCTCAACATTCTCCACCTAATCGAGCTGTATGGCCCGGAGGCTGGCTTGGGAGACTATGTCGGGGAAGCTCAACGACGCTTCGTCCTGTCTATATGCGCACTGGCTGCGTATATGCTGGTTCCTATTGACGGAGGGGTAAATCCCAAGCTGGTGAGCATTGCCTTGCAAATGGATAACGGGAAAAACATTATGCCCGTGGTCCTGGCGGAGACGCTCCTGGGTTTGGACATGCTGAAACTTGGGCAAGCCGACTCTTTCAGTGGATGTCCTATCTTGCTCCAGGTAAATTCCCGTTCGACATAATTTCTCGCATTTTCAACTTCATTCCAAACGCTTGGGCTGTATTTGATTTCTGACTTGTCCTCCGTTCTCACGCAGCTCTGGCTGGCAGACAAAATCGGGGTCTTGGAAGAGCCACAGGCTGGCTTTGAAGAGTTTCCCAGATTGTTGGTCGCGAGACCAATGATATTCCCCGACTTGCCGGTGGAGATATGGTTCGCCTTCCTGAATGATCTGCATTCTGAAGATATAGTCTAGAGGTGCCTCTGGTTAAACCTCCCAGCAATGACGCTCAAATCGGCGGGATACAAAAGAGTGATAATCGCCGGCCTGTCAAGCTTCACATTTTACATTCCTGGGCGTACGCTCCGCCAGCTCGGAAGGAGCCAAGGATACAAGCGATATACGGAGCGGAAGACTTTGACATTCCCGTGTTCACTTCCTGGGATTTGCGCTGCCATAGAGACAACTGGGGCGATAGGACGTTGAAGGAACCAGTTCCAGATTTCAGGACGTGGCTGGAAAAGCGTTACGTAAGGTGGCTCCGTGTCGAAGTCGAGGCAAGACTGAGGGGGTATTTCTGAATCCCGTGGGAGAACAAAGTGTAATTAGTAAAGCCATTAGGCTCCGCTTTTCAGCACTTGCTCTGTAAATTGTATGCCACTTTGCCCGGCTTGATCGGCTAAATAAAACCTTTGAATTATCCGGCCATTATTCCTTTGAGGGACCAAACTTGTCATTGAACGCGTAACTTGAAGAAACAACGCTTCGACGTAGTCACAAACACTCATAATGACCTACTGGAAGCATCGGAATTTCAAAATTTGGCCCGAGTCAAAATCCGGAAAATAACCCCAAAAAGGCAGTAGCCTGTCCTGCTGTGTCGAATTGAACTAAACTCTCGCGCGAGCAATAGAAACCATCGCGCGAACATAAACAGTCGCGTGACACTCCAGGACCCTCGCGCGATGGAAAATTCCTGTTACAGTGGCCAGCTTTGACTCATTCGGACAAAAAGGGGTGGCAGGCCTTGTCAGCAGGTCTGGGCGTGCAGGGGGCTCCTGGCTTTCCCCAGAGGTGTTCCCTTGATTTTTAGTGAGTGGAGGGACACCTTGCAAGGCCACCTCATTCAAAAGGAAAGGTATGCCTCCTTCCTTGGCTTATAAAGAGGGGTGAGTCCCTGAGCAAAGGATGTGCTTCTGCGGAAAATTTCTAGTACTGTTCCCCACATGGCAAATCATCTCCCCACCTTAATCAGCTCCTGGCTCGAAGAATTCGTCACGAGTGATTGGCTATGTTTCCGTTCCCACGGGCTGGCGGCCTTTCGCTTCTTAAAAAGTGTAAGGCTCCGCCCCGAAATTCTAAGAGCAGCCCTGCAGTTTTGGGACCGGGACGTCCATGTGTTCCGACTTGGGGACAACGAGTTGTGTCCGACCATTGAAGAATTCCAAGCGTATCTCCAAGGCTTCGCTTCGAGCGTGATTGTCGTGCCACCTTACAGGCAAAGCATGTCAAAGCTGTTGAAGGCGTGTCTGAACATTTCCCAGGGTGCAGCGGAAGGCCTGTTGATTGGCGGACAAATAAACGTCGCGCGCCTAATGGAATGGTACGGGCCTGACGGCGATCCAACGGATATGGTTCTGCAGTCTCGACGTCGATTCGCCATGTCAGTTGGCATACTGGCCGCATACTTGCTGGTGTCTCCGTATGGACGGCCTGACCCCTCGTTGGTATACGTGGCCGCGGAGATGGGCGCTCGGAAGAACGTGGCGCCCCTGGTACTTGCTGAGACACTCATTGGTTTGGATCTGGTAGCGACAGGTCAGACAAACGCATTCGGTGGCAGTCCAATCCTGTTACAGGTAAAATCTCACTCAGCTCACCTTTTTCCGTTTTTCGCACAGTCTGTTTTTTTTTTTTTTTTACCTCGACTCTCGGCTAAGGCTGTATGGTAGCTTCTTACTTGTTTTCTTTCGCTCGGGCTTATGTGGCTCCTTACTTGTCTTTTCGCTCATGCAGTTGTGGCTATGTGACAAGCTTGGATTGATCTCGGCTCCTGAAGCGGACTGGCCCCGTCTGCCCGGGCGGATGCACCAAAGGGGAATGCTGTATCCAGAAATGTCTGAGGAGGAGTGGCACACCTTCATGAGAGAGATGTCTCCGCGCGAGATTGTCTGGCGGCACAGGGCCTTGAACATCCCGGACATGGCTCTGCACTCTGCAGGTTTTGAGAGAATGGTGATTGCTGGACTGTCCAGTTTTACGTTCTACATTCCAGGTCGCATCCTGCGGCAACTAGGCATGAACCAAGGCTTTCATCGAGCTGGGATGGAAGACTTCCACATTCCAGCTTTTACAGCTCAACATCTAGCAGGGTATGAACACAACTGGGGTTTGAGAGAACTTGGAGGAGTGGAAGACGACTTCAGCACAAGACTCAAACATCGCTATGTAGCATGGTTAAGAGCAGAGGTCGAAAGCAGACAAAACGCAGACTGACTGCTGACTCAAATCCAATGATCTAGAATAAATTGTGAGCCCGTGAGGGCTTCTTAGCATTTCGTTCTGTTTTTGATGCTTTACTGTTTTCTCGGGGCTCTGCTCAGCCTATGTAACAGAAATAATAGTTTTGAATAAAGGTGAAAGATTAAGAATTTTCCCCCTTTTTGGTCCAAGTGTTGAACGCCACATTGTTTGAAAGTTGAGGTACACTCCGGCATGGAAAACCTGGATCGAGTTGATTGATTGTGACCGAATCTCACTGAGAGATTGCCTACGTATCCCAAGCTAGGGAATCAGGTCAAAACGTAGTTCAGGCTACGGTTCGACAAAGTATGACCGAGTCTCAAGGAGAGACTGCCTACGTATCCCAGGCTAGGGAATCAGGTCAAAACGTAGTTCAGGCTAAGGTTCGCTCGTGTGTTTTGGCTCTCCTTTTGCGCTCTAAATTTTGCCTAGGACTGCCTTTGCAGGTTTCCAGCCTAGCGAGCTTTAGATTGAATGCCTATTTATTTTTGTCTAAACTGCCCCCTTGGGTTTTCAGTCTAGCAGGCTTGCTCTAATTTTTGCTTGGGACCGCCCACCCTTGTGGTTTTCGGCCCAACGAGCTTCTCTCAAGGGTAGTAACGTTTAAGCTGATCCAGGTTGACCAGAGTGTTGAACTCGTTGCCGTCCAGATCGATGAGCTGAGCTGCCCCACCCGAGAGGATGGTCTTGATGATGTAAGGTCCCGCGCGCTTCGGGCGGAACTTGCCACGTAGATCGAAGATGGGAGCCCGGATTTCCTTTGTAACCATGTCCCCTTCAGCCAAGTCACGAGACTTCACTTTTTTGTTGAATGCCCGAGCAATCCTGCGTTGATATCCCTGAATGTGATACAAGGCACGGAGCCTTCTCTCGTCGAAGAGCATGAGTTCGACAAACCTCCCGCTAAGCCATTCGGACTCCGCGAGTTCACATTCAGCCATGATCCTCAAAGTTGGCACTTCCAGCTCGATGGGGAGGACAGCTTCCATCCCATAGACTAGAGAGAAAGGGGTTGCCCCTGTTGATGTTCGAATTGACGTGCGGTACCCCCAAAGAGCTAGAGGCAGCTGCTCGTGCCAGTCCCTGGCGGACTCTGCAGATTTCTTGATGATAGTCTCGATGTTCTTGTTGGCTGCTTCAACCGCCCCATTCGTTTGAGGGCGATAAACCGTTGAGTGATGAACTTGGATCTGGAATTCTTCAAAAAGCTCCAACACCCTGCCTTTGAAATGGACCCCATTGTCAGAAACAAACGCCTGTGGAACCCCGTATCGATAGATGATGTTCTTTCGGATAAACTGAGCAACCTGAACCGCCGTCAGGGTCTTGTAAGATTCAGCCTCGACCCACTTGGTGAAGTAATCTATTGCCACCAAAATGAACCGATGCCCGTTCGAAGCAGAAGGCCTGATCATGCCGATAACATCGATCCCCCAAACAGAAAAGGGCCAAGGCGATGTCATGCCAAACAGTTTAGAAGGAGGGACATGCATGAGATTGGCATGGATTTGACACCTATGGCAACGGCGTACATAATCCACACACTGGGATTCCATGGTAGACCAAAAGTAACCTTGTCGCAAGATTTTCCTGGCGAGCATGACCCCGCTCATGTGAGGGCCACAAATCCCTTCGTGAATCTCCTCCATGATTTTGATGGTTTCAGCGCCGTTGACGCAGAGCTTATGCATTCCGCAGTGAGATCTCCGATACAGTCTCCCGCCACAGATAATGTACTGAGCGGCCATTCTTCGGAGCGCTGCTCGGTCCTTTTTAGTGGCGTCGGCCGGAAATTGACCACTTTCGACGAAGTTCCAGATATCGTGATACCAGGGTAGGCCGTCATCGACATCATCGACGGCGTTGACATATTGATAAGCAGGCAAGTCCCGCTATTCAATTAGAATAGGACGAAGCTTGATACCAACCGGAAGCTCGATCATGGAAGCCAGAGTTGCTAGAGCATCGGCGAATTGGTTCTTCATCCGAGGGATGTGCGTGAATGTGACCTTGTTGAAACGAGGAATGAGGTCCTCCAAGTCTTGGTGATAAGGCTTCAATCTGTCCTCCCGAACTTTCCAGTCCCCGTTAGCCTGAGAAACGACAAGGTTGGAGTCACCAATAACCTCTAGCTTTTCAACACCGAGCGTAAGAGCAGCCTCCATGCCAACAATGCAGGCCTCATATTCAGCCTGGTTGTTTGTTACATCGAAATTGAGTTTGAATGCAAGCGGAATATGAGCACCATCGGGGGTTATAAGCAAAACCCCAATCCCGTATCCCTTCTGATTGGCTGCCCCATCAAAGTAAAGAGTCTAGGTGTCTTCGACGACTGCCATCACTCCTTCATCTGGAAATGTAAAATCTGAGTCCTCTGGCCCCTCGATGGGATGATCAGCCAGAAATTCGGCGACCGCGCGCCCTTTGACGGATTTCCTAGTGACATATTCGAGGTCGAACTCTGCGAGCAATAGCAACCAACGTGCTAACTTACCAGTAAGTGCAGGTTTCTCAAACAGATACTTGAGAGGATCCATTCGAGAAATCAACTTCACTGGGTAAGCCAGCATGTAGTGTCTTAATTTCTTGGACGCCCAAACAAGAGCCCAACATGTCTTTTCGAGAGCAGTGTAGCGTTCTTCAGCGCCAACCATCTTCTTGCTCAGGTAGTAAATGGCCTTTTCGACTCCCTTTCCTCCCTCTTGAGCCAGCAAACACCCCATAGACGAAGGATTCACGGACAAGTAAAGTATTAAGGGTTTCCCTTGCATCGGTGGCATCAAAACCGGAGGGTTCTGCAGATAGGCTTGAATGGAGGTGAAAGCTGCCTGGCACTTGTCCGTCCAAACAAATGGAGTATTCTTCTTCAATAGACGAAACATCGGCTCGCAAGTTAGTGTCAACTTGGCGATGAATCTGCTGATGAACTGTACCTTTCCCAAAAAGCTTCGCACTCCCTTTTCGGAATCTGGCGGCTTCATCTCGAGGACTGCTTTGATCTTGGACGGGTCGACCTCAATTCCACGAGAAGTGATCATGAAACCGAGCATCTTACCCGCCGTAACCCCAAAGGTGCATTTCTGAGGATTTAGACGCATACGGAACTTCCGTAATCTCCCGAAGAACTTCCTAAGTACAGGAATATGACCTTCTCGAGTTTTGGATTTGGCGATCATGTCATCGACGTAGACCTCGACTTCTTTGTGCATCATATCGTGTAGGATAGTGGTAGCAGCTCGCTGATAAGTGGGCCCAGCGTTCTTCAATCCAAAAGGCATGACCAGGTAGCAATAAGTCCCCCATTCAGTGATGAACGTGGTTTTCTCGCGGTCCTCGGGCGCCATGAGAATTTGGTTGTAGCCAGAGAAGCCATCCATGAACGAGAGCAAAGCGTGCCCCGCAGTGTTGTCTACAAGCACATCGATGTGAGGCAAGGGAAAATCGTCTTTGGGGCTCGCTTTGTTCAAGTCCCGAAAGTCAACGCAAACTCGAATTTGGCCATTCTTCTTAGGAACGGGGACGATGTTGGCAACCCACGTAGGATACTGAGAAACCATGAGAAAGCCAGCGTCAATCTGCTTAGTAACTTCCTCTTTAATCTTCTGAACCCAATCTGGTCTCATCCGTCGGAGTTTCTGCTTCACAGGCTTGGCATCCGGGAACAAAGGAATGTGATGCTCCACAATCTCGGGATCAATTCCGGGCATGTCTCGATGGGACCATGCAAAGACGTCACTGAACTCGGTGAGCAGCTCTTTGAAGTCGCGATGTTCCTCTGGGGAAAGTGTGGAGCCCACTTGAACCATTCGGGGATCATTTTCATCTTTCAAATTTATAGAAACTATTTCTTCTTTTAATGGCTGAGCATGCCTTTCGTCTTCCCTTTCGATGAAGGCACGGATTTCCTTGGGAATGTCCCCATCGAAATCTATCCCCTCATCGTCGGGGTCGACACAGTTTATATAAAGATCATTGAAATAGTCAGAAGATGCTTCGTTCATTTCACAAGCCCCTGAAGGGTCACCAAGTACAAGAGAGTCGAACTCGAAATAAAAGCTATGACGTGGAGGGCCTAGAGGCACAAACTCCGACTCAGAGCTAGACTTAGAGGACGGGACAGACTCAGACTCAGACGTGTCGTCAATGCAAGTCAGGGATGGCTTGAAAACGCAATTATTCAAAGAGCCCTCGGCTTTCACAATGAGAGAGGTGGGGTCCTCGAGGGCGTCGGGCCCGAGCATGAGTACTTCGGCTTCTTCAGCTTCCCCAATCAAACCCACTTGAGAGAATTCCTGAAATAGCAGTTCCAGATTTCCCTGGTCGATGGATCCCAGCCAGTCAGTCTTGATCTTCAGCTGATTAAGCTTCCTCTTGAATTCTTCCTTCGCAGGTTCATCATCACTGCTTGACCAGGTGTCATCAGCGAAAATCTCAAAGCCAGGCAGCAGCTCCCCGGTTTCAGAATGAACGAAGGGCTCAGCCTGCCCGGTGTAAGTGGCATTTCCGACTTCACGCACGAACTTGGGACCGCTGCAGAGGGTCCGAGGTTTTCCCATATATTTCCTCCGCTTGGCATCTTTGGCAGAGGCGATATACCCCAAACCGAAGCGGCCCTCGTTGAAAGGAAAAGTAGGGAACTCCGGGACCCCTTGACGGCGAGAGCCTAAGCCAATGCCTGGAAAGTGAGACATCCTTCTCATAATGTCCAGCGCGACAGAGCTTATGAGGAAATTCCCATCCACATTGATGGCCATCACTATGCCGGAAGTATCGAAAGAGAAACCTCCAAGATCGACGTCTTCTTCGCCATGTTGAATTCCCAGAACAGGAGTTCCGTCCTCCTTGAGCGGGCGGATGCCTGAATCCCCGCAGATGGTTAGAGTGCCAGTGGGTAGTCCCAGGATGACCTTTTGGTGGAGGGTAGATGGCACAGCCATGATGTCAGATCGATGAAGCCATGGCCTGCCCAACAGAAGATTGAAGGTTGCGGGAATATCCACAACATGGAACTCCACGTCCATCTCAAAACCCTCAGCATCTTGTTTGAGCTTCAAGATACCTTCGACTACGCGACGGGTACCGTCATATGCCTTGACAGCCAGATTGGAAGGTGCCAGATCCTTCTTGGTGAGTCCCAGGCGATAAGCGACCCACAGAGGGCAGACATTGATGGCAGAGCCGTTGTCAATAAGAACGGTCGGGACCCAGAGTCCTCGACACTTGACGGTGATGTGCAAGGGACGATTGTGGTCGACTCCTTCGACTGGCAGGTCTTTGTCCGTGAAGATCACCGTATGCTTGGAGGTTGGAGGGAGGATGAGAGATATCATCGCTTCTGGTGTGACGTCAGCCTGGACTTCAAGGCGGGATAGGGCGTGACACAGCCTCTGACGATGCTCCTTGGATGAACAGATCAGTCCCCAGATAGAAATAGCGGCAGGAACCCGCTCAAGTTGCCGCTGAACCAGATCAGGAACCGGATTGCTAGCTGATACCTCAAAAGGTGCGGACCTTGGGAAAGAAACAGGCTCGTTCCTTTGATTAGCAGGATTGGAGGAATTCCCGGCCTGCAGATTAGCAGGCTGAAAGATCCGTCCACTCATTGTAACATTGTGAATGTTTCCCAAAGAGGGCACGAGTCGAGGGCTTTCCTTCACATCCCAGAGATCAGCAGGGACATCCCCCAGTTTACGCTTTCCCTTGTCAGTAGTCAGTGCAGAGACGGGCACTTCCATGTCTAAGCCCAGGTCTTCGGCCAGATCTTTCATCAATAAGGAGTCCCAGAAGTTTAAGTCTTTCACAGCAGCCACTTCAGCAACAGGCTCTGGGTTTGCAATGAAAGGGACATCCCATAGACCAGTGTCGGCCAGGGTACGATTGACAGCCCAGACTTCATTCCCGACTTGGACGTCCACTATATCGTTAACTTCCCACAGATTAGCGGGCGGAGCGCGGTCCGTGACCATGATACTGCAATCCCTGTTGTTGGGGTAAGGCACCTGAGGGCGCGGATTTTCTTCATCGACGATGTAGGAACAGGGGTCATGGTCAGTGTCGGGGTTAGTATCACAAACCGAATCAAAGACCGAACCAAAGAGGGAAATGTGGTCTCCCAAAGCCCGTGGATCATCCTGGACAAGTTCATCCTCTGCGTAGTGAAGCATGTAGTCTGGCGTGGCGTAGCCTTGCAGTGGGTTAGGGTCAACGTCCATGGGAGCGAACCAGGTTGGCTCAGGATCCCAGTAATACTCCGCTTCGGGAACTGGGAGCTCGATTGGATTGAACAGTTTGTACAAGGAGAAACCGTCCAAAGGGTCAAGCAAAGCCGCTTCATAACCGGCCAACCAGCCATCATACCAGGCTTGATCGAATGGGACATTTCCGGGTTGTGGAGGAATCCCGTCCATTCCAAGGGTGGACCACTCGTTGAGGAGAGGAGCGGCATAGTCCCAATGGTCTGCTATAGCCCAGCCAGTGGCTCGCATGTTATTATCTGAGGGCGGCGCCCAAGGCTGATAGGGGTCCGAAAATGGGTCAGCGACGGTTGCGTACGGGCTGTCAAGCGACGAGGCAGAGTTGATTTACATAGCAGGGATTGACTGATGGAAGAGGGAGCTGACAGATTCCTCGGAGACAGGCGAAGCAGCTCGTGAAAGTTCAAAAGGCGCATCGGCATCAACAACTTGGCCTTCAACCAATTGTATATAAGAAACCTCGGTGTATGGTTCGATCGGGAAAGGCACGACGGGCCTGGGTTGATCGGTTGAGGCTATATAGTCAGTAGGGTTGAATATGGTGGAGCTAGGGTTGATATAAGTGGAGCTGAGAGATATCTGGCTGATGTGGGGTATAGCGTTATGCTTAGGGAGAGAGTTGGCAATGACGTTGGGTTTCTGAGGTGATGGAGGAGTCTCCAGCGTGCCATCGTCGATGAGATCCTGGATCGCATGACGGAGGCGAAAGCAGGAGTCAGTGAGATGACCCGCTCCTTGATGATTAGCACAGTAAAGGTTGGCTTTGAAGCCGGGTGAAGGGTTCTTGGGTAGAGGAGTTGGATCCAGGGGCTTCAGATGCCCTGATTTGACCAATTTTTCCAAGACCGAGGATAGAGGTGCCTCGATGGCCGAAAAGCTGCGGGGTTGGTTCCGAGGTCGGTTATTCTGTGGATTTTGAACTTGGTTGACGTCCACGACATGATTAGCAGCACTGGAGGAAGCGACATTAGTACCGGCGGTCGCTGTGTTGGAGTAAGTCCCCGTTCCGAACAGTGCATTGGCGTTTCCAGAATAAGCCCGAGGTTTTGACTTGGGGGCGTGCGAGGATTCACCCTTTGACAGAATTCCACTCTGCAGAGCGTCTTCGATGGCCAGGCCAGAGTCGAAGAAGGTTTCAAAGTTAGCGGAGGCCTGAGCTAGAACCAGGTGCCTAGCATAGTCTGGCTGAAGGTTGCGGGAAATGATGCGGAGCTGGTCCTTCTCGCTTGGACGATCAGTCATCTGTGCGGCTTTAGCTCTCCACCTTTTGACAAAGTCTGCGAAGGTCTCCTTAGCCTCCATTTTGGTGGATTCAAGTTCCCGAGTAGTCATTTTTAGCTGGGAGTTGTAATTGTACTGCGAAATAAACGCAGTCCCAATGTCTTCCCAAGTCCTCCTTTTGGCAATGTCGAGTGACAAAAACCAATGGAAGGCAGGACCCGAGAGAGTCTGAGGAAATAGCTGTGACATGGCTTCTGGCTCAACAGAAAGAAGTTTCATGGCGGCGTGGTAGCTGTAGAGATGAGTCCTGGGGTCGCCGCTCCCATCGAACTTAGCCAAGTCTGGCATTTTGAACTTTTCAGGAAGCTTGGCGTTGGGATACAGGCAAAGGCGATCCAGATCGATCCCTCCGGCAGTGATCTTTTCTGTTTTGGCAATAGACTCCTCCAGTTTGGCCATCTTGGCCATGAGCGTGACCATCTCCGGGCTCGGAACTGGTTCCTCTGGGTTTGGAGGCAGTCTGCCGCCTGCAAGGTTTGCAGCGGGCCTGCGAGCTTCCCTCGGGTTTAAGACGATGAGGCGTCCTGCGTGAAGTGGATTTGGAACCAAGACAGGCTGCTCCTGGTCAGACTCATCGTCCCCACCTTCCTCCTCGAGAGGGGGCGGAAGGCGAGTGTGGATGAGGTCATTCAAATGAGCGATGTTAGTGTCGGTCTGAGCTGCCCTCTGCTGCATAGCGGTGATGCTGTCCTGGAGGTTCATGAGCATGGTTTCCAAGGTAAGGGGTTCTGGTTGTGGTTGTTCCATTGTAACAGGCGTCTTAGAGCTGCTTGAGGCGGATACCGGGTTAGTCGGACGTCCTTCCTGTGAAGCCGGTGGTGAACCTGATTGAGAGCCTGACTGAGATTCTGAGTGCTGTGCTGCCGAATGTGAGTGCAGAGAGTCTTCCGTGATGACTGACTGGGACTGTAACCTGACAAGCCTTTGAACCGGACTCAGATGCAGACGTTCCCAAGCGGGTTTGGCAACTGGCCTCGATACTTTCCTTGGCGGTGCAATGATTCAGACCTTTGCTTGCAAGGGAAAATGAGGTTTAATAAGGGTCCTGCAGTAACTTTAATCTAAATAAAAGACTAAAGCGGATGCAGCGGACGTCGAGAGTGTCACCCTAGACTCTAGAACCGGAAGACAAGTCTGTCTCACGACGTTTTGGACACTGCTTTTAGGCCCTCAGAATTCTTTTCGAAGATGTATCCTTGTTCGGAACGAGCGGTCCTAAAGGATGTCAAAAGGAGTCTAAACTTTTGTCCGTTTTGATGTTCGGGGTTTCAAGTTTTTGAAGCCAGAACGACTCGGCATGAATATCATGATGCCATAACCAGGTTGGCGTAAGCAGCACTGTGCTATTAGCCGGGCGGTGTAAGTGACGAGGCACTTGTTACCTTTTGGTGTAAGCATCATGGTATTTTACTCCGTGGTTCCTCGTTTTTTGTTTTGAAACCCTAAACAGGTACACGGGCAAAGGTGCAGAAAAGCTTCTGATTTCCTAAAGTCCCACTGTGAAAGGACTTAAAAGATGATAACGCGCACCATTGAGGTGCACGACTCCTCATCGGGCCATAACAATGTCCTACTAAGCCTGAAGACAGACTCGGAACAGATTGAGAACCTAGGAGCCATCCTAGACATGCTTCTACGCTGAACGAGAATGTATGTACAGTTCGTGCGATAAGAAAAGCAGTAACACATAGGCATTTAGAGGGTTAGATGCAAGTAGATCTTAACCTGTGGGTACCTGTCCTAATTTGGAGGGTTCTAATGCTTTGTATATGCAAAAGGCCGGTTTTGGTTTGTAACAGGTTCCTCGGACTAGGGCCACAGATATACCTCCCGTTACCCGCGTTTTTCGCAGAATAACAGTCGAACGGTAGTATGACCCATCATCGTCGAAGGTTGTTGGTCATTCGGGGTCCCCGGGCTCCGGTAAACCGTGCCGGATTGCCAAAACGATCCAACGAGGCTTATCCCACATCGATGAAAATGAGATGCTAGAATCTGAAAAAAGAAGAAGAATCACAAAGTCGTAAAAGCGCCTTTTCAAATTTGGCTCACCTTATTTAGTCCATCTTTAGAAGAAACTACGCAAGTGAACAATCGAAAAAGCCCCAGATTAGAACGGCCGGACACGAGGTCCTGTTAAATCACCATTCCAACCTTCGGCAGCGCGAAGCTCACCGTTTTGACAGGCTTTTAAGGGATTGTTCCCAAGCGTATTAAATCCTAAGTGTGAATTAATATTGGTTCGATTTATCCCCAGCAGAGTCGCCACTGTGGGCAGCGTGCCCTTGGAAAAAGGATTCCGTTCCTTTTCGCCATTGCGGCCCTTTTTTGAAAATCGAGGGAGCGCGAGCGCCGGTGGCAAGCGCTCGAAAATACAGAGTCGCCACTTGAGTTTTGAAGGTCCGACACTCAAGGAACCGTATTTCGAAGCACCTGCCGCGCTTTGTTTGAAAAAGTGAAGGAAACCAGTCCGTCATAACCATATCTGGGTTCGGGAGCCAGGTTACGAGAGGGGAAGGGTTTTATGGCACCCCTCTCGCCCAATCCGGAGATCGGTCTCTACTTAGGCGTTTTTATGAAAACGTTTGTGATTCTTCCTCTTTTAATTGATTTTAGCCAATTAGGGCGGGGGAACAGTTAATCGGGGATTAAAACTGTAACACTTTGCAAGATGTGATGAAATAATGGCATGGATGGATAGCAGAATGAATAATAAGTGGAATGAACCCGAAACAGTGGTCAGATGCCAAAACTAGGCTCGGGGCAGATTTGCCCTGCACGATGACCAACTTGCATGCCTGAAAAGTTCTGTATGCAAGTCAACCATCGCGCGAGACACACTGACTCTCGCGCGAGCGTTATCATCTCGCCACAGTTCCAAAATCATCCCCTTCTGGGCTCTGGAAGGACCAGTGCACACCCAGGAAGCAAACCAAGCAGTTTATTGTAAGACTGTAAAATGCTAATTATTACACAATACTCCAAGCAGGAGCCAAATGAATTGAAACGCAACCCCTAAATAGTGGGGGTATCAAAGCAGAGGCCAAGGGCCCAGTTGCCCATGCAAGGGCTATTCATGGAGATCACAGGACTGTTGCGCGACAGAGACTGAGTCTCGCGCGACACTCCTGACTGGACTTCCAGGAATTGCTTTGCATGCCTGGGGTCCTGAGACAGATCCAGGGGACCCCAAGGGCATTCCAAACTATTTAAAGCAAATAAACAAGCTACTGTATTTTGTTTTTGCATGCATAACAGTGATCTAAAAGACAAAGAGAAATACAACAGGAATGATCATATTGTAAAACAGAAAAGGGCTAGCCTCCCTTCCCCATGAGGTCCATTCTCTTGCTGACACAAGTGTCGCGCGAGTATAGGGGACCGTCGCGCGAGGGTGTGGCTGCCACGAATTCTTGTAACTTTGCTGGCTTTAGGACCAGGACATGGTATTTATTACCAGCCTTGGTCCTGTCAGCCCCCCTCAGGGATCAAAACAGAAACAGCTTAAACATTATACCTTTGCTTGGAAAGGGTTTGGGAGTAGATTGGATGGATTGGTGTGACTTTGCTACCAAGAGTGTATGAGCACCCTGAGTTCAGAAGTTTAGGAAGTGGTTTGAGAGTTAGGAGCTTTGTGCTAGCTAGTGTGTGGCTTATGGAATGACTAGTAAATTTCTTAAGCAAATTTTGGAACCCTTAACATGGAAGACCAATGGGGGTATTTATAGGGGGAATGTAAGGCTTAGTTAGGGGCCAAACAAGCCCTTAGGACCAGCCACCAAGGCTGGTCACAACTTGGTTGTGAGGCTAGCCAACAAGGTGAGAGAGTGGTTAGGGGATTGCATGGGGTTAGAACCTGCCAGCACGCCGTTCAGCTGAGGAGAACGGGGTTCCAGCCCATGGGAACCCATGTGCCAAGCAATCATCACAAGTCCAGCTGGATTCTGTGAAAGGGACAGGAGGGAACCATCGCGCGAGGGTTCGAGAGTGTCGCGCGAGGGTCAAACAGTCAACAGTTTGACTTTGACTACACGTGGCAAGCTAAGTGTCGCACGAGGGACACAAAGGCTCGCGCGAGGGTCAACTCTGGTTTTAGGGTTTGACTGATGGTTTAAAAAGGTTCAAGCAAGGTTTCTAAGCGTTCCAAGCCTAATCCATTCCCAATCCAAGCTCTGTTTGATCCGATTTCATCATCGGGGAAACAAGAAAATCGTAAAATAAAGTAAAACGATTGGGAGACCCAGATTGGGGTGTCTACACCCGAATAAAAAATCAAAAGTAAAGGAGACGTCGCGGTGGTCTACAGCGCTAGCCAAACCAGTTGTCGCTCTCCGCCTGCTCCCGTGGGTCATCTTTGTACGGAGGATCATCAACAGAGTTGTCAGAGCCGCTGCTAGAAGAGGGACGTCGCTCTTCCTCTTCTTCTTCTTCCTCCTCTTCTCCCTCCTCCTCTTCTCCTTCTTCCTCCTCTTCCTCTTCCTCCTCTTCTTCTTCGGGCGGATCCAATGAGACCTATCGCCTCTTGCGGGCCGGCTCCTCTTGCGTCGGCTTCTCACGCATCTTGATCTGGTACTGTAGCTTGGCATGTCTAACGGCCTGCCTAGCAGCCTCCCGACCCGCAGCCGCTGGCTGCGAACTCCTGGTCTGTCGCCGTGAAGTACTGGCTGGAGCCGTGGGCTTCTTTGCCACCATCTTCTTTGGTGGCGGATCTTGCGCGCTCTTCCTCCTAGGATTCATCCTCCCCTGTGCCTGCATTGTCATTTCATTTCAAAGCATGAGTATACATTGTGCATGTTGTATTTCATATGTTGAAAGCAGGTACATTCTACAATCGAAAGCAGGAATGTATTGAAAGCAGGATAAGCAGGAATGTATCGTTTATGTACCTGTTTTCTCTGAACAACGGCTGCCTGAGTTGGCTGTGGTGTCGGTGCCGGGTAGTGCAGCTCCAGTGGCATGCCGCTCGCCGCTCTCCTCACTACATTCTCCAACGCCAGCATGCGTCGCACGGCTTCATTTATCCATTCAGTCAGCACTTGCATGCAATTTGAGCTTATCAGGTCAATCAACAGTAATTCGAGTGTATTGAATTGAAAAGCAATACTGGAAGCCAAGTCTTACCACCACGGTCACAGGGGTAGGCTCTGCTCTCGCAGGCACTAACTGTAGCTCTGCAGGATTCCCCTGGCTGTCGACCACAGGAATCCTCCAAAGCAGCTCAGGAGGCCCACCAACTATAGGTCCGCCTAGGCCTCGCCTCACACGGCCTTCGCCTCCTCTCTGTCTCTCGCCAGCAGCTCTCCTCTCCTCAGCAGCTCCTGCGGCCTAGCCCCGCACCTCTCTAAGGCCTCGGATCCCAAGCGGGCCCGCTAGGAAGTCTCTCTGGTAAACAGTATAGTCCCTTTCAGGACGCAAGTACTGTGCCAACTCGGTGTCCGGCCGTGTGTACCTCTCCAGCTCAGCTCGTGTGTACTCTCCCGTGTGCGAAGCCCGGGGCGGAAGTGGCCCTGGCACCTGGAACTCGAGATGGCCAAGTGACTGATGTGTCACCCGGTCTCCCAAGTACCACTGCCAACCAAAGGCAGACTCTAACAGCACCCTACTGGCCGTAACGGCTCTACTTCTGGCCAAGTACTCTGGATCTGGCCTCGCCCCTCTCCAAGGATCCCAATTGATCTGCAGTAAAGACAAGCAGGCAATGCAGGCAATTGATCAGCGACAGCATTGAAATCAAAGAAAGGAATGCACGTTGGAAGTTCCATGTTCTATGTCATACCTGTGAAGCCCTAAGCTCGTCCAAGTATAGTCTGAAGGCATTGAGGTCGCCTCTCCCCTCCTTCTTCCCCATGTTGGACTTGCTCCATATCAGCGCGCGGGGAAGGGTGCTCAGGTCTGGATGCTTGCATTGTGGCGGATACATCCGCAACACCTCGTAGGCCCAAAGCTGCACAATGTTTAGACAAGTACAAGCATTAGTCACAGGATATGCAATATCTGAGATTGAAGCAGTCAAGCGAGTTAAGCAATCAAATAAACAAGCGTAATTGAAGTGGTGTTGTGCAACGGGTTAGAGTCATACCTCCCAGACCCTCCAATAGCCAGCCGTGCTCTGACCCGTCCTCGACGAGTCACCGAAGAAGTGGTAGGCTGTGCCAAGTGCAGCCCCGCCCCAGTCAAAGTGTGAGGCCGTCCTCAGGCCCCTCAGCGCCGGTAAGTAAGAGAGATGCACTTTGCTTCGTCTGTTTGGGTACAAAGTGGCACAAAACAGGTATAGCAAGTACGCCCGGGCCATCTGCTCTGCCTCCCGGTCATTCGTCACTTCCTTCTTCAGGTGCTTCTTACACTGATCGTACCTCGCCATCCCCTCCTCAATCTTGGGGGCCTCACCCAGAAACCACTCCAGTGCAGCCCGATCCTCCTGGATCCTCGAGTCGAACGGGATGGGCTCGCCTCCAACCCTAAGCCCCGTGATCACCGCAAAGTCTGCGG
This sequence comes from Rhododendron henanense subsp. lingbaoense, assembly GCA_020567845.1. Classification (NCBI taxonomy): domain Eukaryota; kingdom Viridiplantae; phylum Streptophyta; class Magnoliopsida; order Ericales; family Ericaceae; genus Rhododendron; species Rhododendron henanense. The sequence continues at coordinate 34,381,257 of CM036312.1, forward strand.
GCGTCACTGTCATCTCCCCAGGTGGTAGGTGGAAGGTATTGGTGGTATCCCTCCACCTCTCAGCAAGTGCTACCAGGACAGCGTGGTCATTCCTCGCAGGGGTCAACGTCTGTACGAACACCCCGAAACTCGCCTCATTCACTAATTGCCTCACTCTCTCTGGCAGCCCTTCGTACAACCGTAAGGACCTGCACGCGCCCCCAAAGCCGCGGATGTCCCTTTGACTCGCTCCCGCCTGTTTCAAATGCAAAGACAAGCAGCAAAGGATATTATCAGTATACAGGGTTTTCATTTTCAAGTTCTAGGTAATCAATAAAGCCTACAGCACATGTTTGGCTCAAGCTGTTGCACACAAGATGTAGGGGATATCTCGTCATGCCATGATTCAACCTCGGAGTATGATGTGTTGTTCTAGATTCTCGTGCGTACAAGGTTTTCATTTTCAAGTTCTAGGTAATCAATGAAGCCTATGGCGTGTGTTTAGTGCGTGTTACTTCATGCAAGGCATATGTCACTCTTGGTGTATCGTTTTGGCATGGTTTGGCTCGCAAGTCATCTATGCAATTCTAGGTTCCAGTATGTTCTAGCAAATATCGAAATTGAACTACGGAAAGCAAATATCGGAATCAAATTACAAAGGGTGTTTTCTGAGAGTATACCTCCATCCATGTCGCTGCTATGTGGGCCCGGAGATCTCTCAACACGAGCTCGTCGTCGTAGTCCTTTTGCAACGGTGTGTATGCCCTGATGCCCGACGAAACAAAAAGGTGCGGCGTGGGAAGCACGTATGCCTCCGCTGAAAAACCAGGGCGACTCGTGTTCCTCGCCTCTGCCACTGCAGTCACCCTAGGCCCCTGTGCCTCTGCTCTGGCCCTCTCCTCGGCCTCAGCCTCTCTCAAAGACTCCTCTCGCTCGGCCCTCTCTCTCTCGGCTCTCTCTGCCATCTCCGAGGCCTCAATTGCTCTAGCCCGGTCTTCTTTGGCTTACAGCACATACAGCCCGATGTCGGGGTTATCTTCGAGCAGCTTCGCCAACATTTCGTCACTCAAGTGCTCGGCGACGTCGTGTTTTGTAATCAGCACATGACCCGACGACGTCGCCGCAGGCCGGAACAGTACATCTTCCTCTCGGACCTCAACCGGAACCTCCGCGGTCTCCTCGACAGGCCCTTTACCCTTCGCCGAGTCCCTCGGCAGGGACCCGATCGGTTCCACGTACTCCCCACTGACACCACTGCCACCCGCTTCCCCAGAACTCCTTCCAGTCACTACCGAGCCTCCCACGGCCATGCTCGGATCTAACTGCTCGACAACAGCCCCTACGGCCTCAGGCTCCTCTGTCGCGCGATGCTCATCGCCGCCACCTACCTCCTGCTCGTGGCCCCCTTCGCCATCACCGCCGCCTGCTACCGCTGCACCGACGTCTGTACTAACCTCCGTTGCCGTTTGATCACTTTGATCAAGATCCATTGGCCCTCCTCAATCCTCCGGTCGGTCAATAACATCACCACCGCCGCCGTTGTCATCGTGTTCGGCCATGGATGTGTTCCAGTCACTACTGAGCCTCCCACGGCCATGCTCGGATCTAACTGCTCGACAACAGCCCCTACGGCCTCAGGCTCCTCTGTCGCGCGATGCTCATCGCCGCCACCTACCTCCTGCTCGTGGCCCCCTTCGCCATCACCGCCGCCTGCTACCGCTGCACCGACGTCTGTACTAACCTCCGTTGCCGTTTGATCACTTTGATCAAGATCCATTGGCCCTCCTCAATCCTCCGGTCGGTCAATAACATCACCACCGCCGCCGTTGTCGTCGTGTTCGGCCATGGATGTGTATGTTGAAAGGTGTGTTGTTGATTTCGTGGGTTGATCAAGGTTTTGGAGGAGATTTTGGCAAGGGATGGAAGTTGAGAGGGTTTTGAGAATTTGAAACCGCCGAGTACTGTTTTCTGTAACGTCCCCGCGGTGTTTAAACGATTGAAACAGGTTTGGGCCGGGTCTAGGCCATTTCAGATCCAAGCCCTAAAAAGAAACACTCGCGCGAGTATTTTGAACCGTCGCGCGATGGTTCGTTTGGGCCTCAGGCCCAATCCAGATCCCAGGTCCGGCCCGATCTCATTTACTCCCTTTTGGGTCTATGAAGTCTTGGTGTGTTCTTATAATAAATTGAGGGACAATATGAAGGTTTTGCCTGCATCCCGAGGAATTTTATATCCCCAACAGTGGTCCGCCCGCAATCAGCGACGATCCATCCGTCCAATTTCAATTCAGCGACGATCCATCCGTCCAATTTCAAATCAGCGACGATCCATCCGTCCAATTTCAATTCAGCGACGATCCATCCGTCCAATTTCAATTCAGCGATGATCCATCCGTCCAATTTCAAATCAGCGACGATCCATCCGTCCAATTTCAATTCAGCGACGATCTAACCGTCCGATTTCAATTCAGCGACGATCCATCCGTCCAATTTCAAATCAGTGGCGATCCATCCGTCCAATCTATCTTTTGGTGCACGGTATTTTTACATACTAGTTTGCATTTTCCATTTAATTGGCTTTTGGGTGGATTTGGTGGGTGACTAGAAATCTTTGATGTTACCCGTACCAGTCAATGGTGCTCCGCGTGCCGTCAAAGAGGGACTATTGTAGACACCCCAATCTGGGTCTCCCGTTTGTTTTACTTTATTTTCCAGTTTCTTGTTTCCCCGATGATGAGATCGGATCAAACAGGCTTGAATGTGGAATGGATTGGACTTGGAGCCCTTCTTGAACCCTTTGAACCCCTTTTGAACCCCTAAAACCTTCAGTCAAAACCCTAACCGAAGTTTGACCGTCGCGCGATACTTCTTGTTCCTCGCGCAATAGTCAGCTTGCCAGGTGTGGGTCAAAGTCAAAGTTTGACCGTTGACCCTCGCGCGATGGTTCCACTGTCCCCATCACCCTTGTCCAGCTGGATTTTGTGATCATCAGGGCCACATGGGCTGGAACCCCGTTTTCCTTGGCTGAACAGCGTTCTGCCAGGCTTAGACACACCACCCTCACAACCACCCCCACTCACCTTGGTGGCTCTTTTCTCCACCAAGTAAGAGTGAAAAGCCTTGTTGGCTGGTTACTTGGCCAAGTTTTCCACCTCCCTTGCACCACTCACTCCTCCTATATATACCCCCATTGGTTGTTCTTCCAAAGGGTTACAAAATTTCACAAAAATTACAAGGTTATCAAGTTATTAGTCTAGTCAAGCACAAAGTTAACAAACCCTAACCACTTCCCAATCTTTCAAATCTACTACACTCACTTGCAAAGCTACATCACTCCATTCAATCCATTTCAAAAGCCATTCAAGTAAAGGTATAAATTTTACCTATTCCTGTTTTGATCCCTGAGGGGGGCTGGCAGGGCCAAGGCTGGTAATCAATACCAGTCCTGGCCCTAAAGTCAGCAGAGTTTATAAGAATCTGTAACCAGTTAAACCCTCGCGCGATGGACCCGAACACTCGCGCGACAGTTCTGTCTGCAAGAGATTGGTCCACGTGGGGAAGGGATGCTGGTTATCTCTTGTTTTATTCATGAGCATGCATGTTGTGGTTTTTATCTTGATATACAGATCACTGTTATGCATGATAAAACAAATTCAGTTCCTTGGTTTGTCATTTTAGTTAGTTTGTATTGCCCTTGGGATATTCCTGAACTTCTCAGAATCCCAAGCATGCAAAGCAACTCCTGGAAGCCCAGTCAGAACCCTCACGCGAGTATTTCACTCTGTCGTGCGATGGTCCTCTAATTTCCAGTGGCTGCCCTTGCATGGCTAACTTGGTTTTAAATATTCCAGTTTTTAGTTTGCTGCTTCAGTTAGTTTGGAATGCCCTTGGGATGTCTCTGAACATGTCTCAGAGTCCCAAGCATGCAAAGCAATTCCTGGAAGTCCAGTCAAAACCCTCGCGCGAGTATTTCACTCTGTCGCGCGATGGTTCACTGATTTCCAGTAATGGCCCTTGCATGGGCAACTAGGCCTTTGGCCTCTGTTTGTTTCCCCCACTGTTTAGGGGTTGTATCTTCAATTTATTCCAACCTGTCTGTAATAATTATTTACTTTCAGTACTTATAAACTACTTGGTTTGCCTCCTGGGTGTGCACTGGTCCTTCCAGAGCCCAGAAGGGGATAAGGTTCAAACTGTTGGTGAAGCACCAACACTCGCGCAACGATATGGAAGTATTGCGCGATAGTTCACTTGCATGCAGGTTGCTCCATGCATGCAAGTTGGCTACTGCTTGTGATACTCCCATGTCCCGCACTGTTTTGGTGTTTTAGCAATGTTTTGAACTTTGTCCCATTTATTAATTAATATTTCATCCATCCATGTTATTCATCACATCTTGCAAAAACGTGTTACAGTTTAATCCCCGATTAACTGTTCCCCGCCCTAATTGGCTAAAATCTAGTTAATAAAAGAAGAATCGTAAACATTTTTCAAAATGCTCAAGAAGAGACCCATCTCCGGATTGGGCGAGAGGGGTGCCTTAAAACCCTTCCCCTCTCGTAACCTAGCTCCCGAACCCAGATATGGTTATGACGGATTGGTGCCTTCACTTTTTCAAATCAAATAGCGCGGCAGGTGCTTCAAAATACGGTTCCTTGGGTGTCAGACCTTTAAAACCCAAGTGGCGACTCTGTATTTTTGAGCGCTTGCCTCTCCGCTCGCGCTCCCTCGATTCCCGCGAGGGCCTTGCCCAAAGTTCGTCGGAAAGGAACAAAATCCTTCTCCGAGGGCATGCTGCCCACAAAAAGGTGGAGAGCCAAAGCCGCACTAATGACTGAGCGCCCCAGTGAGAAGGATCAACTCCGCATCATCTCTCGCAACCTCCAACCAGACTATGCTAGGCATCTGGTTCTTGCTCAAGCATCCGCCAACTTTGAAACCTTCTTCGACTCTGGCCTGGCCATCGAGGATGCGCTGCGAAGTGGAATTCTGGCAAAGGAGGAATCTTCTAACCCTCCTTAATCGAAGCCTCGTGCATACTCAGGGAATGCAAATGTGCTGTTTGGGGGAGGAACTTACTCCAATGCAGCAACCAGCGGTACTAATGCCACTACCTCCATTGCAACCAACCACATCGCAGATGTCAATCAGGTGTAGACTCCGTAGAATAATCGGCTGCGTAACCAACCCCGCAGCTTTTTCGCTATCGAGGCACCTCTGTCCTCGATCTTCGAAAGGTTGGTCAAGTCAAGGCATCTCAAGCCCCTGGATCCAACTCCTTTACCCAAAAACCCGTCACCCAATTTCAAGGCCAACCTCTACTATGCCTACCATCAAGGAGCGGGTCATCTCACTGACTCCTGCTTTCGCCTCCGTCATGCGATTCAGGATCTCATTGACGATGGCACGCTTGCAACACCACCACCACCTCAGAAACCTAACATCATTGCCAACTCCCTTCCCAAGCACAATGCTGTTCCACACATTAGCCAGATTTCTCTCAACTCCACCATATTCAACCCAACTGACTATATAACCTCAACCGATCAGCCCAGGCCGATAGTACCCTTTCCACTTGAGCCTTGTGACGAGGTTTCTTACATACACGTAGTGGATGGCCAGCTTTCCAACACATATGCACCTTCGGAACACTTGCAGAATGGGGAGTTTGTCTTCGACGCCTCTATCAGTAGCCTCTTCCATCAGTCAATTCCCGATGTGCAGCTCAATTCTGCGTCGTCACTTGATAGCCCGTATTTCAACGTGACTGACGCCAACCCTTCCCCTAGTCTGTTGGGTCAGTCTCGGTCTAATGAGCCTCCACCAGAAGTTAGCATGGAAGCCACGGGTTGGGCTATCGCAGACAACATGGACTATGCCACTCCTTTATTCAATGAGTGGTCAAGTCTCGAATTGGATGGATTCCCCCCGCAGCCTGAATATCTCCCTTTTGATCAAGCCTGGTATGATGGCTGGATGGCCGACTATGAAGCGGCAATGATTGATCCTCTGAACGGTTTCTCTTTGTACATGCTATTTCAGCAGCCTGAACCTTTGGTCCCTGAAGAAGAGTACTACTGGGACCCCGAACCGACTTGGCAAGCTCCAATGGATATGGACCCTACCCCTCTCCAGGGCTATGCCATACCAGATTACATGCAACATTACGTGGAGGACAATCTTGTCCAGGAAGACCCTTGGGTTCTGGGAGACCACGTTGCCGTCTTCAGGTCAGTCTTCGATTCAGTCTGTGAAACTGATCTTGATCCCTGCTCCTACATTGTGTGGGCAGCATGCCCTCGGAGAAGGGATTCCGTTCCCTTTCCGACGAACTTTTTTGGGCAAGGCCCTCGCGGGAATCGAGGGAGCGCGAGCGGAGAGGCAAGCGCTCAAAAATACAGAGTCGCCACTCGGGTTTTGAAGGTCCGACACCCAAGGAACCGCATTTCAAAGCACCTGTCGTGCTATTTGATTTGAAAAAGTGAAGGCACCAGTCCGTCATAACCATATCTGGGTTCGGGAGCCAAGTTACGAGAGAGGAAGGGTTTTAAGGCACCCCTCTCGCCCAATCCGGAGATCGGTCTCTACTTGAGCATTTTGAAAATGTTTACGATTCTTCTTTTATTAACCAGATTTTAGCCAATTAGGGCGGGGGAATAGTTAATCGGGGATTAAAACTGTAACACGTTTTGCAATGATGTGATGAATAGCATGGATGGATGAAATACCAAGTAATAAATGGAACAAAGTTCAAAATATTGCTAAAACACCAAAACAGTGCTTTGGCATGGGAGTATCACAAGCAGTAGCCAACTTGCATGCATGGAACAACCTGCACGCAAGTGAACCATCGCGCGATACTTCCATACCGTCGCGCGAGTGTTGGTGCCTCACCAACAGTTTGAACTTTAACCCCTTCTGGGCTCTGGAAGGACCAGTGCACACCCAGGAGGCAAACCAGGCAGTTTATAAGTACTTGAAAATAAATAATTATTACAAGCCAACAGAAGCAAATGGAAAGACAGCCCCTAAACAGTGGGGGAAATAAGCAGAGGCCAAAGGCCTAGTTGCCCATGCAAGGGCCATTACTGGAAATCAGTGAACCATCGCGCGACAGAGTGAAATACTCGCGCGAGGGTTCTGACTGGACTTCCAGGAATTGCTTTGCATGCTTGGGACTCTGAGACATATTTAGAGACATCCCAAGGGCATCCCAAACTAATTGAAGCAGCAAGCTAAGAAACTGGACCATTTAAAACCAAGTTGGCCATGCAAGGGCAACCACTGGAAATCAGTGAACCGTCGCGCGACAGAGTGCAAGACTCGCGCGAGGGTTCTGACTGGACTTCCAGGGGTTGCTTTGCATGCTTAGGGTTTTGAGAAGTTCAGGAACATCCCCAGGGCAATACGAACTAACTAAAATAAAAACAAGGAACTGAACTTGTTTTAACATGCATAACAGTGATCTATATATCAAAATAAAAACCACAACAAGCATGCTCATGAATAAAACAAGAAATGACCAGCTTCCCTTCCCCATGTGGATTAATCTCTTGCAGACAGAACTGTCGCGCGAGTGTTCGGATCCATCGCGTGAGGGTTTGGCTGATCACAGTTTCGCGTAACTCTGCTGACTTTAGGGCCAGGACTGGTATTGATTACAAGCCTTGACCCTACCAGCCCCCCCTCAAGGATCAAGACAGGAACAAGTAAATTTATACCTTTGCTTGAATGGCTTTGAAATAGATTAGACAAGGTGATGTAGCTTGCCAAATGAGTGTATGGAAAGCTCAAGTGTGAGTGAGTAGGAGATGTGGTTAGGGCTTGTAACTTTGTGCTAGATTTTGATAACTCTTCTTTTTTGAAACTTGGTAACCCTTTGGAAGAACAACCAATGGGGGTATATATAGGAGGAGTGAATGACTTAAGGGGGGTGGAAAACTTGGCCTAGCAACCAGCCAACAAGGCTGGTCACTCTTACTTGGTGGAGAGATGAGCCACCAAGGTGAGTGGGGGTGGTTGTAAGGGTGGTGTATCCAAGCCTGCCAGAACGCTGTTCAGCCAAGGAAAACGGGGTTCCAGCCCATGTGGCCCTGATGATCACAAAAGTCCAGCTGGAGTAAGATGATGGGGACAGGTGGGACCGTCGCACGAGGGTTTGGAACCATCGCGCGAGGGTCAACAGTCAAACTTTGACTTTGACCAACACCTGGCAAGCTGACTATCGCGCGGGGAACAAGTATCGCGCGACGATCAAACTTCGGTTAGGGTTTTGACTGAAGGTTTTAGGGGTTCAAGAAGGGTTCCAAGTCCAATCCATTCCACATTCAAGCCTGTTTGATCCGATCTCATCATCGGGGAAACAAGAAACTAAAAAATAAAGTAAAACAAACGGGAGACCCAGATTGGGGTGTCTACACATTGTGGACGAGGAATTCCCGCACCCCGAAGTACCTTATCCAAGTAACAAGGACTATAGCATTATGGTTACGGACCTTGTCCCGCCTGCTAATCTTTGGGAAGTCGACGAGATAGTTGATGTCCAAGTTGGGGCTGAAGTCTGGGCGGTCAATCGTTCCTTGGCCTACGATGGTCTTTGGGATGTTCCTTTCATTACGAATCCGGAGCCTGTTGCCAAAGTGGCCGCTGTCAAAGACTTGGACTTCTGGGACACTCTGCTGATGAAAGACCTGGTTGATGATCTGGGGCTAGACATGGAAGTACCTGTTTCTGCACCAACCACTGACAGAGGAAAACGCAAACTGGGTGACGTCCCTGCCAATCTTTGGGATGTGAACGAGGACCCTCAAGTCGTGCCCTCCTCGGGGAACGTTCACAACGTTACAAGGAGTGGATAGATTTTTCAGCCTGCGAATCTGCAAGCTGGAAGTTCGTCCAAACCTTCTAACCAAGGGAACGAACCCGTTGCTTTCCCGAGGTCTGCACCTCTTGAGGTATCAACTGGCTCACCAGCTCCTGACTTGGTTCAACGACAACTTGAGCGGATTCCCGCTGCTATATCGATTTGGGGACTGATTTGTTCTTCCAAGGAGCACCGTCAGAATTTGTGCCACACTCTTTCTCGCCTCGAGGTTCAGGCTGATGTCACACCTGAGGCAATGGTATCTCTCATCCTCCCTCCTACCTCCAAACACACTGTGGTCTTTACTGATAAAGATCTGCCAGTCGAAGGAGCCGACCACAATCCACAATCGCCCTTACATATCACCGTCAAGTGTCGAGGACTCTAGGTCCCGACTGTTCTCATCGACAACGGTTCGGCAATCAATGTCTGCCCTATGAGAGTTGCTTATCGTTTGGGACTCGCTAAGAAAGACTTTGCACCTTCCAACCTGGCTGTCAAAGCATACGACGGCACTCATCGTGTGGTCGAGGGCATCCTGATGCTCAAACTCGATGCTGAGGGTTTTGAGATGGACATTGAGTTCCATGTCGTTGACATCCCTGCTACCTTCAACCTTCTGTTAGGCAAACCGTGGTTCCATCGACCCGACATTATGGCCGTGCCATCTACTCTCCATCAAAAGGTCATCCTAGGACTGCCTACTGGTACTTTAACTATCTGCGGTGACTCTGGAATTCGCCCGCTCAAGGAGGATGGGACTCCCGTTTTGGGAATCATGCATGGTGAAGAGGATGTGGACCTTGGGGGTTTCTCTTTTGACACCTCTGGCTCTGTTTTGGCCATCAATGTGGATGAGAACTTCATCATAAGCTCTGTCGCGATGGACATATTGAGAAGGATGTCCTTTTTCCCTGGCCTGGGCTTGGGAATTCACCAACAAGGGGTCCCGGAGTTCCCTACTTTTCCTTTTAGCAAGGGCCGCTTTGGCTTGGGGTATGTCTCCTCTGCCAAAGATGCCAAGAGAAGGAAATATACGAGAAAACCACGGACCCTCTATGGAGATCCCAATAGCTATTTTGTACGCGAGGTGGGAAATGCCGCTTACACTGGACAATCCAAGCCCTTTATGCACTCGGAGACCGGGGAGCTTGTCCCCGGTTTTGAGGTCTTCCCCGATGACACTTGGTCCAGCAGTGATGAGGAGCCAGCAAAGGCAGAATTCACGAGGAAGCTTAGTCAGGTGAAGGTCAAGACTGACTGGCTGGGATCTATTGATCAGGGGAGTTTGGAGCTGCTGTTCCAGGAGTTCTCCCAAGTGAGTTTGGCTGAGGAAGCTGAAGAGGCCGAAGTGCACATGCTCGGGCCCGACGCCCTCGAGGACCCTACCTCTCTCATTGTGGAAGCCAAGGGTAGCATTAAAAATTACATTTTCAAACCACGCCTAACTTGCATTGACGACACCTCTGAGTTTGAGTCTGAGTTTGAGTCTGAGTCTGAGTCTGAGTCCAAGTCAGATACAGAGTCTGTTGCATCATCTTAGTCTAGCTCTGAGTCGGAGTTCGAGCCTCTGGGCCCTCCACGTCATAGCTTTTATTTTGAGTTTGACTCCCTTGTACTTGGCGACCCTCCTGGGTCTTGTGAAATGAATGAGGCATCTTCTGACTACTTCAATGATCTTTATATAAACTATGTCGACCCCGACGATGAAGGGATAGATTTCGATGGGGATATTCCCAAGGAAATCCGTGCCCTCATTGAAAGGGAAGACGAAAGGCATGCTCAGCCATTAAGAGAAGAAGTAGTTTCTATAAACTTGAAAGATGAGAATGATCCCTGAATGGTTCAAGTGGGCTCCACGCTTTCGCCAGAGGAGCATCGTGATTTCAAGGAGCTACTCACTGAATTCAGCGATGTCTTTGCATGGTCTCATCGAGACATGCCCGGCATCGACACTGAGATTGTGGAGCATCGAATTCCTTTGTTGCCAGATGCTAAACCTATGAAACAGAAGCTCATACGGATGAGGCCAGATTGGGTTCAGAAGATCAAGGAAGAAGTCACTAAGCAGATCGACGCTGGCTTTCTCATGGTTTCTCAGTATCCCACATGGGTGGCTAACATTGTTCCTGTTCCTAAAAAGAATGGGCAAATTCGAGTTTGTGTTGACTTCAGGGACTTGAACAAAGCAAGCCCCAAAGACGATTTTCCCTTGCCACACATCGATTGCTGGGGGATAATACTGCGGGGCATGCTTTGCTTTCGTTCATGGACGGCTTTTCAGGCTACAACCAGATTCTTATGGCACCCGAGGACCGTGAGAAAACTACATTCATCACTGAGTGGGGGACTTATTGCTACCTCGTCATGCCATTCGGTTTGAAGAACGCCGGACCTACCTATCAGAGGGCTGCTAAAACTATCCTACATGACATGATGCACAAAGAGGTTGAGGTCTATGTCGATGACATGATCGCCAAGTCTAAAACTCGAGAGGGCCACATTCCTGTGCTTAGGAGATTTTTCGAGAGGCTTCGTAAATTTCGCATGCGTCTTAATCCTCAGAAGTGCACCTTCGGAGTCACAGCAGGCAAGATGCTTGGGTTCATGATCACTTCTCGTGGAATTGAGGTCGATCCATCTAAAATCAAGGCGGTGCTTGATATGAAGCCACCAGAGTCTGAAAAGGGAGTGCGCAGCTTTTTGGGGAAGGTCCAGTTCATCAGCAGATTCATCGCCAAGTTAACCTTAACTTGCGAGCTGATGTTTCATCTACTCAAGAAGAACACCCCGTTTGTTTGGACAGACAAGTGTCAAGCGGCTTTCACCTCTATTCAGAACTACTTGCAGAACCCCCCGGTCTTAATGCCACCTGTGCCTGGGAAGCCTTTTGATACTTTACTTATCTGTGAATCCTTCGTCTATGGGGTGTTTGCTAGCTCAGGGAGGAGATAAGGGAGTTGAGAAGGCCATTTATTACTTAAGTATGAAAATGGTTGGTGCTGAAGAATGTTACACTGCTCTTGAAAAGACGTGTTGGGCTCTTGTTTGGGCGTCTAAGAAGTTGAGACACTACATGCTGGCTTACCCAATGAAGTTGATTTCTCGAATGGATCCTCTCAAGTATCTATTTAAGAAGCCTGCGCTTACTGGTAAGTTAGCTCGTTGGTTGCTCTTGCTGGCTGAGTTCGATCTCGAGTATGTCACGAGGAAGTCTGTCAAGGGGCGTGCTGTTGCAGAATTTTTGGCCGATCATCCTGTTGATGGGCCAGAGGACTTAGACTTTGTGTTTCCAGATGAAGAGGTGCTAACAGTTGTCGGGGACACGTGGACTCTCTACTTTGATGGGGCAGCTAATCAGAAAGGATACGGGATCGGGGTGCTGTTAATAACTCCTGATGGCTCTCATATTCCGCTTGCGTTTAAACTGAATTTTGATGTCACAAACAACCAAGCTGAGTATGAGGCCTGTATAGTTGGCATGGAAGCTGCACTCACTCTTGGTGTCGGAAAGCTCAAGGTCATTGGCGATTCCAACCTTGTTGTTTCTTAGGCCAACGGGGATTGGAAAGTTCGGGAGGATAGGCTAAGGCCGTATCATCAAGACTTGGAGGATCTCATCCCTCGTTTCACTAAGGTAACTTTCACGCACATTCCCCATTTAAAGAATCAGTTTGCCGATGCATTGGCAACCTTGGCTTCCATGGTTGAACTCCCATTAGTTGTCAAGCTTCGTCCAATCCTCATTGAACAGTGGGACTTGCCTGCTTATCAGTATATCAACACTGTCAATGATGTTGATGACGGCCTACCTTGGTACCATGATATATGGAACTTCATTGAGAGTGGCAGGTATCCGGCTGAGGCCACCAAGAAGGATCAAACTGCATTGCGGAGGTTGGCCTCCCAATACATTTTCTGTGGAGGGAAGCTGTATCGAAGGTCTCATTGTGGGATGCATAAGCTTTGTGTCAATGGCGCCGAGGCCATCAGGATAATGGAAGAGATTCATGAGGGAGTCTGTGGCCCTCACATGAGTGGTGTCATGCTCGCCAGGAAGATCCTGCGACAGGGATACTTTTGGTCCACTATGGAGTCCCAGTGTGTGGATTATGTATGCCGCTGCCACAAGTGTCAGATCCATGCCAATCTCATGCATGTCCCTCCCTCTAATTTGTTTGGCATGACGTCACCTTGGCCCTTTTCTGTTTGGGGTATCGATGTTATCGGCATGATCAGGCCCTCTGCTTCGAATGGCCATTGATTCATTTTGGTGGCGATAGATTATTTCACCAAGTGGGTGGAAGCTAAATCCTATAAAACCTTAACTGCAGTTCAGGTCGCTCAGTTCATCAGGAAAAACATCATCTATCGATACGGGGTTCCACAGGCGTTCGTGTCAGATAATGGGACTCATTTCAAAGGCAGGGTTTTGGAACTCTTGTAACGCCCCCATTTTCGGGTTCGTTAATTAAACATTTTATTGAATAAAAAGGCTAAGAGTCAAGCTCATTATTACAACATAAGTCTTACTAGAGTACTTTTATTACACAAGGAGGGAATTTCTAGGGTATTCTACTACTCCGCTTCTTCTTCCATCCTAGCAAGCTCTTCGGCTCCAAAAGCCTCCAACACGTACTGCTCACCTTGCTCATCAATTAACTCTGACACATTATACCAGCGTCGCCCCCAGTATAATATGTCAGGGTCACAAAAAAGGTAACACCATGAGCTACAAGCCCAATAGAATAAACTATACCCACTAACTCTTAACTTAAAGCAAGGAAGCATATAAACAATTACACATGCTCATTCAACAATATAGAAACACAATGATACATTCATATTTGATATCTTTTAGCGTTGGTGTCATGCCTTTTCGTGTTTCTCCTACGCGACTCATCGTAGACCGTGTCACATTTTCACCTTTACCAAAATCATAATTTTCCACGTTTCTTTCACAAATTGCTACTAACGAGGCTACCAAGTCCGGCTCCGTTAGTAACACTCACGACGGCTACCAAGTCCGGCCAATCATATATGGTTTCACAAAACACATTCTTTCAAATCTTGCATTGGCTACCACGTCCGGCCAAGCCCCATTTCCACATGAGACTACCACGTCCGGTCCCATTGGAAATCTACGCAATGAGCTACCAAGTCCGGCTACATTACGGTTTTCGAAAACACTTACACAATGACTACCAAGTCCGGTCATTATGTAATTTCAAAATATTTTCCGCATGTTAATCCCATCCTTCATTTTATCCATATCAACCACACCCTAGGTGTCATGTTTCTACTTTCTCGGTTTTCGTGTCTCGTTCGCATGCATAGACTCCGCGGTTAATCCTACCACAACTTAAGTAATCTTGAAACTAAACTAACAAGATCATTCAACTCTATAATAGATAACATGCTCATTTTGTCACATCATCATATTCACATTTAATCACACAAAGTTAAGCATAGTGCCACATGGACGGACACCTTTGGAGTGATAAATCACTTATGCTTTATCAACAACAAGTAGTCAAGTAATCACATAATCATGCTCACATTCATTCTAAGATTAAAACAGCTTAATCCTAAATCATGCTTTCTCAAGTTCAAAACAGCATATGTTTATTGAGTACTTCTAACGTTAAGCTAATCATGCCATGGTTAATCAAGATAACAATTCTTAAACATTTCTAGTCATGCTTAAGGAAAGTGGCTCGTATAATCTACGTATGCTCGAGGTTTCAAAGGTTTAGAATAACTTACTATCATTTCGAAATACGCATGCAATACGCTATACTTAGATCTTTGAAAGCATAGGAACTATACTAAGGAATATATACGTATACGTAGAGAAGAGTAGATATAGAATATCTACCGTTCTTCTTGGCGGTAGTCGGCTACGGATTAGGAAAATAGTTCGTCGGACGGAGTAACGGCTTAGGAATGGCTTCGATAGCTTCGAAAGAGAAAGGTTTCTCTCGAAACTTGATCTTGACTAATACTACTAAAACTTTTGGATCGGTAGGGTGGTGGAGTGGCGGCTTAGTGGCGGCACTAGAAGAGTTTCTTGAAGAACTTCAAGAACAACTAAGAACTAAGCAAGAACAACAAGAACAACAAGAACACTTAAACTTTCTAGAGAGAAGTTGGAGCAAAGCTTGAAGGTGTGAGTTCAAAGGCTTGAAATGGCTTGCTATTTATAGGCCAAGTTGGTCTATTATCCAAGAGACAATATTTCCCCTAACATTTGTTATCCAATGGATCATAGATTGACTAGATTTGATTGTCCTTAGATTGGATGAGGTGTTGATCAAAGGACAATGACTAGGCTAGTTGTACACTTGCACACATCACACAAATCTCTCTCTCCCTCTCTCACTCTCTCCCGGCCTCTCTCTCTCCCTATCTCTCTCGACTCTCTCTCCCTCTCTCTCTCTCTCTCTTTGGTCCAATGTACTAAGGTACAAGAGTTTGGAAAGACCAATGGATTTTCTTGTTCTTTCTTCTAACCTAGGACAAGGTTTAATCTAATCAAATGGGGTTTGTGTCTAGTCTAGAATAGAAAATAAGATATGGTAGTCCTTTAGGGTTGAAAGAATAAGAAACCCTAGATATGGTGGTACCAAGTGATGCAATAGGATGATGTAGGAAGATATGGGAGTACACTAGTCACACACATCACAATCTCTCTCCCTCTCTCATCCGAATTCTCTCTCTCTCTCTCTCTCTCTCTCTTGGACACCTAATCAAGAAAGGACAATGGTTGAAAGAGTAAGAGTAAACTAATAGTTTGTAAGAAGATTTTGGTAAGTAAATCTAGTACTAATAATCTAACCTATGTCATCCCAATGTCATCCTATCCTTCATCTTTCAAGGTACAAGTACTAATGTATATAGTATTAGGGTTTTGGTAGAAGAAGATCAAAGAAGGTACATGCAATATCTCTCTCTCTCTCTCTCCTATCTCTCTCCCTCATCTCTCCCTCTCTCGGCCTCTCTCTCCTCTCTCTCTCCGAATTTTCTCTCTCCTCCTTCCTTGGTTGATAGAAAGACTAGCCAAAAAGGACAATGTACTATGTGATCTTATTTTGGATTTCTAAGTCAAACTATCCTATTAAACTATGTCAAAAATGCCACCTATGTACTTATAACTATATACTAATATATAGTATGCTAGGATGATGTAAACATATCAAATACTTTAATCAAATTAGTACATATCATATCTAGGAAGGAATTAACTAATACTAACCTAGTACTATAGCTTGATATGGTTTTATGGACCAATGGATTATAATTCCCCTAACATTTATTAACCAAAGGTTAAAGATGGAAGTACTAAACTTACATAATCTATCTAATATAGTACAATGACTCATGGTGAATCTAATTAAACTAATGGACCTTGTACTAGGTGGAAAGGTTAACCTATCGTCCAATGGGTAATAAATCTCCTAACTTTATCGTCCAATGGGTAAAGATGGTAAGTAATATATAATCTTATAAGTGTACCTAGAAATCTTGTCACAATATCCAAGGGGTAAACCTATGGTCCAATGGATAAAGATTATCCTAGTATCTATCGTCCAATGGGTAATAGGTCAAGGGTTGACTTTTGGTCAAGGTCTCACTTAGGGTTCAAATGGTTCAAAGGTTCGATTAGGCTACTCTAACGATTAGTCGGAAGCTAGCTAGGCTTGCTAAATAGGACGACTTAGGGTTGCTATCTCGCTTGTCTTTAGAAAATGACTAGACCGCAAGGCGGAACAAAGTTAGGGTTTGAATTGAATAAATCTAATCATGACGGATTGTTGGAAAATAAGGAATTTATAGAGTCAAAATAATAAACAACGAGATTTTTATTTACTGAAAATCGGAGTTGTTACAACTCTTCGATGAGTTCAAAATTCAGATCCATCATTTAACGGTCTATCGCCCTTAGACGAATGGGGCGGTCGAGGCAGCTAACAAGAACGTCGAGACAATCATCAAGAAATCTGTAGAGTCCGCCAGGGACTAGCACGAGCAACTGCCTCTAGCTCTTTAGGGGTATCGTACTTCGATCCGAACATCAACGGGGGCAACCCCCTTTTCCCTAGTCTACGGGATGGAAGTTGTGCTTCCCATCAAGCTTGAGGCACCATCTTTGAGGATCATGACAGAATGTGAACTCACGAAATCCGAATGGCTCAGTGGGAGGTTCGTTGAGCTCATGCTCTTTGATGAGAGAAGGCTCCGTGCCTTGTATCATGTTCAGGGGTATCAACGCAGAATCGCCCGAGCTTTCAACAAGAAAGTGAAATCTCGGGACTTGGTTGAGGGGGATATGGTTACAAAGGAAATCCGGGCTCCCATTTTTGATCCACATGGCAAGTTCCGTCTAAAGCGCTCGGGACCTTACATCATCAAGACCATCCTCTCGGGTGGAGCGGCTCAGCTCATTGATCTGGACGGCAACGAGTTCAACACTCTCGTCAACCTAGATCAACTCAAACGTTACTACCCTTGAGAGATGCTCGTTGGGCCGAAAACCACAAGGGTGGGCGGTTCCAAGCAAAAATTAGAGCAAGCCTGCTAGACTGAAAACCCAAGGGGGCAGTCTAGGCAAAAATAAATAGGCAATCAATCAAAGCTCGCTGGATTGAAAACCTGTGAAGGCAGTTCCAGGCAAAAATTAGAGCGCAAAAGGAGAGCCAAAATACTCGAGCGAACCTTAGCTTGAACTACGTGCGACCTGATTCCTTGAAAAGGGATACGTAGGCAATCTCTCCATGAGATTCGGTCACAATCAATCAACTTGATCCATGGTTTCTTATTCCAGAGTGTGCCTCGATATTCAAAGTGGAGCGGTGTTCAACATTTGGACCAAAGGAGAAAGTTCTAGATCTTTCGTTTTTATTCAAGCTACTATTTCTAATACACAGGCTGAGCAGAGTCTTTTAAAACAGTTAAAGCATAAAAACAGAATGAAATGCTAGAGGCCCTAACAGGCTCACAGTTTATTCTAGTTCATTGGAATCTTGTCAGGAGTCAGTCTGCATTTTGCCTTCTTGCAACTTCTTTTCTTAGCCATGCTTTGTAGCGATGCTTGAGTTCTGTGCTAAAAGCAGGATCCGCCCCGCCAAGTTGTCTTAAACCCCAGCTGTGCTCATACCCGGTCAGATGTTGGGCAGTAAACACAGGAATTTGGAAGTCCTCTGTCCCAGCTCGGTGTAGACCCTGGTTCATGCCTAGCTGATGAAGGATACGCCCTGGGATGTAGAATGTGGAACTGGATAGCCCAGCAATCACTATCCTCTCAAAGCCTGCAGAGTTCAGGGCCATGTCCGGAATGTTCAGTGCTTTGTGCCTCTAGACGATTTCATGCGGGGACATCTCACTCATGAAAGTGTACCACTCCTCTACGGACATCTTTGGATACAACATCCCTCTTTGATGCATTCGCCCGGGCAGATGGGGCCAATTTGCTTCATGAGCTGCAATCAACCCAAGTTTGTCTGATAGCCATAACTGTATGAGTGAAAAGACAAGTAAGGAGCCATATAAAGCTTGAGTGAGAAAACAAGTAAGGAGCTCTGATATAGCCATTAGCTGAGAGTTGAGGTAAAAACAGACTGTGTGAAAACCGGAAAAATGTGAGCTGAGTGAGAGTTTACCTACAATAGGAGCGGGCTACCGCTGAATACGTTTGTTTGGCCGGCAGCCACCAAATCCAAACCTATGAGTGTTTCTGCAAGAACCATAGGAACCACGTTCCTTCGAACACCCAGCTGAGTGGCAACATCCACTAATGAGGGGTCAACCCGTCCATTCGAAAATACCAGCAAGTATGCGGCTAATACGCTGATTGACAGAGAAAATCGGCGTTGAGCCTGCAGGGCGGTATCCTCTGGATCACCTTCAGGCCCGTACCATTCCATCAGGCGCATGACGTTTATTTGCCCGCTAGTCAGCAGGCTGTCAGCTGCTCCCCTCTAGATATTCAGACAGGATTTCAGAAGCTTCGACATGCTTTTTCTGTAGAGCGGCACGACAATCACACTGGAAGCAAAACCTTACACGTACACTTGGAATTCCTCCACGGTCGGGCATAGCTCGTTGTCCCCGAATCTGAACACATGGACATCCGGATCCCAGAACTGTAGGGTCGCTCTCAGGATTTCAGGGCGGAGCCTTATGCTTTTGAGGAAGCGAAAGGCGGCCAGCCCGTGGGACCGAAAGCATAGCCAATCACTTGCAACAAATTCTTCAAGCCAAGGGTTAATTAGGCTGGGTAGGTGATTTGCCATTTGAAAAGTATGTGGGGCATTTGCTGGAGGAATGCCTTTCATTCACAGAGGCATTGCCTTTTTATGGACAAAGGATGGAACACATACCTTCCTTTAAGGGAAATATCAAGGCAAGGTGGCACCTCCCCTTTATTCAAGGGTACACCCCTGTGATGTTGTAACGACCCTGATTTTTGGTCAATAAAAATTTCGTTAAAAATTTAAATTTTATTTTAATTACTTGGACTTCTTTTAAAATTTCTTTTTAATACCCAAAAATCCGTCGTTACTAAATCCTGGACTTATAAAATTAGATTTCTTTACTCCGAGCAATAAGGTCATTTCCTAAAGACAAGTGTCTAGTTTATTTTCCTAACTATTAAGATAAAGTCTTAGAATCCTATTTCTTGGCTAGAAATCCTACTTAGCAAGCCTAGTTAGCTTCCAACCGATTCGTTGAGGTAACCTAATTACCAATTGCACTTCCAACCCTAATTGAATCTTTTGAACCTTTCCAAAACCCTAAAGGAACCCTTTGACCAAAGTCATCTTTGACCTTTACCCATTGGATGATAGAAGTTAGGGAAATCTTTTATCCATTGGACAATAGGCTTTCCACCTAAGATATTTTATAAGATTGACCAAGGTACACTTATATAGTATTATATAGGCTTATGTACACATATTTGGAAGATGTATATATATAATATTTGTAGACACCTCCCAAACGGGGCATCGCCATACAGATTGATCACGTTTGTTTGCTCGGTTGGTTGCTTGCTTCGTAAACCAAAATCATGGACATTCCCATGGCTAGGAACATCGCCACATGATAGCGGTTATCATCAAAACAGAGTCGCCACCCAGCTTATTAAAACTGGGAAAATAGACAGAGATTCTGGATACGGGAGCCAAAAGTACAATAAGGGGAAGGTGTTAGGCACTCCTCTTTGCCCAGTCGTGAGATTGGCCCATAATCATTCAACATAAGACGTGTAGATGCTTTGTTTAATTCTAACATATAATCTGTTTATTTATTCCTTTAAACAGTAAGCAAAGTGAGTCAGTGCGATAAATGAGCATGCATCAGAAAGCAGAAAAGCAAACAAAATGTCACAGGGAGATGGATCCCACGGCCGGTGAATAGATGTCACGGCTGAGGGATCCTCTTGGTTTGATGTACCGGCCGAGGGATCGAAGCCCCTGTCGGTGTTCTTCCTCACACCAGACAGAAAGATTAACGAGTAATCGAAATGCTACGGTTAGTTAGAAATACAGTAAATAAGACAAACCAGAGGCCGTTGGGCCTCACCACCTTGATCCCTCAGTTGCTTGATTGCTTTGGATTGGGCGTGATTGATTGATTGCTTGATTGAGAACCCTAGAGTTAGGGTTTGAACTTCGGGGTTTGATCGTCGGATTGACGGCTGCCTTCGGGAGGTTAGGGCTTTTGAAGTATGGGATTGAGAGAGTATTTTGGCAGGGTTTCGTGACTTGAGAGAGTGTGTACTCTATGAATTTCGTGTGTTTATTTTCGGAGTCCAAAGGCCCTTTATATAGGCAATTGGTGACTCACTCCGGCCAATCAAATCACGAGATGGCAATTGCAATTGCAATGCATCTCTAACTCTACGTCGTAATCTCTGAGCGTAGCCCGAACGCATCGGAAAGGTAGTGTAATCGGATCAAACGTCTGACAGAACACGTTCCAGAGTCTGGGAAAAGGTCGATCTGGCGGCCGAGTAAAGGATATCACGGCCGAGGAATGGATGTCTCGGCCGAAGGATAGATCTTGCGGCCGAGGGATTGATCTCTCAGGGAGATTTTGCTAGCAACAGGTTGCTCGGGTGAGGAAATGATGTTAGGGCCGTGGGATCGATGTCACGGCCGACAGATGGATTCTCCTAGGCTTCTGTATTTCTGTCTGAAAGGCTGTATGGCTCTGAATTGGGTCCTCTAAGTGGCTCAAAGTTCTTACCGAAAGTCCTAAGGTTCTCAAGGAGGCAATCAACAATCACTGTATCCATTTCATCATCGGGATTGTCCCAAGGTGGGACTTGAAATAATCGTTAGGCCAAATTGGGGTGTCTACAGTATTCCAATATTATACTTTACTTTGTTATCCATTGGTCCATAAAAGTTAGGGAGAATATTACTCATTGGTCCATAGCTTAGTCTTGCCACCAAGTACTAGACCAAATAGTTTAATAGATTCACCATGAGTCATTGTACTTATATCTATAGTACCTTCCATCTTAGACCATTGGTTAATAACTACAAGGGAAATGGATGACCTTTGGATAATAAAAGTTAGGGTAAATATTGTTTATTGGATAATAGAATTAGTCTTCCATCAAGTACTAGGGTTTATTAAATAAATCATTTCTAGATTTTCCCGTGGGATTTTATTATAGATATGTACCTACTAGATTTAATACCCTAGATTTCCTAAGTACACTAGTTCAATATTTTATAATAAGGACATGTGCCTATTAGACTAGTTTAATGGAAATTCTACTTGACTAGAAAAATCCTATTAGATTACATAGTACCTTGTGTACTTCTTAGAATATTGCCTAAAGGACATATAGATTTACTAGGAAATCCTTACTTGCCACCTTTTCTCTTTATCCATTGGATAATAAAAGTTAGGAGAGTTGTTGACCATTGGACAATAGGTTAATCTTTCTACCTAGTACCAGATCTATTAGTTTAAGTAGGCTCACCATGAGTCATGGTACTTGTATAGATAGATTATATAAGCATAGTACTTTCCATCCATTACCCATTGGATAATAAAAGTTAGGGGAATTTTGGTCCATTGGTCAATAAGGCCAAGTCAAGCCATAGTACTAGGTTTTATTTGGTTAATTGGTTACTAGATATGATATGTACCTATTTACTTAAAGTACTAGATATGTATATGTCATCCTAAGATTTTAAAGTCCTAGAATATAGTTTATAAGTACATAGGTGGCATTTAGGCTTATTCTATTAGGAATTTTGACCTAAAAATCTAGGAGAAGATCACATAGTACCCTTGTCCTTTGTAGTTAGTCATCCTTTTATATTTATATACTAATCAAAGGAGAGAGAGAGAGGGAGAGAGAGAGATGAGAGGAGAGAGAGCCGAGAGAGATGGGAGAGAGAGAGAGAGAGGCCGGATGAGAGAGGGAGAGAAAGATTGGAGATGTGTGCACTTGTACTCACTCAACCTAGTCATAGTCCTTGGCCAATCTTCATACCTCATCTTGTACCACCAAATCTAGGGTTTTCTACTCTTCCATATCCAATCCAATCTTCCAAAGTACTAGACTAGACCAAAACCCCAATAGAATAACCTAGATTTGTCCTAGAATTGGAAAGAAAATCTTGTAACCTTTACACCTATGTACTTATGCATTGAACCAAAGAGAGAGAGAGAGAGAGAGATGGCCGAGAGAGGAGAGAGGAGGGAGGCCGAGAGAGAGAGATAGGGGAGAGAGATAGGAGAGAGAGAGAGAGATATGCATGTACCTTCTTGATCTTTCTACACCAAATCCAATTGTTTATCCATCCTTAGTACTTGTACTTGTGTAAGAATGTGATATAGGATGACATGAGGTAGATTTGAGGTACTAGATTTCTTACAAGATCTCCTACAAACTTACAACCAAATCCTTACTCTTCCTTAGTCAACCAACCACCCTTAGTCCTTCCATGCATTTATATATACATTGGTTGTACTTTGTACAGAGAGAGAGAGAGAGAGAGGGGGAGAGAGAGCCGAGAGAGATAGAGAGGGAGAGAGAGAGAGAGATGGCCGGATTGGGAGAGGGAGAGAGAGTGTGATGTGTGTGCAAGTGTACTCTCCAAATCTAGTCCATCCTTGTTGGCCATCTTTGTACACAATCCAAGTACCATCAAATCTAGTCAATTCTTTATCCATTGGATAACAAATGTTAGGGGAAAGATTGTCTCTTGGATAATAGACCAACCTTTGGCCTATAAATAGCAAGCTCATCCAAGCTTAAACTCACACCTTCACTTCTTGTTCCCACTTCTCTCTAGAAATTCAAGCATTGCTCTAACTTCTCTCTAGAAACCATTTCTGTTTTTCCAGACAGCCTACTGCCCTTTGTAAATCCTCATTATTCTCCTGCTTAGAGTAGTTTTTAGAACCAACGTCCTCTGGGAAAGTTGTAGAGCACTTCGAGAGCTTCAAGTTAGACCCAAGAACCACCCTAATCGGTCAAGAAACGACAAAGATATCGACATCCGAAGTTCAGCAAAAATTCGGATTTCCAGATTTCCAGACAGCTTACTGTCTCCCCCTTTATCACCATATTCCTCCTACCTAATGTAGTTTATAGGATCAACTTCCTTCACAAAAGTGGTAGAACACTTCTAGAGCTTTGATGTCAACTCAAGAACGATCATATTCGGCCAAATATTGATCGAGTTACTGCCATCCGAAGTTCGGTCCAGATTCGTGAGTTTCACCGCCCGTAGGATTTCCCACTAGCTTATTCGGCCCCAACTAGTTTTGGATCAAGGTAGGATTTTCCTATACCTCATAAACGCTAAGTATAGCGTATTGTATGCGTATTTTGAAATGATTGTAGACTATTCTATACCTTCGAATCCTAAGTATACGTAGAATCTCCATCGACACTATTCTGATATATGCATTGCAAACCAATAAACATATGCTCTTCTGAACTTATGAAAGAAAGAATGAATATTGAAAGATAATGTTCGTAGCTTAGCTTTAAGTATTCGTATTATGATTATGAGCATGATTATGTGATTATCTGACTACTTGTTGTTAATAAAGCATAAGTGGTTTACCACTCCAAAGGTGTCCGTCCATGTGACACTATGCTTTACCTTGTATGATTAAATGATGGGTATGATGTTGTGATAAAGTAAGCATGCTATTAAATATAGAGTTGGACGATCTTGCTAGTTTAGTTTCAAGATTTCTATGATTACATGAAAGTCTTACCGCGGAGTCTATGCATAAGAACGAGACACGTAAACCGAGAAAGTTAGAAACATGACACCTAGGGTGTGGTTGATATGGATAAAAATATTTTTGAAACAACATAATGGCCAGACGTAGTAGTCATTGTGTGGATGTGAAAACCTGCGTTGTGGCCGGACTCGATAGCCCTTTGTATGGACTTGCGAAAACCGCAATGTGGCCGGACTTGGTAGCCCATTGCGAAGATTTCCAATGGGGCCGGACGTGGTAGTCTCATGTGGTAATATGGCTTGGTTATCCGCGGAGAGGAGCCAATGCAAGATTTGAATGGATTGTGAAAACCGCGGTGTGGCCGGACTTGGTAGCCCATCGTGTGTGTTGCTAATGGAGCCGGACTTGGTAGCCTCATTAGTAGCAATTTGTTAATGAAACTTTGGAAATGTGGATTTGGTAAAAGTGAAGAGGATGACATGGTCTATGACGAGTCGCGTAGGAGAAACACGAAAAGGCATGACACCAACGTTAGAAAGATAGCGAATGTGGATGTGTAATTGCTAGACTATGTTTTTGAATGAGCATGTGTAATTGTTTATCTGCTTCTTGTTGTAAGTTAAGGGTTAGTGGGTATGGTTTATTCTATTGAGCTTTGTAAGCTCACGGTGTTGCCCTTTGGTGACCCTGACATATTATATTGGTGGCGACACCGGTATAATGTGTCAGACCTTATAGACGAACAGGGTGAGATGTACACTGTGGAGGCTTTTGGAGCCGAAGAGCTGGCTAGGATGGAAGAGCAGGCGGAGCTGTAGTTAGGAACCTTAGTTCCCTTCCCTTTTGAATGAATGTACTCCCTTGTGAGATTAACAATGTAATAATGAGCCAGACTCTGTTCATTTTATCAATAAAATGTTTATTTAACGTACCCGAAAATGGGGGCATTACAGATGTCCCAGAGAACTCCTGCACGTCCAAGGGTGATGACAAGGCCTGTAACATTTTAACTTTTGAATGGGTCAAGGCTAGCAGCTGTGACTGGACCTCACCATCGCGCGACAATGTGGGTGTCTCGCGCGATTGTTTAACACTCGCGCGTTTGTTCTGTTTCATTGCGCGATGGTTTAGCCTGTTTTTGGGCCAGGAAAACAGGCTACTATCTTTTGGAGATTGGTTTTTCTCATTTCGTCTCGAGCCAATTTTTGGATTTTCGGCACTTCCAGCAGGTCATTATGGATGTTTATGACTGTGTCGAAGCGTTGTTTGTTCAAATCGCATGATTAGTGATGGTTTCGTGCTTTCGGAGAGACAATGTCCAAATTTTTGCCTTTGCACAAGTTGTTATTTCACTAGACGAGCCAGGCATAAAAGTCATACGGCTTACAAAGTAAACATCCAAAAGCAAAGCAAACGGCCCAGATAACCCAACGGTTTCTGAGCTTATTCGTGTTACAAACTTGGTTCATATAGGATTCAAAAAGTTCCTCCTGACCTTGCTTTGACTTCCTTGTGGAGCCATTTCGCGTAATGACTCTCCAGCCATGTGACGGAGTTCGGGACCGGTTCCTCCAACTCCCTGTCATCCCAGCTATACCCATCGATGTGCAGGTTACAAGCGTTAAAGTCTGGGAGCTCAAACAATTCTCTCCCAAAGCGTCTGTTTCCTTCGCTAACCCCTAGTTGGCGGAGCGTGCTTCCCGGGATGTAGAAAGTAAAACTTGTCTGTAACAACTCCGATTTTCAGTGAATAAAAATCTCGTTGTTTATTCTATTAACTCTATAATCTTCTTTGATTTTTCTCATAATCCGTCATGATTAGATTTATACAATTCAAATCTAGTTTCTCCTCGCCTTGCAATATAGTCATTTTCTAAAGACAAGTGTGTTTGTACTTTTTCCCTAATTACTAATCGAGTCTTAGAATTCCTTTCCTGGCTGGAAATCCTACTTAGTAAGCCTAGTTAGCTTCTAACCTAAATCGTCGAAATAATCTTATCGAACCTTCAACCTCTCGACCCTATCGAACTTGTCAAAACCCTAAACAAACCCTGTTGACCAAAGTCAACCCTTGGTCTTTAACCATTGGACGATAAAAACTAGGGAAATCTTTATCCATTAGACAATAGGTTGCCACCCAGGATATTGTGACTAGATTGCTAGGTACACCTTTATATGTTTAATTTTTCTTCACCCTTTTATCCATTGGATAATGATAGTTAGGAGAATTATTAACCATTGGACAATAGGTTAGTCTTCCACCTAGTACAGGTCTATTAGTTTAATCAAGGTTCACCATGAGTCACCGTACTTAACTAGATTAAATATACAAGCCTAGGTCTTCCATCCATTAACCTTTGGATAATAAAAGTTAGGGGAATTATGGTCCACTGGTCAATAAGGACAAGTCAAACCTTGGTGCTAGGTTTAAATTAGTTAAATTGCTTATTAGATATGTTATGTACTTATTTAATTAAAGTATGAGTTATGAATATGTCATCCTATTATTCTATGTCTTAGAATATAATACATAAGTACATAGGTGGCAAATTGACATAGTTTAATATAAAATTTTGACTTAGAAAGTCTAGGATAAGGTCATGGTACATTGTCCTTTTAGTTGGTCATGCATAGATATAGTTATATATTAACCAAGAGAGAGAGAGGAGGAGGAGGAGAGAGAGAAATTCCGAGAGAGAGAGAGAGAGAGAGAATGCCGAGAGAGATAGGGAGAGAGAGAGAGAGGATGATGTGTTGTACCCTTGTTCTTTCTCTACCAAGTCTAAATATATATAAACCTATGTACATGTACTAATAATAGGAAGGACATGAGGTGGACTATTGTACTAGAATTCTCTCACCAAATCCCTTACACCTTGACCTTACTCTTTCACATAGTCATCCTCCAACCCTTTGTCCTTTATGCTTAGGTGTACATTGACAAAGAGAGAGAGAGAGAGAGAGAGAGATGGAGAGGGAGAGAGAAATGCCGAGAGAGGAGACGGAGAAGGGACCGAGAGGGAGAGAGAGAGAGAGATATGGTTGTACTTTCCTAGTCTTCCTCTACCAAACCCTAGTTCTATATACATATAAGTACTAGTACTTTGAAAGAAGAAGGATAGGATGACATAAGTTAGATTGCTAGTACTAGATTGACTTACACAATCTCTTACTCTTCCAAAATCTATCCACCAACCCCTTGTCCTTTAAATTGCTTATGTGTACAAAGTACCAAAGAGAGAGAGAGAGAGTAGCCGAGAGAGATGAGGGAGGGAGGGAGAGAGAGAGGAGGCCGGATGAGAGAGGGAGGGAGAGTGAGTGATGTGTGTGACTTGTGTACTTCCAACCCTTGGTCAATTTAGCCTAGGTCACATTACACCATCCAAAGTACAACCAAATCCAACCTTTCTTACTCTTTCACTCCAAAGGATTATCAAATCTAATTTTATAACCTTTCAAGGGTCTTGATTGGACAAAAACCCCAATAGAATAGCATTGACATTGTCCTTATTTGGAAGAAAACACTAGGAAGATATTGTAGTCTTTCAACCTTTGTACTTTAAGTACAATGTACCAAGAGAGAGAGAGAGAGGGAGAGAGAAGCCGAGAGAGAAAAGGGAGAGAGAAGAGGCCGGATTGAGGGAGAGAGGGAGAGAGTGATGTGTGTGCATGTGTACCTCACCATTACTTACTTCCTTACATCACCATGTACTTCACAATCTATGGTTTCTTATCTTTCTTGACCAAGGACAACCAAATCCATTTTCTTACTCTTTCAAAGGACTAGAATTGACTAAAACCCTAATAGAATAACATAGAATTGTCCTAGGTTAGAAGAAAGAACAAGAAGAAAATCTTTGGTAGTCTTTCAAGCCTTGACATGACTAGATTGTGATCAAAATCCAATGGATATTGAGAGAGAGAGAGAGGGCCGGCCATAGGAGGGAGAGAGAGCCATCCATTTGCCTATAAATAGGCCTCACACTTCTTCATTCAAAGCACACCTCCTCCAATCTCCAACTTCTCTCTAGAAAGCATAAGTTGTTCTTGTTGTTCTTGCTTAAGTTCTTAGTTGTTCTTGAAGTTCTTCTTTAGGTTTCAAGAAACTCTCCTAGTGCCGCCACTAAACCACCACACAACCACCCTATCGATCCAAAAGTAGTAGTAAAGTTAGTCAAGACTTAGTTTCGAGAGAAACCTTTCTCTTTCGAAGCTACCGGAAACTATTCCTAAGCCGTTACTCCGTCCGACCACCGACGTACTTCCTTTCCAAAATCCGTAGCCGCCTACCGCCGAGAAGAACGGTAGAATACTCCTTACGCCTTAACTTTAAGTATATTAGGATTTTCTTACACCTCCTAGAACTTTAAGTATACGTAGAAATATCAATAAACACGTGTTGTTTTAAACTTACAAAAGGAAGCATGAGTTTTGAAAGATAACGTGCCTAGATTAGCTTTGATTATTCATCGATTTTAGAATGATTATGTGATTATTTGTCTTCTTGTTAAGCATAAGTGGTTACCACTCCAAAGGTGTCCGTCCATGTGGCACTATGCTTAATTTTATGTGATTAATTAATGAGTATGATGATGTGATAAAGAGAGCATGCTATTTAATATAGAGTTGAATGATCTTGCTAGTTTAGTTTCAAGATTACTTAAAATGTGAAAAGAACCACCGCGGAGTCATGGCATGTGAATGAGACACAAAGAACCCGAGAAAGTAGAAACATGGCACCTAGGGTGTGGATAAAGGAAATAATTAGTCTTGGATAAAATATTTTTGAAACTACCTTGTGGCCGGACGTGGTAGCCCAATGTGAGTACGTTTTTGAAAACCGTAATGAGGCCGGACTTGGTAGCCCATTGTGAAGATTCCCAATGGGACCGGACGTGGTAGTTTCATTGGTAGTATGGCTTGGTTATCCGCGGAGAGAGACCAAAGCAAATTTGGGAAGAAAACATGTTTTGAAAACCATGTTATGGCCGGACTTGGTAGCCATCGTGTGTGTTACTAATGAAGCCGGACTTGGTAGCCTCGTTAGTAGCGATTTGTTAATAAACCTTGGAAATGTTGACTTAGTAAGTAAAAGTGAAAAGGATGACACGGTCTACGAATCGTTGCGTAGGAGAAACTCAAAGAAAAGGCATGACACCAATGCTAGTAAGATAGCAAATACGGATGTGTTATTATTAACTATGTTGATGAATGAGTATGTGTAATTGATTATGTTCTCTTTATGTTATAAGTTAAGGGTTAGTGGGTATGGTTTATTCTATTGAGCCTGTAGCTCACGGTGTTACCTTTTTGGTGACCCTGGCATATTATACTAGGGGCGACGCTGGTATAATATGTCAGAGTTGATTGATGAGCAAGGTGAACAGTACTCATTGGAGGCTTTCGGAGCCGAGGAGCTTGCTAGGATGGAGGAAGAAGCGGAGTAATAGAATGTCTTAGAATTTCCATCCTTGTGTAATAAAAAGTACTCTAGTAAGACTTATGTTGTAATAATGAGCTTGACTCTTAGTCTTTTAATTCAATAAAATGTTTAATTAACGAACCTGAAAATGGGGGCGTTACATTGTCAATCCGGCTATCATCACTCTTTCAAATCCCGCAGAATTCACGGTCATCTCCGGGAGATTCAGCCAAGGACATCTCCAGACGATGTCTTCAGGGTACATGTCGTTCAAGAAGACGTACCATTCCACGACCATCAGCTCAGGATACACCATGGGTCTCTCAACCAAGTGTCTTGGAAAGTCTTCAAAACCAACTTCAGGAGCTTCGAGTACGCCTACTTTGTTCGCAAGCCAAATCTGTATGAGCGTGAAAACAAGTAAGGAGTCAGATATTGCCTGAGTGAAAAAAAAACAAGTGAGGTTTCTTGTGCGAACCTTCCCTGAGCATCGAGGTAAAATGAAAGTGAGCAATAGAAAAAGCGAGCTAAGTGAGAACCTACCTGGAGCAGGAGGGGACATCCGCTGAACAAGTCTGCTTGGCCACTTTTGATCAAGTCTAAGCCCGTGAGAGTTTCCGCCAGAACTATGGGCATGATATTTTTCCGGGCGACCATTTGGGAAGCAACACTCACCAACTTGGGACTAACCCTCCTGTCAGCAGGAATCAGCATGTAGGCAGCAAGCGCGCAAATTGAGAGCACGAGGCGTCTCTGAGCCGGCCCGACGTAATCCCCAAGGCCTCCTTCTGGGCCATACAGTTCAATGAGACGAATGATGTTGAGTTCGTCATTTTGGAGTATGCTTGATGATAGCTCTTCGGATATGTTGAGTTTCATCCGTAGGAGGTGCTCCATGTCCTCTTGGAATGGAGGGATAGCAAGGGCATGAGAGTCGGCAAAGCCCCGAAGATATGCTTGGAACTCCTCCACCGTCGGGCACATCTCGTCATTATAGAACCGAAACACGTGCATAACTGGATCCCAGTAACTCATGGCCGCTTCGAGAAGCGCAGTGCATTGCCTTGCATGTCGGAGGTCACAAATTGAAGCCAGGCCTCGGGATCGGGGACCCTCCCAATCAACGGTTTCTGACATTAGCCAGGGGTCGAGTCTGGCTACTAACGGGCTTTCCATTTTTTATGATAAGGGAGAATTTGTGTTTATGAGAGGAGGGGTATACCCTACATTGCTCCTCATGCCCTTCATTTATAGGCGAAAATTTGGAAATATCATCCTCGGTTCTCGTGCCAAGGGATGAACACCATGCAAGGTGGCTTAACACCTTGCCATGCAAGGACACCCTCCCCTGCAACCTCAGAACAGTCTACAAGACGTTGGGAGGGTGATGAGGCTTCTGGCAGTGATCTGGTCAAACAAAGGCAGCTTAGCAGGGTTTGATCATCGCGCGACCGTTCCAGTCCATCGCGCGATGGTTCCACTCCATCGCGCGAGTGTTTGTCTGCAATTTAGACAGTTTGCAGAAGCTACTGTCCAATTTTTGTCACTTTTGGTTCCAGAGGTCTTTCTGCACTTTTGATGATTCCAGCAAGTCATTATGAGTATATGTGACTGTATCCAAGCATCGGATTCGAGACGTCGCGTTAAACGAAGATTTCGGACCCCCGGCGGCCCATTTCAAGTTCAAACCAAGGTTTTGAGAGGTCGGGATTCGTTCTAAGCTTTCTAGCCAAGTGTCGTCATACCATACAGGTCACTTGGACCTTATGTGACTGTATGGGGTTGTCGGTTTCAGTCCGGGACATAATCGAGTCATGTTTAAGGTTTTAGACCATTTTTGCGTTATTTTGAGCATTTTTCGGTCCAAATCTCTTTCCGGGGCATTTTCCCTCAATTCCGTCAGTTCGTACAAGTCATGGCATGCATGTTTAACCTTGCAGAAGTGGCTGTTTTGTCTAAATCGAGTTATTTTGGATTTTGGCTCATTAATGCCCAAAATTTCATTATATTTCTCGTATCCTGGCCGTATCCTAGGGTATATTTCCCTTATCTTTGCAGGCTAGTCACGTTTTGTACATACACGTGTGTCTGTGAGCAGTTTCGGTAACGTTGTCAATGCAAGTTTGGTGCTAGTGGTTGGTTTACTTTCTCTTATTCATAATGAGAAACAATAAACCTTGAAGATGCAAATTTTATAACTAACCATGATCTATCCATGTCAAAACAAGGGAAACTACTGAATCTGTGGCACTTCGGCCAATCAAAAACCATCGAGTCAGTTAGGGCACATGCGCCCGCTAATCAAAAGGCACGCAAGCCCTCAAAAACCTGTATCCATGTCAACTAAGCTATCTACCTGGGCACGCAGGCCCGAAATCAAAAACCAAAGTGCAGAAAGTAAAGAGAGGCTTAGCGGTAGCCCTCAGCGCTCTCTGAGCTAGTCGTCCTCGTCGTCATCACCTCCATCACCGGGGTCATCCCTATACCCTAGATCGTCAACGGAGTCGTCGGAGCCGCTGCTAGTGGACGAACGCTCCTCATCCTCTTCTCCCTCTTCTCCTCCTTCTTCTCTCTCTCCTTCTCCTTCTTCTCCCTCTTCTCCTTCTTCTTCTTCTTCCTCAGAAGACTGTGGCATAATAAGCCGCTTTTTGTGGGCCGGCTCAACTTGAGGTGGCTTCTTGCGCATCTTGATTCGATACTGCATCTCTACACACGTCGCGGCCTTCTTAGCAGCCTCCCGGCTCGCAGCTACTGGCTGTGAACTCCTGGTCTGTCGCTATGTAGCGGTGGCTGGAGGTGCAGGGGTCTTTGCTGCCACCTTCTTTTGTGGAAGGTCCCGCGTGCTTTTCCTCCTAGGAGCCGCCCTCCCCTGTGCCTGCATTGTTATTTCATTTAAAGTATGAGTATGCATTGTACATATTGCATTTCAAATGTTGAAAATAGGTACATTCTATCAATTATCAAGGCTATCGAAGCATGTGTATCGTTTGTGTTGGAAGCGGGTGCATATCTTAATTATCGAAAGCAGGAATGTATTGTTTTATATACTTGAGTCCTCTGGGTAGCTGCTGGCTAAGCCGGTAGTGGGTAGGTGCCGGGTAGCGCAACTCTAGTGGTATGCCGCTCGCCGGTCTTCTGATTACGTTCTCCATTGCAAGCATGCGACGGACGGCCTCGTTCGCCCATTCAGTTGGCACCTGCATGCAGTTTGGGATTTATCAGGCTATTCAACAATAAGCCAAGTGTATTGAAATGCAAAAACAGAAGCTAAATCTTACCGAAACGACCACTGGGGTGGGCTCGACCCTGGCTGGCACGAGGTGTATTTCCGCTTGATTTCCCTGGCTGTCCACCACAGGGATCTTCCAAAGCAGCTTAGGAGGTCCACCAACTACAGGTCCGCTCAGACTCCGCCTCGCACGGCCTTCACCTCCTCTCTGACTCTCTCCAGCAGCTCTCCTCTCCTCAGTAGCTCCAGCGGCCTGGCTCCTCACCTCTCTGAAGCCTCGGATCCTCAGCGATCCTGCTAAGTGATCTCTCTGGTAAGCAGCTTAGTCCCTTTCAGGACGCAGGTAGTGTATCAGCTCAGTATCTGGCCGCGTGTACCTCTCCAGCTCGGCCCGTGTGTACTCGCCAGGGGTGGGAGTGGCCCTGGCACCTGAAACTCAAGGTAACCAAGTGACTAGCGTGTCACTCGGTCCTCCAAGTACCATTGCCAACCAAATACTGACTCCAGTAACACCCTGCTAGCGGTGACAGCTCTGCTCCTGGCCAAGTACTCAGGCTCTGGCCCTGTTGCTCTCCAAGGATTCCAGTTGATCTGCAGGAGAAGATAAACAGGCAATGCAGGCAATTGATCAGCGACAACATTAAATCAAAGAAAGGAATGCATGTTTAATGGTTGTGATTTATGATATACCTGTGGAGCCCTGAGCTCGTCTAAGTACAGCCGGAAAGCATTGAGGTCGCCTCGCCCTTCCTTGGTCCCCATGTTCGCCTTGCTCCATATCAATGCGCGGGGGAGGGTGCTCAAGTCAGGATGTTTGCATTTTGGCGGATACATCCGCAACACTTCATAAGCCCAAAGCTGTGCAAAGTTCAAACATGCATAAGTATTTAGTCACGGGATATACAATGTTTGAAATTAAGCAATCAAGTGAGCTAAGCAATGAATGGACAAGTATAATCAAAATTATGCTTTGTTGTGGTTAGAGTTATACCTCCCAAACTCTCTAGTAGCCAGCAGTGCTCTGCCCTGTCCTCGACGAGTCACCAAAAAAGCTGTAGGCTGCGCCAAGTGCCGCTTCGCCCCAGTCAAAGTGTGAGCCTGTCCTCAAGTCCCTCAGCGCCGGCAAGTACGATAGGTGCACCTCACTCCGCCTGTTTGGGTACAAGGTAGCACCAAACAGGTACAACAAGTACGCTCGGGCCATTTGCTCCGCCTCTCGGTCACTGGTCACGTCCTTCTTCAGGTACCTCGTAAACTGGTCGTATCTCGCCATCCCCTCCTCAATTTTGGGTGCCTCACCCAGAAATCACTCCAAAGCCACTCGGTCCTCCTGAATTCCCGAGTCAAACGGGATAGGCTCTCTTCCAACTCTCAGCCCAGTGATCGCCGCGAAGTCTGTGGGCGTCACTGTCATCTCCCCAGGAGGCAAGTGGAAGGTATTGGTGGTATCCCTCCACCTCTCGGCAAGTGCAACCAGGACCGCATGGTCGTTCCTTGCCGGGGTCAGTGTACGTATGAACTCCCCAAAGCCAGCCTCGTCCACCAACTGTCTCACTCTCTCCGGTAGCCCCTCATACAGTTGTAAGGACCTACATGCGCCCCCAAAGCCGCGGATGTCCCTCTGATTCGCTCCCGCCTATTTCAAACACAAAGACAAATAGCAAGGGAAATCGTCAGTATACAGCGCTTCCATTTTCAAGTTCTAGGTAATCAATGAAGCTTGCAACAGATGGTTGGTTCAAGTTATTATGTGCAGGGTATATGATACAAGGTGTATGTTGACATGTCGTGCTTTAATTTAGAAGTATCGTTTGTTGTTCTAAATTCAATACAAGCAAGTATCAAATTGAATTACGAAGGAGTTTTTCGAGAATATACCTCCATCCAGGTGTTCGCAATATGGATCCTGGGATCCCCCAGTACAAGCTCATCGTCGTAGTCCTTTTGTTGTGGCACGTAGGCCGCGAAGCCCGATGGCACGAAAAAGTGTGGTGTGGGAGGTACGTACGCCTCCGCTGAAAAGCCTG
This sequence comes from Rhododendron henanense subsp. lingbaoense, assembly GCA_020567845.1. Taxonomy (NCBI): domain Eukaryota; kingdom Viridiplantae; phylum Streptophyta; class Magnoliopsida; order Ericales; family Ericaceae; genus Rhododendron; species Rhododendron henanense. Next base: position 34,416,004 of record CM036312.1, read on the forward strand.
AGCGTTTGATAGCCCTCGCCTCTGCCACGGCTGTAACCCTGGGCCCCTGTGCCTCTGCTTCGGCCCTCTCCTCGGCCTCCGCATCTCTCAAGGGTTCCTCACTCTCCTTCCTCTCTCTTTCGGCCCTCTCCGCCGCCTCCGAAGCCGCTATTGCCCTAGCCCGTTCTTCCTTGGCCTCTAAAACCGCAACTCCAATCGCAGGATTCTCCTCAAGAAGCCTCGCCAAGGCCTCGTCGGTCAGATACTCGACGACATCGTGTTTTGTGATTGGTCTATGACTCGACGATGTCGCCGCAGGCCTAAACAACACATCCTCTTCCCGGAACGGGATCTCTGTGGTCTCCTCCTCAACAATAGCCCCCTTACCCTTCGCCGAGTCTCTCGGCGGGGACCTGATCGACTTGATGTCATCACCTCCGGTACCACTGCCTCCTGCACCGTGTGAACTTATTCCGGTCACTACTGAGCCTCCCACAGCCGTGTGTGGGTCCAATAACTCAACAACAGCCCCTGTGGCCCCAACTTCCTTTGTCGCGCGAGCCTCTGGCTCTGTCGCGCGATGCTCCTCTTCACTACCAGCCTCCTGCTGAGGGTCTTCTCCGCCATCTCCGCCGCCTGTGCCCGCTGCACCAGCCTCTGCGTCAGCCCCCACTGGTTGCTGATCCTCTGTTTCTATGCCCATGGGTCCTCCTCGGTCTTCTGGCCGATCAATGACATATCCCCTGCTGCCACTATCATCATGTTCGGCCATGGATGGATGCTCTTGCATGGGTTTGTTGATTTCGTGGAGGAATCAAGGATTTGAGAGAGATTTGAGAGAGAAGATGAGAGTTGATAGGGTTTTGAGAATTTGAAACCGACTGGAACTGTTTCTGTAACGTCCCCGCGACGTTTAAAAGAGTGGAACAGGTTTGGGCCGGGTCTGGGCTTATTCCAGATCCAAGCCATTCCCAGCCTCCCTCGTGCGAGGATTCCGCACTGTCGCGAGATGGTTCTTTTGGGCCTCAAGCCCAATCCAGCTTCTGGGCCTGGCCCGGTCTCATTTATCCCTCTTTTTGGTCTATGAGTTCTTATTATGTTCTTATAACAAGTTTGGGAGTCGTTTTGGCAAGATTATCCTCGACCCGGAGTAATTTTATCCCCAGCAGTGGTCCGCCCGCAATCAGCGACGATCCATCCGTCCAATTTCAATCAGCGACGATCTATCCGTCCAACTTCAAATCAGCGACGATCTATCCGTCCAATTTCAATCCGCGACAATCCATCCGTCCAATCAGCGGCGATCTATCCGTCCAATTATCATTTATTCCCCAGGAGAGTTGGTTTCGGCGATCGATCAGCTCTCTCAATTGGTGCACGGTATTATTATATACTTGTTTGCATTCATTTTCCATTTAATCGACTTTTGGGCGGATTTGGTGGGTGTCTAGAAATCTTTGACGTTACCCGTACCAGTCAATGGTGCTCCGTGTGCCGTCAAAGAGGGACAACTGTAGACACCCCAATCTGGGTCTCCCAATTGTTTTACTTTACTTTACGGTTTCTTGTTTCCCCGATGATGAAATTGGATCAAACGGACTTGAGAATGGAATGGATTGATCTTGGAGTGCTTGGAACCCTTCTTAAACCTTTTGAACCTTAAGTCAAAGCCTTAGCCGAGGTTTGACTATCGCGCGACTTTGTGGTTTACTCGCACGAGTGTTAAGTTGCTAGGTGTTGGTCAAAGTGGCCTTTGACCATCGCGCGATTGTACACTCCTTCGTGCGACATTCCCACTCTGTCGCGCGATGGTTAGCACCTGTCACTTTCACCTTTTTCCAGATGGATTTTTGTGATCATCAGGTGGCCCGTGGGCGGTTGAACCCCGTTTTCGTCAACTGCACAGTGTTTTGCAGGCCTAGGGTGCACAACCACTCCCACTCACCTTGTTGGCTCATTTCTCCACCAAGTAAGGTTGACCAGCCTTGTTGGCTGGTTGCTTGGCCAAGTTTGCCACCCACCTTGCACCTTCCATCCTCCTATATATACCCCATTACTCTTCCATTACAAGGGTTACAAAAAAAAGAAGGTTACCAAGTTACAAAAATCTAGCACAAAGTTCACAAACCCCAACCACACTTGTCATTCTTTCACTCTTGTGTTCTCCATACACTCATTTTCCAAGCTACACCACCTTGTTCAATCCATCGCAAAACCATTCAAGAAAGGTATAATTTATTATCTGTTTCCTGTTTGATCCCTGAGGGGGGCTAGCAGGGCCAAGGCTGGTAATCAATACTAGTCTTGGCCCTAAAGTCAGCAAGGTTACAAGGAGCTGTGATCAAGCACACCCTCGCACGATGGACCCGAACACTCGCGCGACACTCCTGTCTGCATGAGATTGGTCCATGTGGGGAAGGGATGTTGGTCATTTCTTGTCTTGTTTATCTTCATCGCTGTTATGTAGTTTTGTTTTGGTATTTTGGTATTTAAGTCACTGTGTTGCATGCTAAAATCCACTCAGTAGCTTAGTTTACCATGTCACTTAGTTTGGAATGCCCTTGGGTTGCTTCTGAATATGTCTCAGAGCCCAAGCATGCAAAGCAATTCCTGGAAATCCAATCAGGACCCTCGCGCGAGGCTTTCACTCAGTCGCGCGATGGTCATCCTGTTTCCAGTGGTTGCCCTTGCATGGGCAACTAGGCCTTTGGCCTCTGTTTATTTCTCCCCCACTATTTAGGGGTGTATTCTCAATTTATTTCAAGTTTGTTTGTAATATTCTTTACTTTCCAGCACATATAAACTGCTTGGTTTGCCCCTTGGGTGTGCACTGGTCCTTCCAGAGCCTAGAAGGGAATAAAATTCAAACTGTGGTTGAAGCATCGACACTCGCACGAGGGTATGGGTGTGTCGCGCGATAGTCAGCTTGCATGTACTTAGATTCATGCATGCAAGTTGGCCATGGCTTGTGCCAAATTCATACCAGGCCCTGTTTTGATGCTTGATCACAGCTTTGGTCTTTATTCCATTTATCTTTTATCATTCTATCCATCCATGATATCTTACATCATGTCCTGCAAAACGTGTTACAGTTTTAACCCCGGTTAACTGTTCCCCCGCCCTAATTGGCTAAAAATTGGTTAATAAAAGAAGAATCACAAAATGCCTAAGTAGAGACCGATCTCCGGATTGGGCGAGAGGGGTGCCTTAAAACCCTTCCCCTCTCGTAACCTGGCTCCCGAACCCAGTTATGGTTATGACGGACTGGTTTCCTTCACTTTTTCAAATCAAATAGCGCGGCAGGTGCTTTGAAATACGGTTCCTTGGGTGCCGGACCTTCAAACCCGAGTGGCGACTCTGTATTCTGAGCGCTTGCTTCTCTGCTCGCGCTCCCTCAATCCGAGGGCCTTGCTGTTGTTGGAAAGGAACGAAATCCTTTCTAAGGGCATGTTGCCCACAATAGCCGAACTATAAAACCTCCGAAACCTGATGGGCAAGCCAACCCACTCCCTACTCATAATGCTGAACTACCACCCCGAAATATCAATCTCATAAATCTATCTCACAACCCCACATACAACCCTAGTCAATACATTGTCCAAACCAACCAAACCAAACCAACCTTAACCTTCCCCGAGGAGGATGGGTGTTTTATGATGGAGGAAGAAAACAATGAATCCGATCAGTCGGAAGTGATCGATCCTGACTTGTCCGACATAAGTAGCAAAGAGCGAACAAAGGAAGAAAAACTGTGGAAATGGAAAGAACATTCCTGGGCAAAACACAATTTAGAAAATCCTGACATCCCATTTGTAGAGGGTGACGAATGGCTACGTATCTGGTTTGAGAATAGGAAGAAGGAAAGGAAAGAGTCATTATGATGAGAAGGCACGCTCGCTTCGAGCCTGCCCAAATAGTGTTACCCATCAACCGTCCCAAAATTTCGATGCCACCCATTGTCTGGGAAACAATCAATCTCATAGAGAAGGTGGAGGAATTCCAAATGCAACCATGGGTCAATCCTTACGAAGAGTGTGACTATAGCCAGTGGATAAAGGAAGAAGAGGATCTGGGTTTTGCATATGCAGACCCATATCGAACAGGGGAAAGTGACTTCGACAAAATGGAAGGAGAATGCGATGATCCCCTCGATGGAATCTCCTTAACATCACTGTTCAGCCAAGTGGAAGTGACTAATCTCTCTTGTGACTGCACAATTAATAAGGAGGAAAAAAAAGTGATGAAAACCCAGGCTGACATTTCCATTTGGGGACTACTCATGTCTCAAAGAGGTAACTATCATGCAAGTTGTAAAGACGGATCCAGTTCAAGGGCTCTGTTTGGGAAAGGAGAAAGGGTGGAAAAGAGTATAAATTTGCGAAAGGAAAAGGAAAAGAGGACAACCCCGAAATGCTACAGTAGCTGAGAAGTCACAACATGGCAAAGAACATTAAAACATTGCTTATCAAACTAGAACATGTTTGGGCATTTTATTTCTGCTAAGTGAATTCCTATTGTAGACACCTCCCAGACGGGGCATCGCCATACAGATTGATTGTTTCTTGCTCGATTGGTTGCTTGCTTCATAAACCAAGATCGTGGATATTCCCATGGCTAGGAACATCGCCACACGATAGCGGTTATCATCAAAACAGAGTCGCCACCCAGTTTATTAAAACTGGGAAAACAAGTAGAGATTCTGGGTACGGGAGCCAAGAGTACAGTAAGGGGAAGGTGTTAGGCACCCCTCTCTGCCCAGCCGTGAGACTGGCCCTAGTTATTCAACATAAGACATATAGATGCTTTATTTAACTCTAACACATAGTCTGTTTGATTAATCCTTTAAACAGTAAATAAAGTGAGCCAGTGCGATGAGCATGCATCAGAAAGCAGAGAAGCAAACAAATCTGTTCCAGGGTAATGGATCCCGCGGCCGGTGAATGGATGTCACGGCCGAAGGATCCTCCTGGTTTGATATATCGGCCGAGGGATTGAAACCCCGGTCGATGTTCTTCCTCACACCAGATAAAAAGGTTAGTAGATGATCAAAACACTATGGTTAGTCATAAATACAGTAGGTAAAACAAACCAGAGGCCGTTGGGCCTCACCACCTTGATCCCTCAGTTGCTTGATTGCTTCGGATTTGATTGTGATTGACTGATTGCCTCTTTGAAAACCCTAGGGTTAGGGTTTGAACTTCGGGGTTTGATCGTCGGATCGGTGGCTGCCTTTGGGAGGTTAGGGCTTTTGAAGAGAGGGTTTGAGAGAGTATTTGTGCAGAGTGTCGGAGCTTGGGTGAGTAATTTCACTTGTTAATTTCGGAACCCAAAGGCTCCTTTATATAGGCATAGGGATGACTCACTCCGGCCAATCAAATGGCACGATTGCAATTGCAATTGCAATGCAGTTCAAACTCTTCGTTGCAATCTCTGAACGTGGCCCGAACGCATCAGAGAGGTAGTGTAGTTGGATCAAACAATCGACAGAACGTTCCAGAGTCTGGAAAAAGGACGATCTGGCGGCCGAGCAATGGATCTGGCGGCCGAGGAATGGATGTTGCGGCCGAAGGATAGATCCTGCGGCCGAGGGATTAATCTCTCAGGGAGATTTTCTAGCAACAGGTTGCTCGGGTGAGGAAATGATGTTAAGGCCGTGAGATCGATGTTATGGCCGGCAGATGGATTCTCCTAGGCTTCTGTATTTTCTGTCTGAAAGGCTATATGGCTCTGGATGGGGTCCTCTAAGTGGCTCAAAGTTTTTACCGAAAGTCCTAAGGTTCGCAAGAAGGCAATCAGCAATCACTGTATCCATTTCATCATCGGGATGGTCCCCAAGGTGGGACTTGAAATAATCGTTAGGCCAAATTGGGGTGTCTACAGATGCCCCTCTTTGACTGAGCTCAGACGGATCGCGAGACATGTTTGAGTAATAGTCAAAGCTGTAAAAAGCAACTCAATTTGGTCCAACCACTATTCCAAAGGTTTTTTTGAAAAATGTTTTTGTTATGGTCGGGCCGGGAGGCTGCCTACGTATTCCACAAGGGAAATTCAGACCAACCGTAGTTCGGGCGTTAAAGAAAAATAAAAAGTTTGGAGGGTTAGAGACAGAAGACGTACCTTCAGGCTTAAAAAGCCGTAATGCGACGTACCTAGACTGAGCCAGGATTTTGGCGAAAGATAGTTGGAGGAGCGCGGGGTTGCCGGGGGAATTTTTGGCGGAGAGCTTTCTTAGTATTTTGGGGTAGATCAATACACGGCAGGTGCATTTGCTTTTCTTGACCATCTTTACTTTGACTAAGAGGAGCTCGGTAGAGTAGCCTATCATTACGAATGAGCTGGAAGGAATTGATGTAATTGGGGTGGAATCCAAGCCATCTGCTGGGGACGAGTTGGATGCCGGTTTGAGATATGGGGGGCGCAAGGCCAGCACGGAGCTTTGGAGATGAGGGAACCGAGGCACGGAGCCGGTTGTAGTCATGAGGCGAGAGCCTGGGGGGATAGAACTAAGGCGTGGAGCCTGCTGTGGTCATGAGGCGAGGGCTTGAGGAGATCGGAGCTTTGAGCTTGATAGAACCGAAGCGCGGAGCTATAAATTGATCATATGGGGAGAGCCTATGGTGTTGGAGCTTTAGAGCTTGACGTGATTTGAACCGAAGCGTAGAGCTGGTTGCATTCTGATGGTCTGTGCACGGAGCTTTCTCATCATAAGTTTTGGCGTAGAGCCAGAGGATCGAGGCGCTGGACCGATCAATGAAAACCGAGGCGTAGAGCCGGTTGATTGCAGGGTTGACCTGTTTCATGAGAGATATGCAGAGTGTATATGTGTGATGATGGTTGTTAGATATAAACAGATGTGATGATGCAGACTCGATGTGATAATGGTGATGCAATTGATGCAAATGTGCACGGGCCCGTGCGTGTGTGTTGATTTAAGCTTAAAGCTTCTATCAAGTTCTGGACTTGAGCATTCAGAGCGTAGAGCTCGAGCATTCGGACGGCAAAATCCGAGCATTCAAAGTACATGCTTTGAGCATCCAGTACGCAGTGGTTGGGCATTCAAGCGTAGAGCTTGAGCATTCAAGTATAGAACTTGAGCATCCAGTACACAGTGGTTGGGCATTCTAAGAGCTTCGCGCATTCAAAATGTTAGATTTTGAACATTCAGGTGTAGAGCCTGAGAATAGATGATGTCTTGATTGTGGCGGCGTAGAGCCTGTTGAGATAATGGGCTTAGAGCCGCTGAGTTGGTTGTTACGGCTTCGAGCCAGTTGAGATAGTGGGCTTGGAGCCGCTGAGTTAACAGGTGAGGGCGTAGAACCGTTGAGTTGATGAGTTGGTGGAGTGGCAAGCGTAGAGCTGCTGAGATAGTCATTTACGGCTTTTGAGCCAGTTGAGGTAGTGGGCTTGGAGCCGCGGAGATTGCAAGTGTGGAGCTGCTGACGGTGATTGGCGAGTGGGTGAATACGGTGATGGACCTCGAGCCACTGAGTGAGTATAGGCATAGAGCCGCTGAGTGAGTTGATATGGGCGTAGAGCCGTTATGATAATGGGCTTCAAGCCGCTGAGATGGGGAATACGGGCATGGAGCCCATGAGTGGTGGGCTTGGAGCCGCTGAGTGATGATTGGGCTTAGAGCCTATTGAATTGTTTGATAATGATGAATAGCAGAGCTGCTGAATGAGTTGATAGTTGTATAGTTGCTGGGGTGGCAAGCGTAGAGCTGCTGATAGTGAGCGTAGAGCTGCTGAGATAGTTGTTATGGCTTTGAGCCAGCTGTGATAGTGAGTGTGGGCATTTGGTTTTGATAATCCTTGTTGTGGGGAGAGAGGGATCTTTGATGCTCGGGTGTGCCCCCAAGGCTAGTTTTGATCACGTTGTATTGGCATCAGAGATGCCCCCAAGGCTGACTCGATTTTGCTCCTGTTGGTCATGGACCCAGAATTCCATAATGGCTTGAGTTAGTGCACTGAGCAAGATCTGATATTGCTGAGGGAAATAGATTTGGGGGGGCCTGGAGATTGATCTCTCGGCCGGAATATTGATGTCTTGGCCGAGGTATCGAATACTCGGCCGCTTAATCGGTTCGTTTCCAGGGGCCTATAAAAGGCCACGGCCTCAGTCGTTTCACTTCATCTCTCTCTTTCCTCGGTTTCTCTCTTCGTCCGAGAAACTTGCCGAGAGCTTCTCTCATCTTTCTCTTGGTGCTTGTCAACTTTGGGCCATGGATAACGCGCGGCTGGTGATCGCGGAGGGAGTCCGCGACGTTCTTGGTCTCGTCTTGATGCTTGATTAGGAACCCTCGCATGGGTGGCTTGCTTCCATGACGCGGAACTCCTGGGGTGGCGGTGGTACGCGGTGTGGTGATTTTTCTGGGCCATGTGGTGATTCTTTTGAGCCATGTGGTGTCCCTTCTACACCGTAGTACTCCTCTGGTATACACCGCCCCAGGGGTGTCCTCTTCTTTTTTGCAGCTGGTCTCTAGTGTTCAGACCACCAGAGGGTTCGGCATCCTCCTCTCCTTCCTATTTTTTTGTTTTTTCTGTTTCTCTTCCTGCATAGGTTAGTTCGACAAGAAATCGATGTACAGTTTGTTTAGGAAATGTGGGATGATCCACCTTGTGATGTAAAAAGCTTTCGTTATATGAAACAAAAATCTTTTCCTCTGCTATGTGATTGTGTATGCTATATCTGCGTTATTTGTGTGTGATAACTTGTTAATCCAGTGAAACGAACTGAACCGTGGAAACAATATGTAAAACAGCCGTTCTGGTGGCCGACCTAATGATTACACGGCCGAGGCTTTGATCTGACGGCCGAAGGATCGTTTCGTCTACCTGGGTTTGACTTGTAGGTCAACCCTAATTTTCACGGGCCGATGGATTGATCTTACGGCCGTCATATCGAAGTGCCGGCCGAGAGACCGACCAAATTACCGAGGATTAATAATCCGATTCCGATTCGAACTAAGACTCCACTTAGTTCTATAAATACGCGTTCTACGAACCCGATAGCATTGTCAGTAGCAGTTCCTTGCATATGGCACAACCAGTCCTTGATCAGTGGTTGAATTCCTTTAATGGCCTCGACCGTTTACACTTTAAGTCCTTCGGTATGGACTTTCTCTTTTCCCTTCGTCAAATTCCTGTGAATTTTGCTTTCCTTAGGGCAGCCACTAGCTTGTGGGATCCTGCCTTTCATGTCTTCCGTTTTAGGAGAGAGGAATTGTGTCCTACTATCGAGGAGTTTGCGGCCATCATGGGTCATTCGGATAGAGAAGGTTTCATTGCCCCTAATCCTTTGTTCAACCGAGGCAATCTCTTGAAAGATTTGCTCCAAATTCAGAAACATGAAGCTAGGTTCTTCATAGTGAAGGGAAGGCTAGAGATTCTACAGTTTGTCCAGCGTTTCGGTACAGCTGAGACTCATCGTCAAGTTTCCCAACAGAAAGCATGCTTTCATGCGTTGTGCATTTGTCTCCTTCATTATTGCTTGCTTGGCCCTTCCTCTGGCCATGCTGATCCCATGCTACTTAACATCGCTCAACAAATTGGAAACCGTGTGAGTTTCGCTGGCTTAGTGTTGGCAGAGACCTTGATGGGTCTAGATGTGATGAAGGGTAGTCCTACAGCTTAGTTCTCAGGCAGTCCTTTGCTATTGCAGGTTCGCTCTTTGTTTGTTTATTTTGTCAAGTTTATCTTTTTACTCATCACTCTTGTGTTTTGACTCACATGTTCTCTCAACTCACAATTTTCCCTTGTTCTCTAGGTATGGTTATTTGAGAAACTAAAGGTGTGGGATGCGCCAGAGCGACTTCCTTATAATCCAGACCAATGTACGGAGCATCGCATGATTAAACAGTTCCCAACTGAGGCTGCTTGGGAAGCATGGATGAAGACTTGCAGAGGTGATTGGATTCAATGGGTTTGTCCCTGGTATGGTGTTGAGAGCATGACTGCGAGTACCATGAACCATTTTGGTGTAGCAGTGATCGGTATTACTCGAGCCGTCTTCTACTTTCCTGCTCGCTTTCAAAGGCAGTTCGGGGCTGAACAAACCGCAATCCTGGGTGACCCTGAGTACACTGTTTCCAAGGTCCATGATGCCAACTTTTGTCGCAATATGCTGCGTCTTTGGCCGAATAGAGTGATGCAGGAGGTTGCTGAGAACTTTGCTGTCAAGCTATCAAGTTCTTACAAACGCTGGTTGAAGAAAAACCTTTTGGAAGACAGTAGTGCGAAGAGAAGGAAGACCTAAAGATTGACACTTTGCTTATGTTTCTCAAAAGATGTTGCTTAATTCTAGCTTTCATGGATTAAGAATTGTTTAGGTTTGCTTTGTCCTTTTCCTTTGGAAATAATAAAACATTTGGTCGTTTTATTTGAAGACGTTATTGCCATGGTTTGATAGTGAACATGCTTTAGGATAGACCTATAAATTTTGGAAGTGATGATGATAACAGTGGCCGGATCTCAAATTTAGAGATTGCCTACGTATCCCATGGAGGGAATCAGGCCATAAACGTAGTTCCAACAAAGGGGATTTGTTTTGTTTTTAGTTAGGGTCCACTCGGGTATTTTCCTCTCCTTTTGTGCTCTTAATTTTGCCTAAAACCGCCCTTGCGGGTTTTCGGTCTAGCGAGCGTTTTATTTATGCCTTCGTTTTTTGCCTAAGCCGCCCTTGCGGGTTTTCGACCTAGCAGGCTGCTCTAATTTTTGCTTGGGTCCGCCCACCCTTGTGGTTTTCGGCCCAACGAGCATCTCTCATGGGTAATACTTCCTCAGCTTGTCAATGTTGACTGGCGTCGCGAATTCCATTCCATCCAAGTTTGCAATGTATGCTGCTCCTCCAGAAAGTATGCGTTTGATAAGGTAGGGGCCTCCCCAGTTTGGTCTAAACTTGCCCCTTGGGTCTGAAATGTGGCGACGGATCGCTTTGAGCACCATGTCTCCTACCTTGATGTCTCTAGGTTTTACCTTTTTGTTGAATGCTCGTGCAATGCGGCGTTGATACCCTTGTACATGGTATAACGCTCTCAGTCTCCTTTCGTCTAGTAGTGCCAACTCGTCGTAGCGGTTTTGAACCCAGTCCTCTTCGATCATTCCAGTCTCAGCCAGAACCCTTAACGAAGGCAACTCCAGCTCGATAGGCAAGACTGCCTCCATTCCATAAACCAAAGAGTAGGGAGTAGCCCCAGTCGAAGTTCTTTCAGTTGTTCGATAACCCCATAGTGCCAAAGGTAGCATTTCTGGCCAGTCTGTGTAGGTGTCGGTAGTCTTCCGCAGAATCCTCTTGATATTCTTGTTTGCAGCCTCAACTGCTCCATTAGTTTGAGGTCAATAAGTAGATGACCGATGATTCTGTATCCCAAATTCGACACAAAGCTTCTTTGTCGCTCCCTTGAAGTGCGATCCATTGTCACAGACGAACTCGTGAGGTACACCATATCGATAGATGCTATTGGTGCGAATAAATTTGGCCACATGAGTGGCTTTGAGGGTAGCATAAGAAGCTGCTTCTACCCACTTGGTGAAGTAGTCGATGGCCACTAGAATGAACTGATGTTCGTATTTTCCCTTTGGATTTATACTTCCAATGACGTCTATCCCCCAGGTAGAGAATGGCCAAGGGGATGTCATGCTATACAATTCTGTAGGGGGAATACGCATACGATCAGCATGAGTTTGGCATTTGTAACATCGGCGGACATAGTCAGCGCAATCGGCCTCCATTGTGGTCCAGTAATATCCCTGACGCAGGATCTTCTTTGCCATTGTTGCTCCATTCATGTGTGGCCCACAAATTCCTTCGTGTACTTCCTCCATTACCTTGCGGCTGTCCTCCGTTGTGACGCAAAGTTGACTTGGACCCAAGTGTGCCCTTCGATATAATGCTCCTCCACAGATTACAAATCGGGCGGCAAACTTCCGCAGAGCCGTTTTGTCCTTTGAGGTGGCCTCAGATGGGTATTCTCCTTCTTCCAGGAATTTCTTCACGTCTTCGTACCATGGCTTGCCATCGTCTTCACCTTCTTCGGTGAAGGTGCATTCGCATGCTGGTTTGACCTTTTGTTCGATCATGAGAGGCCGCATTGTGAATCCCAGGGGTATTTCGACCATGGACGCCAATGTTGCCAGTGCATCTGCAAATCTATTGCTCACTCGGGAAGTGTGCGTGAAGATAACGGAATCGAATTGCGGAATTAGATCTTCCAGCACAGAGTGATATAGTTTCAGTGTGTCTTCCTTGACCTTCTAGTCTCCTCTTGCTTGAGATACCACCAGGTTTGAATCCCCAATGACTTCTACCCTTTTTGCCCCTAGTTCTAGGGCTGCCTCCATTCCAGCAATACAGGCCTCGTATTCAGCTTGGTTGTTGGTGACTTCAAACCTTAGTTTATACGACAAAGGGATATGAGAGTCATTTGGGAAAACTAGCAATACCCCTATGCCATATCCACATTGGTTTGATGCTCCATCAAAGTAAAGCTGCCAGGTGTCGTCCAAGAGACATAGAATATCCTCATCGGGGAACATGAAGTCTTCTGTCTCAACTTCTGTCACAGGGTGATCTGCCAAGAATTCTGCCACAGCTCTTCCCTTTACCGATTTCCTTGTCATGTATTTGAGGTCGAATTCTGCTAACAGCAATAACCACCTAGCTAGCTTTCCGATAAGTGCTGGCTTTTCGAAAAGATATTTGATTGGGTCTAAACGAGAAACCAGTACCACCGGATGTGCTAACTGGTAGTGCCTTAGTTTCTTTGTGGCCCATACTAGCCCCCAACAGGTTTTCTCGAGGAGAGTGTACCTTGTTTCATAGTCCATCATTTTTTTGCTGAGGTAGTATATGGCGCACTCTACTTTGGTGTCGTTCTCTTGCGCTAGCATGCATCCCATGGATGTGTCTGTTACTGAGAGATACAGAATCAACGGTTTCCCAGGAATGGGCGGCGACAGTACAGGTGGATTCTGAAGATATTCCTTGATTGCTTCAAACGCTTGCTGACAGTCTTGGCTCCACTCAAAATCAGTACATTTCTTTAGTAGCTTGGAAAGGGGTTCGCAGGTAGTTGTGAGCTTGGAAATGAACCTGCTGATGAATTGTACCTTCCCCAAGAAACTTCTTACTTCCTTTTCTGTCCTAGGTGGTGATATTTCCATGATAGCCTGTATCTTGGAAGGGTCTACCTCGATTCCTCTTTGAGTGATGAGAAATCCCAACATTTTTCCAGCCGTTACCCCAAAAGTGCATTTTTGAGGATTAAGACGTAGTTTGTATTGCCTAATCCTCTCAAAGAACTTTTGGAGAGCTCCATGGTATCCTTCCCTTTCCTTTGATTTGACTATCATATCGTCGACATATACCTCAACGTCTTTGTGCATCATGTCGTGCAGTAGTGTTGTTGCCATCCTTTGGTAAGTGGCTCCAGCATTCTTTAATCCAAATGGCATTACTCGGTAGCAGTAGGTTCCCCAAGGTGTAGTGAATGTGGTTTTCTCTCTATCCTCAGGGGACATAAGGATTTGATTATACCCAGAAAATCCATCCATGAAGGATAGCAATGCATGGCCTGCGGTGTTGTCTACTAGCTCGTCTATGTGGGGTAATGGGAAGTCATCCTTTGGACTGGCTTTGTTGAGATCTCGAAAATCTACACAGACCTTGATTCCTCCAGTTTTCTTTGGTACGAGAACGATGTTGGCTACCCATTGTGGATATTCGGTGACTATGAGAAAAACGGCGTTGATTTGTTTAGTGACTTCTTCTTTTATCTTTAAGACCCAATCAGGGCGCATACGTCTCAATTTTTGTTTAACTAGTTTTGCATCAGATGAAGGGGAATTTTATGCTGAACAATTTCAGGGTCTATTCCAAGCATGTCCTCGTAAGACCAGGCAAAAACATCTTTGTATTCTTTTAGCAAAAGGATTAGTTTTTCACTTTCTTGAGAGGACAGTGTGGTACCAATTTTAACCATTTTGGGCTCGTTTTCGGAGCCTATGTTTGCTGTGATTATTTCCTCAGAAAAAAGTTTAGCGTGCCTTTCTTCTTCCCTCTCGATGAATTCTAGAATTTCTTTTGGAATTTCTTCCTCAAAATTTGGTGTGTCGGAATCCATACAATTGATTATAGGCAAAGTGAAATACTCTAAATCTTCATTCTCATTGCTAAAATTGTCAAAAGACATTTCAGAGTCGAATTCAAAGTAAATGTTATGCTTTGGTGCCTTGACCAGGTTTCCCTCACTAGACTCAGTAGTTTCAAAAGATAAAAAGCTTGACTCGGACTGAGTCGACTCGGAGTCGGAATCGGAATCGGAACTAAGATTAGAATTAGCGCTTTTCATTTTGTATTTCAGAGTATGCTCCACGGTCCAGTTAGGGTAAGCCCCTTTTTCAGCATCCACAATCAGTTCAGAGCAGTCTTTTTCATCACCAAGGTTGATCATCAGCACTTCACTGTCACCTTGATTCACACTTTCATCATTGTCACCCTGCAAGTCTTAGAGGGCCATTTGATTTGCTATTGCTGTTATCTCTTCCAATTGAGCTTCAATCTCTGCTTCATCGCTGTTGTCGACTCTTCTTATGCCAACAAAGCCCCACCAATTACCAAAGCTATCCGTGATGGGGTGGATCACCCTTATTTCATTGTCGGTGACCCCCTCATCAAAGAGTAGGTTCAGTGATATTTTGTCTAGTGGGTCGTTGTAACAGATTCTTCTTCCTTTGCCTCTTTAGTTTCGAGGTTATTGACCTCGTCTATCGGCCAATAGTCGTCGGTAGGTGCGTAGGGGTCGTAAAAATAGATTGGGACCCTGCGAAGCCCTTCTTCTTCAATCATGTCTTCTACTTCTTCTTCATAAACTGTTCCAGCGAACATGACATGGTTGTCTTCAATGATAGTCACCATAGGCTTTGGTTGATTTACCAGAGTGATGTATTCAGAGGGGTTGAAATCTTCAACAGAAGAGTGGAGCAGACCAGACAGCTCGGTGACAACTTGAAAGTTCGAATCAAACGTGGATAGTGATGCAGTCATTTTTCCTGAAAGATTTTTGGTTATAGTTAGAATGATTGATCTTACATACTGTTCATTTGACTTAGAGAGACTCCTAAGGTTTAACCTGCAAAAGAAAACTTTACAACATACATATATACAACGGGTGTGAGGAAGAACTTTTGCAAGCAAATGCAAGTAGGTTCCTAACTTGTAGGTTCCTGTCTTAATTTGATAAATTCTAGGGAAAATTTCAAAATAACACCTGAACTTTGCACCAAATGTCACAGAGACACCTGAACTTAAGTTTATTTCAATTAAACACCTGTACTAATAAAATCCCCAAATTTAGACACCTGAACTTAAGTTTATTTCAATTAAACACCTGTACTAACAAAATTCCCAAATTTAGACCCCCGCCGTTATTCTCTGTCCCAAAAATTGCTAACATGGCATCTCCAACCCGTTTAAGTTGCCCTATTACACATATTTCTAACAAGGGACGATGCACCCAAGCGAATGTAAAGTACTTATACGTAGTGGGTGCATCGTCCCTTGTTGGAAATATGTGTAATAGGGCAACTTAAACAGGTTGGAGATGCCATGTTAGCAATTTTTGGGACAGAGAATAATGGCGGGGGTCTAAATTTGGGGATTTTGTTAGTACAGGTGTTTAATTGAAATAAACTTAAGTTCAGGTGTCTAAATTTGGGGATTTTGTTAGTACATGTGTTTAATTGAAATAAACTTAAGTTCAGGTGTCTCTGTGACATTTGGTGCAAAGTTCAGGTGCCATTTTGAAATTTTCCCTAAATTCTATGGCTTTCTAATACATGCAAGGTTTTGGTAGTCTCAGGGTGCTCCGTTGTCAAAGGGCACCAATCCTCTCACCAGCCCATCATAGGCGATGATTGGGTGATTCCATTTTTGATATACCACTAGGTACGAGTGACTGTGGAGTTTGCTGGAACCCCCGACATAGCCCGTGTCATGCCGGGATATCAGGTGAACTCAACGGATTGCCCGCTCAATGCATATGATAGATGAATTAAACAGGGCATGCATTAATCTTATGTTGAACTTTTTGGTTATGGCTCTCAAGTTCCCAGCAGAGTCGCCAAAAACTGTAAACACCTCCCAGACGGGGCATCGCCATACAGATTGATTGTTTGTTGCTCGATTGGTTGCTTACTTCATAAACCAAGATCGTGGATATTCCCATGGCTAGGAACATCGCCACACGATAGCGGTTATCATCAAAACAGAGTCGCCACCCAGTTTATTAAAACTGGGAAAACAAGTAGAGATTCTGGGTATGGGAGCCAAGAGTACAGTAAGGGGAAGGTGTTAGGCACCCCTCTCTGCCCAGCCGTGAGACTGGCCCATAGTTATTCAACATAAGACATATAGATGCTTTATTTAACTCTAACACATAGTCTGTTTGATTAATCCTTTAAACAGTAAATAAAGTGAGCCAGTGCAATGAGCATGCATCAGAAAGCAGAGAAGCAAACAAAGTTGTTCCAGGGTAATGGATCCCGCGGCCGGTGAATGGATGTCACGGCCGAGGGATCCTCTTGGTTTGATCTATCGGCCGAGGGATTGAAACCCCGGTCGATGTTCTTCCTCACACTAGATAAAAAGGTTAGTAGATGATCAAAACACTACGGTTAGTCATAAATACAGTAGGTAAAACAGACCAGAGGCCGTTGGGCCTCACCACCTTGATCCCTCAGTTGCTTGATTGCTTCGGATTTGATTGTGATTGACTAATTGCCTCTTTGAAAACCCTAGGGTTAGGGTTTAAACTTCGGGGTTTGATCGTCGGATCGGTGGCTGCCTTCGGGAGGTTAGGGTTTTTGAAGAGAGGGTTTGAGAGAGTATTTGTGCAGAGTTTCGGAGCTTGGGTGAGTAATTTCACTTGTTAATTTTGGAACCCAAAGGCTCCTTTATATAGGCATAGGGATGACTCACTCCGGCCAATCAAATGGCATGATTGCAATTGCAATGCAATTCAAACTCTTCGTTGCAATCTCTAAACGTGGCCCGAACGCATCGGAGAGGTAGTGTAGTTGGATCAAACAATCGACAGAACGTTCCAAAGTCTGGAAAAAGGACGATCTAGCGGCCGAGCAATGGATCTGGCGGCCGAGGAATGGATGTTGCGGCCGAAGGATAGATCCTGCGGCCGAGGGATTGATCCCTCAAGGAGATTTTCTAGCAACAGGTTGCTCGGGTGAGGAAATGATGTTAAGGCCGTGAGATCGATGTTACGACTGGCATATGGATTCTCCTAGGCTTCTGTATTTTCTGTCTGAAAGGCTATATGGCTCTGGATGGGGTCCTCTAAGTGGCTCAAAGTTCTTACCGAAAGTCCTAAGGTTCGCAAGAAGGCAATTGTAGACACCCTATTCTGGACTGTCCGGATTAGTTTACTTACGGTCTTTGATTCCCCAATGATGATTAAGGTCAAGAAAATCCCGAGTTTGTTAATGAGTTTGAGCTATGAGCGTCCCGAACCTCATCCAAACCTTCCCAAACTCCTTGTCGAGCCCTCAAGCCAGAACCAAATGGCCACAGCAAAACCCTACTAGAGTACGCTGGTGATGGACTAGCGTGCGCTGGAAGCACTGCCACGTGTTAGTCATCGCCGGTTACTGGCGCACGCCACTCAACAAGGGGCGTACGCCAGTCAAATCAACTTTATTCAGCCGAACGCGCGGGAGTTTTTGTAACCACCCCGACATCAGCCATAGTCTCCTGATGATTGTTTCGTCCAGGGCTATCCCCTTCCCTCCTACACCACCTTTCAAGCCAAGTCCCATGCATTTAATGCATGGGAGGCTCCCTCCTAACAAACCAACCAAACAAGCCCTTATACCAACTGATCTCAGTCCATATCTCCTCCATAAATACCCCCCTTGCATTCATTTGCAAGGGGTTAACACCATTAAGAGGCCCAAGCTTTGGTCCTTCTTCTTCCTTGTTTTTCTTTCATCCATTGAGAGATAAGGCAAGGAGAACAATACTCAGTCTATAACACTCCCTATATTCATCTCTCAAACCCTCAAATCCCAAGCTCAAATCCAACTCATCTCCAAACTCACAAGTAAAGGTACACTACAAGAAAATCGTTCTACAGCAACGGTCGAAAGCGTTGCCAAAAAGCTGAAAAACCGTTGGTAGAGACCCATTTAGGCTATACCAACGGTTAGTCAAACCGTTGCTATATATCCGTTGCTATAGGGTATAGCAACGGTTTTGACGAGCGTTGGTACAGATTTTTTTTTAGTAACGGTTCCTTTAGCAACGGTTACAAGCGTTGCTAAAGGCAAATTTTTTTTTTTTTAAATCTGGGGTAAAATATGACGTCAGCAGCCACGTGGATTCCACGTGTCGCCATGACGCTTGCGTGGCGGCCACGTGTCGCTCGCGTGGCGCCTACGTGTCGCTCGCGTGGCGCCTACGTGTCGCTCGCGTGGCGCCTGCGTGTCATGGAAGGAAACACAATTTTGTGTCTCCTGGGAATCGAACCCAGGACCTCGCGCATGCACGCGCGAGTGCTTACCAGCTGGGCTAGCCCAACACTTGTGCATTGTAAAGGAACAACTAATATTTATATTATGCGAACTGTCATTAGAGCATCCATAATGTGATAATCAAAACCAAAAAGTTGTTAAAGTTAGCAATATTTGATAAAAAAAGTGCTCACATTATAATAACCAAACTTAGCAATCTCTTAATCAAATCAAATTTTGGCTTTTGAATAATCAAAACTAGCAACTTTTTTGCCAATAATCAAATCTAATGGTCTCCACATTTTTTTAATCAAATACACCCATCATTACATAAAAACTTTTTCTCTTTCTCAACAATGTTTCCAGAAAATTATTTTTAAATTACTTTTTTTTTCCAGAAACTTTAAAAAAAACAGTATTTACAAAAAAAAAAATTTTAAAGTGTTTTAACACAAAAAATTTTTTTATTTTTTTTAAACGGCTTTTAACAAATTTTTTTAAAAAAAAAACTATTTTTAACACAAATTTTTTTTTTTAAATGGCTTTTAACAAATTTTCAAAAAATAATTTTTAGCAACGGTTATTGGAAAACCGTTGCTATAGTCCGGTTTTTAGTAACGGTTATAGAAAACCGTTGCTATAGTCCGGTTTTTAGTAACGGTTATGAAAAACCGTTGCTATAGTCTTGTAATCTAGTAACGGTTGCATGAAAACCGTTGCTATAGTCCTGTTTCTAGTAACGTTTTGTAAACCGTTGCTAAACACCATCTATACCGATGGTTTTTTGAACCGTTGCTAAAAAAACCGTTGCGAGATCTCAAATTTCTTGTAGTGGTATATCACCTTTTGTTTCTGATTTCTGTTCTGACCCCTGAGGGGGGCTGGCTGGGTCAAGGCTGGTAATCTATACCAGTCCTTGCCCTAATGCTGGCAAAGCTTCAAAGCCGTGTGAGATGAGAGGTGGCGCACGCCAGTCGTTTAAAGCCGTACGCCAATCATGGTTGTATGGCAAAACTGGCGTGGGGATCACCGATCATCCTTCTTTTGCTTAATTTACATTCTGATCACCCTCTTGCATGCTAAAAACCAGTTTATTGCTTTCTGTCTTTTAGAACCGTTTAGTTATAGTACTTAGTATTTCATTTCTGTTTCTTTGGAATGCCCCTGGGAGACTTCTGGTCATGTTCCAGAGCCCAGATGATGCAAAGCCAAGCACTGGCAAAGTGATGTTAACTGGCGCACGGTACCATATACCTGCGTGCGCCATTCATACCTTGACCAGTGGCTGGCCCTTGCATGGCAACTAGACCCTGGCCTCTGCTTTTCCTCCCCTCACTATTTAAGGGGTTTTGCTATTTATTTGGTGGCTTTTAAAGCCCTTTATCTGTCTGTAACTATGTTATACTGTTGATATAAACTGCGTGGTTTGTCCTGGGTGTGCACTGGTCCATTCCAGAGCCCAGAGGGTTGTTTGCAAGAGCTGTAGGTTTGGGCTTACCGGCGCATGCCAGAACTGATGTGGCGCACGCAGGTCATGTCTATATGTAGTGGCTTGGCCAGTGCATACAGGCCCGATCCTGCGTGCACCACCTTAGTCAGTGTGTTCTAGTTTATCCAAACACTCACAGGAGCTTGTTCTCAATCTATTATACTTGCTTTAGATCAAACATCAAATATACATCAACATTTTTATCACATACTTGTACATAAATGCAAACTTGTTACAGTTTTAATCCCCATTAACTGTTCCCCCGCCCTAACTGGCTAAAAATGATCAAATGAGAGAAAAATGCAAACGTTTTACAAAATGCCCGAGTAGAGACTGATCTTCGGATTGGGCGAGAGGGGTGCCATAAAACCCTTCCCCTCTCGTAACCTGGCTCCCGAACCTCAGATATCGAAGGTGACGACGGTCCAGTCTACAAGCCTTTTTCAAACTCAAACAACGTAATCCAAACGTTTTCAAAACCCGGTTTCTTGGGTACTTTCCGCAAAACCCGAGTGGCGACTCTGAACTGCGAAGCGTTTTGCCGCGCTTTCCGCAAGATAGGGCGCACCCGATTTTACAAACTAAAATGTGGAATTTTTGGGGCGTGTGCCCATAGTGGCGACCCTACTGGGGACATTACATTAATCTACACTTGGAAATTAATACATGAACGAACAATTTTCAAAAGTCTGTCAAAACAGTACGCTCCACGCTGCTGAAGAACGAAATGGTAACGTAATAGGATTCTGCATCCGACCACTCCGAGCTGGGGCTTTTACTATTGTTCGCTTGTGTAGTTTTTTCCAAGTGTCGATTAATGAAGTGAGCCAAGCTTCAAAATGCATTTTTCTATAAAACATTGCATTTCTCTCTCATTCAATCGCTTTCGGCGCTCTCCATTCTCATTGGTGTTCTATCAGCCCCGTTAAGGTGTTTTGGGTAACCGGCACAGTTTACTGGAGACCGGGGTCCTCGAATGCCCAACAACCTTGGACGATGATGAGACGTATTACCATTCGACCATTGCTTTGCTATACGCGTTGCAATGGGAGGTATAAAACGACTCTAGCCTGAGGAACCCCCTTAAGCCAAAACTAGCCTCGCCATGCGTACAAAGCACTAGAACCTTCCAACCTAAGACAGGAACCCACAGGGTAGGATTACTTGCATCTAACCCCCATAAACTGTCTATGTGTTACTGCTTTCCCTATCGCATGCCTGTACATACATTCATACCGTTCTGCGTAGGAGCATACTAAGGCGGCTTTTAGGTTTGTCTCTCTTTCAAACCTGTTTTATGCCTGCTAAGGCGCTGCCTGGACCGATGACGAGTCGTGCATCGTGATGGTGCACGTTATCAACTTTCAAATTCCTTGGGTCAACGAGACTTTGGGAAATCGAGACTTTCTAAGTCCTTATCTAAACCTGATCGAGGTTTCAAACAGAAAACTAGGAACGAACGGGGAACATGCCATGATACCCACACCGCTCAGGTTGAAAGTGCTAAACACTTACACCGCTCAAGGCTCCGGCATAGTGCTGCTTACGCCATCCTGGTTACAGTATCATGTCATTAAACACCGAGTTGTTCCACTCCAAGATTGAAACTTCGAAAGAAGAATGATCAAAGACTTAGGCTATTTCGACATCTCTGTAGACACCCCAATTTGGCCTAACGATTATTTTGAGTCCCACCTTGGGACCATCCCGATGATGAAACGGATACAGTGATTGCTGATTGCTTCCTTGAGAACCTTAGGACTTTCGGTAAGGACTTTGAGCCACTTAGAGGACCCAATTCAGAGCCATACAGCCTTTCAGACAGAAATACAGAAGCCTAGGAGAATCCATCTGTCGGCCGTGACATCGATCCCACGGCCATAACATCATTTCCTCACTCGAGCAACCTGTTGCTAGCAAAATCTCCCTGAGAGATCAATCCCTCGGCCGCAAGATCTATCCTTCGGCCGAGACATCCATCCCTCGGCCGTGATATCCTTTACTCGGCCGCCAGATCGACCTTTTCCAAGAATCTGGAACGTGTTCTGTCAGACGTTTGATCCGATTACACTACATTTCCGATGCGTTCGGGCTACGCTCAGAGATTACAACGTAGAGTTAGAGATGCATTGCAATTGCAATTGCCATCTCGTGATTTGATTGGCCGGAGTGAGTCACCAATTGCCTATATAAAGGGCCTTTGGACTCCGAAAAATATACACACAAAATTATCAGAGTACACACTCTCTCAAGCCTCGAAACTCTGCACAAATACTCCCTCATACCCACTCTTCAAAAGCCCTAACCTCCCGAAGGCAGCCGTCAATCCGGCGATCAAACCCCGAAGTTCAAACCCTAACCCTAGGGTTTTCAATCAAGCAATCAGTCAATCACGCCCAATCCAAAGCAATCAAGCAACTGAGGGATCAAGTTGGTGAGGCCCAACGGCCTCTGGTTCGTCTTATTTACTGTATTTTTGGACTAACCGTAGCGTTTTGATTACCTGTTAATCTTTCTGTCTGGTGTGAGGAAGAACACCGACCGGGGCTTCGATCCCTCGGCCGGTACATCAAACCAGGAGGATCCCTCAGCCGTGACATCCATTCACCGGCCGCGGGATCCATCTCCCTGGGACATTTTGTTTGCTTTTCTGCTTTCTGATGCATGCTTATTTATCGCACTGGCTCACTTTGCTTACTGTTTAAAGGAATAAATAAACAGACTATATGTTGGAATTAAACAAAGCATCTACACGTCTTATGTTGAATGATTATGGGCCAGTCTCACGACTGGGCAAAGAGGGGTGCCTAACACCTCCCTTATTGTACTTTTGACTCCCGTATCCAGAATCTCTATCTATTTTCCCAGTTTTAATAAACTGGGTGGCGACTCTGTTTTGATGATAACCGCTATCATGTGGCGATGTTCCTAGCCATGGGAATGTCCATGATTTTGGTTTACGAAGCAAGCAACCAATCGAGCAAACAAACGTGATCAATCTGTATGGCGATGCCCCGTTTGGGAGGTGTCTACAGTTTTTGGCGACTCTGCTGGGGAATATGAGAGCCATAACCAAAAAGTTCAACATAAGACTAATACATGCCTTGTCTAATTCATTTATCATATGCATCGAGCGGGCAACCCGTTGAGTTCACCTGATATCCCGGCATGACACGGGCTATGTTGGGGGTTCCAGCAAACTCCACAGTCACTCGTACCTAGTGGTATATCAAAAAGGAAATCACCCAATCGCCGCCTATGATGGGCTGGTGAGAGGATTGGTGCCCTTTGACAACGGAGCACCAAAACCTTGCATGTTTTAGAAAGCCATAGAACTTATCAAACTAAGACAGGAACCTACAGGCTAGGAACCTACTTGCATTTTACTTGCAAAAGTTCTTCCTCACACCTTGTATCATTTGTTGTTGTAATTAACTCTTTCTGTGCAAAAGGGTTGGGATTTTCAGCCCAAGTCCTAACCCTACACAGGCTAAATACTGACTTCCAGGTATTCTACTTTTCAAGCAGGCACAATAGGTAAATCAAAGAAGCAACCACAGCCAACTTTGTACTCTTATAACACCCGAAGCTACGCCAAACAAAGGTCTCTGCAACCCTCCCGTCTATCGTCCTCATCTGACAAAACACCCTCACCACAACAATTCCAACCGCTTTCAGAAACTTCCCGGTCATCCCCTCAACGGACTCCGTCATTTACTAAATCTCAACCTTCGTCAAGCAACCCTTCTACTTCATGGCAGACAACGACGCCACTATTGCCGACCTCCAAGCTCAAATCACTGCACTACTAGCAGAAAAGGCAGCTAGGGATGCTGAGGATGAGGAAAAATCAATGGAAGACGAGAACCCCCATAAAGTAGTGTTGGCAGAAAGTCCTGAGTTGACCAAGCAAGTCAAGGAAATCAAACAAGCCTTGGCTCGTTCACAAGGGGACCAAATTCTGGATTTCGAGGGACTTTGCCTCTTCCCAGAATCCAAGCTGCCTGAGAATTTCAAGATGCCCAAAATTGAGAAGTTCAATGGAACTGGCAACCCTACCAGTCATGTTCGCCATGTTATCAATACCTTGAAGCCAATGGGCTTGAATGACGAGCTCATCGCCCAGTTGTTCCAGCGAACTCTCACCGGAAGTGCTCTTGACTGGTTCCTCACTTTGGAATTTGTACATTATCAAACTTGGCCAGAAATTGCCAATGCTTTCGTCAAGCAATATGCGTACAACGTCCAAATTGAGCTAACGACTCGAGATTTGGAAATGACCAAATAAGATTCCAATGAGGACTTTGCTATCTTTGTGGCAAGATGGAGAGAAAAGGCCGCCAAGATGAAGAACCGTCCCTCCGAGGAAGACCAAGTGAGGATAGTTGTCAAAAATTTGCAACCCAAATATCTCAGGCATATTTACACACAGGCTATCACCGATTTCAAGCGCTTGCATACCACTGGGTTGCAAATCAAAGATGGAATCAAGCTAGGGCTCATTGGGAAAGAAGAGGCCGCTCCTCCACCTAAGAAAACCTTCTCTAGCCTGTGGGCAGCATGCCTTGGAAATTTCGGTTTCCAAAATGCAAGGGCCCGGATCGAGGGAGCGCGAGCGCAGGTGGTAAGCGCTCAAAAATACAGAGTCGCCACTTGAGTTTTGAAGGTCCGACACTCAAGGAACCGTATTTCGAAGCACTTGCCGCGCTGTTTGTTTTAAAAAATTGAAGGAAACCAGTCCGTCATAACCATATCTGGGTTCGGGAGCCAGGTTACGAGAGGGGAAGGGTTTTATGGCACCCCTCTCGCCCAATCCGGAGATCGGTCTCTACTTAAGCATTTTGAAAACATTGCGATTCTTCTTTTATTAATCAATTTAAGCCAATTAGGGCGGGGGAATAGTTAATCGGGATTTAAAACTGTAACATGTTTGCAGGATGTGATAGATGGCATGGATGAGCAGTTAGTATAGGATGAGAACAGACTCCTGTGGGAGTTTAAACAGACTGGAAAGCTCCTGTCTTGGAGTGTCGTGTACAGGAAGAAACCAGTATGCACTGATCAAGTCAATGCATGCTGACCAAACCTGCGCACTCTACTACAAGACCTGCGCGCGCCAGTAAGCCTAAGCCCACAGCTCTTATTCTCAAACCTTCTGGGCTCTGGAAGGACCAGTGCACACCCAGGACAAACCAAACAGTTTATGCAGTCATAATATACAGTTCAAAGGCTGAAAAGCCTAATAAATAAACAAAAACACCCCATAAACAGTGTGGGGACAAAATATTAGCCTAAAACCAAGTTAAACATGCAAGGTCAGCCACTGATCGGGGACAAACAATCGCGTGAGGGTTCCAAAACGTCGTGCGACAATGCGCCCGGGCGCGCGATGGTTGCGCCCTGGCGCGCGACGATTGCGCCCTGGCGCGCTGGTCAAATGGAGCGTTGACCATCGCGCGATGGTTTGGGTGCAACGCGCGCGGGTTCGAGCCAACTTTCCAGTGTCTGGTTTTGCTCGTTCCAGGTTCTGGGACAGATCCAGAATGATCCCAGGGGTACTCCAACAGAACAGAAATGAATATTGAAGTGCAAAGCTAGCATTTTTAAGCTAAAGAAAGCTGTAAAATGGTTATTAGCATGCTTCACAGTGACTTAATACCAAAATAAACTACACAACAGCTATGGAAATAACCAAAAATAAGAAATGACCAGCACCCCTTTCCCACGTGGTCCATTCTCGTGCAAACAGAACTGTCGCGCGAGTGAGTGAGACCATCGCGTGAGGGTTTGCTTGATCCACAGTTTTTGAAACCTTGCTAGCTTTAGGGCCAGGACTGGTATTGATTACCAGCCTTGACCCTGCCAGCCCCCCTCAGGGATCAGAACAGAGAGCAGAACAAAAATAAGCTATACCTTTGATCTTTGAGGTTTGAAAAGTGTTTGAGCTTTGAATTGGATTGAGGTTGCTTGAGAAGTGAAAATGGAGGAGGACGAACAAGCTTTGTTCTTAGGGTGTCTTTGTATCTCTTTTATTAGCTTAAAAGAGTACAAAGCAAAGACCCTTTGATTGCCAAAATTTGTTAACCTTTTGAAAGATGAACAAGGGGGAGGGGCAAGGTTTAGAGCCTTTTTTCTTTTAATTTTTGGAACCCCTTGAAGGAGAAACAAAGGGGGCTATTTATAAGCTTAGCACCTTCCATTAATGGAAAGGTAGCTCTGGTCCAAGGAATGGAGGCCAGTCAGCCACGAGGCTGGCTGGGGGTTACTTGGTAATTAAGCTGCCCAGCTGAATAAAGGTGATGGGGACAGGTTCTGACCGTCGCGCGAGGGTTCCAAACTGTCGCGCGATGGTGCGCCCCGGCGCGCTGGTCAATGCTCCGGTTGACCATCGCGCGATGGAGTCAAACCGTCGCGCGACGGTGCGCCCCGGCGCACAATGATTGCGCCCTGGCGCACGATGATTGCGCCCTGGCACACAATGATTGTGCCCTGGCACACATCAAAAGGTTTTTTTGGCTTTTGGAAGTGGCTTAAGACTAGGTTAGGTTCAAGGGTTTTGCAAACACTCAAAGCTCAAACACTCGACATTCCCGGGGTGTTCTTGATCCGTTTCATCATTGGGGAATCAAAAACCGTAAGTAAACTAATCTGGAAGCCCAGATTGGGGTGTCTACAGTAGCCCCCCTTTGACGGCACTTGGGGCACCATTAACTTGGTACAAGTAACGTCAAAGGTTTCTCGACACCCCTCAAGGCAATCCAGAGCAGAACATACTAGCAAAAGTAGACAAGCATACTTACAGAACCTGATTGGTTGAATGGACGGACGGACCGTCGCTGGAGATGGAAGTAGAAGTGGACGATTACATCGCCGCTTGTTGATCGAATTTGGACAGGACAGGCTGTCGCTGCAGATGTTGACGGGACCGGCCGTCGTTGTTGGGGATCAAGCTATCCTCGGCACAAAGTATTCCAACAAACACGGGTAGGTCGTGTCAGGCAGGTTGAATTCCATCTGTTGGGAATCAGAGCCAATCTTCTTATCAAAGACCATCCGAGACAGAGCAATAAGCCTGCTGGAAGATGCACTTGTGGCTAGATTAAGGGTGATTGTCGTTCGGGACAGGCCAAGACGGACTCTCTTGGGGAACAATCAGTTGCGGATGAACGGACCATCGAACGATGTTCTGGTCATTGTTTGTGGATTTGACAGGACCGGCTGTCGTGAGGGCGGACGGAGAGATCATTGTGCCGAGTGATCAAGCCGATAGGAACTTGGACGGGAGGATCATCAGTATAAATGATCGAGCCGTTGGGGGAATTGACAGGATCAGCTGTCGGTGAAAGCAGACGGGGAGATCATTGTGCCGAGTGATCAAGCCGTTGGGAACTTGGACGGGAGGATCATCAGTATAAATGATCGAGCCGTTGGGGGAATTGACAGGATCAGCTGTCGGTGAAAGCGGACGGGGAGATCATTGTGCCGAGTGATCAAGCCGTTGGAGAATTTGGACGGGAGGATCATCAGTATAAATGATCGAGCCGTTGGGGGAATTGATAGGATCAGCTGTCGGTGAAAACGGACGGGGAGATCATTGTGCCGAGTGATCAAGCTGTTGGAGAAATTGATCAACTGTTGAAGCCTAGATGGAAGGATCATCAGTATAAATGATCAAACCGTTGAAGCCTGGATGGGAGGATCAACAGTATAAATGATCAAACCGTTGAAGCCTGGATGGGAGGATCAACCGTATAAATGATCAAACCGCTGAAGCCTGGATGGGAGGATCAACAGTATAAATGATCAAACCGCTGAAGCCTGGATGGGAGGATCAACCGTATAAATGATCAAACCGCTGAAGCCTGGATGGGAGGATCAACAGTATAAATGATCAAACCGTTGAAGCCTGGATGGGAGGATCAACAGTATAAATGATCAAACCGTTGAAGCCTGGATGGGAGGATCAACCGTATAAATGATCAAACCGTTGAAGCCTGGATGGGAGGATCAACCGTATAAATGATCAAACCGTTGAAGCCTGGATGGGAGGATCAACCGTATAAATGATCAAACCGCTGAAGCCTGGATGGGAGGATCAACAGTATAAATGATCAAACCGTTGAAGCCTGGACAGGACCGGCTGTCGTTGATTTGAACTGGCGGATCGCTATAAAAAGTGATCGAGCCGTTGAAGATTGGACAGGACCGGCTGTCGTTCATTTGAAATGGGCGGATCGCTATAAAAAGTGATCGAGCCGTTGAAGATTGGACAGGGCCGGCTGTCGTTGATTTGAACTGGCGGATCGCTATAAAAAGTGATCGAGCCGTTGAAGATTGGACAGGACCGGCTGTCGTTGATTTGAAATGGGCGGATCGCTATAAAAAGTGATCGAGCCGTTGAAGATTGGACAGGACCGGCTGTCGTTGATTTGAAATGGGCGGATCGCTATAAAAAGTGATCGAGCCGTTGGAGATTGGACAGGACCGGCTGTCGTTGATTTGAACTGGCGGATCGCTATAAAAAGTGATCGAGCCGTTGGAGATTGGACAGGACCGGCTGTCGTTGATTTGAACTGGCGGATCGCTATAAAAAGTGATTGAGCCGTTGGAGATTGGACAGGACCGGCTGTCGTTGATTTGAAATGGGCAGTGTGCAGAATGATCAGGCCGCTGAAGGTTGGACAGGACCGGCTGTCGTTGATTTGAAAGGGCGAATCACTATAAAAAGTGATCGAGCCATTGGAAACGGACAGGACCGGCTGTCATTGTGTTGATCCAAGTAGCATAAACAGTGGATAGCATGGATAGAAGCAAGGCGGACTGCAGCTGGGGAGATAATTACGGCCGTGGACCGATAGACCATCACTGCTGGGGATCAAACTATCCTCGGCACAAAGAAATCCAACAATCACGGGTAGGTCGCGTCAGGCAGGTTGAATTCCATCTGTAGGGAATCAGAGCCATTCTCCTTATGAAGGACCATCCGAAACAGAGCAATAAGACCACTGGAAAATGCGCTATCGGTTGAATTGGAAGTTGGACGGACAGACCGTCGTTGATTGGAAATTGGACGGATGGATCGTCGTCAGATTGTTCTGCAGAAGATTGCATCGCATCCCTTGGAAAACAAATCGAGAGGATGGCGACCATTCTTGGTTCCTGCTTTCGACATTTAACATACACAATATGCAAAGGCATGTATAATATATTGAAAATGCAGATGCAAGCTAAGGGCGGCTCCTAGGAGGACAACGACACCTAAGGACTACCATTGAGCCTCATTACTGTACTGTCTGTTACTTCTGAGATGTGCACCCAGATAGATAGACGTTCAGCGGACCAGCGTGCCCCAGTTGACGCTTGAGCACTGGAATTGGACCTGCGTGTCCCCCTTTTTTTTGATGCTTGGGCAGATATGCCCCATAGGTGAGCCCCAGAGATGCTCTGCTTGGCCTTGGGCTGATGTGCCCCTGCTGCTTCAAGAGATTCCGCTGCTTGCGGATTACGGATACTAAAGGTAGCAATGTTACAATTGCGTTTTCCAGTTTATTGACTTTCTTTTGCAAGTGTTGAAGAGAATGCAAAAACTAACCACTAATATCTAATTTGCATTGACGAACAATTTGAATTGACACACAGACGCGCACATATATGTACAGACTCGTCTAGCTCAAACGAAAAGGGAGAAAGAGTCCCAGGGTGCAATGCAAACCCTTAGACACACGGAACATAATGAGATTTTGGGCATTAATGTGCCAAAACTCACAACATTCCTGAAACAGATGAGACTGACACTTACGAGAAACGCAAAAAGGCACAAAGACCTGTACGGACAAACAAAATCGAGAAAAGCATCCCGACATGACAATTGATTGAAAAACTGGAAAAATGTCGCAAAAACGGACATAAGACGCAGATTATGACTCGTATAGGCCCGGACTGAAACCGACACCCCCGTGCAGCCACATTAAGTCCATATGACTTGCATGGTTTTGACAAGACTTGGCAAAAGCCCCTGGAACGACATTCGAGGGTAGTAGCCAACTGCTACTGCCTGCTGCAAGAAGCATGCGCAGGTTTGAGACCAACGCGCATCACTCGAACAAACGCGCTGCGGTAGCTTACACCAGACTTTGCTGAACTTAGAATAAACTGTGAGCTTGTTAAGGCCTCTAGCATTTCGTTCTGTTTTTGATGCTTCAATTATTTTTAAGACTTATGCTCAGCCTGTAAATTGAAGAAGCAGTTTGGTAATAAAATTGAAAGACGAAGGTTTTCCCCTTTCTGGTTCCTCCAATGAAGCTTGCCTTGATCTTCGATCCTCTCCGACCTTTGATGTGTACCAAAACGTCAATTATGGATCCAATTGATAGATATGTGACCGAGTCTCAAAGAAAGACTGCCTACGTATCCCAAGCTAGGGAATCAGGTCAAAACGTAGTTCAGGCTACGGTTCGACAGAGTATGACCGAGTCCCAAAGAGAGACTGCCTACGTATCCCAAGCTAGGGAATCAGGTCAAAACGTAGTTCAGGCCAAGGGTTAACTCTCGAGTATTTACCTCACCTTTTTTTTTCGCTCTAACTTTTGCCTAGAACTGCCCATTTGGGTCTTCGGTCTAGCGAGCTTTTGAATATTGCCTATTCATTTTTGCCTAAACCGCCTTGATAGGTTTTGGTCTAGCAGGCTGCTCTAACTTTTGCTTGGAACTGCCCACCCTTGGGGTTTTCAGCCCAACGAGCTTCTCACAGGGAAAAGAAACATTTGAATTGATCCAGGTTGACCCAGGGTATTGAATTCGTTGCTGTCGAGGTCGAAGACCTTTGGTTGTAGCCTCAGATAAATGGCTTTGATGACGCAGGGTCAAGAGTGCTTCGATTGGAAATGCCTTGCTCCGGGCCGTTGTGTACATTTTCTCATTTGTGCTTGGCAAAACGCCACTGTTGCTGTTTTGAACATGGTACAAGGCCCGGAGCCTCCTGTGCTTCTGCTTTCTGGATTGGCACCCGATAACAGGGGATTTGATGCTCCTTTATCTCAGGATCAATGCGAGGCGTGACTTGATGATACCACGCCAAGACGTCGATGAATTTTTCAAACTTGTCTGACCAGGCACAATGCTCCTCTGGGGGCGGCTTTGAACCAATTGAACCATTGGGAGGTTATACTTGTCTTTCAAGTTTATTTGAAATTACTTCTTTTAATAGGCTGAGCATGCCTTTCGTCTTCCCTTTCGGCGAGGGAACACATTTCCTTGGGAATGATCCCATCGAAATCTATCCCTTCGTCGTTAAGGTCGACACAGTTTATATAAAAGCCAGCGAAGCATGTAGAAGCAAGACGATGCATATCATAAAAACCCTCAGGGTTGCCAAGTACAGCAGACTCGAAACTTGAAACAAAAGCTACGACGTGGAGGGCCAAGAGGCACAACCTCCGACTCAGAGCTAGACTTAGACAAGCGCAAAAGACTCTGTGTCAGACTCAGACAAGACGCCAATGCAAACTAGATGCGGTTTTGAAAATGCAATTGTTAAAAAGCTATCCATAGCTTCCATAAAAAGAGGTAGGATCCAGCGGGTGTCAGGCCCAAGCAACAGCACTTTGGCCTCCTCAGCTTCTTCGACCAAACCTACTCGGTGCTCCTTTGAACAACGGATCTCATCCAGTCAGTCCTCTCATTTGTAAGCCCCTCATCACTGTCAAACCAGATGTCGGCAGAGAAAGTCCCAATCGCACAAACAGCAGCCGGCAGGCTGTCCTCGGGCTCGGACGGGATGGGTACAGTCGGCTTGGAGCTCGGGTCGATTTGAGTAGAGTTGATTGATATTTGACCAACCAGAGGGTCAGACTCGTGCTGAGGCAAGGAGTCGGAAATGACATTGGGCTTTGGTGGAACTTGAATCGTGCCATCGTCAATAAGATCTTGAATCTCATGTCGGAGACGCAAGCAGTTATCAGTGAGATGGCCAGGCATTTGGTGGAAGGCACAGAAATGGTTGGCATTGTAGTTGGCTGGAAAGACTTTGGGTGGAGAAGTTGGGGTCAAAAGTTTGAGGTGCCCAGACTTGACGAGTTTCTCCATTACTGCAGATAGAGATACCTCTAAGACAGAGAAACTCCGGGGTTGTGTTCGAGATCGAAGGCTTTGAGCGCTTCGAATTTGGTTGATATCGGCTGTTGATGGAGGTGGGGTTGTGATGATGCCACAATCGATGAGATCTTGAACGGCATGTCGAAGCCGGAAGCAGGCATTGGTAGAATGGCCAGGCATTTGATGGTAGGTGCAATAGAGGTTAGGTTTGAAGTTGGGTGATGGATTTTTGGGTAATGAAGTTGGATTGAGGGGCTTGATGGAACCAGCATCGAGGAGCTTTTCATAAATTGAGGCCAAGGGCGTAGAGAAGCATGAGAAAGTCCTTGGTGGGTTCCGGCGAGTGAACTGAGAATCCGAAGCGGAACCCTTGTCTGCTTTGCAGTTTGCCTCATCAACAGGATGCATTCTTTTGCCTTTAGGGCTGAATTCATCACTAAGCATGTCCTCCCCTTTGGCAAAGGTTTTGAACAAGGAATCAGCATCCTCCTTCGAGTGAGTTCTGGCCTCATGAAACTCAGCCAGGTCTTTGAACATGTCTCCTGAGCACAGCTTGATTCCAACTGTTGGAGGGTGGTAGGCTTGAGAAGGTTCTTTGACTAGCCCCATATCTGGTTGCGAGGCTGTGGAGGAAACAAGGCCAACGAGTCCCTGGACCATAATCATCTGTTTGTCCATCTTGTGACCCAATTCTTCTACAGCTTTCCTGAGCTCAGCCAGCTCCATTTGTACTGCCATTCCGAATTGATGAGCGAGGTAGGTGATATGACCTTGGAAGCAAAGGTGTAACAGCCCTGGCAGACTCTTCTAAGCAGGTTTGGCTCTTCTTTTCGGTACTTTCTGACGATGCAATGGCCCGAAGCTTTAACAGTAAGTAATGAAAGCTCAGTGATGCCCTTTCAGCAGTTTATTGAAAGAATTGAAAGAACGAAAATGCCGAGATCATCGTTGTCAGTGTCCTCCTAGACTCTAGAACTAGAGACGAGTCTATCTTATGATGTTCGGACGCTGCCAGAATCCTCGGATTTCTTTTCGAGGGTGTATCCTTTGAATGGATCAAACTGATCCTAAGAGATGTCAAAACAGACTAAAACTTTGGCTAGTCCCTTTTGAAGATTCGACTTTGAATTAGAAACAACTCGGTATTGATGGCGTGACACCTTTACCGGGGTGGCGTGAGCGACAATGCGCTTTAGCCGGGGCGGTGTACGTGCGAAGCACGATAACCAAAATGACATCAATATCACGACATCAACACTTTGTGGTTCCT
Organism: Rhododendron henanense subsp. lingbaoense; assembly: GCA_020567845.1. Classification (NCBI taxonomy): domain Eukaryota; kingdom Viridiplantae; phylum Streptophyta; class Magnoliopsida; order Ericales; family Ericaceae; genus Rhododendron; species Rhododendron henanense. The sequence goes on from CM036312.1 coordinate 34,449,353, forward strand.
TATGTTTGGTTGAATCCTCAACCGGGCATGAGCCAAGGATTTAGTAAGGTTTGATTTCTCGAAGTCTCGCTGATTTAAGGACTTTTGAAAAACTAAAAACGTGCACCAACGAGATACACGACTCTTCATCGGGTCTAGCAGCGTCCTAATAATCATAAGACAGACTCGAAAGCGAGACAACCTAGAAGCCGCCCTAAACATGCTCCTACGCAGAACATAATGTATGCATGCACAGTTCCAGAGACAAGTTTGCCTCACAAGTTTCAGACGTTGCCGGAATCCTCAGAATTCTTTTCGGCGATGTGTCCCTGAGTAGATCGACAGATCCTAAAAGATGTCAAAATAGACTAAATCTTTGGCTAGTCCCTTTTGAAGATTCGACTTTGAATTTGGAACAACTCGGTGTTGATGTCATGGCACCTTAACCTTGAACACGGCGGTGTATAGTGACAATGCACTTCAACTTGGGTGGCGCCAGCGACACGACATCACCACTTTGTCGTTCCATATTGTCGGTTGAATCCTTAAACGGGCATGAGCCAAGGATGTAGTAAATTTTGATTTCTCAAAGTCTCATTGAACTAAGGACTTTGCGATTGATAACGAACATTCAACAGAATGAACGACTCCTCATCGGGCCCAACAACGTCTTAGACAGCGTAAGACAAACTCGAAAGACAAAACAGTCTTAAGCATGCTCCTATGCAAAACAGAGTATGTACAGTTCATGCGATAGGAAAAGCAGTAACACATAGGCATTTACGGGGTTAGATGCAAGTAGATCCTAACCTGTGGGTACCTGTCCTAGTTTGGAGAGTTCTAGTGCTTTGTATATGCAAAAGGCCGGTTTTGGTTCGTAACAGGTTCCTCGGACTAGGGCCACAGATATACCTCCCGTTACCCACGTTTTTCGCAGAGTAACAGTCGAACGGTAGCATGACCCATCATCGTCGAAGGTTGTCGGTCATTCGGGGTCCCCGGGCTCCGGTAAACCGTGCCGGATTGCCAAAACGATCCAACGAGGCTTTTCCCACATCGATGCAAATGAGAATGCTAGAAATTGATTAAGAGAAGAAGAATCGCAAAATCGTAAAATGCCCTTTCAAATTTGGCTCACTTTATTTAATCCATTTTTAGAGGAAACTACGCAAGTGAACAATCGAAAAAGCCCCAGATTAGAATGGCCGGACACGAGGTCCTGTTAAATCACCATTCCAACCTTCGGCAGCGCGAAGCTCACCGTTTTGACAGACTTTTAAGGGATTGTTCCCAAGCGTATTAAACTCTAAGTGTGGATCAATATTAGTTCGATCATCCCCAGCAGAGTCACCACTGTGGGCAGCATGCCCTGGAAATTCTGGTTTCCAAAATGCAAGGACCCGGATCGAGGGAGCGCGAGCGCAGGTGGCAAGCGCTCAAAAATACAGAGTCGTCACTTGAGTTTTGAAGGTCCGACACTCAAGGAACCGTATTTCGAAGCACTTGCCGCGCTGTTTGTTTTAAAAAATTGAAGGAAACCAGTCCGTCATAACCATATCTGGGTTCGGGAGCCAGGTTACGAGAGGGGAAGGGTTTTATGGCACCCCTCTCGCCCAATCCGGAGATCGGTCTCTACTTAAGCATTTTGAAAACATTGCGATTCTTCTTTTATTAATCAATTTAAGCCAATTAGGGCGGGGGAACAGTTAATCGGGATTTAAAACTGTAACATGTTTGCAGGATGTGATAGATGGCATGGATGAGCAGTTAGTATAGGATGAGAACAGACTCCTGTGGGAGTATAAACAGACTGGAAAGCTCCTGTCTTGGAGTGTCGTGTACAGGAAGAAACCAGTATGCACTGATCAAGTCAATGCATGCTGACCAAACCTGCGCACGCTACTACAAGACCTGCGCGCGCCAGTAAGCCTAAGCCCACAGCTCTTATTCTCAAACCTTCTGGGCTCTGGAAGGACCAGTGCACACCCAGGACAAATGTAGACACCCCAATTTGAACTTGTCGAAGTTCCTTAATTTGTGCCCTCGAGGCTCCCCGATGATGAAATAGGGTCAAAACGGCCCTTGGCAAACTTGGACGATACTTCTTGGACTTTTTCAAAATCAAAACATTCCTTTTTTTTCGACACCCTGAGGGTAAAATTGGCACGCATTTTAGCATATAAAATATATTTGAATGAAACCATTTGGGTTAGAAAGAGGACTTAACGAGCTTTCCAACGCTTCGAAAAACACCCAAAACCGAGTTCGGGAGTGTCCGTGGCGCCCTTCTGAAGTTGGGCTACCACTCCCAAGCGCTCGGGACCACTCTAGAGCGCTCGGGAGTGACACTCCCAAGCGCTTGGGAGTGCTGACTGACCAATGCATGTCGAGCTTGGCCTTTGACCATGGCTTTTCAGGCTTTTCAGACCCATTCAACGTTCAACCTGGTCCTGCCTGATTATTCAGATGGGGCAGGAATATCATCATGCCTCTTTTCCCCCCAAAACTATTTTCTCTTTATTTTCTCTTTATTTTTCAAAATTCAAACCCATTTTCTCCTCTCCTATAAATACCCCTTCATTCTACACCATTAAGGACCACGAAATTTTACTCTCTCCCTCTACTATCTTCTGAAATTTTCAGTCTCAAAATCTCCTTCAAACATTTTCCAAAACTTGTGTTTTCTAAGGAAAACTTCAAGCAATCTTCAAGTTCTTCACAACTCAAACCTCTAGTCCATCTAGAACTCCATTTTCTTACTGTTTTCAATCCATTTTCAAGCAAAAAAGTCAGTCCAAGAAGCTGGATTCAAGTCAAGCAAAGGTATAGAATCTCATTTTATACCCGAAATCTACCGTTTTTCTACTTCTGAGGGGGATCAAGGGTTCACACTAGTTCCTTATACTAGTTGTGAGCTCATTTGATCTTAGTTTAGCACCAAGAGCAAGAGGAACACAAAGAAAACAAAACTTTTTCTGGGCACTGTGTTCACTCCCGAGCGCTCGGGACCATTCCTGAGCGCTCAGGAGTGTTGCTGCCACTAAAACTTTGTTTTGTTCATTATGTATTTCATTTTCTGTTTTAGTAGATACTGGGTGTGCACTGGTCCTTCCAGAGCCCAGTTAGGTTTGCTTTCAGTTGCAAGGAAGCCTTGTTTGGATGGTTAGGACCAGTTCTTAGCTGTTTAAACCTCTGGCTGAGCATATCTGTATTTTGATTTCTTTGTGATTTTTCTGGCAGTATTAGTATGTGAATATGTCTAACCAAACTTGCAGGATGAGGTTCTGGAACTCCCAAGCGCTCGGGACCACTCCCGAGCGCTCGAGAGTGAATACAGTGACAGGGTTCCATTTTCAGTCATCTTGTATTTTGCATGGCCATTTCACCATCTCCTGTACACATGCACATGCATGCACTTCCTACATGGTATTACTGTGGATACTTGCTAGCTGGTTAAAATGAAACAAAATCCCTTTTAAAAATCCCACAAACGTTTAGTAGAGACCGATCTCGAATCGGGCGAGGGGGGTGCCGTAAAACCCTTCCCCCCTCGTAACATGGCTTCCGGACCCTCAAAACGATCTCTGGTTTTCAATTTCAAATCAACCATTTTTCTAAACAAAACGGTTTCTCGGGTGATTAACCACAAATCCGGGTGGCGACTCTTTCAACTCTTCAAACCATATTTTTCTTCAAAACGGGAAAAATAATATTTTTCGGGCTGGTAGCCCACAACAAACCAAGCAGTTTAAACTCTCTGGGCTCTGGAAGGACCAGTGCACACCCAGGACAAACCAAACAGTTTATGCAGTCATAATATACAGTTCAAAGGCTGAAAAGCCTAATAAATAAACAAAAACACCCCATAAACAGTGTGGGGACAAAATAATAGCCTAAAACCAAGTTAAACATGCAAGGTCAGCCACTGATCGGGGACAAACAATCGCGCGAGGGTTCCAAAACGTCGCGCGACAATGCGCCCGGGCGCGCGATGGTTGCGCCCTTGCGCGCGACGATTGCGCCCTGGCGCGCTGGTCAAATGGAGCATTGACCATCGCGCGATGGTTTGGGTGCAACGCGCGCGGGTTCGAGCCAACTTTCCAGTGTCTGGTTTTGCTCGTTCCAGGTTCTGGGACAGATCCAGAATGATCCCAGGGGTACTCCAACAGAACAGAAATGAATATTGAAGTGCAAAGCTAGCATTTTTAAGCTAAAGAAAGCTGTAAAATGGTTATTAGCATGCTTCACAGTAACTTAATACCAAAATAAACTACACAACAGCTATGGAAATAACCAAAAATAAGAAATGACCAGCACCCCTTCCCCACGTGGTCCATTCTCGTGCAAACAGAACTGTCGCGCGAGTGAGTGGGACCATCGCGCGAGGGTTTGCTTGATCCACAGTTTTTGAAACCTTGCTAGCTTTAGGGCCAGGACTGGTATTGATTACCAGCCTTGACCCTGCCAACCCCCCTCAGGGATCAGAACAGAGAGCAGAACAAAAATAAGCTATACCTTTGATCTTTGAGGTTTGAAAAGTGTTTGAGCTTTGAATTGGATTGAGGTTGCTTGAGAAGTGAAAATGGAGGAGGAAGAACAAGCTTTGTTCTTAGGGTGTCTTTGTATCTCTTTTATTAGCTTAAAAGAGTACAAAGCAAAGACCCTTTGATTGCCAAAATTTGTTAACCTTTTGAAAGATGAACAAGGGGGAGGGGCAAGGTTTAGAGCCTTTTTTCTTTTAATTTTTGGAACCCCTTGAAGGAGAAACAAAGGGGGCTATTTATAAGCTTAGCACCTTCCATTAATGGAAAGGTAGCTCTGGTCCAAGGAATGGAGGCCAGTCAGCCACGAGGCTGGCTGGGGGTTACTTGGTAATTAAGCTGCCCAGCTGAATAAAGGTGATGGGGACAGGTTCTGACCGTCGCGCGAGGGTTCCAAACTGTCGTGCGATGGTGCGCCCTGGCGCGCGATGGTGCGCCCTGGCGCGCTGGTCAATGCTCCGGTTGACCATCGCGCGATGGAGTCAAACCGTCGCGCGACGGTGCGCCCCGGCGCGCAATGATTGCGCCCTGGCACACAATGATTGTGCCCTGGCACACATCAAAAGGTTTTTTTGGCTTTTGGAAGTGGCTTAAGACTAGGTTAGGTTCAAGGGTTTTGCAAACACTCAAAGCTCAAACACTCGACATTCCCGGGGTGTTCTTGATCCGTTTCATCATTGGAGAATCAAAAACCGTAAGTAAACTAATCTGGAAGCCCAGATTGGGGTGTCTACATAGCCGTACATCTCACGCCTCCGTGAATGCCCTTGGCACATCCCTGTCTCAAGACCCTTTTCAAACTAGCCCATCCCGAAGCTCAAATCGACCCCGCCGCAACTTTGATCCTCTTTACATGACCTTGTCCCAAGCTCTGACCATTCTCAGCCGTCAAGGGCATCTCAAACCTCTAAACAAACCACTTCCTCCGCCACCCTACGGTCCAAACCATGATCCAAACAAACAATGCGCCTACCACCAACACCTTGGGCACGAAACAGACAATTGTATGCGTCTTCGTCACGACATTCAAGACCTTATCGATAGTCGAACCATAAAACCACCAAAACCTGATGGGCAAGCCAACCCACTCCCTACTCATAATACTGAACCGCCACCTCGAAATATCAATCTCATAAATCTACCTCACAACCCCACATACAATCCCAGCCAATACATTGTCCAAGACAACCAAACCAAACCTACCTTAACCTTCCCCGAGGAGGACGAGTGTTTCATGATGGAGGAGGAGGAGGATAATGATTCTAATCAGTCAGAAGTAATCGACATTGATATGTCCGACATAAGCAGCAAAGATTAGGCAGAGGAGGAAAAGCTAAGAAAGTGGAAAGAACACTCCTGGGCAAAACACAATTTGGAGGATCCAGACATTCCATTTGTAGAAGATGACGAATGGCTTCGTATCTGGTTTGAGAATAGAAAGAAGGAAAAAGAAAGGGTCATCATGATGAGAAGACACGCTCGCTTCGAGCCTGCCCAAATAGTGGTATGCATCAACCGTCCCAAAATTCCAACACCGCCCATTGTTTGAGAGACAATCAATCTCATAGAAAAGGTAGAAGAGTTTCAAATGCAACCATGGGTCAACCCTTACGACAAGTGCGACTATAGTCAATAGATAGAGGAAAGAGAAAATCTGGATTTCATATGCACAGAACCCTATAAAATAGGGGAAAGCGACTTTGATGAAATGGAAGAAGAGTGCAATGATCTGCTCGATGAAACCTCCTTAGCATCACTATTCAATCAGGAGGAAATGACTGATGACCACACAATCAATGAGGAAAGGGAGATTCAGACTAACACATCCATCTGGGGATTGCTCATGGCTCAAGGAAGTAGCCATCGCACGAACTTCAAAGATGAACCCAATCCAAAGGCTCTGTTTGGCAAGGAAGAGGGTGGGAAAGAGTACAAAGTTGCAAAAGACAAGGGAAATGACCCCGACATGCTGCAGTAGCTGAGAAGTCACAACATGGCAAATAAGAAACGTTAAAACATTGTTTTTGCTTTAAACAAACTAGAACGAGTTTTGGGCCCCTGTTTGGGCATTTTATTTCTGCTAAGAGAATTCCTTTTTCATCTTTCAGATTATGCTTATCTAAATCCAAATTTCTAAATTGCAATTGCCATGCGCTATACTCTCATTGCCAAAAAAAAAGGGGGGAAAATTCGAAGGGATTAAAATCTTTGTGTCCCCGACAAAAGGGAAGGAAATGATGAACTCTAATTGCTTAAGAAACTAGGTTTTTTGTCAGAACTTAGAAGAAAGACACTATCTCCGTGAGAACACTTAGGGTTAGCTTGCCCATTGTGAAAGTACAAACGCAACAGGAGATTAATAAAAACATCTCTATCAGATTCCTCTTCAAAACACTAAAACCCTCTTGAGAGAAAAAAAATGCTCGTTGGGTAATCTATACACCCAAGCAAAAGTAAGAGCAGAGCCTGCTAGGACAAGAAGACGCAAAAACGCAGCCTAGACAAAAGTCAAGGCATTTGAAGGAAAGCTCGCTAGGGACTCAACCTCTATCAGGTAACCTAGGCAAAACTTAGAGCACGAGAGAAAGAAAAACCAAGAGCGAAAACCCAACCCCCAAAGGTGGTAATCTTGGAACTACGTAAAAGGCCTGATTCCCTGATTGGGATACGTAGGCAATCTCGCATCGAGATACGGCCCAAACATTTGGAAAGAGGAAAACATCAATAGGTGTAGACACCCCAATCTGGGTCTCCCAATCGTGTTACTTCGTTTTACGATTTTCTTGTTTCCCCGATGATGAAATCGAATCAAACAGAGCTTGGATTGGGAATTGATTAGGCTTGGAACGCTTAGAACCCTGCTCGAAACCTTTTTGAACCTTTCTGAACCTTCAGTCAAACCCTAGAGCCAGAGTTTGACCCTCGCACGAGCCTTTGTGTCCCTCGTGCGACACTTAGCTTGCCACGTGTAGTCAAAGTCAAACTGTTGACTGTTTGACCCTCGCGCGACACTTCCGAACCCTCGCGCGATGGTTCCCTCCTGTCCCTATCACAGAATCCAGCTGGACTTGTGATGATTGCTTGGCACATGGGTTCCCATGGGCTGGAACCCCGTTCTCCTCAGCTGAATGGCGTGCTGGCAGGTTCTAACCCCATGCAATCTCCCAACCACTCTCTCACCTTGTTGGCTAGCCTCACAACCAAGTTGTGACCAGCCTTGGTGGCTGGTCCCAAGGCTTTGTTTGGCCCCTAACTAGCCCTTACATTCCCCCTATAAATGCCCCCTTTCATCTTCCATATTAAGGGTTCCAAAAATTGATTAAGAAATTCATTAGTCATTTCACAAGTCCTACACTAGCTAGCACAAAGTTACTAACCCCAAACCACATCCTAATCTTCTGAACTTAGTGTGTTCATACACTCTTGGTAGCAAGGCCACACCAACCAATCCAATCTATTCCCAAACCCTTTCCAAGCAAAGGTATAATGTTTAACCTGTTTCTGTTTTGATCCCTGAGGGGGGCTGACAGGACCAAGGCTGGTAATCAATACCATGTCCTGGTCCTAAAGCCAGCAAAGTTACAAGAATTCGTGGCAGCTACACCCTCGCGCGATGGTCCCCTATACTCGCGCGACACTTGTGTCAGCAAGAGAATGGACCTCGTGGGGAAGGGAGGCTAGCCCTTTTCTGTTTTGCAATGTTTTCATGCCTGTTTTACTTCACCTTGATTTTTAGATCACTGTTATGCATGCAAAAACAAAATACAGTAGCTAGTTTATTTGTTTCAAACAGTTTGGAATGCCCTTGGGATCCCCTGAATCTGTCTCAGGACCCTAAGCATGCAAAGCAATTCCTGGAAGTCCAGTCAGGAATGTCGCGCGAGACTCAGTCTCTGTCGCGCGACAGTTCTGTGATTTCCATGAATAGCCCTTGCATGGGCAACTAGGCCTTTGGTCTCTATTTTGATACCCCCACTGTTTAGGGGTTGTGTTTCATTTCATTTGGCTCCTGCTTGGAGCATTGTGTAATAATTAGTATTTTACAGTCTTCCAATAAACTGCTTGGTTTGCTTCCTGGGTGTGCGCTGGTCCTTCCAGAGCCCAGAAGGGGATGATTTTGGAACTGTGGTGAGATGACAATGCTCGCGCGAGAGTCAGTGTGTCTCGCGCGATGGTTGACTTGCATGCAGATCTGTTCAGGCATGCAAGTTGGTCATCGTGCAGGGCAAATCTGCCCCGAGCCTGGTTTTGGCATCTGATCGCTGTTTCAAGTCCATTCCATTTATTGTTTATCATGCTATCCATCCATGCCATTATTTGATCACATCCTGTAAATTGTTACAGTTTTAATCCCCGATTAACTGTTCCCCCGCCCTAATTGGCTAAAATTAATTAAAAGAAGAAGAATCACAAAGGTTTTCATAAAAATGCCTAAGTAGAGACCGATCTCCGGATTGGGCGAGAGGGGTGCCATAAAACACTTCCCTTCTCGTAACCTGGCTCCCGAACCCAGATATGGTTATGACGGACTGGTTTCCTTCACTTTTTCAAATAGCGCGGCAGGTGCTTCGAAATACGGTTCCTTGAGTGTCGGACCTTCAAAACTCAAGTGGCGACTCTGTATTTTCGAGCGCTTGCCACAAACGCTCGCGCTCCCTCGATTTTCAAAAAGGGCCGCAAACGGCAAGGGGAGGAACGAAATCCTTTTTCCCCTCCGAAGGGCATGCTGCCCACAGTGGCGACTCTGCTGGGGATAAATCGAACCAATATTAATTCACACTTAGGATTTAATACGCTTGGGAACAATCCCTTAAAAGCCTGTCAAAACGGTGAGCTTCGCGCTGCCGAAGGTTGGAACGGTGATTTAACAGGACCTCGTGTCCGGCCATTCTAATCTGGGGCTTTTTCGATTGTTCGCTTACGTAGTTTCTTCTAAAGATGGACTAAATAAAGTGAGCCAAATTTGAAAAGGCGTTTTTACGACTTTGTGATTCTTCTTCTTTTGACCAAATTTCAGCATCTCATTTGCATCGATGTGGGATAAGCCTCGTTGGATCGTTTTGGCAATCCGGCACGGTTTACCGGAGCCCGGGGACCCCGAATGACCGATAACCTTCGACGATGATGGGTCATGCTACCGTTCGACTGTTACTCTGCGAAAAACGCGGGTAACGGGAGGTATATCTGTGGCCCTAGTCCGAGGAACCTGTTACGAACCAAAACCGGCCTTTTGCATATACAAAGCATTAGAACTCTCCAAATTAGGACAGGTACCCACAGGTTAAGATCTACTTGCATCTAACCCCGTAACTGTCTATGTGTTACTGCTTTCCTTATCGCATGAACTGTACATACATTCTCATTCAGCGTAGAAGCATGTCTAGGTTGGCTCCTAGGTTCTCAATCTGTTCCAAGTCTGTCTTTTAGACTTAGTAGGACATTGTCATAGCCCGATGAGGAGTCGTGCATCTCAGTGATGCGCGTTATCATCTTTTGAGTCCTTTTACGGTGGGACTTTAGGAAATCAGAAGCTTTTCTGCACCTTTGCCCGTGTACCTGTTTAGGGTTTCAAACAGAAAACGAGGAACCACGGAGTAAAATACCGTGATGCTTACACCAAAAGGTAACAAGTGCCTCGTCACTTACACCGCCCGGCTAATAGCACAGTGCTGCTCACGCCAATCTGGTTATGGCATCATGATATTCATACCGAGTTGTTCTGGCTTCAAAAACTTGAAACCTCGAACATCGAAATGGGCGAAGGTTTAGACTCCTTTTGACATCCTTTAGGACCGCTCGTTCCAAGCAAGGATACATCTTCGAAAAGAATTCTGAGGGCCTAAAACAGTGTCCGAAGCGTCGTGAGACAGACTTATCTTCTGGTTCTAGAGTCTAGGGTGACACTCTCGACGTTGGCAGCATCCGCTTTAGTCTTTTATTTAGATTAAAGTTACTGCGGGACCCTTATTAAACCTCCTTTTCCCTTGCAAGCAAAGATCTGAATCATTGCACCGCCAAGGAAAGTATCGAGGCCAGTTGCCAAACCCGCTTGGGAACGTCTACGTCTGAGTCCGGTTCAAAGGCTTATCAGGTTACGGTCCCAGTCAGTCATCACAGAAGACTCTCTGCGCTCACCTCCGGCAGCACAGTACTCAGAATCTCAGTCAGGTTCTCAGTCAGCTTCACCATCGATTTTACAGGAAGGGCGTCCGACCACCCCGGTATCCGTATCAAATAGCTCTGAACCACCTATCACGATGGAACGGCCACAACCAGAACCTCTTACCTTGGAGACCATGCTCATGAACCTTCAGGACAGCATCACCGCTATGCAACAAAGGGCAGCTCAGACCGACACTAACATTGCTCGCCTGAACGACCTCATCCACACTCGCCTTCCACCCCCTCTCGAGGAAGAAGGTGAGGACGATGAGTCTGACCAGGAGCAGCCCGTCTTGGTTCCAGATCCGCTTCACGCAGGACGTCTCATGGTCCTAAATCCGAGAGAAGCTCGCAGGCCCGCTGCAAACCTTGCCGGCAGCAGACTGCCTCCAAACCCAGAGGAACCAGCTCCGAATCCGGAAATGGTCGCACTCATGGCCAAGATGGCCAAACTGGAGGAATCTATTGCCAAGACAGAAAAGATCAGTGCCGGAGGGATCGATCTGGATCGCCTTTGCCTGTACCCCAACGCCAAGCTTCCTGAAAAGTTCAAAATGCCGGACTTGGCTAAGTTCGATGGGAGCGGCGACCCCAGGACTCATCTCTACAGCTATCACGCCGCCATGAAACTTCTTTCTGTTGAGCCAGAGGCCATGTCACAGCTCTTTCCTCAGACCCTTTCGGGCCCTGCTTTCCATTGGTTTTTGTCACTCGACATTGCCAAAAGGAGGACTTGGGAAGACATTGGGACTGCGTTTATTTCGCAGTACAATTACAACTCCCAGCTGAAAATGACTACCCGGGAACTTGAATCTACCAAAATGGAGGCTAAGGAGACCTTTGCAGACTTTGTCAAAAGGTGGAGAGCTAAAGCCGCGCAGATGACTGATCGCCCGAGCGAGAAGGATCAGCTCCGTATTATTTCCCGCAATCTTCAACCAGATTATGCTAGGCACCTGGTCCTAGCTCAGGCCTCCGCTAACTTTGAAACCTTCTTCGACTCTGGCCTGGCCATCGAAGACGCTCTGTAGAGTGGAATTCTATCAAAGGGTGAATCCTCGCATGCCCCAAAGTCAAAACCTCGGGCTTATTCTGGAAACGCCAATGCATTGTTCGGGACGGGGACTTACTCCAACACGGCAACCGCCGGCACTAATGCCGCTTCCTCCAGTGCTGCTAATCACATCGTGGACGTCAACCAAGTTCAAAATCCGCAGAACAACCGACCTCGAAACCAACCCCGCAGCTTTTCTGCCATCGAGGCACCTCTATCCTCGGTCTTGGAAAAGTTGGTCAAATCAGGGCATCTGAAACCCCTGGATCCAACTCCTCTACCCAAGAACCCTTCACCCGGCTTCAAAGCCAACCTTTACTGTGCTTACCATCAAGGAGCGGGTCATCTCACTGACTCCTGCTTTCGCCTCCGTCATGCGATCCAGGATCTCATCGACGATGGCACGCTGGAGACTCCTCCACCACCTCAGAAACCCAATGTCATTGCCAACTCTCTCCCTAAGCATAACGTTGTACCCCACATCAGCCAGATATCTCTCAGCTCCACTTATATCAACCCTAGCTCCACCATATTTAACCCTACTGACTATATAGCCTCAACCGATCAACCCAGGCCCGTCGTGCCTTTCCCGATCGAATCATACACCGAGGTTTCTTATATACAATTGGTTGAAGGCCAAGTTCTTGATGCAGATGCACCTTCGGAACTTTCACAAGCTGCTTCACCTGTCTCCGAAGAATCTGTCAGCTCCCTCTTCCATCAGTCAATCCCAGCTGTGCAAATCAACTCTGCCTCGTCACTTGACAGCCCGTACGCGACCGTCGCTGGCCCATTTCCTGATCCCTATCAGCCTTGGGTGCCTCCCTCAGATAATAACATGCAAGCCACCGGCTGGGCCATAGCAGACCATTGGGACTATGCCACTCCTCTCTTCAACGAGTGGTCAAGCCTTGAAATGGACGGGATGCCTCCACAGCCCGGAAATCTCCCATTTGATCAAGCCTGGTATGATGGCTGGTTGGCTGGTTATGAAGCAGCCCTGCTCGATCCTCTGGATGGTTTCTCCTTGTACAAACTGTTCAATCCAATCGAGCCTCCAGTTCCCGAAGCGGAGTATTACTGGGATCCTGAGCCAACCTGGTTCGCTCCCATGGACGTTGACCCTAACCCTCTGCAAGGCTATGCCACGCCGGACTACATGCTTCACTACGCGGAGGATGAGCTTGTCCAGGATGATCCACGGGCTATGGGAGACCACATTTCCCTCTTTGGTTCGGTCTTTAATTCGGTTTGTGATACTAACCCCGACACTGACCATGACCCCTGTTCCTACATTGTCGACGAGGAAAATCCGCGCCCTCGGGTGCCTTACCCCAACAACAGGGACTGCAGTATCATGGTTACGGACCGCGCTCCGCCCGCTAATCTGTGGGAAGTTAACGACATAGTGGACGTCCAAGTTGGGAATGAAGTCTGGGCTGTCAATCGTACCTTGGCTGACACTGGTCTCTGGGATGTCCCTTTCATTGCAAATCCAGAGCCTGTTGCTGAAGTGGCTGCCGTGAAAGACTTAAGCTTCTGGGACTCCTTATTGATGAAGGATCTGGCTGAGGATCTGGGCTTAGGCATGGAAGTGCCCGTCTCTGCACCAACTACTGACAAGGGAAAGCGCAAACTGGGAGATGTCCCCGCTGATCTCTGGGATGTGAAGGGAAGCCCTCAACTCGTGCCCTCTTTGGGAAACGTTCACAATGTTACAAGGAGTGGACGGATTTTTCAGCCTGCTAATCTGTAGGCCGGGAATTCCTCCAATCCTGCTAATCAAAGGAACGAGCCTGTTTCTTTCCCAAGGCCTGCACCTTTTGAAGTGTCAGCCGGCAATCCAGTTCCTGATCTAGTTCAGCGGCAACTTGAGCGGATTCCTGCCGCAATTTCTATCTGGGGACTGATCTGTTCATCCAAGGAGCATCGTCAGAGGCTGTGTCACGCCCTATCCCGCCTTGAAGTCCAGGCCGACGTCACGCCAGAGGCGATGATATCTCTCATCCTCCCTCCAACCTCCAAGCATACGGTAATCTTCACGGACAAGGATCTGCCAGTCGAAGGAGTCGACCACAATCGCCCCTTGCACATCACTGTCAAGTGTCGAGGACTCTGGGTCCCGACCGTTCTTATTGACAACGGCTCCGCCATCAATGTCTGCCCTCTGAGGGTCGCTTATCGTTTGGGACTTACCAAGAAGGATCTCGCACCTTCCAATCTGGCTGTCAAGGCATATGACGGCACCCGTCGCGTAGTCGAAGGTGTTTTGAAGCTCAAACTCGATGCTGAGGGTTTTGAGATGGATGTGGAGTTCCACGTCATGGATATTCCTGCAACTTTCAATCTTCTGTTGGGCAGACCATGGCTTCATCGGTCTGACATCATGGCTGTGCCATCTACCCTCCACCAAAAGGTTTTTTTGGGGCTACCCACTGGTACTCTAACCATCTGCGGGGATTCAGGCATCCGCCCGCTCAAGGAGGATGGGACTCCTGTTTTGGGGATTCAACATGGTGAAGAAGACGTCGATCTCGAGGGTTTCTCTTTCGATACTTCAGGCATAGTAATGGCCATCAATGTGGACGGGAATTTCCTCATAAGCTCTGTCGCGCTAGACATTATGAGAAGGATGTCTCATTTTCCAGGCATTGGTTTAGGGTCTCGCCGTCAAGGGGTCCCGGAGTTCCCTACTTTTCCTTTCAACGAGGGCCGCTTTGGTTTGGGGTATATCGCCTCTGCCAAAGACGCCAAACGAAGGAAATATATGGGAAAACCTCGGACCCTCTGCAGCGGTCCCAAGTTTGTGCGCAAAGTGGGAAATGCCGCTTACACTGGGCAGGCTGAGCCCTTCATTCATTCCGAAACCGGGAAGCTGCTGCCTGGGTTTGAGATTTTCGCTGATGACACCTGGTCAAGCAGTGATGATGAACCAGCAAAGGAAGAATTCAAGAGGAAGCTTAATCAGGTGAAGACCAAGACTGACTGGCTGGGATCCATCAATCAGGGAAATCTGGAGCTGCTATTCCAGGAATTCTCCCAAGTGGGTTTGGCTGGGGAAGCTGAAGAGGCCGAAGTGCTCATGCTCGGGCCCGACGCCCTCGAGGATCCCACCTCTCTCATTGTGAAAGCCAAGGGCTCTTTGAATAATTGCATTTTTAGGCCACGCCTGACTTGTATTGACAACACGTCTGAGCCCGAGTCCGAGTCTGAGTCAGAGTCTGTCCCGTCCTCTAAGTCTAGCTCTGAGTCGGAGTTTGTGCCTCTAGGCCCTCCACGTCATAGCTTTTATTTCGAGTTTGACTCTCTTGTACTTGGTGACCCTTCAGGGGCTTGTGAAATGAACGAAGCATCTTCTGACTATTTCAATGATCTTTATATAAACTGTGTCGACCCTGACGATGAAGGGATAGATTTCGATGGGGACATTCCCAAGGAAATCCGTGCCTTCATCGAAAGGGAAGACGAAAGGCATGCTCAGCCGTTAAAAGAAGAAATAGTTTCTATAAATTTGAAAGATGAAAATGATCCCCGAATGGTTCAAGTGGGCTCCACACTTTCGCCGGAGGAACATCGTGACTTCAAAGAGCTGCTCACCGAGTTCAGTGACGTTTTTGCATGGTCCCATCGAGATATGCCCGGAATTGATCCCGAGATCGTGGAGCATCACATTCCTTTATTCCCGGATGCCAAGCCTGTGAAGCAGAAACTTCGATGGATGAGGCCAGATTGGGTTCAGAAGATTAAGGAGGAGGTTACTAAGCAGATTGACGCTGGCTTTCTCATGGTCTCTCAGTATCCCACGTGGGTTGCCAACATTGTCCCTGTTCCTAAGAAAAATGGCCAAATTCGAGTTTGCGTTGATTTTCGGGACTTGAACAAAGCGAGCCCCAAAGACGATTTTCCCTTGCCACACATCGATGTGCTTGTGGACAACACTGCGGGGCACGCTTTGCTCTCGTTCATGGATGGCTTCTCTGGCTACAACCAAATTCTCATGGCGCCCGAGGACCGCGAGAAAACCACGTTCATCACTGAATGGGGGACTTATTGCTATCTGGTCATGCCTTTTGGATTGAAGAATGCTGGGCCCACTTATCAGCGAGCTGCTACCACTATCCTACACGATATGATGCACAAAGAAGTCGAGGTCTACGTCGATGACATGATCGCCAAATCCAAAACTCGAGAAGGTCATATTCCTGTACTTAGGAAGTTCTTCGGGAGATTACGGAAGTTCCGTATGCGTCTAAATCCTCAGAAATGCACCTTTGGGGTTACAGCTGGTAAGATGCTCGGTTTCATGATCACTTCTCGTGGAATTGAGGTCGACCCGTCCAAAATCAAAGCAGTCCTCGAGATGAAGCCACCAGATTCTGAAAAGGGAGTGCGAAGCTTTTTGGGAAAAGTACAGTTCATCAGCAGATTCATCGCCAAGTTGACACTAACTTGCGAGCCGATGTTTCGTCTATTGAAGAAGAATACTCCATTCGTTTGGACAGACAAGTGCCAGGCGGCTTTCACCTCCATTCAAACCTATCTGCAGAACCCTCCGGTTTTAATGCCACCGATGCCAGGGAAACCCTTGATACTTTACTTGTCCGTGAATCCTTCGTCTATGGGGTGTTTGCTGGCTCAAGAGGGAGAAAAGGGAGTCGAAAAGGCCATTTACTACCTGAGTAAGAAGATGGTTGGCGCCGAAGAACGCTACACCGCCCTCGAAAAGACGTGTTGGGCTCTTGTTTGGGCATCCAAGAAATTAAGACACTACATGCTGGCTTACCCAGTGAAGTTGATTTCTCGAATGGATCCTCTCAAGTATCTGTTTAAGAAACCTGCGCTTACTGGTAAGCTAGCACGTTGGTTGCTGTTGCTCGCAGAGTTCGACCTCGAATATGTCACTAGGAAATCTGTCAAAGGGCGCGCGGTCGCCGAATTTCTAGCTGATCATCCCGTCGATGGGCCAGAGGACTCAGATTTTGCATTTCCGGATGAAGGAGTGATGGCAGTTGTCGAAGACACCTGGACTCTTTACTTTGATGGGGCAGCCAATCAGAAGGGATACGGGATTGGGGTTTTGCTTATAACCCCCGATGGTGCTCATATTCCACTTGCATTCAAACTCAATTTCGATGTCACGAACAACCAAGCTGAATATGAGGCCTGCGTTGTTGGCATGGAAGCTGCTCTTACACTTGGTGTCGAAAAGCTTGAGGTTATTGGTGACTCCAACCTTGTCATTTCTCAGGCTAACGGGGACTGGAAAGTTCGGGAGGACAGATTAAAGCCTTATCACCAAGACCTGGACTACTCATTCCTCGTTTCAACAAGGTCACGTTCACGCACATCCCTCGGATGAAGAACCAGTTCGCTGATGCTCTAGCAACTCTGGCTTCCATGATCGAGCTTCCGGTTGGTATCAAGCTTCGTCCTATTCTATTTGAACAACGGGACTTGCCTGCTTATCAATATGTCAATGCCGTCGATGATGTCGATGACGGCCTACCCTAGTATCATGATATCTGGAACTTCGTCGAAAGTGGTCAATTTCCGGCCGACGCCACCAAAAAGGATCGAGCGGCGCTCCAAAGAATGGCCGCTCAATACATTATCTGTGGCGGGAGACTATATCGGAGATCTCACTGCGGAATGCATAAGCTCTGCGTCAACGGCGCTGAGGCCATTAAAATCATGGAGGAAATTCGAGAGGGAATTTGTGGCCCTCACATGAGCGGGGTCATGCTTGCCAGGAAAATCTTACGACAAGGATACTTTTGGTCTACCATGGAATCTCAGTGTGTGGATTATGTGCGCCGCTGCCAAAGGTGTCAAATCCATGCCAATCTCATGCACGTCCCTCCTTCTAAACTGTTTGGCATGACATCGCCTTGGCCCTTCTCTGTTTGGGGTATCGACGTTATCGGCATGATCAGGCCTTCTGCTTCGAATGGGCATCGGTTCATTTTGGTGGCAATAGATTACTTCACCAAGTGGGTCGAAGCTGAATCTTACAAGACCCTGACGGCGGTTCAGGTGGCTCAGTTTATCCGAAAGAACATCATCTATCGGTATGGGGTTCCACAGGCATTTGTTTCTGACAATGGGGTCCACTTCAAAGGCAGGGTGCTGGAGCTCTTCGAGGAATTCCAGATCCAGGTTCATCACTCAACGGTCTATCGCCCTCAGACGAATGGGGCGGTTGAAGCAGCCAACAAGAACATCGAGACTATCATTAAGAAGTCCGCAGAGTCCGCCAGGGACTGGCACGAGCAGCTGCCTCTAGCTCTTTGGGGGTACCGCACGTCAATTCGAACATCAACGGGGGCAAACCCTTTTTCTCTGGTCTACGGGATGGAAGCTGTCCTTCCCATCGAGCTGGAAGTGCCGACTTTGAGGATCATGGCTGAATGTGAACTCGCGGAGTCCGAATGGCTTAGCGGGAGGTTTGTCGAACTCATGCTCTTTGACGAGAGAAGGCTTCGTGCCTCGTATCACGTTCAGGGGTATCAGCGTAGGATTGCTCGGGCTTTCAACAAGAAAGTGAAGTCTCGTAACTTGGCTGAAGGGGACATGGTCACGAAGGAAATCCGGGCTCCCATCTTCGACCTGCGTGGCAAGTTCCGCCCGAAGCGCGCGGGACCTTACATTATCAAAACCATCCTCTCGGGTGGGGCAGCTCAGCTCATCGATCTGGACGGCAACGAGTTCAACACTCTGGTCAACCTGGATCAACTTAAACGTTACTACCCTTGAGAGAAGCTCGTTGGGCCGAAAACCACAAGGGTGGGCGGTCCCAAGCAAAAATTAGAGCAAGCCTGCTAGACTGAAAACCCAAGGGGGCAGTTTAGGCAAAAATAAATAGGCATTCAATCAAAGCTCGCTAGGCTGGAAACCTGCAAGGGCAGTCCTAGGCAAAATTTAGAGCGCAAAAGGAGAGCCAAAGCACACGAGCGAACCTTAGCCTGAACTACGTTTTGACCTGATTCCCTAGCTTGGGATACGTAGGCAGTCTCTCTTTGGGACTCGGTCATACTCTGTCGAACCATAGCCTGAACTACGTTTTGACCTGATTCCCTAGCTTGGGATACGTAGGCAATCTCTCTGTGAGATTCGGTCACAATCAATCAACTCGATCCAGGTTTTTCATTCCGGAGCGCACCTCAACTTTCAAACGGCGTGGTGTCCAACACTTGGACCAAAAAGGGGAAAATTCTTAATCTTTCACCTTTATTCAAAACTATTATTTCTATTACATAGGCTGAGCATAGCCCCAAGAAAAACAGTAAAGCATCAAAAACAGAACGAAATGCTAAGAGGCCCTCACGGGCTCACAGCTTATTCTAGATCATTGGATTTGAGTCAGGAGTCAGTCTACGTTTTGTCTGCTTTTGACCTCTTCTCTTAACCATGCTACATAGCGATGTTTGAGTCTTGTGCTGAAGTCGTCTTCCGCTCCTCCGAGTTCTCTCAAACCCCAGTTGTGCTCATACCCTGCTAGATGTTGGGCTGTAAAAGCGGGAATCTGGAAGTCTTCTATCCCAGCTCGATGAAAGCCTTGGCTCATGCCCAGTTGCCGCAGGATACGACCTGGAATGTAGAACGTGAAACTGGACAGCCCAGCAATCACCATTCTCTCGAAACCTGCAGAGTGCAGAGCCATATCCGGGATGTTAAGGGCTCTATGCCGCCAGACGATCTCGCGCGGAGACATCTCTCTCATGAAGGTGTACCACTCCTCCTCAGACATTTTCAGGTACAGCATTCCCCTTTGGTGCATCCGCCCGGGCAGACGGGGCCAGTCCGCTTCAGGAGCCGAGATTAATCCAAGCTTGTCACATAGCCACAACTACATGAGCGAAAAGACAAGTAAGGAGCCACATAAGCCCGAGCGAAAGAAAACAAGCAAGAAGCTACCATACAGCCTTAGCCGAGAGTTGAGGTAAAAACAGACTGTGTGGAAACCAGAAAAAGGTGAGCTAAGTGAGATTTTACCTGTAACAGGATCGGACTGCCACCAAATGTGTTCGTCTGACCTGTGACCACCAAATCCAAACCAATGAGTGTCTCAGCGAGTACCAGGGGCACCACGTTCTTCCGAGCGCCCATCTCCGCAGCCACGTGTACCAACAAGGGGTCGGGCCGTCCATACGGAGACACCAGCAGGTATGCGGCCAGTATGCTGACTGACATGGCGAATCAACGTCGAGCCTGCAGAACCGTATCCGCTGGATCGCCGTTGGGCCCGTACTATTCCATTAGGCGCGTGATGTTTATTTGTCCGCCAATCAACAGGCCTTCCGCTGCACCCCCGGAAATATTCAGACACGTCTTCAACAGCTTTGACATGCTTTGCCTGTAAGGCGGCACGACAATCACGCTCGAAGCAAAGCCTTGAAGATACGCTTGGAATTCTTCAACGGTCGGACACAACTCGTTGTCCCCAAATCGAAACACATGGACGTCCCGGTCCCAAAACTGCAGGGCTGCTCTCAGAATTTCGGGGCGGAGCCTTACACTTTTTAAGAAGCGAAAGGCTGCCAACCCATGAGAACGGAAGCATAGCCAATCGCTCGCGACAAATTCTTCGAGCCACGAGCTGATTAAGGTGGGGAGATGATTTGCCATTTGGGGAACAGTGCCAGAGATTTCCTACGGAGGCACACCCTTCATTCAGGGACTCACCCCTCTTTATAAGCCAAGGAAGGAGGCATGCCTTTCCTATTGAATGATGTGGCCTTGCAAGGTGTCCCTCCACTTGCTAAAGATCAAGGGAACACCTCTGGGGAAAGCCAGGAGCCCCTGCACGCCCATACCTGCTGACAAGGCCTGCCACCCCTTTTTGTCCGAATGAGTCAAGGCTGGCCACTGTAACAGGGATTCTCCATCGCGCGATGGTCCTGGAGTGTCGCGCGACTGTTTATGTTCGCGTGATGGTTTCGTTTGCTCGCGCGAGAGTTCAGTTTAATTCGGCACAGTAGGGCAGGCTACTGCCTTTTTGGGGTTATTTTCCGGATTTTGACTCGGGCCAGATTTTGAAATTCCGATGCTTCCAGTAGGTCATTATGAGTGTTTATGACTACGTCGAAGTGTTGTTTGTTCAAATTATACGTTCAATGACAAGTTCGGTTCCTCGAAGGAATAACGGCAGATAATTCAAAGGTTTTATTTAGCCGGTCAAGCCGGGCAAAGGGGCATACAGTCTACAAAGCAAGTGCTGAAAAACGGAGCCGGAAGCTCAGCCTAATGGCCTTACTAATTACAATTTGTTTTCCCACGGGATTCAGAAATATCCCCTCAGTCTTGCTTCAACTTCGACACGGAGCCACCTTATGTAACGATTTTCCAGCCACGTCCTGAACTCTGGAACTGATTCCTTCAACGTCCTATCACCCCAGTTGTCCCTATGGCAGCGCAAATCCCAGGAAGTGAACGCGGGGATGTCGAAGTCTTCCGCTCCGTATCGCTTGTATCCTTGGCTCCTTCCGAGCTGGCGGAGCGTACGCCCAGGGACGTAAAATGTGAAGCTTGACAGGCCGGCGATTATCACTCTTTTGTATCCCGCTTATTTGAGCGTCATTGCTGGAAGGTTTAACCAGAGACACCTCCAGACTATGTCCTCGGAGTGCAGGTCGTTCAGGAATGCAAACCATATGTCCACCGGCAAGTCGGGGAATATCATCGGTCTCGCGACCAACAATCTGGGAAACTCTTCAAAGCCAGCTTGCGGCTCTTCCAAAACCCCAACTTTGTCTGCCAGCCAGAGCTGCGTGAGAACAGAGGACAGGTCAGAAATCAAATACAGCCCAAGCGTTTGGAGTGAAGTTTGAAATGCAAGAAAGCATGTCGAGTGTGTATTTACTTGGAGCAAGATAGGACATCCGCTGAAAGAGTCGGCTTGCTCAAGCTTCAGCATGTCCAAACCCAGGAGCGTCTCCGCTAAAACCACGGGCATAATGTTTTTCCCGTTATCCATTTGTGAGGCAATGCTCACCAATTTGGGATTTACCCCTCCGTCAATGGGAACCAGCATGTATGCGGCCAGTGCGCATATAGACAAGACGAAGCGTCGGTGAGCTTCCCCAACATAGTCTCCCAGGCCACTCTCGGGGCCATACAGTTCGATTAGGCGAAGGACGTTGAGCTCGCCGTTTCGAATGATGCTGGCCGTCACCGCCGCCGGAATGTTGAGTTTTGCCCGTAGAATTTGTTCCATGTCTTCATGGACGGGCGGCACGGCAAGAACATCTAGATTGGCAAACCCTGGCGCGTATGCCTAGAATTCTTCTATTGTGGGGCACATCTCATCTTCACGGAACCGGAAGACGTGCACAATGGGGTCCCAGAAAGGCAATGCGGCTTGGATGATTTCGACGCACGGTCGAGCAAACCGGAGATCCCGAATCGAGGATAAACAGCGAGACCGGGGACTCGCCCAATTTATGGTTTCCTCTCTCATTAGCCAAGGATCAAGGGCTTCCATTAGTGAATCTCCCATTTTAGATAAATTGGAGGGGTGTACACTTCATTAAGTCCTAAAACCCTTCTTCAAATAGCCAAGGAGTTGGTGAGATCAAGGCTTAGGTGTCCTACCACCTTGCATGGAAGAACAGCCTTCCTTCTGCAAACCCAAAACAACTTTCAAGACGTGGAAACAATGAACAGCTCCATGCCAATAATTTGGTCAAACAAAGGCTGCTTAGCAGGGGTTGACTCTCGCGCGACACTCTCAAAGCATTGCGCGACATATGTTTCTCGCGCGACAGTTCCAAACCTTCGCGCGACGGTTGATCTGCAGTTTTGACAAATTCCAGCAGCTACTGTCCAAATTGGTCGATTTTCATTCCAAAGGTCATTGGGTACTTTTGATGGTTCCAGCAAGTCATTATGAGAATATGTGACTGTATCCGAGCATCGGATCCCGAATGCCGTGCTCAACGAAGATTTTGGACCCTCGGAGGCCCGTTTCAAGTTCAAATCAAGGTTTCGGAAGTTCGAAACTCGTTCCGGAGACCCTAGCCCATTTTGGTCATGCCATACAGGTCGCCTGGACCTTGAATGACTGTATGGAGGTGTCGGTTTCAGTCCGGGACATAATCGAGTCATCTTTCAACGTTTTATACCATTTTTGTGTTATTTTGAATGTTCTTCGGTATAAGTCCATTCTCGGGGCGTTTTGGTCAATTCCACCAATAGGCGCAGGTCATGTTGACCACCATTGATCGTTTAAGAGCGTCGTTTTCACCTTTTTCAGGGTATCGTGAGTTTTGGTGTATCAACACCCAGAATTTCATTGTTTCCCGTATCCTGATTGTGTCTTAGGGTATATCGCCTTTTTCTTTTAGAGCTAGGCTAATTTATACACTCATATGTGTCTGCGCTTAGTCTCGATGTGTTGTCAATGCAAGTTTGGTATTAGTGGCGGGTTTTACTGATTCTTATGCACAATGAGAAGCTATAAAATTTCAGAATGCAACTTTTATATACTAAACCATGGTCCATCCATGTCAAAAGCGAAAGGACTACTGTATCTATGGCCCTCGGCCGATCAAAGCTACCAAGTCAAGTCAAGGCACATGTGCCCGCCAATCAAAAAGGCACGCAGACCCTCAAAATGTCTATCTGTCAAAAGCTATCTACTTGGGCACGCAGGCCCAGAATCAAAAGCGAAAACAGTGTGCAAAAAGGGTAACGGAGGCCTCGTCAGCGCCCCTCAAGTCCGTCATCGCTGTCTGAAGTGTCCTGCAGCTCCCGGGGATCATCTCTATACCTCAGGTCATCAATGGAGTCGTCAGAGCCACTGCTGGTAGACGAGTGCTCCTCACCCTCTTCTTCTGCCGCTTCTTCCTCACCCTCCTCTTCCTCATCCTCGGAAGTGGGACTCATGATCAATTTCAGCCTGCGAGTCGGACCCGGCTTCTCCAATGGCGGCTTCTCGCGCTTCTTCAGTTGGTACCGAAGCTCAGCTTGCCTCGCGGCTTGCTTGGCTTCCTCCTTGCGTGCACGCGCTGTCTGTGAGCCCCTCGTCTGTCGCCGCGGGGTGGTAACTGGAGGCGCGGATTTCTGTGCCACCACCTTCTTCGGTGGCGGATCTCGCGCACTCTTCCGCCTAGGGTTCCTCTTCCCCTCCACCTGCATTATCATTACATTTCAAAGCATGAGTATCTATTGTGCATATTGTATTTCTGTATTGAAAACAGGTACAGTCTATCAAGCTATCAAAGCAGGAATGTATCGAAAGCAGGAATGTATCGAAAGCTGGAATGTATCGTTTTCATACCTGGGTCCTCTGAACAACGGCTGGCTGAGTCGGCTGTAGCGTCGGCGCCTGGTACTGCAACTCCAGTGGCGTGCCGCTCGCCGCCTTTCTCACCACATTCTCCAACGCCAGCATGCGTCGAACGGCCTCGTCCACCCACTCAATTGGCACCTGCATGCAATTCAAGTTCATCAGGCTATTCAGCAGATAGTTCAAACATTTGAAATTCGAAAGCAATATTGGAGGCTAGGTCTTACCGAAACAGTCACGGGGGCAGGCTCCGCTCTCGCGGGCACTAACTGTAACTCTGCAGGATTCCCCTGGCTGTCAACCACAGGAATCCTCCAAAGCAGTGCGGGAAGTCAACCAACGGCCGGTCCGCTCGGGGCTCGCCTGGCCCGGCTCTCACCTCCTCTCCGTCCCTCTCCGGCTGCTCTCCTCTCCTCAGCGGCCCCTGCGGCCTGGCCTCGCGCCTCTCTCCGGCCATGGATCCCCAGCGGGCCCGCCAGGAAGTCTCGCTGGTAGACTGCATAGTCCCTACCAGGACGCAGGTATCGCTCAAGCTCAGTATCCGGCCTCGTGTACCTCTCCAGCTCAGCCCGCGTGTACTCTCCCGTGTGTGAAGCTCGAGGTGGGAGCGGCCCTGGCACCCAGAACTCAGGGTAACCGAGCGACTGGCGCGTCACTCGATCCCCTAGGTACCACTGCCAATCGAAGGCAGACTCTAACAGCACCCTGCTGGCCGTGACAGCTCTGCTCCTGGCCAAGTACTCAGGCTCTAGTCCCGCTCTCCTCCAAGGATCCCAATTGACCTGCGATTCAAAGTAAATGGGCAATGCAGGCAATTGATCAGCGACAGCATTAAAGCAAGGAAAGGAATGCATATCTAAAGCTTACAGTTACGTGTTCATACCTGTGAGGCCCTAAGCTCGTCCAGGTACAGCCTGAAGGTGTTGAGCTCGCCTCTCTCTTCCTTCTTCCCGGTGCTCGCTCTGCTCCACTTCAGCGCGCGAGGGAGAGTGCTCAAGTCTGGATGCTTACACTCTGGCGGATACATCCGCAAAACCTCGTAAGCCCAAAGCTGCAAGGTTTAGACAAGTTCAAACATTAGTCAAGGCATACAGCATTTGAAATCGAAACAGTCAAGCAAACTAAACAATGAACAAGCATAATCAAGTTGTGCTTAAAAGGGTTAGAATCGTACCTCCCAGACCCTCCAGTAGCCGGCCGTGCTCTTACCCGTCCTCGACGAGTGGCCAAAGAAGTGGTAGGCCGTCCCAAGAGCCGCTCCACCCCAGTCGAAGCGCGAGGCCGTCCGGTAGGCCGTCCCAAGAGCCGCTCCACCCCAGTCGAAGCGCGAGGCCGTCCTCAAGTCCCTCAACGCCGGCAAGTAAGAAAGGTGGACGTTGCTTCGCCTGTTTGGGTACAGAGTGGCACCAAACAGGTATAGCAGAAACGCCCGGGCCATCTGCTCCGCCTCCCGATCACTCGTCACCTCCTTCTTCAGGTAGCCCTTGAACTGGTCATACCTCGCCATCCCCCCCTCTATCTTGGGCACTTTGCCCAGAAACCACTCCAGAGCAGCCCGATCCTCCTGGATCCCCGAGTCAAACGGGATGGGCTCGCCTCCAACCCTCAGCCCTGTGATCGCTGCGAAGTCAGCAGGCGTCACTGTCATCTCCCTAGGAGGTAGGTGGAAGGTATTGGTGGTATCCCTCCACCTCTCAGCAAGTGCAACAAGGACGGCATGGTCAATCCTCGCTGGGGTCAAAGTCCGCACAAACTCCCCAAAGCCTGCCTCGTCTACCAGCCGCCTCACTCTCTCCGGCAGCCCCTCGTACAGTCGCAAGGACATGCACGCGCCCCCGAAGCCGCGAAGGTCCCTCTGTTCAGCTCCAGCCTGTTTCAGATACAAAGACAAGCAGCAAATGGTCTGTCAGTACACGGGAAGTTCATTCTCAAGTTCTAGGTAATCAATGAAGCCTACGACAAATGGTTGGTTCAAGTTATTACGTATTGGGCCTATACTACAGAAATACGTGGCTTTAGCATGCTTTGGTTCGCAAGTTGTCTGTACAATTCTAAAGTTCAAGAATGTTCTAAGCAAGTATCGAACGTGAACTATCAAAACAAGAATATCGAAATCAAGTTACGAAGGGTGTTTTCTGGGAATATACCTCCATCCATGTCACTGCGATGTGGGCCCGGGGATCTCTCAACACCAACTCGTCATCGTAATCTCTCTGCGACGGTGCGCGGGCTGCAATGCCCGACGGCACAAAAAGGTGCGGCGTAGGAAGCACGTATGCCTCCGCTGAAAAGCCCGGCCGACTCGTGTTCTTCGCCTCCTCCACGGCCGTCACCCTAGGCCCCTGCGCCTCAACTCGGGCTCTCTCCTCAGCCTCTGCGTCTCTCAGAAGCTCCTCTCTCTCCAGTCTCTCTCTCTCGGCTCGCTCCGCCGCCTCCGATGCAGCAATGGCCCTTGCCCGGTCCTCCTTGGCCTTCAAAACTATCTCCCCGACCAAGGGGTTATCCTCTAACAGTCTCGCCAGTGCCTCGTCGGTCAAGTACTCGACGACGTCGTGTCTAGTGATTGGTCTATGACTCGACGACGTCACCGCGGGCCGAAACAAGATGTCCTCCTCTCGGACCTCAACCGGAGTCTCTGTGACCTCCGCCTCTGCATCTACAACGCTTTTGCCTTTCGCCGAATCCCTCGGCGGGGACCCGGGCGGCTCAACAGTGTCATCTTCTCCCTTACTGCCACTGCCTCCTCCGGCATCGACCATCGCGCGAGGCTCCTCCTCTGCCGCGCGATGGTGCTCTCCAGTGCCAGTTCGTTCTGCGTCTCCTGAACTCACTCCGGCCACTACTGACCCTTCTACGGCCATGCTTGGGTCCAGTCGCTCAACACTGTGGCCCATGACTCCTGTATCAACCGTCGCGCGAGCCTCTGGCTCAGTCGCGCGATGCTCGTCTCCGCCACCTACCTCCTGCTCGTGGCCCCCTTCGCCATCTCCGCCCGTCACCACCGCTGCACCGGCCTCTGCGATGGCCTCCGCGGGTGGAGGATCCCCTGTTCCTACGACCATGGGACCTCCTCGGTCCTCCGACCGATCAATAACTTCACCACCGTCACCCCTGCCACCGTGGTCTGCCATGGAT
Source organism: Rhododendron henanense subsp. lingbaoense (assembly GCA_020567845.1). Lineage (NCBI taxonomy): Eukaryota > Viridiplantae > Streptophyta > Magnoliopsida > Ericales > Ericaceae > Rhododendron > Rhododendron henanense. The sequence goes on from CM036312.1 coordinate 34,476,510, forward strand.
GAACGATCAAGGTTGGGTTTGAATGATTTCGTGGGTGAGATCGAGGTTTGAAGGAGTTTGAGAGGAGAGACGAGAGAGGGAAAGAGTTCTGAACTTTTGAAACTGCTGTGAACAGTTTCTGTAACATCCCCGCGACGATTTAAACGATTGGAATGGGTTTGGGCCGGGTCTGGGCCTGTCCAGACCCAAGCCCTAACTTATGACCCTCGCGCAATGGTTCGTGAGTGTCGCGCGACACTACACCTTGGGCCTCAGGCCCAGTCCAGATTCTGAGTCTGGCCCAATCTCAATTGCACTCTTTTTGAAGGTCCATGACCTTTCGATATGTTGTACAATAAATTTGAGGGTCATTTTGGAAGCTTTGCCTACAAACCCGAAGAATTTTGTGTCCCCAGCGGTGGTCCGCCCATCAACAGCGACGATCTATCCGTCCGATCAATCAACAGCGACGATCTATTCGTCCGATCAATCAGCGACGATCTATCCGTCCGATCAATCAGCGACGATCTATCCGTCCGATCAATCAACAGCGACGATCTATTCGTCCGATCAATCAGCGACGATCTATCCGTCCAATCAATCAGCGACGATCTATCCGTCCGATCAATCAACAGCGACGATCTATCCGTCCAATCATCAAATCAAATGCGACGGTCTATCCGTCCGATCAATCAACAGCGACGATCTATCCGTCCGATCATCAACCAGCGACGATCTATCCGTCCGATCAATCAACCGGCGGCGATCTATCCGTCCGGTCTTCAATTCCCCCTTGGTGCACGGTATTTTTATATACTTGTCTGCATTTTCCATTTAATCGGCTTTTGGGCGGATTTGGTGGGTGTCTAGAAATCTTTGACGTTACCCGTACCAGTCAATAGTGCTCCGCGTGCCGTCAAAGAGGGACTACTGTAGACACCCCAATCTGGGTCTCCCAATCGTGTTACTTCGTTTTACGATTTTCTTGTTTCCCCGATGATGAAATCGGATCAAACAGAGCTTGGATTGGGAATGGATTAGGCTTGGAACGCTTAGAACCCTGCTCGAAACCTTTTTGAACCTTTCTGAACCTTCAGTTAAACCCTAGAGCCAGAGTTTGACCCTCGCGCGAGCCTTTGTGTCCCTCGTGCGACACTTAGCTTGCCACGTGTAGTCAAAGTCAAACTGTTGACTGTTTGACCCTCGCGCGACACTTCCGAACCCTCGCGCGATGGTTCCCTCCTGTCCCTATCACAGAATCCAGCTGGACTTGTGATGATTGCTTGGCACATGGGTTCCCATGGGCTGGAACCCCATTCTCCTCAGCTGAACGGCGTGCTGGTAGGTTCTAACCCCATGCAATCTCCCAACCACTCTCTCACCTTGTTGGCTAGCCTCACAACCAAGTTGTGACCAGCCTTGGTGGCTGGTCCCAAGGCCTTGTTTGGCCCCTAACTAGCCCTTACATTCCCCCTATAAATACCCTCCTTCATCTTCCATATTAAGGGTTCCAAAAATTGATTAAGAAATTCATTAGTCATTTCACAAGTCCTACACTAGCTAGCACAAAGTTACTAACCCCAAACCACTTCCTAATCTTCTGAACTTAGTGTGTTCATACACTCTTGGTAGCAAGGCCACACCAACCAATCCAATCTATTCCCAAACCCTTTCCAAGCAAAGGTATAATGTTTAACCTGTTTCTGTTTTGATCCCTGAGGGGGGCTGACAGGACCAAGGCTGGTAATCAATACCATGTCCTGGTCCTAAAGCCAGCAAAGTTACAAGAATTCGTGGCAGCTACACCCTCGCGCGATGGTCCCCTATACTCGCGCGACACTTGTGTCAGCAAGAGAATGGACCTCGTGGGGAAGGGAGGCTAGCCCTTTTCTGTTTTGCAATGTTTTCATGCCTGTTGTACTTCACCTTGATTTTTAGATCACTGTTATGCATGCAAAAACAAAATACAGTAGCTAGTTTATTTGTTTCAAACAGTTTGGAATGCCCTTGGGATCCCCTGAATCTGTCTCAGGACCCTAAGCATGCAAAGCAATTCCTAGAAGTCCAGTCAGGAATGTCGCGCGAGACTCAGTCTCTGTCGCGCGACAGTCCTGTGATTTCCATGAATAGCCCTTGCATGGGCAACTAGGCCTTTGGTCTCTGTTTTGATACCCCCACTGTTTAGGGGTTGTGTTTCATTTCATTTGGCTCCTGCTTAGAGCATTGTGTAATAATTAGTATTTTACAGTCTTCCAATAAACTGCTTGGTTTGCTTCCTGGGTGTGCGCTGGTCCTTCCAGAGCCCAGAAGGGGATGATTTTGGAACTGTGGTGAGATGACAATGCTCGCGCGAGAGTCAGTGTGTCTCGCGCGATGGTTGACTTGCATGCAGATCTGTTCAGGCATGCAAGTTGGTCATCGTGCAGGGCAAATCTGCCCCGAGCCTGGTTTTGGCATCTGATCGCTGTTTCAAGTCCATTCCATTTATTGTTTATCATGCTATCCATCCATGCCATTATTTGATCACATCCTGCAAATTGTTACAGTTTTAATCCCCGATTAACTGTTCCCCCGCCCTAATTGGCTAAAATTAATTAAAAGAAGAAGAATCACAAAGGTTTTCATAAAAATGCCTAAGTAGAGACCGATCTCCGGATTGGGCGAGAGGGGTGCCATAAAACCCTTCCCTTCTCGTAACCTGGCTCCCGAACCCAGATATGGTTATGACGGACTGGTTTCCTTCACTTTTTCAAATAGCGCGGCAGGTGCTTCGAAATACGGTTCCTTGAGTGTCGGACCTTCAAAACTCAAGTGGCGACTCTGTATTTTCGAGCGCTTGCCACAAACGCTCGCGCTCCCTCGATTTTCAAAAAGGGCCGCAAACGGCAGGGGGAGGAACGAAATCCTTTTTCCCCTCCGAAGGGCATGCTGCCCACAATAGGTTTGTACTCAATGATAGGCATGGCTAACCCTGCGTATTGAGCACACAAAAGATGAGTATGCTTTTTTCAAAAAATTGGCAACAAGCAATAGACATAAGAATTACAGTTCATCCCCTCTAACCCAAAAGTCGTCAACGCAATGGGTATGATACCTCAAAAGACTCTTAAGTTTGGCAATCAGGCTATAGAGCATGGCAAAAGCAAGAGACAGAAAGTCAAAGACTAAGCATAGGAAAGAATGTGAAACAGGATGCCACTTGGCTAAAGCAAAACCTAGCTTCCTTGGGAAGATAGACGTAACGGCCGGATAATCAATACCTCGGCCGCAACAATGATCTTTCGGCCGAGTGATCGATTCTTCGGCCAAGTGTTTTCATACAAGTTACTGTCTATCAGCAAAAACTTATTCAAAAAGCCATGTTCTGACTATCGCATGCAAACTCAAAACATCTAGGGGCATAAAAAGCATTTCTCAAACAAAAACTTGTTTACAAAACCATTGTTGTGGTTGCTTTCACTATACAAATATAGTTTCTGTCTATCTCCCACTAACTATGAACATGAAAAAGAAAAAAGCCCTAAAAGCTAGGCGATCTCTGAGAAGAAGGCGAAGGCTGCTCACTGGTCCCCACATTCCCCCCACCAGCAACCAGTACTCTCTCAGCCTCAAGCTGCAGCCAAAGAAGGATACAAACATTCAGACTCAAAGGATAATACGCAGCAGATAAAGCTCATGAAGAAAGTCGTACCTCGAGGATCCTACGGCGCTGTCTCCGAACTAAAACCTCTGTACTCTGATAGGCGTGAAGCCATTCTTGCACTATCTCGGCAGGTACCTGTGGAATAGTCAAACATTACAAACATCTAAAGCAAGGGATACAATACGAAGAGAGGAAAGCTAACATGGAAAGCTAAAGATACCTGTGAAGCCCCGACTGGCAAGGTATAAAGTTGGGTCGTACAGGGAGTCAGCGTCAGGCGCTCCTCCTCCCCATCATCTGAGTGGAAGGAGACAAACGATGGAGCCCGTGGCCAAATAGGAGCAACGGGAGGAGCCGCAACAGAGGAGGTCAAGAAAAGACGGCAGTACTCCGTATAGTCACCTGCCTGGAGGAGTAAACCTGCCCAATCTCTGATCCGGGCATTCTTCAGATCTTCCTTCGACATCAAAGAAGTGGACCTCATAGATACTGGAGGAGAAGGAGGAACAAGCCGAAGAGCCTCAACGCGTGGCCGCCACTGACTGGCCACTCGATCGCCTAAGTACCAGGCTCGGCAAAATGGACCCTCGAGCAAGCTACGGGTCCGGTCTAGGACTCTACAACGTGCAAGAGGGGCATCCTCTGGTACACCACCCCAAGGGTCAAACCGTACCTACAAAGCAAGAACAAATCAGCCCCAACACAAGAATGTGGAAGTCTAAAGGATAAGAGGTACAAAGAAAAAGGTACCTGATCGACCGTCAGTCGGTCCAAAACTCGCCGCCACTCAGGAAGGCTCAAAACTGGTGACCGTGGCCTCCGTTGTCCCACCAACCATCGCTCGTAACGAGGTATGCAGTTCGCATCACCATGCCTAGTCTCAGGGGGAAATTGGAGAAGGTGCTCAAAAGCCCAGAGCTGAAAAACAGGTTAACCAAGGCAGGTTCAGAGCTAGAAAAAGCCAAAGTGAAAATAGAAGCACAAAGGAATAATGCATACCTCAAGCACTCGAAAGTGACCACAAAGAATGGGACTCTTGTCCCGCATACAAGCTCCAAGACTACCATACAAAGTGGCCAAAGCAGACGAGCCCCAGTCAAACTCCTGAATAGCTCCCAAGCGCTGCAGAGGAGCCAAAAACTGCGTGTGCACCGAACCATCCTTGTTGGCAAACAACGTTTGCCCAAGGAGGTAAAGAAGGAAGGCCCACGTCAATTGCTCGGCACTCACCTGGGTCAGAATGTCAGCCACCATGAAAGTCTTGCTTAGCCAAGCAAGATCGATATGACCCCGGGAACGAACAGGGGGCACCTTGCCCAGAAACCACCTCAAAGCACCCTCTCGCTCTCAAAGCCGGGGGTCAACTCGAAGAGCAACCCCGCCTACCCGCAGGCCAGTCAGCAAAGAGAAGTCACCCGGAGTGATAGTCATCTCGCCAGCAGTAGGAAAGTGGAATGTATTGGTGGTATCCCACCACCTCTCAACTAGCGAGGTCATCAATGACCAATCCATCTTCGGAAGATCAAGGCCCAGAACGAATGTCTCGAAGCCTGCAGCACGTACTAATTCCTAAGCCTGCTCTGGCAGCTTCAAGAACCATCTGTGCACCTCTTTGCCTCCACCGCGAGCTTCCAGCCTCCTATTTCTCTGCCAAAGACAAAAGGGAGTTAATCTCATGATTACATAAACAAAGAAAATGCTAAGGGGGCGTCAAATTAACATCTAAAAGCATGCATTGCCTAGACAGGGGGCACAGTTATTTTAATTTCCTTAAACAAAAATAAATTCAACCCAAACATGGGTTCTTCACATTCACGCTCCTAACCAAAAGGGATTTTCATCCCATAAGCAAAAAATTTTATTCTAAAAAATACAAGGATTTCCAAAACTCCGAACTAAAGTAAAACTTTTTACTTTTCAGGAAACTCACCGGCACATTCAGAACGCTCAAGTGATGCTCAGGCTCTCTGCGAACTATCTCGGCCTCTGGGCCACCAACAGGAGGGTGGTACTGCAGGAAACCGCCATAACCCAGCCTACGCGAAGGAAGAATGTAGGTAGCGGCATCAAACAAACCAGGCTCTTCAATCGCCTCCTCGTCAGAAGACGAATACTCGCACCTACATGAAGGGTGCGAGGATGAACCCGCCACATCCGAAGATGGTGTGGCCATCACGTTTGAACCAAGATGGGAGGAAGACCAACGGTTTCAAACAACCAAAGCCAGCGGCAACGGCAACGGCAACGGTGGCGGTGGGGATGATCGCCGGAGATGATGGTGGCCGACGGTAGTGAAGGAGAACGGCGGCGTGCGGCGGAAGTCGTCGGGCGAGGGGAACGGAGGAGAATGAGAGAGGAGGAGAAGAAAAGATTAAATGGGCCGTGAGATCGATTTAACTGAACTTAAATCGATTTCCTGGCTTTTGGCGTTCTCACGGCCGAGACATCAATACTTCGGCCGAGACATCAACCCATCGGCCGAGAGATCGATCTCTTGGCCCCTTAATCAAACCCCCTCAGCCATATCAGGTCTTGCTCTGTGCACTGACTCAAGTCACTACGGACTTCTAAATCCTCAACCAACCAAGTAGCCTTGGGGGCATCCCCGAGCCGATGCAATATGATCAAAACCAGCCTTGGGGGCATATCCAAGCATGAGGAAAATCTCTCTCCACAAACTGTTGGCCAAAGCAAGTTGAAACACCCAGCAGCTTTACGCCCATATCCATTATCAAAGAACTCAGCAGCTCCGTGCCCATGTTCGCCCATATCAACTCACCTAGCAGCTCTACGCTTGCCATTCCAGCGACCATACAACCATCAACTCACTCAGCGGCTCTATGCCTATACTCACTCACTCAGTGGCTCTACGCCTTCAACTCAGCGGCCCTAAACCCATTACCTCAACAGGCTCGAAGCCTATGTCTACCATCTCAGCGGCTCCAAGCCCTCAAACTCAGCAGCTCTACGCTCGCTATTACAAACAACAGGCTCTACACCCGTTATCTCACCAAAGCGGCTCTGCGCCCACCATTTCAACTGGCTCGAAGCCGTAACAACCAATTCAGCAGCTCCAAGCCCATCATTTCAACTGGCTCGAAGCCGTACACAATCAAGTTCTTAACAGGCTCGAAGCCTATGTTTACTATCTCAGCAGCTCTATGTTCACGACAACAGGCTCTACGCCTGTAATCACTCAACTCAGCGGCTCGAGGCCTATTATCGACAGGCTCTACGCCTGTACTTATTCATTCATTCAGCAGCTCTACGCTCGCTATCACTACTCAGCGGCTCGAAGCCCATTACTTCAACAGGCTTGAAGCCTGTATCTATCATCTGAAATGGCTCAAAGCCGTAACAAACAATCTCAGCGGCTCTAAGCCCATTATCTCAACTGGCTCGAAGCCGTAAACAAGCAACAGGCTTTAAGCCGCCCCAACAATCAAGACATCTATTCTCAGGCTCTACGCCTGAATGCTCAAAAATCTAACATTTTTGAATGCTCAAGCTCTACGCTTGGATGTCCAACCACTGTGTACTGGATGCTCAAGTTATACATTTGAATGCTCAAGCTCTACGCTTGGATGCCCAACCACTGCGTACTGGACGCTCAAAACCTGTACTTTGAATGCTCGGATTCTGCCGTCCGAATGCTCGAGCTCTACGCTCTGAATGCTCAAGTCCGGAACTTGATAGAAGCTCTAAGCTTAAAACAAACACACACGCACGGGCCTGTGCACATATTGCATCAGCATTTTCACATCGAGTCTGCATCATCATATCTGTTCACATCTAACAACCATCATCACACATATACACTCTGCATATCTCTCATGAAACAGGTCAATCCTGCAATCAACCGGCTCTATGCCTCGGTTTTATTGATCGGTTCAGCGCCTCGATCCTTTGGCTCCACGCCAACATTTATGATGGAAAAGCTCCGTGCACAGACCATCAGAATGCAACCAGCTCTACGCTTCGGTTCAAATCACGTCAAGCTCTAAGCTCCGACAACTCAGACCCTCGCCTCAAGACTGCAGCATACTCCACACCTCAATATAATCACCTCAGGCTCCACGCCTCAGTTCCTTCACCTCTCAATCCAATCACCTTAGGCTTCACGCCTCAATCCAATCACCTCAGGCTCTCGCCTTATGATCAACACCAGCTCCGCGCTTCGGTCCTATCCAATCTCCTCAGGCCTTCGCCTCAAGACTGCAACAGGCTCCACGCCTCGATTCCATCACACCTCAGGCTCTCGTCTCATGACTACAACCGGCTCCGTGCCTCGATTCCCTCATCACCAAAGCTCCGTGCTCCAGTTATCGGCCCTGCGCCCCCTATCTCAAAAGCAAACCGGCGTCCAACTCATCCCAGCAGATGGTTTGGATTCCACCCCACTACATCAGTTCCTTCCAGCTCATTCGCAAGGATAGGCTACTCTACCGAGCTCCTAAGGAAGCTCTCCGCAAAAACTCCCCAGGTAGCCCTGCGCTCCTTCAACTACTTTTCGCCAAAACCCTGGCTCAGTCTAGGTACGTCACACTACGGCTTTTCAAGCGCCCTAAGGTACGTCTTCTGTCTCTAACCCTCCAAACTTTTATTTTTCTTTATTGCCCGAACTACGATTGGTTTGAATTTCCCTTGTGGAATACGTAGGCAGCCTCCCAGCCCGACCATAACAAAACCTTTTTCGAAAACCCCTTGGAATAGTGGTTGGACCAAATTGAGTTGCTTTTTACAGCTTTGACTCTTACTCAAACATGTCTCGCGATCGGTCTGAGTTCAGTCAAAGAGGGGCATCTGTAGACACCCCAATTTGGCCTAACGATTATTTCGAGTCCCACCTTGGGACCATCCCGATGATGAAACGGATACAGTGATTGCTGATTGCTTCCTTGAGAACCTTAGGACTTTTGGTAAGGACTTTGAGCCACTTAGAGGACCCAATTCAGAGCCATACAGCCTTTCAGACAGAAATACAGAAGACTAGGAGAATCCATCTGTCGGCCGTGACATCGATCCCACGGCCATAACATCATTTCCTCACCCGAGCAACCTGTTGCTAGCAAAATCTCCCTAAGAGATCAATCCCTCGGCCGCAAGATCTATCCTTCGGCCGAGACATCCATCCCTCGGCCGTGATATCCTTTACTCGGCCGCCAGATCGACCTTTTCCCAGAATCTGGAATGTGTTCTGTCAGACGTTTGATCCGATTACACTACCTTTCCGATGCGTTCGGGCTACGCTCAGAGATTACGACGTAGAGTTAGAGATGCATTGCAATTGCAATTGCAATTGCCATCTCGTGATTTGATTGGCCGGAGTGAGTCACCAATTGCCTATATAAAGGGCCTTTGGACTCCGAAAATATACACACGAAATTATCAGAGTACACACTCTCTCAAGCCTCGAAACTCTGCACAAATACTCCCTCATACCCACTCTTCAAAAGCCCTAACCTCCCGAAGGCAGCCGTCAATCCGGCGATCAAACCCCGAAGTTCAAACCCTAACCCTAGGGTTTTCAATCAAGCAATCAGTCAATCACGCCCAATCCAAAGCAATCAAGCAACTGAGGTATCAAGGTGGTGAGGCCCAACGGCCTCTGGGGTTTGTCTTATTTACTGTATTTTTGGACTAACCGTAGCGTTTTGATTACCTGTTAATCTTTCTGTCTGGTGTGAGGAAGAACACCGACCGGGGCTTCGATCCCTCGGCCGGTACATCAAACCAGGAGGATCCCTCGGCCGTGACATCCATTCACCGGCCGCGGGATCCATCTCCCTGGGACATTTTGTTTGCTTTTCTGCTTTCTGATGCATGCTTATTTATCGCACTGGCTCATTTTGCTTACTGTTTAAAGGAATAAATAAACAGACTATATGTTGGAATTAAACAAAGCATCTACACATCTTATGTTGAATGATTATGGGCCAGTCTCACGACTGGGCAAAGAGGGGTGCCTAACACCTTCCCCTTATTGTACTTTTGACTCCCGTATCCAGAATCTCTATCTATTTTCCCAGTTTTAATAAACTGGGTGGCGACTATGTTTTGATGATAACCGCTATCATGTGGCGATGTTCCTAGCCATGGGAATGTCCATGATTTTGGTTTACGAAGCAAGCAACCAATCGAGCAAACAAACGTGATCAATCTGTATGGCGATGCCCCATTTGGGAGGTGTCTACAATCTCTTAGTGTTAGTCGATCCCATCAAGGTACATCATCGAAAAGAAATCTGAGGACCTGGGCAACGTCTAGCTACCATAAAACGGTTTTGTCTGCTAGTTCTAGAGTCTAGGAGGACACCGACGACGCTCATACAGGCATTTTCCGTTGTTTCTTTCTCTTTCAAATGAAATTGTTGCAGGCCGTCACTGAGCTCTTATACTTTACTGTCTAGCCATCACATTGTCCAGATTCAGAATCAAGAGCCAAACCTACTTGGGAACGTCCGCCGGGTCTGTCTGTAAGAAGATTTGGTTGGGTCTGATTTTGGGTCTGCCACGACGGTGTGGGCAGCATGCCCTTGGAAAAAGGATTCCGTTCCTTTCGCCATTGCGGCCCTTTTTTGATAATCGAGGGAGCGCGAGCGCCGGTGGCGAGCGCTCAAAAATACAGAGTCGCCACTTGAGTTTTGAAGGTCCGACACTCAAGGAACCGTATTTCGAAGCACCTGCCGCGCTATTCGATTTGAAAAGTTAAGGAACCAGTCCGTCATAACCATATCTGGGTTCGGGAACCAGGTTACGAGAGGGGAAGGGTTTTATGGCACCCCTCTCGCCCAATCCTGAGATCGGTCTCTACTTAGGCGTTTTCATGAAAAACATTTGTGATTCTTCCTCTTTTAATTGATTTTAGCCAATTAGGGCGGGGAACAGTTAATCGGGGATTAAAACTGTAACGCTTTGCAGGATGTGATCAAATAATGGCATGGATGGATAATATTGACAAATGATAAGTGGAATGACCTCGAGACAATGATCAGATACCAAAACCAAGCCCGGGGCAGATCCGTCTTGCACGATGACCAACTTGCATGCCTGGGCAGTTCTGCATGCAAGTCAACCATCGCGCGAGACACACTGACACTCGCGCGAGTATGACATCTCACCACAGCCCCTAAATCATCCCCTTCTGGGCTCTGGAAGGACCAGTGCACACCCAGGAAGCAAACCAAGCAGTTTATGGGAAGGCTGAAAATACTAATTATTACACCATACTCCAAACAGGAGCCAAATGGGATAAAATGCAACCCCTAAACAGTGGGGGTATCAAAACAGAGGCCAAGGGCCTAGTTGCCCATACAAGGGCCACTCATGGAACTCAGAGGACTGTCGCGCGATAGAGAGTGACTCTCGCGCGACACTCCTGACTGGACTTCCAGGAATTGCTTTGCATGCTTGAGGTCCTGAGACAGATTCAGGGGACCCCAAAGGCATTCCAAACTATTTAAAGCAAATAAACAAGCTACTGTATTTTGTTTTGCATGCATAACAGTGACCTAAAAATCAAGGTAAGACACAATAAACATAAATATACTGCAAAACAGAAAAGGGCTAGCTTCCCTTCCCCACAAGGTCCATTCTCTTGCTGACACAAGTGTCGCGCGAGTATGGGGGACCATCGCGCGAGGGTTTTATAGCCACGAATTCTTGTAACTCTGCTGGCTTTAGGACCAGGGCATGGTATTGATTACCAGCCTTGGCCCTGTCAGCCCCCCTCAGGGATCAAAACAGAAACTTGTTAAATGTTATACCTTTGCTTGGAAAGGGTTTGAGAGTAGATGAGATTGATTGATGGAGCCTTGATACCAAGTATGTATGAACACACTAGGTTGGAGATTAGGAGGTGGTTTTGGGGTTAGTGACTTTGTGCTAGCTAGTATAGGACTTGAGAATTAACCAAAGAACTTCTTAGTTAATTCTTGGAACCCTTAACATGGAAGACCAATGGGGGTATTTATAGGGGGAGATTAAGGCTTGGTTAGGGGCCAAACAAGCCCTTAGGACCAGCCACCAAGGCTGGTCACAACTTGGTTGTGAGGCTAGCCAACAAGGTGAGAGAGTGGGTGGGAGTTTGCATGGGGCTAGGACCTGCCAGCACGTCGTTCAGCTGAGGAGAACGGGGTTCCAGCCCATGGGAACCCATGTGCCAAGCAATCATCACCAGTCCAGCTGGATTCTGTGAAAGGGACAGGAGGGAACCATCGCGCGAGGGTCAAACAGTCAACAGTTTGACTTTGACTACACGTGGCAGGCTGAGTATCGCGCGAGGGACAAGAAGGCTCGCGCGAGGGTCAACTCTAGTCTTAGGGTTTGACTGAAGGTTTCAGAAGGGTTTGAAAGGTTTCGAGTAGGGTTCTAAGCGTTCCAAGCCTAATCCATTCCCAATCCAAGCTCTGCTTGATCCGATTTCATCATCGGGGAAACAAGAAAATCGTAAAAAATAAGTAAAACGATTGGGAGACCCAGATTGGGGTGTCTACAGTAGTCCCTCTTTGACGGCACGCGGAGCACCATTGACTGGTACGGGTAACGTCAAAGATTTCTAGACACCCACCGAATCCGCCCAAAAGCCGATTAAATGGAAAATGCAGACGAGTATATAAAAATACCGTGCACCAAGGGGGGATTGAAGATCGGACGGATAGCTCGTCGCTGATTGATTGTCGGACGGATAGATCGTCGCTGATTTGATCGGACGGATAGATCGTCGCTGATTTGATCGGACGGATAGATCGTCGCTGTGGATTGATCGGACGGATAGATCGTCGCTGTGGATTGATCGGACGGATAGATCGTCCCTGTTGATTGATCGGACGGATAGATCGTCGCTGATTTGATCGGACGGATAGATCGTCACTGTGGATTGATCGGACGGATAGATCGTCGCTGTGGATTGATCGGACGGATAGATCGTCGCTGTGGATTGATCGGACGGATAGATCGTCCCTGTTGATTGATCGGACGGATAGATCGTCGCTGATTTGATCGGACGGATAGATCGTCACTGTGGATTGATCGGACGGATAGATCGTCGCTGATTTGATCGGACGGATAGATCGTCACTGATTTGATCGGACGGATAGATCGTCGCTGATTTGATCGGACGGATAGATCGTCACTGATTCGTTTGCGGGCGGACCACTGCTGGGGATGCAACCATCTTTGGGTTTCAAAGACCAGATCCCCAAAATGACCCTCAAATTTATTGGCAACATACCAACATGTTATGGACCTTAAGGGGGGGATTAACTGAGATCGGGCCGGACCCAAAATCTGGATTGGGCCTGAGGCCCAAAGCCAAGTGTCGCGCGACATTCCAGAACCGTCGCGCGAGGGTATGAAGTTAGGGCTTGGGTCTGGAGAGGCCCAGACCCGGCCCAAATCCGTTCCATCCGTTTAAACGTCCGCGGGACGTTTCAGAAAACAGTAACAGCAGTTTCAAAACTTCTGAACTCTTTCCCTCTCTCGTCTCTACTCTCAAATCTCTCCCAACCCTTGAATCTCTTCTAAAATCAAACAAACCCAAACCTACCCACTCACCCATGGCAGACCACGGCGGCAGTGGGAGTGGAGGAGAGGTTATTGATCAAACCAAAGATCGAGGAGGGACCGTGGATGACGAGATAGAGGATCAACAACCGATAGAGGCGGTCACGGGTGTTAGTACAGACGACGGTGCAGCGGTGGTAGGCGGCGGTGATGGCGAACAGGGTCGCAAGCAGGCGACCACTGGTGGTGACGAGAATCGCGCGATCGAGTCAGAGGCTCGCGCGACTGTTGAGCCTGGGATTGTGAGTCACAGCGTTGAGCAGCTGGATCCAGTCATAGCCGTAGAGGGGTCAGTGGTGGCCGGAGTGCATCCCATGGCCACAGGAGAGATCGGTGTTGGAGAACACCCTCGCGCGATGGAGGAGGAGTCTCGCGCGAGTGTTGATGCTGAAGGAGGCAGTGACAGTGCAGGAGGAGATGACACTGTTGAGCCGTCTGGGTCCCCGCCGAGGGATTCGGCGAAGGGTAAAGGGCCTGTCGAGGAGACCGCGGAGGTTCCGGTTGTGGTTCGTGAGGAGGATGTGCTGTTTCGGCCAACGGCGATGTCGTCGAGTCACGTGCCGATTACGAAGCACGACGTCGCCGAACACCTTCCGGACGAAATGCTGGCGAAGCTGTTAGAGGATAATCCCTTGGTCGGGGAGATAGTTTTGAAGGCCAAGGAGGACCGGGCAAGGGCCATTGCTGCATCAGAGGCGGCGGAGCGAGCCGAGAGAGAGAGACTGGAGAGAGAGGAGCTTCTGAGAGACGCGGAGGCTGAGGAGAGAGCCCGAGTTGAGGCGCAGGGGCCTAGGGTTACGGCCGTGGAGGAGGCGAAGAACACGAGTCGGCCGGGCTTTTCAGCGGAGGCATACGTGCTTCCCACGCCGCACCTCTTCGTTCCGTCGGGCGTTGCAGCCCGTGCACCGTCGCGGAGGGATTACGACGACGAGTTGGTGTTGAGGGATCCCCGGGTCCACCTTGCGGCGACATGGATGGAGGTATATTTCCAGAAAACACCCTTTGTAATTTGATTTCAATATTCTTGCTTTGATAGTTCACATTCGATACTTGCTTAGAACTTGCTTGCACTTTTAGAATTGCATGGATGATTTTGCGAACCATAGCATGCTAAAGTCACGTATTTCTGTAGTAGAGGCCCAATGCGTAACAACTTGAACCAATCATCCGTTGTAGGCTTCATTGATTACCTAGAACTTGAGAATGAACTTCCCGAGTACTGACGAACCATTTGCTGCTTGTCTTTGTATCTGAAACAGGCTGGAGCTGAACAGAGGGACCTTCGCGGCTTCGGGGGCGCGTGCGCGTCTTTGCAGCTGTACGAGGGGCTGCCAGAGAGAGTGAGGCGGCTGGTAGACGAGGCGGGCTTTGGGGAGTTTGTGCGGACCTTGACCCCAGCGAGGATTGACCATGCCGTCCTCGTTGCACTTGCTGAGAGGTGGAGGGATACCACCAATACCTTCCACCTACCTCCTGGGGAGATGACAGTGACGCCTGCTGACTTCGCAGCGATCACAGGGCTGAGGGTTGGGGGCGAGCCCATCCCGTTTGACTCAGGGATCCAGGATGATCGAGCTGCTTTGGAGTGGTTTCTGGGCAGAGTGCCCAAGGTAGAGGGGGGGATGGCGAGGTACGACCAGTTCAAGGGCTACCTGAAAAAGGAGGTGTCGAGTGACCGGGAGGCGGAGCAGATGGCCCGGGCATTTCTGCTGTACTTGTTTGGTGCCACACTGTACCCGAACAGGCGGAGCAACGTGCACCTGTCCTACTTGCCGGCGTTGAGGGACTTGAGGACAGCCTCGCGCTTTGACTGGGGCGGAGCGGCTCTTGGGACGGCCTACCTCTTTTTTGGCGACTCGTCGAGGACGGGTAAGAGCACAGCCGGCTTCTGGAGGGTGTGGGAGGTACGATTCTAATCCCTTTAAGCACAATTTGAACATGCTTGTCCATTGCTTAGCTTGCTTGATTGTTTTGATTTCCAATGCTGTATGCCTTGACTGACGTTTGAACCTGTCTAAACCCTGCAGCTCTGGGCCTACGAGGTTTTGCGGATGTATCCGCCAGAATGCAAGCATCCAGACCTGAGCACTCTCCCTCGCGCGTTGAAGTGGAGCAAGGAGGACACTGGGAAGAAGGAAGGGAGAGGCGGGCTCAACGCCTTCAGGCTGTACTTGGACGAGCTCAGGGCCTCACAGGTATGAATACGTAATCCTAAGCATTAGACATGTATTTCATTTCCTTGTTTTAATGCTGTCGCTGATCAATTGCTTGCATTGCCTGTTTGCTTTGACTTGCAGGTCAATTGGGATCCCTGGAGAAGGGCGGAGCCAGAGCCAGAGTACTTGGCCAGGAGTAGAGTTGTCACGGCCAGCAGGGTGTTGTTAGAGTCTGCCTTTGGTTGGCAGTGGTACTTAGGAGACCGAGTGACGCGCCAGTCACTTGGTTATCCCGAGTTCTGGGTGCCAGGGCCGCTACCGGCTCGAGCTTCCCACACAGGAGAGTACACACGGGCCGAGCTGGAGAGGTACACGAGACCGGACGCCGGGCTTGAGCGATACCTGCGTCCTGGTAGAGACTATGCAGCCTACCAGCGAGACTTCCTGGCGGGTCCACTGGGGATCCGTGGTCGGAGAGAGGCGCGAGGCCAGGCCGCAGGGGCTGCTGAGGAGAGGAGAGCAGCCGGAGAGGGACGGAGAGGAGGTGAGAGTCGGACCAGGCGAGCTCCGAGCGGACCAGCAGTTGGTGGACTCCCTACGCTGCTTTGGAGGATTCCTGTGGTTGACAGTCAGGGGAATCCTGCAGAGTTTCAGTTAGCGCCTGCGAGGACAGAGCCTGCTCCTGTGACCGTGTCGGTAAGAATCAGCTTCTAATATTGCTTTTGAACTTTTAAGTGCTTGAATTGTCTGCTGAACAGTCTGATGAACTTGAATTGCATGCAGGTGCCAATTGAGTGGGTGAACGAAGCCGTTCGACGCATGCTGGCGTTGGAGAATGCAGTGAGGAAGGCAGCGAGCACGCCATTGGAGTTGCAGTACCAGGTACCGACGTCACAGCCGACTCAGCCAGCCGTCGTTCAGAGGACTCAGGTATGGAACGATACTTTTCAGCTTTCGATACATTCCTGCTTTCGATACATTCCTGCTTTGATAGCCTGATAGATGTACCTGTTTTTAATACAGAAATACAACATGTGCAATAGATACTGATGCTTTGAAATGCAATGATAATGCAGGTGGAGGGGAAAAGGAACCCTAGGAGGAAGAGCGTGCGAGATCCGCCACCGAGGAAGGTGGTGGCACAGAAATCTGCGCCTCCAGTTACCGCCACGCGGCGACAGACGAGGGGTTTACAGACAGCGCGTGCACGCAAGGAGGAGGCCAAGCAGGCCGTGAGGCAAGCTGAGCTTCGGTACCAACTGAAAAGGCGCGAGAAGCCGACGCTTGAAAAGCCGGGTCCGTCTCGCAGGCTGAAGTTGATCATGAGTCCGACTTCCGAGGACGAGGAAGGAGAGGAAGAAGAAGGGGCAGAAGAAGAGGATGAGGAGCACTCGTCCACCAGCAGTGGCTCTGACGACTCCATTGACGATCCGAGGTATAGGGACGATCCTCGGGAGCTGCACGGTACTTCAGACAGCGGTGACGGGCCTGAGGAGTTTTGACGAGGCCTCCGTTACCCCTTTTGCTTTCGATTTAGGGCCTGCGTGCCCAAGTAGATAGCCTTTGACAGACAGATGTTTTGAGAGCCTGCGTGCCTCTTTTTGATTGGCAGGCGCATGTGCCTTGTTTTGACTTGGTAGCTTTGATCGGCCGAGGGCCATAGATACGGTAGTTCCCTTAGCTTTTGACATGGATAGATCATGGTTTAGCATATAAAAGTTGCATTCTAAAGTTTTATAGTTTCTCATTGTGCATAAGAATCAGTAAAACCCGCCACTAATACCAAACTTGCATTGACGACACGTCGAGACCACACACAGACACGTATGAGTGTATAACACAGCTTAGACGATATATCCTAAGACACAATCAGGATACGAGGATACGGGAAACAATGAAATTTTGGGTATTATACGCCGAAACTCACAACACCTTGAAAGGGATGGAAACGACACTTTCAAATGATAAATGGTGGCCAACTTGACCTGCGCCAATTGACGGATTTGAACAAAACGCCCCGAGAATGGACCTAAACAAAAGAATGCTCAAAATAACGCAAAAATGGTATAAAACGTCGAAAGATGACTCGATTATGTCCCGGACTGAAACCGACACCTCCATACAGTCATTCAAAGCCTAGGCGACCTGTATGGCATGACCAAAATGGGCTAGAATCTCTGGAACCAGTTTCGAACTTTCGAAACCTTGGTTTAAACTTGGAATGGGCCCCCGAGTGTCCAAAAACTTCGTCGAGCACGGCATTCGGGATCCGATGCTTGGATACAGTCACATGTGCTTATAATGACTTGCTGGAACCATCAAAAGTCCAAAAAGACCCCAGGAATGGAAAGTGACCAAAACAGATCAGTAGCTGCTGAAATCTGTCAAAACTGCAGATAGACCATCGCGCGATGGTATGTAACTGTCGCGCGAGAGACATGTGTCGCGCGATGATATTTGAGTGTCGCGCGAGAGTCAACTCTTGCTGAGCAGCCTTTGTTTGACCAAATTATTGGCATGGAGCTGTTCATAACTTCCACGTCTTGAAAGCTGTTCTGGGCTTGCAGAAGGAAGGCTGTTCTGCCATGCAAGGTGGTAGGACACCTATGCCTTGGTCTCACCAACTCCTTGACTATTTGAAGCAAGATTTTTAGACATAACAAAGTGTACACCCTTTCCCAACTTATCTAAGATGGGAGATTCACTAATGGAAGCCCTTGATCCTTGGCTAATGAGGGAGGAAACCATAAATTGGGAAAGTCCCAGGTCTCGCTGTTTATTCTCGATCCGGGATCTCCGGTTTGCTCGGCCGTGCGTCGAAATCATTCAAGCCGCATTGCCTTTCTGGGATCCCGTTGTGCACGTCTTCCGGTTCCGTGAAGACGAAATGTGCCCTACGATAGAAGAGTTCCAGGCATACGCCCCGGGGTTCGCCAATCTAGACGTTCTTGCCGTGCCGCCCGTCCATGAGGATATGGGGCAAATTCTGCGGGAAAAACTCAACATTCCGGAGGCGGTGACAAACGGCATTATTCGAAACGGCGAGCTCAACATTCTTCGCCTAATCGAGCTGTACGGCCCGGAGGCCGGTCTGGGAGACTACGTCGGGGAATCTCAACGACGCTTCGTCCTGTCCATATGTGCACTGGCCGCGTATATGCTAATTCCCGTCGACGGAGGGGTAAATCCCAAGCTGGTGAGCATTGCTTTGCAAATGGATAACGGGAAAAACATTATGCCCGTGGTCCTAGCGGAGACGCTCTTAGGTTTGGACATGCTGAAACTTGGGCAAACCGACTCTTTCAGCGGATGTCCTATCTTGCTCCAGGTAAATTCCCATTCGACATAATTTCTCGCATTTTCGATTTCAATCCAAGCGCTTGGGCTGTATTTGATTTCTGACTCGTCCTCTGTTCTCATGCAGCTTTGGCTGGCAGACAAAATCGGGGTCTTGGAAGAGCCACAGGCTGGCTTTGAAGAGTTTCCCAGATTACTGGTCGCGAGACCGATGATATTCCTTGACTTGCCGGTGGAGATATGGTTTGCCTATCTAAACGATCTGCATTCTGAAGATATAGTCTGGAGGTGTCTCTGGTTAAACCTCCCAGCGATGACGCTCAAATCAGTGGGATACAAGAGAGTAATACTTGCCGGCCTGATGAGCTTCACCTTTTACATTCCTGGGCGTATGCTCCGCCAGCTTGGAAGGAGCCAAGGATACAAGCGGTACGGAGCGGAAGACTTTGACATCCCCGCGTTCACTTCCTGGGATTTGCGCTGCCACAGAGACAACTGGGGCGATAGGACGCTGAAGGAATCAGTTCCAGATTTCAGAACGTGGCTGGAAAAGCGCTACGTAAGGTGGCTCCGCGTCGAAGTCGAGGCCAGACTGAGGGGATACTTCTAAATCCCGTGGGAGAACAAATTGTAATTAGTAAGGCCATTAGGCTCTGCTTTTCAGCACTTGCTTTGTGAATTGTATGCCACTTTGCCCGGCTTGATCGGCTAAATAAAACCTTTGAATTACCCGGCCGTTATTCCTTCGAGGAACCGAACTTGTCATTGAACGCGTAATTTGAAGAAATAACGCTTCGACGCAGTCATAAACACTCATAATGACCTACTGGAAGCATCGGAATTTCAAAATCTGGCCCGAGTCAAAATTCGGAAAATAACCCCAAAAAGGCAGTAGCCTGCCTTGCTGTGTCGAATTGAAACGAACTCTCGCGCGAGCAATAAAAAACATCGCGCGAACATACACAGTCGCGCGACACTCCAGGACCCTCGCGCGATGGAGAATTCCTGTTACAGTAGCCAGCTTTGACTCATTCGGATAAAAGAAGGGTAGCAGACCTTGTCAGCAGGCCTGGGCGTTGCAGGGGTTCCTGGCCTTCCCCAGAGATGTTCCCTTGATTTTTAGCAAAAAGGGGGGGGACACCTTGCAAGGCCACCTCATCAAATAGGAAAGGTATGTTTCCTTCCTTGGCCTATAAAGAGGGATGAGCCCCTGACTGAAGGGTGTGTCTCCGTGGGAAATTTCTAGCACTGTTCCCCAAATGGCAAATCATCTCCCTACCTTAATCAGCTCGTGGCTCGAAGAATTTGTCGCGAGTGATTGGCTATGCTTCCGTTCCCACGGGTTGGCAGCCTTTCGCTTCTTAAAAAGTGTAAGGCTCCGCCCCGAAATTCTAAGAGCAGCCCTGCAGTTTTGGGACCGGGACGTCCATGTGTTCCGATTTGGGGACAACGAGTTGTGTCCGACCGTTGAAGAATTCCAAGCATATCTCCAAGGCTTCGCTTCGAGCGTAATTGTCGTGCCACCCTATAGGCAAAGCATGTCAAAGCTGTTGAAGACGCGTCTAAGCATTTCCCAAGGTGCAGCGGAAGGCCTGTTGATCGGCGGACAAGTAAACATTGCGCGCCTAATGGAATGGTACGGGCCTGACGGCAACCCAGCGGATATGGTTCTGCAGTCTCGACGTCGATTCGCCATGTCAGTTGGCATACTGGCCGCCTACCTGCTGGTGTCTCCGTATGGACGGCCTGACCCTTCGTTGGTACATGTGGCTGCGGAGATGGGTGCTCGGAAGAACGTGGCACCTTTGGTGCTCGCTGAGACACTCATTGGTTTGGATTTGATAGCTACGGGTCAGACAAACACATTCGGTGGCAGTCCAATCCTGCTACAGGTAAATTCTCACTCAGCTCACCCTTCTTTTTTTTTTTGATTTTCGCACAGTCTGTTTTTCACCTCGACTCTCAGCTAAGGCTGTATGGTAGCTTCTTACTTGTTTTCTTTCGCTCAGGCTTATGTGGCTCCTTACTTGTCTTTCCACTCATGTAGTTATGGCTATGCGACAAGCTTGGATTAGTCTCGGCTCCTGAAGCGGATTGGCCCCGTCTGCCCGGGCGGATGCATCAAAGGGGAATGCTGTATCCAGAAATGTCTGAAGAGGAGTGGCACACCTTCATGAGAGAGATGTCTCCGCGCGAGATCGTCTGGCGGCACAGGGCCTTGAACATCCCGGATATGGCTCTGCACTCTGCAGGTTTTGAGAGAATGGTGATTGCTGGGCTGTCCAGTTTCACGTTCTACGTTCCAGGTCGCATCCTGCGGCAACTGGGCATGAGCCAAGGCTTTCATCGAGCTGGGATAGAAGACTTCCACGTTCCAGCTTTTACCGCCCAACATCTAGTAGGGTATGAACGTAACTGGGGTTTGAGAGAACTCGGAGGAGCAGAAGACGACGTCAGCACAAGACTCAAACATCGCTATGTGGCATGGTTAAGAGAAGAGATTGAAAGCAGACAAAACGCAGACTGACTCCTGACTCGAATCCAATGATCCAGAATAAACTGTGAGCCCGTGAGGGCCTCTTAGCATTTCGTTCTGTTTTTTATGCTTTACTGTTTTTCTTGGGGCTCTGCTCAGCCTATGTAATAGAAGTAATAGTTTTGAATAAAGGTGAAAGATTAAGAATTTTCCCCTTTTGGATTCAAACGTTGAACGCCACGTCGTTTGAATGTTGAGGCACACTCCGGAACGGAAAACCTGGATCGAGTTGATTGATCGTGACCGAATCTCACAGAGAGATTGCCTACGTATCCCAAGCTAGGGAATCAGGTCAAAACGTAGTTCAGGCTACGGTTCGATAGGGGATGACCGAGTCTCAAAGAGAGACTGCCTACGTATCCCAAGCTAGGGAATCAGGTCAAAACGTAGTTCAGGCTAAGGTTCGCTCGTGTGTTTTGGGCTCTCCTTTTGCGCTCTAAATTTTGCCTAGGGCTGCCTTTGCAGGTTTCCAGCCTAGCGAGCTTTGATTGAATGCCTATTTATTTTTGCCTAAACTGCCCCCTTGGGTTTTCAGTCTAGCAGGCTTGCTCTAAATTTTGTTTGGGACCGCCCACCCTTGTGGTTTTCGGTCCAACGAGCTTCTCTCAAGGGTAGTAACGTTTAAGCTGATCCAGGTTGACCAGAGTGTTGAACTCGTTGCCGTCTAGATCGATGAGCTGAGCTGCCCCACCCGAGAGGATGGTTTTGATAATGTAAGGTCCCGCGCGCTTTGGGCGGAACTTGCCACGCAGATCGAAGATGGGAGCCCGGATTTCCTTTGTAACCATGTCCCCTTCAGCCAAGTCACGAGACTTTACTTTCTTATTGAATGCCCGAGCAATCCTGCGTTGATATCCCTGAACGTGATACAAGGCACGGAGCCTTCTCTCGTCAAAAAGCATGAGTTCGACAAACCTCCCGCTAAGCCATTCGGACTCCGTGAGTTCACTTTCAGCCATGATCCTCAAAGTTGGTACTTCCAGCTCGATGGGAAGGACAGCTTCCATCCCGTAAACCAGAGAAAAAGGGGTGGCCCCCGTTGATGTTCGAATTGACGTGCGGTACCCCCAAAGAGCTAGAGGCAGTTGCTCGTGCCAGTCCCTGGCGGACTCTGCGGACTTCTTGATGATAGTCTCGATGTTCTTGTTGGCCGCTTCAACCGCCCCATTCGTCTGAGGGCGATAGACTGTTGAGTGATGAACCTGGATCTGGAATTCTTCGAAAAGCTCCAACACCCTGCCTTTGAAGTGGACCCCATTATCAGAAACGAACGCCTGCGGAACCCCGTATCGATAGATGATGTTCTTTCGGATAAACTGAGCAACCTGAACCGCCGTCAGGGTCTTGTAAGATTCAGCCTCGACCCACTTGGTGAAGTAATCTATCGCCACCAAAATGAATCGATGCCCGTTTGAAGCAGAAGGCTTGATCATGCCGATAACATCGATGCCCCAAACGGAGAACGGCCAAGGCGATGTCATGCCGAACAGTTTGGAAGGAGGGACATGCATGAGATTGGCATGGATTTGACACCTATGGCAACGGCGTACATAATCCACACACTGGGATTCCATGGTAGACCAAAAGTATCCCTGTCGCAAGATTTTCCTGGCAAGCATGACCCCGCTCATGTGAGGGCCACAAATACCCTCATGAATTTCCTCCATGATTTTAATGGCCTCAGAGCCGTTGACACAGAGCTTATGCATTCCGCAGTGAGATCTCCGATACAGTCTCCCGCCACAGATAATGTACTGAGCGGCCATTCTTCGGAGCGCTGCTCGGTCCTTTTTGGTGGCATCGGCCGGAAACTGACCACTTTCGACGAAGTTCCAGATATCGTGATACCAAGGTAGGCCGTCATCGACGGCGTTGACATACTGATAAGCAGGCAAGTCCCGCTGTTCAATTAGAATAGGACGAAGCTTGATGCCAATCGGAAGCTCGATCATGGAAGCCAGAGTTGCTAGAGCATCGGCGAACTGATTCTTCATCCGAGGGATATGCGTGAACGTGACTTTGCTGAAACGAGGAATAAGGTCCTCCAAGTCTTGGTGATAAGGCTTCAATCTGTCCTCCCGAACTTTCCAGTCCCCGTTGGCCTGAGAAACGACAAGGTTGGAGTCGCCAATAACTTCAAGCCTTTCAACATCGAGCGTAAGAGCTGCTTCCATGCCAACAATGCAGGCCTCATATTCAGCTTGGTTGTTCGTGACATCGAAGTTGAGTTTGAATGCAAGCGGAATATGAGCACCATCGGGGGTTATAAGCAAAACCCCAATCCCGTATCCCTTCCGATTGGCTGCCCCATCAAAGTAAAGAGTCCAGGTGTCTTCCACCACTGCCATCACTCCTTCATCTGGAAATGTAAAATCTGAGTCCTCCGGCCCTTCGACGGGATGATCAGCCAAAAATTCGGCGACTGCGCGCCCTTTGACGGATTTCCTTGTGACATATTCGAGGTCGAACTCTGCGAGCAATAGCAACCAACGTGCTAACTTACCAGTAAGCGCGGGTTTCTCAAACAGGTACTTGAGAGGATCCATTCGAGAAATCAACTTCACTGGGTAAGCCAGCATGTAGTGTCTTAATTTCTTGGACGCCCAAACAAGAGCCCAACATGTCTTTTCGAGAGCAGTATAGCGTTCTTCAGCGCCAACCATCTTCTTGCTCAGGTAGTAAATGGCTTTCTCGACTCCTTTTCCTCCTTCTTGAGCCAACAAACACCCCATAGACGAAGGATTCACGGACAAGTAAAGTATCAAGGGTTTCCCTGGCACTGGTGGCATCAAAACCGGAGGGTTCTGCAGATAGGTTTGAATGGAGGTGAAGGCTGCCTGGCACTTGTCTGTCCAAACGAATGGAGTGTTCTTCTTCAATAAACGAAACATCGGCTCGCAAGTTAGTGTCAACTTGGCGATGAATCTGCTGATGAATTGTACCTTTCCCAAAAAGCTTCGCACCTCCTTTTCAGAATCCGGTGGCTTCATCTCGAGGACCGCTTTGATTTTGGAGGGGTCGACCTCGATCCCACGAGAAGTGATCATGAAACCGAGCATCTTGCCGGCCGTAACCCCGAAGGTGCATTTCTGAGGATTCAGACGCATACGGAACTTTCATAATCTCCCGAAGAACTTCCTAAGTACAGGAAGATGACCTTCTCGAGTTTTGGATTTGGCGATCATGTCATCGACGTAGACCTCGACTTCTTTGTGCATCATATCGTGCAGGATAGTGGTAGCAGCTCGCTGATAAGTGGGCCCAGCATTCTTCAATCCAAAAGGCATGACCAAGTAGCAATAAGTCCCCCATTCAGTGATGAACGTGGTTTTCTCGCGGTCCTCGGGTGCCATGAGAATTTGGTTGTAGCCAGAGAAGCCATCCATAAATGAGAGCAAAGCGTGCCCCGCAGTGTTGTCCACAAGCACATCGATGTGTGGCAAGGGGAAATCGTCCTTGGGGCTCGCTTTGTTCAAGTCCCGAAAGTCAACGCAAACTCGAATTTGGCCATTCTTCTTAGGAACAGGGACGATGTTGGCAACCCACGTGGGATACTGAGAGACCATGAGAAAACCAGCGTCAATCTGCTTGGTGACCTCCTCTTTAATCTTCTGAACCCAATCTGGCCTCATCCGTCGGAGCTTCTGTTTCACAGGCTTGGCATCCGGGAGCAAAGGAATGTGATGTTCCACGATCTCGGGATCGATTCCGGGCATATCTCGATGAGACCATGCAAAAACGTCACTGAACTCGGTGAGCAGCTCTTTGAAGTCATGATGTTCCTCCGGGGAAAGTGTGGAGCCCACTTGAACCATTCGGGGATCATTTTCATCTTTCAGATTTATAGAAACTATTTCTTCTTTTAATGGCTGAGCATGCCTTTCGTCTTCCCTTTCGATGAAGGCACGGATTTCCTTGGGAATGTCCCCATCGAAATCTATCCCCTCATCGTCAGGGTCGACACAGTTTATATAAAGATCATTGAAATAGTCAGAAGATGCTTCGTTCATTTCACAAGCCCCTGAAGGGTCACCAAGTACAAGAGAGTCGAACTCGAAATAAAAGCTATGACGTGGAGGGCCCAGAGGCACAAACTCCGACTCAGAGCTAGACTTAGAGGACGAGACAGACTCAGACTCAGACTCAGACTCAGACTCAGACTCAGATGTATCGCCAATGCAAGTCAGGTGTGGCCTGAAAATGCAATTATTCAAAGAGCCCTCGGCTTTCACAATGAGAGAGGTGGGGTCCTCGAGGGCGTCGGGCCCGAGCATGAGCACTTCGGCTTCTTCAGCTTTCCCAGCCAAACCCACTTGGGAGAAATCCTGAAATAGCAGCTCTAGATTTCCCTGATCGATAAATCCCAGCCAGTCAGTCTTGGTCTTCAGCTGATTAAGCTTCCTCTTGAATTCTTCTTTCGCTGGTTCATCATCACTGCTTGACCAGGTGTCATCAGCGAAGATCTCAAACCCAGGCAGCAGCTCCCCGGTTTCGGAATGAACGAAAGGCTCAGCCTGCACAGCGTAAGCGGCATTTCCGACTTCACGTACGAATTTGGGACCGCTGCAGAGGGTCCGAGGTTTTCCCATATATTTCCTTCATTTGGCATCTTGGGCAGAGGCGATATACCCCAAACCAAAACGGCCCTCGTTGAAAGGAAAAGTAGGGAACTCCGGGACCCCTTGACGGCGAGAGCCCAATCCAATGCCCGGAAAGTGGGACATCCTTCTCATAATGTCCAGCGCGACAGAGCTTATGAGGAAATTCCCGTCCACATTGATGGCCATTACTATGCCAGAAGTATCGAAAGAAAAACCCCCAAGATCGACGTCTTCTTCGCCGTGTTGAATTCCCAGAACAGGAGTCCCGTCCTCCTTGAGCGGGCGGATGGCTGAATCCCCGCAGATGGTTAAAGTACCGGTGGGTAGTCCCAGAATAACCTTTTGGTGGAGGGTAGACGGTACAGCCATGATGTCGGACCGATGAAGCCATGGCCTGCCCAACAAAAGATTGAAAGTTGCAGGGATATCCACAACATGGAATTCCACGTCCATCTCAAAACCCTCAGCATCGAGTTTAAGTTTCAAGATACCTTCGACCACGCGACGGGTGCCGTCGTATGCCTTGACAGCTAGATTGGAAGGTGCCAGATCCTTCTTGGTGAGCCCCAGACGATAAGCGACCCTCAGAGGGCAGACATTGATGGCGGAACCGTTGTCAATAAGAACGGTTGGGACCCAGAGTCCTCGACACTTGACGGTGATGTGCAAGGGGCGATTGTGGTCGACTCCTTCAACTGGCAGATCCTTGTCTGTGAAGATTACAGTATGTTTGGAGGCTGGAGGGAGGATGAGGGATATCATCGCCTCTGGTGTGACATCGGCCTGGACTTCAAGGCGGGATAGAGCGTGACACAGCTTCTGACGATGCTCCTTGGATGAACAGATCAGTCCCCAGATAGAAATAGCGGCAGGAATCCGCTCAAGTTGCCGCTGAACCAGATCAGGAACCGGATTGCCGGCTGATACCTCAAGAGGTGCAGACTTTGGGAAAGAAACAGGCTCGTTCCTTTGATTAGCAGGATTGGAGGAATTCCCGGCCTGCAGATTAGCAGGCTGAAAAATCCGTCCACTCCTTGTAACATTGTGAACGTTTCCCAAAGAGGGCACGAGTCGAGGGTTTTCCTTCACATCCCAGAGATCAGCAGGGACATCTCCCAGTTTGCGCTTCCCCTTGTCAGTAGTCAGTGTAGAGACAGGCACTTTCATGTCCAAGCCCAAATCTTCAGCCAGATCCTTCATCAGTAAGGAGTCCCAAAAGCTTAAGTCTTTCACAGCAGCCACTTCAGCGACGGGCTCTGGATTCGCGATGAAAGGGACGTCCCAGAGACCAGTGTCAGCCAGGGTACGATTGACAGCCCAGACTTCATTCCCGACTTGGACGTCCACTATGTCGTTAACTTCCCACAGATTAGCGGGCGGAGCGCGGTCCGTGACCATGATACTGCAATCCCTGTTGTTGGGGTAAGGCACCTGAGGGCGCGGATTTTCTTCATCGACGATGTAGGAACAGGGGTCATGGTCAGTGTCGGGGTTAGTATCACAAACCGAATCAAAGACCGAACCAAAGAGGGACATGTGGTCTCCCAAAGCCCGTGGGTCATCCTGGACAAGTTCATCCTCTGCGTAGTGAAGCATGTAGTCCGGTGTGGCATAGCCTTGCAGAGGGTTAGGGTCGACATCCATGGGAGCAAACCAGGTCGGCTCAGGATCCCAATAATATTCCGTTTCGGGAACTGGAGGTTCGATTGGGTTGAATAGCATGTTCAAGGAGAAACCGTCCAAAGGGTCAAGCAAAGCCGCTTCATAACCGGCCAACCAGCCATCATACCAAGCTTGATCGAAGGGGACATTTCCGGGCTGTGGAGGAATCCCGTCCATTCCAAGGGTGGACCAGTCGTTGAGGAGAGGAGCGGCATAGTCCCAATGGTCTGCTATAGCCCAACAAGTGGCCTGCATGTTATTATCTGAGGGAGGCACCCAAGGCTGATAAGGATCAGGAAATGGGCCAGCGACGGTTGCATACGGGCTGTCAAGCGACGAGGCTGAGTCGATTTGCACAGCAGGGATTGACTGATGGAAAAGGGAGCTGACAGATTCCTCGGAGACAGGTGAAGCAGCTTGTGAAAGTTCCGAAGGTGCATCCGTGTCAACGACCTGGCCTTCAACCAATTGTATATAAGAAACCTCGGAAGACGGTTCGAGCGGGAAAGGCACGACGGGCCTGGGTCGATCGGTTGAGGCTATATAGTCAGTGGGGTTAAATATAGTGGAGCTAGGGTTGATATGAGTGGAGCTGAGAGATATCTGGCTGATATGAGGTACAGCGTTGTGTTTAGGGAGGGAATTGGCAATGACATTGGGTTTCTGAGGTGGCGGAGGAGTCTCCAGTGTGCCGTCGTCGATAAGATCCTGGATCGCATGACGGAGGCGAAAGCAGGAGTCAGTGAGATGACCCGCTCCTTGATGGTAAGCACAGTAAAGGTTGGCTTTGAAACCAGGTGAAGGGTTCTTGGGTAAAGGGGTTGGATCCAGGGGCTTCAGATGCCCTGACTTGACCAACTTCTCCAAGACCGAGGACAAAGGTGCCTCGATGGCGGAGAAGCTGCGAGGTTGGTTCCGAGGTCTGTTATTCTGCGGACTCTGAACTTGGTTGACATCCACGACGTGATTAGCAGCGCTGGAGGAAGCGGCATTAGTGCCGGCAGTGGCCGTGCTGGAGTAAGTCCCTGTTCCGAACAGTGCATTGGTATTTCCAGAATAAGCCCGCGGTTTTGACTTTGGGGTATGCGAAGATTCGCCTTTTGACAGAATTCCACTCTGCAGAGCGTCTTCGATGGCCAGACCGGAGTCGAAGAAAGTTTCAAAGTTAGCGGAGGCCTGAGCTAGAACCAAGTGCCTAGCATAGTCTGGTTGAAGGTTGCGGGAGATGATGCGGAGCTGGTCCTTCTCGCTTGGGCGATCGGTCATCTGTGCAGCCTTAGCTCTCCACCTTTTGACAAAGTCTGCGAAAGTCTCCTTAGCCTCCATTTTGGTGGATTCAAGTTCCCGAGTAGTCATTTTTAGCTGGGAGTTGTAATTGTACTGCGAAATAAACGCAGTCCCAATGTCTTCCCAAGTCCTTCTTTTGGCAATGTCGAGTGACAAGAACCAATGGAAAGCAGGGCCCGAGAGGGTCTGAGGAAAGAGCTGTGACATGGCCTCCGGCTCAACAGAAAGAAGTTTCATGGCGGCATGGTAGCTGTAGAGATGAGTCCTGGGGTCACCGCTCCCGTCGAACTTAGCTAAGTCTGGCATTTTGAACTTTTCGGGAAGCCTGGCATTGGGATACAGGCAAAGGCGATCCAGGTCGATCCCTCCGGCACTGATCTTTTCTGTCTTAGCAATGGATTCCTCCAGTTTGGCCATTTTGGCCATGAGTGCGACCATTTCCGGATTCGGAGCTGGTCCTTCTGGGTTTGGAGGCAATCTGCCGCCTGCGGGGTTTGCAGCGGGCCTGCGAGCTTCCCTCGGGTTCATCACTATGAGACGTCCTGCGTGAAGCGGGTCCGGAACCAAGATAGGCTGCTCCTGGTCAGACTCATCGTCCTCACCTTCTTCCTCGAGAGGGGGTGGAAGGCGAGTGTGGATGAGGTCATTCAGGCGAGCGATGTTAGTGTCGGTCTGAGCTGCCCTCTGCTGCATAGCGGTGATGCTGTCCTGGAGATTCATGAGCATGGCTTCCAGGGTAAGGGGTTCTGGTTGTGGTTGTTCCATTGTGACGGGCGTTTCAGAGCTGTTTGAGGCGGATACCGGGGTAGTCGGACGTCCTTCCTGTGAAGCCTGTGGTGAACTTGACTGAGAACCTGACTGGGATTCCGAATGCCGTGCTGCTGGAGGTGAGCGCGGAGAGTCTTCCGTGATGACTGACTGGGACCGTAACCTGACAAGCCTTTGAATCGGACTCAGATGCAGACGTTCCCAAGCGGGTTTGGCAACTGGCCTCGATACTTTCCTCGGTGGTGCAATGATTCAGATCTTTGCTTGCAAGGGAAAAGGAGGTTTAATAAGGGTCCTGCAGTAACTAAAAGACTAAAGCGGATGCAGCCAACGTCGAGAGTGTCACCCTAGACTCTAGAACCGGAAGACAAGTCTGTCTCACGACATTTCGGACACTGCTTCTAGGCCCTCAGAATTCTTTTTGAAGATGTATCCTTGTTCGGAACGAGCAGTCCTAAAGGATGTCAAAGGGAGTCTAAACCTTTGCCTGTTTTGATGTTCGGGGTCTCAAGTTTTTAAAGCCAGAACGACTCGGCATGAATATCATGATGCCATAACCAGGTTGGCGTAAGCAGCACTGTGCTATTAGCCGGGCGGTGTAAGTGACGAGGCACTTGTTACCTTTTGGTGTAAGCATCATGGTATTTTACTCCGTGGTTCTTCGTTTTCTGTTTGAAACCCTAAACAGGTATACGGGCAAAGGTGCAGAAAAGCTTCTGATTTCCTAAAGTCCCGCTGTAAAAGGATTTAAAAGATGATAACGTGCACCATTGAGGTACACGACTCCTCATCGGGCCATAACAATGTCCTACTAAGTCTGAAGACAGACTCGGAACAGATTGAGAACCTAGGAGCCATCCTAGACATGCTTCTACGCTGAACGAGATGTATGTACAGTTCATGCGATAAGGAAAGCAGTAACACGTAGGCATTTAGAGGGTTAGATGCAAGTAGATCTTAACCTGTGGGTACCTGTCCTAATTGGGAGAGTTCTAATGCTTCGTATATGCAAAAGGCTGGTTTTGGCTTGTAACAGGTTCCTCGGACTAGGGCCAAAGATATACCTCCCGTTACCCGCGTTTTTCGCAGAATAACGGTCGAACGGTAGCATGACCCATCATCGTCGGAGGTTGTCGGTCATTCGGGGTCCCCGGGCTCCGGTAAACCGTGCCGGATTGCCAAAACGATCCAACGAGGCTTATCCCACATCGATGCAAATGAGATGCTAAAATTTTGTTAAAAGTGGAAGAATCACAGAGTCGTAAAAGCGCCTTTTCAAATTTGGCTCACTTTATTTAGTCCATCTTTAGAAGAAACTACGCAAGTGAACAATCGAAAAAGCCCCAGATCAGAACGGCCGGACACGAGGTCCTGTTAAATCACCGTTCCAACCTTCGGTAGCGCGAAGCTCACCGTTTTGCCAAGCTTTTAAGGGATCGTTCCCAAGCGTATTAAATCCTAAGTGTGAATTAATATTGGTTCGATTTATCCCCAGCAGAGTCGCCACTGTGGGCAGCATGCCCTTGGAAAAAGGATTCCGTTCCTTTCGCCATTGCGGCCCTTTTTTGATAATCGAGGGAGCGCGAGCGCCGGTGGCGAGCGCTCAAAAATACAGAGTCGCCACTTGAGTTTTGAAGGTCCGACACTCAAGGAACCGTATTTCGAAGCACCTGCCGCGCTATTCGATTTGAAAAGTTAAGGAACCAGTCCGTCATAACCATATCTGGGTTCGGGAACCAGGTTATGAGAGGGGAAGGGTTTTATGGCACCCCTCTCGCCCAATCCTGAGATCGGTCTCTACTTAGGCGTTTTCATGAAAAACATTTGTGATTCTTCCTCTTTTAATTGATTTTAGCCAATTAGGGCGGGGAACAGTTAATCGGGGATTAAAACTGTAACGCTTTGCAGGATGTGATCAAATAATGGCATGGATGGATAATATTGACAAATGATAAGTGGAATGACCTCGAGACAATGATCAGATACCAAAACCAAGCCCGGGGCAGATCCGTCTTGCACGATGACCAACTTGCATGCCTGGGCAGTTCTGCATGCAAGTCAACCATCGCGCGAGACACACTGACACTCGCGCGAGTATGACATCTCACCACAGCCCCTAAATCATCCCCTTCTGGGCTCTGGAAGGACCAGTGCACACCCAGGAAGCAAACCAAGCAGTTTATGGGAAGGCTGAAAATACTAATTATTACACCATACTCCAAACAGGAGCCAAATGGGATAAAATGCAACCCCTAAACAGTGGGGGTATCAAAACAGAGGCCAAGGGCCTAGTTGCCCATACAAGGGCCACTCATGGAACTCAGAGGACTGTCGCGCGATAGAGAGTGACTCTCGCGCGACACTCCTGACTGGACTTCCAGGAATTGCTTTGCATGCTTGAGGTCCTGAGACAGATTCAGGGGACCCCAAAGGCATTCCAAACTATTTAAAGCAAATAAACAAGCTACTGTATTTTGTTTTGCATGCATAACAGTGACCTAAAAATCAAGGTAAGACACAATAAACATAAATATACTGCAAAACAGAAAAGGGGTAGCTTCCCTTCCCCACAAGGTCCATTCTCTTGCTGACACAAGTGTCGCGCGAGTATGGGGGACCATCGCGCGAGGGTTTTATAGCCACGAATTCTTGTAACTCTGCTGGCTTTAGGACCAGGGCATGGTATTGATTACCAGCCTTGGCCCTGTCAGCCCCCCTCAGGGATCAAAATAGAAACTTGTTAAATGTTATACCTTTGCTTGGAAAGGGTTTGAGAGTAGATGAGATTGATTGATGGAGCCTTGATACCAAGTATGTATGAACACACTAGGTTGGAGATTAGGAGGTGGTTTTGGGGTTAGTGACTTTGTGCTAGCTAGTATAGGACTTGAGAATTAACCAAAGAACTTCTTAGTTAATTCTTGGAACCCTTAACATGGAAGACCAATGGGGGTATTTATAGGGGGAGATTAAGGCTTGGTTAGGGGCCAAACAAGCCCTTAGGACCAGCCACCAAGGCTGGTCACAACTTGGTTGTGAGGCTAGCCAACAAGGTGAGAGAGTGGGTGGGAGTTTG
This sequence comes from Rhododendron henanense subsp. lingbaoense, assembly GCA_020567845.1. Taxonomy (NCBI): domain Eukaryota; kingdom Viridiplantae; phylum Streptophyta; class Magnoliopsida; order Ericales; family Ericaceae; genus Rhododendron; species Rhododendron henanense. The sequence goes on from CM036312.1 coordinate 34,509,078, forward strand.
CATGGGGCTAGGACCTGCCAGCACGTCGTTCAGCTGAGGAGAACGGGGTTCCAGCCCATGGGAACCCATGTGCCAAGCAATCATCACCAGTCCAGCTGGATTCTGTGAAAGGGACAGGAGGGAACCATCGCGCGAGGGTCAAGGAGTGTCGCGCGAGGGTCAAACAGTCAACAGTTTGACTTTGACTACACGTGGCAGGCTGAGTATCGCGCGAGGGACAAGAAGGCTCGCGCGAGGGTCAACTCTAGTCTTAGGGTTTGACTGAAGGTTTCAGAAGGGTTTGAAAGGTTTCGAGTAGGGTTCTAAGCGTTCCAAGCCTAATCCATTCCCGATCCAAGCTCTGCTTGATCCGATTTCATCATCGGGGAAACAAGAAAATCGTAAAAAATAAGTAAAACGATTGGGAGACCCAGATTGGGGTGTCTACAGACGGAAGCTCCGGGTTGCTTTCTGTTGGGAGAGGCCTCGCCACCGACTCCTTTCACTCCATTCCCTGCACCTCAGAAACTCGTTCAAGTCAAGACAGAACCTCTCGATATGGCTGAAACTCCACCTCCGACCCTTGCTGATGTTCTTGCCGATATTCAACGCAATCTAGCCATCATGCAGGAGAGGGCTGATCAAGCTGATGCCTCTACAGCCAACATTCGCGCCCTAATTGAAGAGAGACTTCCTCTAGTAGCTGCAGCTGGAGGAGGCAGCGGAAGGGAAGAGCGCGAACCCGTGATTGAGGAGAACCTTCAGGGTGAAAATCCTGCTCCAAACCCGGAAATGGCTGCCCTGATTGCCAAGATGGCAAAACTCGAGGAAACCGTCTCTAAGGCTGAGAAGATAAGCACTGGTGGTTTGGACATGGACCGTCTCTGCCCGTTTCCAAACGCTAGGTTGCCTGAAAGGTTCAAGATGCCCGACTTTGCGAAGTTTGACGGTACTGGGGATCCCAAGACTCATTTGCTGGCATACCATAGCGCAATGAAACTACATGGGATTGAAGAAGAAACCATGGCACAACTTTTCCCTCAAACTCTTGCTGGTCCTGCCTTTCAATGGTTTCTGTCTCTGGACCTCTCCAAAAGGAAAACTTGGGTCGACATTGGGGCCGCTTTCAACGCCCAATACAGTTACAACGTCCAACTCAAAATGACCACCCGAGAGTTGGAGTCGACCAAGATGGGCACAAAGGAGTCCTTTGCGGATTTTATCCAGCGATGGAGAGCCAAGGCAGCCCTAATGACGGACCGCTCAAGTGAGAAGGACCAGATCCGCTTCATCTCCCGCAATCTGCAGCCAGATTTTGCCAAGAACCTCGTACTAGTCCAAGGCGCAAACTGGGAAACCTTTTTTGATTCCGGCCTCGCCATTGAAGAAGCTCTCCAAACTGGGGTCATCCCGAGAACCGAATATGCTCCTGCTACCTCAAAGTCGAAAGCTAAGGCCCGTGCTTACACCAGAAGCAGTACTGCTCTCTTTGGCAGTAGCAACTACGCCAACGCTGCTACTGCTAGCAATACCGCCACAATCCAAAGCTCCAACCACATAGCCGACTTCAATCAAGTGCAGACCTCTCAACGACCCCGGAACCGCAGTCAACCCCGTACCTTCGCCAACTTTGAAGCACCTCTTTCTGCTGTCCTCAAAAAGCTGGCCAAGTCTGGTCATCTCAGGCCTCTCACTCCAACCCCACTTCCCCAAAATCCACCTCCTAGCCACAACCCTAACGTCTTCTGCGCTTACCACCAGATGCCTGGTCACCACACCGACTCTTGCTATCGCCTCCGTCATGCGATACAAGACTTGGTGGACAATGGAACTCTCCCAAACCCACCTTCCAAACCTAACGTTATCTCCAACTCTCTCCCGAAGCACCACAATCAAGTTAACCACATATCTCTCAGCTCCACCATAATCTCTCCAAGCTCCACCATATTTAACCCCACTGACCATATAACCTCAGATGAACACCCAAGACCCGTCGTGGCGCTCCCGACCGATCTCAATGTCAATATGCTGTCAGTCAGCTGGGAAATTGAAGACAAGATGAGAGAGTGGGCGGAGCTAGGCAACGACTGGAATGAGCGATACCATTTGGGTTTCCCTGCACCTCCACAGATTGATCAGGCGTGGATTGACCAATTGGAAGAAGAGTGGAATGCAGCGCAGTCCGACCCGCTCGATGGCCTCTCTCTGTTCATGCTTTACTATCAGGCCAGCCGATCCCGAGGAGGAGGAATACGTATGGGACCCACAGCCTGACGCTGCACAGCTATCTTGGGATCAGAACTTCCACATGGAATGGACGAGAACCGGTGAAGACATAGATGACAAATACCTGGACTACTACATCGAAGGGGAGATCATTCCCGACGAGAGCCGCCAACTCGGAGATCTATTTTCTTTGGCAAACAAGGTCTCTGATGCTCTCCACTTGTGCACCGATCTAGGATGCGATCCAACTGTCAATATCGTGCCGGCGGAGCAGCCGCGCCCACACATAGCTCCGGACATTGAATGCAGTATCATGACTTTGGATGCGGTGCCTGACGATCTATGGGAGGTAGATGAGATTGTCGACCTCAACACAAATCCGCTGCCTGCTGACTTCTGGGATGAGGATAAGGTAGTTGACATACACATGGGCAACGAGGTCTGGACAGTCAACTCTGCTCTGGTGGATGTTGGTTTCTGGGACACGCCATTTGTGACTAACCGGGGGCGCCATTTGAAGAGGCCGCTGCGCAAGATCCGTCTTTCTGGGAGGGGTTGGTAATGAAGGATTTGGAACAGGATTTGGCTCTGGGGCAAGATTCGTCTGCAACTGTGGCAGCAACTGACAAAGGGAAGCGCAAGATGGACGACATACCTGCAGACTTCTGGGACTTCAACGACGCAACCTCTTGGTGGGACATCGCCAATGTTACAAGGAGCGGTCGAGTTTTTCCGCCCTCTAACTTGCAGGCTGGGAGCTCATCCAATCCTCCTATTTTGCAACCCGCCAATCCGGCTGTCCAAAGGGGCGCTCCGAACATCCTTGGTGGAGTCCCAGAAGAGGACGTAATTTAGAAACAACTTGAGAGGATCTCTGCGGCTGTATCAATCTGGGGCTTAATCGCATCGTCAAAGGAGCATCGTGACAAGCTGGCTGCGGCCCTCGCCCGACTCAAGGTACCGACTGACATCACTCCCAAGGCGATGATCGCCCTCATCCTACCGTTGCTCTCCAAACACTCTGTTACCTTCACCGAGAGGGACCTGCCTGTCGAAGGGACCGATCATAACCGCCCATTACACATCACCGTCAAATGCAAGGGGCTTTGGGTTCCGACCGTGCTCATCGATAATGGCTCCGCCATTAATGTCTGTCCACTAAGTGTCGCTTACCGTTTGGGGATCGCGAAGAAGGATTTTGCGCCATCTAATTTGGCCGTCAAAGCCTATGATAGCACCCGCCGCGTTGTGGAAGGGACCATTGTACTCAAGCTCGATGCTGAGGGCTTTGAGATGGAGGTGGAATTCCATGTAGTTGACATCCCTGCCACCTTCAATCTGCTACTGGGCAGGCCATGGCTGCATAGATCAGACATCATGGCAGTACCTTCAACTCTGCACCAAAAGGTCATGCTGGGGCTTCCAACTGGGACTCTCACTATTTGCGGGGACTCTGGGATCCGCCCGCTTAAAGACGACGAGCCTGTCTTAGGAATCGCACATGGGGAAAAAGACTCAGACTTTGGAGGGTTTTCATTCGACACCGCAGGCTCAGTCCTTGCCATCGCCGTGGACGACGACTTCCTCATCAGCTCCGCCGCCATCGACATCATGAGAAGGATGGGCCACATGCCCGGTTTCGGACTTAGGATAAACCAGCAGGGGGTCGCTAAGTTCCCTACCTTTCCCTTTTCCGAAGGCCGATTTGGTTTGGGATACACACCTCCCGCCAAAAAGGCCAAAAAGGGGAAAGGTACGGAAAAACCTCGAACCCGTTATGGTAACCCTGACAGCCAATTCATCCGTGAGGGAGGGAGCATTGTTTATGAAGGTCAAACCGAGCCGTTCTGGGATCCGGAGACTGGCACCTGGCTACCGGGATTCGAGATTTTTGCTGCAGACACCTGGTCCGACAGTGAGGAGGAGATAGCCAAGGAAAGACTGGCTGAAGAAGAATTCAAGAGGCAGCTGGCCCAGGTTAAGGAAGAGACTGACTGGCTGCAGGCAATTGATCAAGAGGACTTGGAGATGCTGTTCTCCCAAGTAGGTTTGGTTGGCAAGGAAGAAGAGGCTGAAGTGCTGATGCTTGGGCCCGACTCTCCGGACATGCTCGAAGATCCAACCTCCCTCATTGTGGAAGCCAAGGGTAGTATAAATAATTGCATTTTCACTCCGTGTCTGACATGCATTGACGATGTATCTGAGTCTGACACAGAGTCTGTCAAGTCTAGGTCTAGCTTAGAGTCGGAGTTTGTGCCTCTTGGCCCTCCATGTCATAGCTTCTACTTCGAGTTTGAGTCCACTGTACTTGGCAACCCGCTGGGGTTTTATGAAATGCATGATCCTACTTCTGACTACTTTGCTGACTTTTATATAAACTGTGTTGACCCCGACGATGAAGGAACAGACTTCGATGGGGACATCCCCGCTGAGTTGCATTCCCTCATTGAAAGGGAAGACGAAAGGCATGCTCAGCCTCTAAAAGAAGAAGTAATTTCTGTAAATTTGAAAGATGAGGATAACCCCCGAATGATGCAAATTGGTTCAACTCTGTCCCCCGAGGATCGTACTGCACTGATTGATTTGCTCAAAGAATACTTCGAGGTCTTCGCGTGGTCCCACAAAGACATGCCCGGTATCGATCCTGAAATCGTGCAGCACCGAATTCCGCTGGCACCAGGGGCTGTTCCAGTCAAACAGAAACTCCGCCGGATGAGGCCGGATTGGGTTGAGAAGATCAAGAGGAGGTCACCAAGCAGATTGATGCCGGGTTCCTAAGGGTTGCTGAATATCCGAAGTGGGTGGCCAACATCGTGCCGGTCCCTAAGAAAGATGGAAGAATCCGAGTCTGCGTCGACTTTAGGGACTTGAACAAAGCAAGCCCCAAAGATAGTTTTCCCTTGCCTCACATTGATGTGCTCGTGGACAACACGGCGGGGCATGCTTTACTCTCTTTTGTCGACGGATTCTCAGGGTACAACCAGATCTTTGTGGCGCCAGAGGATCAAGAGAAGACAACCTTTGTCACCGAGTGGGGTACTTACTGCTATGTGATGATGCCATTTAGGCTGAAGAATGCCGGTTGCACCTTCCAGCGGGCCCAGACCACTTTATTGCATGATTTCATCCACAAGACGGTGGAGGTCTACGTCGACGACATGATTGTCAAGGCGAAGGAAAAGGAGGATTTCATCCCGGCACTCAGGCAGTTTCTCGAGAGGCTCCGCAAATACAACGTACGTCTTAATCCACAGAAATGCACATTTGGGGTCACTGCAGGCAAGATGTTGGGGTTCCTGATCACCGCAAGAGGGATTGAGGTCGATCCATCTAAGATTATAGCAATTCTCGAAATTGAACCACCACAGTCGGAAAAGGGAGTGCGAAGCTTTCTGGATAAAGTTCAGTTTATCAGCCGGTTCATAGCCAAGCTAACACTGACTTGCGAACCGCTGTTCTGTTTGCTCAAGAAGGACGTTCGCTTCGAATGGACGGAGAAGTGCCAAGCTGCTTTTGAATCAATCAAGGCGTATCTGAGGAATCCGCCAGTCTTAATGCCGCCTACACCTGGTCGACCGCTGATCCTGTACTTATCCGTTACCCCGACAGCTATGGGATGTTTGCTAGCACAGGAAGGAGATAAAGGAGTCGAGAAAGCCATTTACTACCTGAGCAAGAAGATGGTAGGGAGCGAGGAACGTTATACCCCTCTGGAGAAGACATGTTGGGCGCTAGTTTGGGCTACCAAAAAGCTTAGACACTACATGCTAGCCTATTCGGTGAAGCTGATTTCTCGGATGGATCCTATCAAGTATCTGTTCGAGAAGCCAGCGCTCACCCATAAGCTAGCACGTTGGTTGCTTCTGCTGGCTGAGTTTGATCTCCAATATGTCACAAGGAAATCCGTGAAAGGCCATGCTGTGGCAGAATTCTTGGCCGACCACCCAATTGATGGACCGGAGGATGTGGATTTCAATTTCCCGGACGAGGATGTGTTAACAGTTGTCGAGGAAGTTTGGACGCTCTATTTTGACGGGGCCGCTAATCAAAGAGGTTTTGGAGTTGGCACTACAACAAATAAGGCCTATTATAGCATTTGTTTACAGCGTTTTCCCGGCCACGCTATAGTAGGTGGGCTTCCGTTCCTTTGCTTTCAACTTCAATAGCGTTTCATTAAAACCCCTAATCTATAGCGTTTTCTTCTCTGTTCCATAGCGTTCCAGAACGCGAAAAAAAAGGCGCCTAATGCTTTCTTCACTCCCGCTCTGATATTTCCCCAAATATTTCTAATTTTCCCTTCTCATCTGCGGAAAAAAGTTGCGTAGAATTACTTCTCCCTGTTTCCCTTCTCATCTGCGTACTCAGGTAACCCAATCGCTTATTCCAATTGTTCCACGAAAATCATAGGCGCCAGATCTGTTAATAATTTTGTGCGACTGGTTCTAGGGTTCTCAAGCTGTGTGTGCTGCTGTTGCTGCTTGCTAATGGATCGATTTTGGGTATTCTAGGGTTTCACTCGTGAGCACCAGGTTTGTTATTCTCTCTCTCTCTCTCTCTCAAACAGCAGATTGAACCTCGTTGTATGAAAAGAAAACGAAGAAAAAACACAAACAAGTTTGAGATTGAGAAGCTTTCAACATGCACAACCCTAGCCACTTCAAAAACGAAAATTTTGAATATTTGATGACATATATGTACGATTAAGATGTGACTTAATCAAAAAAAAATGTACGATTAAGCATTTTGAAGGTTTGAGTTTTGGGGTTTGTGATTCTGCATTGTTTATTGGAAATTAGGGCTTTTTTTTGGTCTATGCGCTTTAAAAGTTTTACTTAGTTTAAATCTCTATTTTATATACGTACTTTGCAGAGAATATACCAGATTTTAGTTTAAATAATGTGATTTACCCTAGGTTTGATGAAACAACTATAAAGAAATAGTTTGAAGTGGTCCACTGGTTGTGTTTTAATGTCTGGGTTCTAGTGTCCCAAATCATTTGAGTTAATATTATATGCTTATCGATGTCAGTGTATATTTGGTTTGTTTTTGTGAGTGTATCCATTAACTTATGTTTCCTTACTAATCTCCTAACCTTAAACGTTGTGCTGCCTCTTCATTCTGCAGTCGGAGAAGAATCAAAGCCATATTCGGAAATATTGCACCAGTAGAAACGAAAATCCATTTGGAAAGTTCTCACCAGGTTTGAATTGATTTTTGCGTTTCATTCTTGCCCAAATATAAGGCTTGGGCTTTACTTTTTCGCGGTATTGGTCTTCTTTCGGAGAAGACATTTGGGCCTTATTCATTCCAAACTACTCGCTATTTGTCTCAAAATTCGATATCCGGAAGTCCTAGTGTATCTTGTTCTCTTTCTTGAATGTGTTAAGATTGAGCATATTGGTTGCACTTGTTAACAGATTAAAACTTCAGAAATTAGCCTATTCAAGTTTGGGGGTTAGTTCAGTATGAAGAAAAAGTAGGACTAACCTTTCCTACCTGCTACTAGGTCTCTCATCCTCTTTATAGGCAGGAGCCTTGTACAGAATTGCATTCTTTGTTCTGGCATTCACCAAGTTGAGTCCTAAATAAAAAAAAAGTTGGACAAAAAGAAACAAAATGATAGATAAATCGTGTTTTGTTAACTGGAGCACAGATGCTTACAAGAGACCAGAACTTCCTGGAACAAAAGCTATCTAATTTCTATTGTTTCTGTTGTATTTCCTTTTTGTGCAGTTTTTTTAGAATTTGGGTTAGGATAAATTGGACTTCTCTCTCCCTACTAGCATAAGGTTGAATCATAGAGAACACAAATATTGAACAGGAAAAAGGATAGGTAAAACAACATGTAGGTGTTGGCTTTATGAGTGGTTAAAACAGCTTGGTTTGGAGCATGGAGCAATAGTTAGGCAAGAACGGTAGAAGTGTAGGATTTTCTAGGGTCTGATGAGTACCCGGCAACATCGACATAGGCTGGTTTTGTTGCCCTTGTGTTGTAGAGTTCAATTGTCGAAAGAAGAAGCTTGGGGGTTGTAATTCAGTTTTTTGGGGTTGGGAATCAGACTTAATTCTAGAGTTACCAGGCTTTACAAGAGCATAAAGGTAATAAGAAAAAAGGAGTGGAGAAGAGTCAAGCAAGTTATGTCTATTTCAAAAGTGTCACACCTATGGGTAAGGTCATAGTCCTATAGAGGCCTAAAACCTCTAGACAGTTGTCTGGATGATCTCCCACTAAAGATATTGCAGAATGTGTAGACGTGGAGCTTAAATCAATAGCAAGATGACTGTAGGATGGCAGTGATCTAATTAACTTGGGAGCTTAAATCAATTGCATTCTTTACTTTAGATTTGCATTCTTTACCTTAACCTACATGTAATCATATGTTAGATGTCCTAGAATATTGATTCTTGCCGAAATACAAGGCTTGGGCTTTACTTTAATAGCGGTATAGCTGGTTGGGTGATGGAGTCTGAATATTGATTCTTATAGTGATGATGTTTTTCTTTCCATATTTTATTGGTTTGGGACTGGACTTAATATTCTTTTATGATGAAAAGAGTGGACTCGTTCAAGAGGCAAGCCCTTAGAATTAAAGTGAATCTTCTAAAGGGCCTTGAAGTTCTATGGAAGCCTCTTTTCTTGATAATGTTGTAAATTTGTGGCAGCCAAATACACTTACACACGTAGGGAGAGAAATGAGGATCGCGACAAGTCACTATTTGTAATTTCTATAGACACTTATGATAAAAATTGGCTCACTTGACTCATACATATCATATTTCATCTCGCTTTACTCTATATCCACTATACTCCTCACTATGTACAAATGACTGAATTGCACAGGGTGTAGTTGAACCTACCCATATACACATACATCGCTTGCATTACTCCTAACCTATGTTCGTAACTCTCCATCTGCATACAAGAGCCCTAGGAGTACATGAATGCTTCCACAAGAGTCTTTGGTTTCTACATGTCTGATTTTGTTTTGTATTTTCCTTATGCATAGTGGATCTTGATGGTTCCCTCTCTGTTACCTTCCATTCTAATGCTCCGATCTACTTTTCAGACTCGGCAACTTATCGATCCAAATTTGTACTGGTTTGCAATTCCCAATATTGGATCACTACTCAAGGGCTTGCCTCAGGTAAATGATTGCTTGTGGATTTTCTTACACATGTTGAGCGGTCATTTAGGGGCCTTAGCTGGGGATTGGTCAAGCTTTTAGCTTTTGTACCCACAGAGAAAATCACTAACCTTAGAAAATGCCCTTTGTGGGTCAGGGCCACTTACCTTTTCTTTTGATTGTTCATGTATCTACGTGTCTGGTGCTGATAAATGGTCTAACATGACTACCTTGGGGGAGGTAATGTATAACTAGCATGTGGGCAGTTATTACCAAACAAACAGGTGGGAGTATAAGACAAAATGTCCAGAAAACTTTGTAACAAATTCTAGTTAGCTGTTCCTTGCATAGAAGAAGTGTCACTGATTGATGTACAAACCTGCAGGTGTTTTCTCAAAACCATTGAGACACCTAGTGGTTTAGTTGTTCAGGTCGTAAAGGATTAGCCCAGATGGGATCACCCAATCGTATTGAATAAGAGGCTGCCCAATTCTGTCAACTTGAAGATTTCTCATGTCCCTGAAGAATCAGTGGTTTTGCAATCTTTGGTTTTGGAATACCACTAACAGAGTATTGTTAGTTTAGTTCGTTATAATCGCGATTGTTATATGATGCTTTTCATAGGTTTAGTTCCGGAAAACCCCATATGCAACTCCTATGACAATTTCGCTTTACCACCACATCCTGCAATATTTCACAGGTTTAGAGAATTGTTTGAAAGCAATTTTTAAGTTGTATCCTCAAGGCTCCTCATATTTTTCACTTGTATAATGTGGAACATAACTTTAGATCTCTTTGTATGTCATAGAATCTCTTAGACGATAATGAATCTTTGCGCTTTACTTCTTATAGCCTGTGTAACTGGGCTGCCTCCTTTTAGTTGTCCGCAGACTGCCACTTTTAAGTGAGTTTGTGAAGAAAATGTATCGCAATTTACTTTGGAACTGGCAGAATCCTCTATTCTCCACGGCAATACCTTTTCTGTTTGGTTGACCTTTTTAATTTTTAGCAAATCCAATTGTCCATTTCATGTAACAGTTGCCATTATCAGCTTGAATTTTTCAAAATTATATGTATATCTATGTAGGTATATATCGTATCATGGCACTTTTCCCCAAGTATGTGCTTCCAAAATAATCTTGTTGGCTTGTTTGCAGTGCTTTGGTTTATTTCGTCACTGATATGAACAGTAATGGTGCACTTACGATGTAGGTCATATTTTGATATCCATCTGAGAGTTCAATAGCTTCTAAAATGAAACCAAGAACCAATGGGGTGCCTAGAGCCCAGAGTTCCAAAGGTTTCCAGGGGGAGGGGCCAAATTGGATGCTCATAGCTGGTGGTGCCCTGTTAAGTACGTTGTCAATGCGATTGGGTTACAAGCTGAAACAGGTGCTTGATGCAAAGCAACCAGAGAATACTTGCGGTGGTTTGAAAGGTTTCAAAGAGTTGAATATTATCTTGTTGTCTTCTTTACATTGTACCTCTTAATTTTCACGGTTGGTGACAATGCAGGGAATGGGAGATTTACAAAGAGAAAGAAGTCAGGGGATTGCCACTCGCATTCAAATGCATATTGCTATACCCAAGATGAGAGTGGCTGCTTCAATTACATTTCAGGTTGGAAACTTCTTAGGTCCTTTCTTCAAATTTTCAGAGAGAGCTTAGTTGGATGTAGGATAGCGCCATGGGACTTTTGAGAATGCTTAAGCCTGAGGATTACTTGCCTTTCATTTAGTCCAAGCTAAGAAGCACGGATACGGGACACAGACATGATACGATCGGATACGTACGGAGAGTATCCGAGCTCACCTTTGAAGAATCTGAAATAAGATGCTTGTAGACACCTCCCAAGCGGGGCATCGCCATACAGATTGATCACGTTGTGTTTGCTTGATTGGTTGCTCACTTCATAAACCAAAATCATGGACATTCCCATGGCTAGGAACATCGCCACATGATAACGGTTATCATCAAATAGAGTCGCCACCCAGTTTATTAAAACTGGGAAAATAGATAGAGATTCTGGATTCGGGAGCCAAAAGTACAGTAAGGGGAAGGTGTTAGGCACCCCTCTCTGCCCAGTCGTGAGACTGGCCCATAATCATTCAGCATAAGACGTATAGATGCTTTGTCTAATTCTAACACATAGTCTGTTTAATTATTCCTTTAAACAGTAAGCAAAGTGAGCCAGTGCGATAATTGAAGCATGCATCAGAAAGCAAATGAAACAACATAATGTCCCAGGGAGATGGATCTCGCGGCCGGTGAATAGATGTCACGGCCGAGAGATCCCCCTGGTTTGATGTACCGGCCGAGGGATCGAAGCCCCGGTCGGTGTTCTTCCTCACACCAGACAGAAAAGTTTAGCGAATGATTTAAATGCTATAGTTAGCCATAAATGCGATAAGTAAAACAAACCAGAGGCCGTTGGGCCTCACCACCTTGATCCTTCAGTTGCTTGATTGCTTCGGATTGAGCGTGATTGATTGATTGCTTGATCGAGAACCCTAGGGTTAGGGTTTGAACTTCGGGGTTTGATCGCCGGATTGACGGCTGCCTTCAGAAGGTTAGGGCTTTTGAAGTATGGGATTGAGGGAGTATTTCTGCAGAGTTTCGAGGTTTGATTGAGTGTGTAGGTATCTCAATTTCTGTGTGTTAATTCGGAACCCAAAGGCCCCTTTATATAGGCATAGGGATGACTCACTCCGGCCAATCAAATCACGAGATGGCAATTGCAATTGCAATGCATCTCAAACTCTACGTCGTGATCTCCGAACGTAGCCCGAACGCATCGGAAAGGTAGTGTAGTTGGATCAAACCAAACGTCTGACAGAACTTTCGAGAGTCTGGAAAAAGGTCGATCTGGCGGCCGAGCAAAGGAAGTCACGGCCGTGGAAAGGATGTCTCGGCCGAAGGATAGATCTTGCGGCCGAGGGATTGATCTCTCAGGGAGATTTTGCTGGCAACAGGTTGCTCGGGCGAGGGTTTGATGTTATGGCCGTTGGATCGATATTACGGCCGTCAGATGGATTCTCTTAGGCTTCTGTATTTCTGTCTGAAAGGCTGTATGGCTCTGAATTGGGTCCTCTAAGTGGTCAAAGTTCTCACCGAAAGTCCTAAGGTCCTCAAGGAAGCAATCATCAATCATTGTATCCATTTCATCATCGGGATTGTCCCAAGGTGGGACTTGAAATAATCGTTAGGCCAAATTGGGGTGTCTACAGATGCCCCTCTTTGACTGAACTCAGACGGATCGCGAGACATGTTTGAGTAAGAGTCAAAGCTGTAAAAAGCAACTCAATTTGGTCCAACCACTATTCCAAGGGTTTTCGAAAAAGGTTTTGTTATGGTCGGGCCGGGAGGCTGCCTACGTATTCCACAAGGGAAATTCAGACCAATCGTAGTTCGGGCAATAAAGAAAAGCAAAAAGTTTGGAGGGTTAGAGACAGAAGAAGTACCTTAGGGCTTAAAAAGCCGTAGTGTGACGTACCTAGACTGAGCCAGGGTTTTGGCGAAGAGTAGTTGAAGGAGCGCGGGGCTGCCGGGGAAACTTTTGCGGAGAGCTTCCTTAGTATTTTGGGGTAGATCAGTACACTGCAGGTGCGTTTGCTTTTCTTGATCATCCTTACTTTGACTGAAAGGAGCTCGGTAGAGTAGCCTATCCTTGCGAATGAGCTGTAAGGAATTGATGTAATGGGGTGGAATCCAAATCATCTACTGGGGATGAATTGGACGCCGGTTTGTTTTTGAGATGTGGGGGGCGCAGAGCCAGTATCTAGAGCACGGAGCTTTGGAGATGAAGGAACCGAGGCACGGAGCCGGTTGTAGTCATGAGGCGAGAGCCTGGAGAGTGATGGAATTGAGGCGTGGAGCCTGCTGCAATCTTGAGGCGAAGGCCTGAGGTGATTGGATTGATGAGACCGAAGCGCGGAGCTGGTGTGATCATAAGGCGAGAGCCTGTGGTGATTGCTAAGGACCGAAGCGCGGAGCTGGTGTTGATCATAAGGCGAGAGCCTGAGGTGACTAGATTGAGGCATGGAGCCTGCTGTGGTTGTGAGGCGAAAGCCTGAAGTGAGCTTAGAGCTTGATGGGACCGAAGCGCGGAGCTGGTATTGATCAGGATGAGAGCCTGTGGTGTCAGAGCTTTGAGCTTGACGTGATGAACCGAAGCGCGGAGCTGGTGTAAGGCAAGAGCCTGAGGTGAAGGAACTGAGGCGTGGAGCCTGAGGTGAATAGATTGAGGCGTGGAGCCTGCTGCAGTCTTGAGGCAAGGGCCTGAGTTGTCGGAGCTTAGAGCTTGACGTGATTTGAACCGAAGCGTAGAGCTGATTGCATTCTGATGGTCTGTGCACGGAGCTTTTCCATCATAAGTGTTGGCGTGGAGCCAAAAGATCGAGGCGTTGGGCCGATCAATAAAACCGAGGCACGGAGCCGGTTGATTGCAGGGATGACCTGTTTCATGAGAGATATGCCAAGTGTATATGTGTGATGATGGTTGTTAGATGTGAACAGATATGATGCAGACTCGATGTGAAAATGTTGATGCAAATGTGCACGGGCCCGTGCGTGTGTGTTTGTTCTTAAGCTTAGAGCTTCTATCAAGTTCCGGACTTGAGCATTCAGAGCGTAGAGCTCGAGCATTCGGACGGCAGAATCCAAGCATTCAAAGTACAGGCTTTGAGCGTCCAGTACACAGTGGTTGGGCATCCAAGCGTAGAGCTTGAGCATTCAAGTGTATGACTTGAGCATCCAGTACACAGTGGTTGGGCATCCAAGCGTAGAGCTTGAGCATTCAAAAATGTTAGATTTTTGAGCATTCAGGCGTAGAGCCTGAGAATAAATGTCTTGATTGCTGGGACGGCTTAGAGCCTGTTGCTTGTTTACGGCTTCGAGCCAGTTGAGATAATGGGCCTTGAGCCGCTGAGTTGGGTGATTATAGGCATAGAGCCTGTTGAGATGGTAAATACAGGCTTCGAGCCTATCGAAGTAATGGGCTGGGAGCCGCTGAGGTGGTAGATATAGGCTTCGAGCCTGTCGAGATGATGGGCTTCGAGCCGCTGAGGTGATAGACATAGGCTTCGAGCCTGTTAAGAGCTTGATTGTGTACGGCTTCGAGCCAGTTTGAGACAATGGACTTGGAGCCGCTAAGTTGAGTGATTACAGGCGTAGAACCTGTTGCCGTGATAGCGAGCATAGAGCTGCTGAGATAAAGGGCTTCGAGCCGCTGGGATTGCTTGTTTACGGCTTTGAGCCAGTTGAGATAGCGGGCTCGGAGCCGCTGAGTTGTGTAGAGACGATGGGCACAGGGCCGCTGAATTGATACGGGCGTAGAGCCGCTATGATAAAGGGCTTCGAGCCGCTGGGTGATAGTAGACGTAGGCTTCACGCCTGTTGAGGTAATGGGCTTCGAGCCGCTGAGTTGATTGTATAAGCATAGAGCCGCTGAGTGAGTTGATATGGGCGTAGAGCCCGTCAATAATGGGCTTAGAGCCGCTAAGATGGTTGTCATGGCTTCGAGCCAGTTAAGAGCTTGATTGTGTATGGCTGCTGGGAATGGCAAGCGTAGAGCTGCTGATGGTGATTGGGCGTAGAGCCTGTTGAAGTCATGGGCGCAGAGCTGCTGAGATTAATGGCTTTGAGCCTGCTGTACTGAGGGCTTAGAGCCGCTGAGACGATAGATACAGGCTTTGAGCCCGTTGGAGTAATGGGCCTCGAGCCGCTGAGCTGGCAGGTGTAGAGTTGCTGGGTGTTTCAGCTTGCTTTGGCCAGCAGTTTGTGGAGAGAGGGCTTCGATGCTTGGGCATGCCCCCAAGGCTGGTTTTGATTACGTTGCATTGGCTTGGGGATGCCCCCAAGGCTACTTGGTTGGTTGGGGACTTAGAAGTCTGTAGTGGCCTGAGTTAGTGTACTGAGCAAAATCTGCTGCTGCTGAGGGAAATTGATTAAGGGGCCAGGAGATCGATCTCTCGGCCGAAGAATTGATGTCTCGGCCGAGGAATAGATGTCTCGGCCGTGAGAACGCCAAAAGCCAGGAAATCGATTTAAGTTTAGTTAAATCGATCTTACGGCCCATTTAATCCTTTTTTCTCCTTCTTTCCCATTCTCCTCCGTTCCTCTCGCCTGACGACCACCGTACGTCGCCGCCCTCCACTACCGTCGGCCACCATCTTCTCCGGCGACCATCCTCTCCGACCACCGCCGTCATTGCCGTCGCTGCCGGCTTTGGGGTTTTCTCAAAACCGTTGGTTTTCTTGGCTTGGACGTAATGGCTACGTCATCTTTGGGTGTTGCGGGTTCGTCCTCGCATCCTCCATGTAGATGCGAGCACCCGTCTTCTGACGAGGAGGCGATTGAGGAGCCCGGTTTGTTTGATCCTGCTACCTACGCTCTTCCTTCGCGTAGGCTGGGTTACGGCGGTTTCCTGCAGTACCATCCTCCAGTTGGTGGCCCAGGGGCCGAGATAGTTCGCAGAGAGCCTGAGCATCATCTGAGCGTTCTGAACGTACCGGTGAGTTTCCTAAAAAAGTAAAAAGTTTACTTTAGTTCAGAGTTTCGGAAATCTTCGTATTTAGAATAAATTTTTTTGCTTGCGGGACGAAAATCCCTTTTGGCTAGGAGCGTGAATGTGAGGAACCCATGTTCGGGTTGAATTTATTTTAAGGAAACTAAAATAACTATGCCCCCTATCTAGGCAATGCATGCTTTTAGATGTTAATTTGACGCCCCTTAGCATTTTCTTTGTTTATGCAATCATGAGATTAACTCCCTTTTGTCTTTGGCAGAGAAACAGGAGGCTGGAAGCTCGCGGTGGAGGCAAGGAGGTGCATAGATGGTTCTTGAAGCTGCCAGAGCAGGCTCGGGAATTAGTACGTGCTGCAGGCTTCGAGACATTCATCCTAGGTCTGATGACCTCGCTGGTTGAGAGGTGGTGGGATACCACCAATACCTTCCACTTCCCTGCTGCTGGCGAGATGACTATCACTCCGGGCGACTTTTCTTTGTTGACTGGCTTGCGGATAGGCGAAGTGGCCCTTCGAGTTGACCCTCGGCTTTGGGAGCGAGACGGTGCTTTGAGGTGGTTTCTGGGCAAGGTGCCCCCTGTCCGTTCTCGGGGTCACATTGATCTTGCTTGGCTGAGCAGATCCTTCACGCAGGCTGATATCTTGACCCAGGTGAGCGTCGAGCAGTTGACACGGGCCTTCCTTCTTTACCTCCTTGGGCAAACGTTATTTGCCAACAAGGATGGTTCAGTACACACGCAGTTTCTGGCTCCTCTGCAGCACCTGGGAGCTATTAGGGAGTTTGACTGGGGCTCGTCTGCTTTGGCCACTTTGTACGGCGGTCTTGGAGCTTGCTCGCGGGACAAGAGTCCTATTCTTTGTGGTCACTTTCGAGTGCTTGAGGTACGTATCATTCCTTTGTACTTTTGTTTTTACTTTGGCTTTTTCCAGTTCTAAACTTGATTTGTTAATCCTGCTTTTCAGCTCTGGGCTTTTGAGCACCTCCTCCAGTTTCCTCCTGAGACTAGGCATGGCGATGCGGACTGCGTACCTCGTTACGAGCGATGGTTGATGGGGCAACGGAGGCCACGGTCACCAGTTTTGAGCCTTCCCGAATGGCGGCGAGTTTTGGACCGACTGACAGTCGATCAGGTACCTTTTCTTTTGTTCCTCTTGTCCTTTAGGCTTCAATATTCTTGTGTCGAGACTGATTTGTCATTACTCTTACAGGTACGGTTTGACCCTTGGGGCGGTGTACCAGAGGATGCCCCTCTCGCACGTTGTAGAGTTCTGGATCGGACCCGTAGTTTGCTTGAGGGTCCGTTTTGCAGAGCTTGGTACTTAGGTGACCGAGTGGCCAGTCAGTGGCGGCCACGCGTTGAGGCTCTTCGGTTTGTTCCCCCTTCTCCTCCAGTATCCATGAGGTCCACTTCCTTGATGTCGAAGGAAGATCTGAAGACTGCCCGGATCAGAGATTGGGCAGGTTTACTCCTCCAGGCAGGTGACTATACAGAGTACTGCCGCCTTTTCTTGACCTCCTCTGTTGCGGCTCCTCCCGTTGCTCCTGTTTGGCCACGGGCTCCTTCGTTTGTTTCCTTCCACTCAGATGATGGGGAGGAGGAGCGCCTGGCGCTGACTCCTTGCGCGACCCCGTTCTATACTTTGCCAGTCGGGGCCTCACAGGTATTTTTAGCTTCCCATGATAGCTTTCATCATTCCGTATTGTATCCTTGCTTTAAATGTAATGCTTGGCTGTTCCACAGGTGCCTGCCGAGATAGTGCAGGAATGGCTTCGCGCTTACCAGAGTACGGAGGTTTTGGTCCGGAGACAGCGCCGTAGGATCCTCGAGGTATGACTCTCTTTATAGGCTTTATCTGCTATGTATTATTCCTTGAGTCTGAATGTTTATATTTTCCTTGGCTGCAGCTTGAGGCTGAGAGAGTACCTGCTGCTGAGGGAAACGTGGAGACCAGTGAGCAGCCTTTGCCTTCTTCCCAGAGATCGCCCAGTTTTTAGGGCTTTTCTTTTTCCTGTTCATAGTTAGTAGATAGGCAGAAACTATATTTGTATAGTGAAAGCAACCACAACAATGATTTTGTAAACAAGTTTTTGTTTGAGAAATGAGAAATGCCTTTCCTGCCCCTAAATGTTTTGAGTTTGCATGCGATAGTCAGAACATGGCTTTGTGAACAAGTTTTTGCTGATAGACAGTTAAAAATATTTGGCCGAAGAATCGATCACTCGGCCGAAGGATTATTGTTATGGCCGAGGTATCGATTGTCCGGCCGTTACATAGGTTTTACTTTAGCCAAGTGGCATCCTGTTTCACATCCCTTCCTATGCTTAGCCTTTGATTTGCTGTCTCTTGCCTTTGCCATGCTTTACAGCCTGATTGCCGAACTTAAGAGTCTTTTGAAGGATTATACCCATTGTGTTGACGACTTTTGGGTTAGAGGAGATGAACTGTAATTCTTACGTGTCTTTGTTTTTGCCAATTCCTTGGAAAATGACTAACTCATCTTTTGTGAGCTCAATACGCAGGGTTAACTATGCCTATCATTGAGTACAAACATGTTGATGTTTTCCTCTCTCCAAATGTTTGGGCCGTATCTCGATGTGAGACTGCCTACGTATCCCGATCAGGGAATCAGGCCTTTTACGTAGTTCCAAGATCACCACCTTTGGGGGTTGGGTTTTTACTCTTGGTTTTTTTTCTTTCATGCTCTAAGTTTTGCCTAGGTTACCTGACAGAGGTTGAGTCCCTAGCGAGCTTTCCTTCAAATGCCTTAACTTTTGCCTAGGGCGCATTTCTTGTCCTAGCAGGCTCTGCTCTTACTTTTGCTTGGGCGTATAGTTTGCCCAACGAGCTTTTTTCTCTTAAGAGGGTTTTGGTGTTTTGGAGAGGAATCTGATGGAGATGTTTTTATGAATCTCCTGTTGTGTTTGTACTTTCATAATAGACAAGCTAATCCTAAGTGTTCTCACGGAGATAGCGTCTTCTTCCTGGGTTTTGATAAAAACCTAGTCCTAAGTAATTAGAGTTCATCCTTTCCTTCCTTTTTGTCAGGGACACACAGGTTTTGATCCCTTCAAATTCTTCTTTTGTTTTGGCAATGAGAGCATAGTGCATGGCAATTGCAATTTAGAAATTTGGATTTTAGATAAGCATAATCTGGAAGATGAAAAAGGAATTCTCTTAGCAGAAATAAAATGCCCAAACAGGGGCCCAAAACTCATTCTAGTTTATTCGAAGCAAAAACAATGTTTTAATGTTTCTTATTTGCCATGTTGTGACTTCTCAGCTACTGCAGCATGTCGGGGTCATTTCCCTTGTCTTTTGCAACTTTGTACTCTTTCCCACCTTCTTCCTTGCCAAACAGAGCCTTTGAACCGAGTTCATCTCTTGCACGATAGCTATCTCCTTGAGCCATAAGTAATCCCCAGATGGATGTGTTGGCAGGAAACTCCCTTTCTCTTTCCTCATTGATTGCGTGGTCATCAGCTATTTCCTCTTGTTTGAATAGTGATGCTAAGGAGGTTTCATCTAGCGGATCATTGCGCTCTTCTTCCATTTCATCAAAGTCGCTTTCCCCTGTTTTGTAGGGTTCTGTGCACATGAAATCTAGATCTTCTCTTTCCTCTATCCATTGACTATAGTCGCACTCATCATAAGGGTTGACCCATGGTTGCATTTGAAACTCCTCTACTTTCTCAATGAGATTGATCGTTTCCCAAACAATGGGCGGTGTTGGAATTTTGGGACGGTTGATGCGTACCACTATTTGGGCGGGCTCGAAGCGAGCATGCCTTCTCATCATGATGACCCTTTCTTTTTCCTTCTTCCTATTCTTAAACCAGATACGAAGCCATTCGTCGTCTTCTGCAAATGGAATGTCTGGATCTTCCAAATTGTGTTTCGCCCAAGAGTGTTCCTTCCACTTCCTTAGCTTTTCCTCCTCTGCCTGATCTTTGCTGCTTATGTCGGACATGTCAATGTCGATTACTTCTGACTGATCAGAATCATTATCCTCCTCCTCTTTCATCACGAAACACTCGTCCTCCTCAGGGAAGGCTAAGATAGGTTTGGTTTGGTTGTTTTGGACAATGTATTGGCTGGGATTGTATGTGGGGTTGTGAGATAGACTTATGAGATTGATATTTTGGGGTGGCGGCTCAGCATTATGAGTAGGGAGTTGGTTGGCTTGCCCATCAGGTTTTGGTGGCTTTATGGTTCGACTATCAATAAGGTCTTGAATGTCGTGACGAAGACGCATGCAATTGTCTGTTTCGTGCCCAGGATGTTGGTGGTAGGCGCATTGTTTGTTTGGATCATGGTTTGGACCGTAGGGCGGTGGAGGAAGTGGCTTGTTTAGAGGTTTGAGATGCCCTTGACGGCTGAGAATGGTCAGGGCTTGGGACAAGGTCATGTAAAGAGGATCAAAGTTGCGGCGGGGCCGATTTGAGCTTCGGGATGGGCTGGTTTGGAAAGGGTCCTGAGACAAGGATGTGCCAAGGGCATTCACGGAGGCGTGAGATGTGCGGCTAGAGAAGGTTTTCTTAGGCGGAGGAGTGGTCTCTTCTTTCCCAATGAGTCCTAGCTTGATTCCATCTTCGATTTGCAATCCAGTGGCATGCAAGCGTTTGAAATCGGTGATAGCCTGTGTGTAAATATGCCTGAGATATTTGGGTTGCAAATTTTTGACAACTATCCTCACTTGGTCTTCCTCGGAGGGACGGTTCTTCATCTTGGCAGCCTTTTCTCTCCATCTTGCCACAAAAGTAGCAAAGTCCTCATTGGAATCCTGTTTGGTCATTTCCAAATCTCGAGTTGTTAGCTCAATTTGGACGTTGTACGCATACTGCTTGACAAAAGCATTGGCAATTTCTGGCCAAGTTTGATAATGTACAAACTCCAAAGTGAGGAACCAGTCGAGGGCACTTCCGGTGAGAGTTCGTTGGAACAACTGAGCAATGAGCTCGTCATTCAAGCCCATCGGCTTCAGGGTGTTGATAACATGGCGAACATGACTGGTAGGGTTGCCAGTTCCATTGAACTTCTCAATATTGGGCATTTTGAAATTCTCAGGCAGCTTGGATTCTGGGAAGAGGCAAAGTCCTTCGAAATCCAGAATTTGATCCCCTTGTGAACGAGCTAAAGCCTGTTTGATTTCCTTGACTTGTTTGGTCAACTCAGGACTTTCTGCCACTACCACTTTATGGGGATTCTCGTCTTCCATCGATTTTTCCTCGTCTTCAGCATCTCTAGCTGCCTTTTCTGCTAGTAGTGCAGCGATTTGAGCCTGGAGATCGGCAATAGTGGCGTCGTTGTCTTCCATGAAGGTAGAAGGGTTGCTTGACGAAGCTTGAGATTTAATGGATGACTGGGTTCGTTGAGAGGGTGACCGGGAAGTTTCTGAGAGCGGTCGGAATTGTTGTGGTGAGGGTGTCTTGTCAGATGAGGACGATAAACGGGAGGGTTGCAGAGACCTTTGTTTGGCGTAGCTTCGGGTGTTATAAGAGTACAAAGTTGGCTGTGGTTGCTTCTTTGATTTACCTATTGTGCCTGCTTTGAAAAGTAAAATACCTGGAAGTCAGTATTCGACTTGTGTAGGGTCAGGATTTGGGCTAAAAATCTCAACCCTTCTGCACAGAAAGAGTTAATACAACAACAAATGATACAAGGTGTGAGGAAGAACTTTTGCAAGTAGAATGCAAGTAGGTTCCTAGCCTGTAGGTTCCTGTCTTAGTTTGATAAGTTCTATGGCTTTCTAAAGCATGCAAGGTTTTTGGTGGTTTCAGGGTGCTCCATTGTCAAAGGGCACCAATCCTTTCACCAGCCCATCATAGGCGGTAATTGGGTGATTCCCTTTTTGATATACCACTAGGTACGAGTGACTGTGGAGTTTGCTGGAACCCCCAACATAGCCCGTGTCATGCCGGGATATCAGGTGAACTCAACGGTTTGCCCGCTCGATGCATATGATAAATGAATTAGATAAGGCATGTATTAGTCTTATGTTGAACTTTCTGGTTATGGCTCTCAATTCCCCAGCGGAGTCGCCAAAAACTGTAGACACCTCCCAAGCGGGGCATCGCCATACAGATTGATCACGTTGTGTTTGCTTGATTGGTTGCTCACTTCATAAACCAAAATCATGGACATTCCCATGGCTAGGAACATCGCCACATGATAACGGTTATCATCAAATAGAGTCGCCACCCAGTTTATTAAAACTGGGAAAATAGATAGAGATTCTGGATTCGGGAGCCAAAAGTACAGTAAGGGGAAGGTGTTAGGCACCCCTCTCTGCCCAGTCGTGAGACTGGCCCATAATCATTCAGCATAAGACGTATAGATGCTTTGTCTAATTCTAACACATAGTCTGTTTAATTATTCCTTTAAACAGTAAGCAAAGTGAGCCAGTGCGATAATTGAAGCATGCATCAGAAAGCAAATGAAACAACATAATGTCCCAGGGAGATGGATCTCGCGGCCGGTGAATAGATGTCACGGCCGAGAGATCCCCCTGGTTTGATGTACCGGCCGAGGGATCGAAGCCCCGGTCGGTGTTCTTCCTCACACCAGACAGAAAAGTTTAGCGAATGATTTAAATGCTATAGTTAGCCATAAATGCGATAAGTAAAACAAACCAGAGGCCGTTGGGCCTCACCACCTTGATCCCTCAGTTGCTTGATTGCTTCGGATTGAGCGTGATTGATTGATTGCTTGATCGAGAACCCTAGGGTTAGGGTTTGAACTTCGGGGTTTGATCGCCGGATTGACGGCTGCCTTCAGAAGGTTAGGGCTTTTGAAGTATGGGATTGAGGGAGTATTTCTGCAGAGTTTCGAGGTTTGATTGAGTGTGTAGGTATCTCAATTTCTGTGTGTTAATTCGGAACCCAAAGGCCCCTTTATATAGGCATAGGGATGACTCACTCCGGCCAATCAAATCACGAGATGGCAATTGCAATTGCAATGCATCTCAAACTCTACGTCGTGATCTCCGAACGTAGCCCGAACGCATCGGAAAGGTAGTGTAGTTGGATCAAACCAAACGTCTGACAGAACTTTCGAGAGTCTGGAAAAAGGTCGATCTGGCGGCCGAGCAAAGGAAGTCACGGCCGTGGAAAGGATGTCTCGGCCGAAGGATAGATCTTGCGGCCGAGGGATTGATCTCTCAGGGAGATTTTGCTGGCAACAGGTTGCTCGGGCGAGGGTTTGATGTTATGGCCGTTGGATCGATATTACGGCCGTCAGATGGATTCTCCTAGGCTTCTGTATTTCTGTCTGAAAGGCTGTATGGCTCTGAATTGGGTCCTCTAAGTGGTCAAAGTTCTCACCGAAAGTCCTAAGGTCCTCCAGGAAGCAATCATCAATCATTGTATCCATTTCATCATCGGGATTGTCCCAAGGTGGGACTTGAAATAATCGTTAGGCCAAATTGGGGTGTCTACAATGCTCTTTCTAATTGAAATGTTTAGTAGAAAGATATCAGATTAAAACCCCACGACTCCGTGACTTCTCCGTCTCACCCTTTTTCCACAGGTCTCAATCAGAATAAAAGTTAGATTCAGCCCCAATTCAAGAAAAATGCCATTGTCTTTCTTCTCTTGAACTCTATGCTGATCATGGTGAAGCGACGGATACTTGTTTTTCTCGTCCTTTCCATTTTATTTAGTACTGCATAAAATCTTGAGTTTTCTTTACGGAATCAATAATTATGCAACAATTGATGCGAGCCACAAAAGTTGTGGCAGCAATAGGTGGGCTGGAGTCTCTAATTAAGGATGATAGAAAGAAGTCTAGTGCTGGGGGCAACTATTGTTAAAAAGGGTCGGGAGTCTCTAAGATGATAGAAAGAAGTTGGGTGCTGAGGCAACCGGTGTTAGAAATTACCACAGCGGGATTGAATATTGCATGAACAAAAGCTTTGATTTGGCTTGAACAGGGTGCAAAGCAGTAGAATGGATACAGAAAAGTCAGAAAAATTATTCTGATTTCAATTCGTTATGTGATCTGGCTGCCCTTCTAGTATTAGGACTTAGACTTGACTTGACTTGACTTTCAGTTTCTTCTAAATAAAAATTACAGATTATTGTTGCATTTGGTGCTACATATGTCAAACTACAGTGTTTGGAACAATTTTTGTTAATGAACTGTGTCCATTATAATATATTTGATCAATTTCTTTTTGCCTTGTTATGACTCCATCAAATTGAAATGTTTGCTTCTACCATATGTAGGTTTATGGGTTGATAAAGAAGTGTTATGACTTTTTGCCGAAGATATAGGTATGATCTTGCTAGTGTGTTGGTTGTCATGATCGCTTGGTTGATTGAAGCCTTTTTGTTGACACTTATGGGATCGATGGATAGATTTTGGAAGGACTGTTTTGGTTCAAGCCTTTTTGTTAATATTTTGGTGCCAAGGTTTGAACTTCACTTTTGGGATTGGAAGGCCTTTTTGTTGATATTTGGTGACAAGGCTTGTACTCCACTTTTGGGATAGAGATAGAAATGTTGGAAGGACATTTGGTACATTGAATTTCTTTTATGTAATGGTAATCGCTTTGATGTTTGGAGACATTTTGTTGGTTTTGTATGCAATATTGTGAAATATATTGCCAAGGAAGTCATTGGAGCCGCAATCTTTTTTTTTTTTAAGCATTGTATGACCTTGCTATGTGGAATGCTATTCAGGTTGGATTGTAGGTTGTATAAAGTAAGAAACTTGCTAAAAATCAGTTGGAATAGCAAGCTGAAAGTGCTGTAAAAAATTTACAATGGACGGCTGGCTAGAAATTTATGGGGAATAATAGAAAACTTTCAATTTACAGCGTTTCTTGAACATTGTGAAAGCTTTTCAATTTATAGCGTTCCTCAAACGTTGTGTAAACCTTTCCAATTGCTGTGGGAAATTTTCAATCTATAGCGTTCTTAAAATGTTATAGAAATTTCACATTTTATAGCGTTCTTAAAATGTTGTAAAAAACTTCACATTCTATAGCGTGTTTAAAACGCTATAAAAACTTTACATTCTATAGCGTTTTTAAAACGCTGTAGAAACTCGACATTCTATAGCGTTTTTAAAACGCTGTCTAAAGTCCAAGACTTTTAACAACATCGGCTAATACAGCGTTCGTAAAAACGCTATCTATATCATTTAATAGCGTTTTTCGAACGCTGTAAAAAGCAATTTTTCTTGTAGTGTGGGGTACTGCTTATCATGCCCGCTGGGGCTCATATCCCCCTCGCTTTCAAACTGAACTTCAACGTCACTAACAATCAAGCTGAGTACGAGGCCTGCATCGTCGGGATGGAAGCTGCTATTGCACTTGGAGTCGAGAAACTCGAGATAATCGGAGATTCAAACCTAGTAATCTCTCAGGCTAATGGAGATTGGAAGGTTCGTGAGGAGAAGCTGAAGCCTTATCACCAAGATTTGGAAGAACTGATTCCTCGCTTCAATAAGGTGACCTTCACCCATATTCCACGCTTGAAGAATCAGTTCGCCGATGCTTTGGCGACTTTGGCGTCAATGATCGAACTTCCAATAGGGGTCAGGATGCGACCGATTGTGATTGAGCAGAGGGATTTGCCCGCTTATGAGTACGTCAACGACATCGATGATGGCCTACCCTGGTACCATGATATTTGGAACTTTGTCGAACGAGGGGAGTTCCCCGCCGGAGCTTCAAAAAAGGATCGGGTTGCTCTGCAAAGACTCGCGGCTCAGTACATCATTTGTGGAGGGAAACTGTATCGAAGGTCTCACTGCGGAATGCACAAGTTGTGTGTCAATGGGGCAGAGGCAACAAGGACCATGGAGGAAATTCACGAAGGGGTTTGCGGTCCCTACATGAGCGGTGTTATGCTTGCTAGGAAAATCCTCAGGCAGGGTTACTACTGGTCAACGATGGAATCTTACTGCATTGACTACGTATGGTGCTGCTTCAAGTGTCAGATCCACATCAACCTGCAACACGTCCCTCCATCGAAACTGTACGGCATGACCTCACCGTGGCCTTTCTCCGTGTGGGGGATTGACGTTATTGGAATGATCACGCCTCCTGCTTCAAATGATCACAGGTTCATATTGGTGGCGATAGATTACTTCACTAAGTGGGTCGAAGCTGAATCATACAAAGTCTTGACAACAGTCCAAGTAGCCCAGTTCATCCGAAAGAATATCATCTATCGGTATGGCGTTCCCCAGGCATTCGTGTCAGACAATGGGAGTCATTTCAAAGGAAGGGTCCTGGAGCTCTTTGAGGAGTTTGGTATTGAGATCCACCGGTCAACAACCTATCGTCCACAAACGAATGGAGCAGTCGAGGCCGCAAACAAGAACATTGAGGTGATAATCAAGAAGACTATTGAGTCCGCAAGGGATTGCCACGAACAACTGCCGCTGGCGCTATGGGGGTATAGGACGTCGATTCGAACTTCAATCGGTGCAACTCCTTTCTCCCTGGTCTATGGAATGGAAGCAGTACTTCCTATCGAGCTGGAGGTGCCGTCTCTAAGGATCATGGTTGAGAGCGGTCTAGAGGAATCTGAATGGCTCAGCGGGAGGTTTGTCGAGCTGATGTTATTTGACGAAAGAAGGCTCCGTGCTCTATATCATGTTCAAGGTTACCAGCGTCGAATTACCCGGGCATTTGACAAGAAGGTGAAGTCCAGAGGCTTAGTCGAAGGGGATATGGTCACAAAAGAGATACGGGCTCCAGTGTTTGATGCTCGCGGGAAATTTCGGCCAAAGCGATCCGGACCGTTCATTATCAAGACCATCCTATCCGTGGGTGCTGCTCAACTCACCGATCTCGACGGCAATGAATTCAGCACTCTGGTTAACCTGGATCAACTCAAGCGTTTCTACCCCTGAGAGATGCTCGTTGGGCCGAAAACCACAAGGGTGGGCGGTTCCAAGAAAAAGTTAGAGCAGCCTGCTAGACTGAAAACCTGCGAAGGCGGTCTAGGCAAAAATAAATGGGCAAAAGTCGAAAGCTCGCTAGGCCGAAAACCTGTGAAGGCGGCGCTAGGCAAAAGTTACAGCGTAAAAGGAGAGGCAAAATACACGAGCGAACCTTAGCCTGAACTACGTTCTGACCTGATTCCTTGAAAAGGGATACGTAGGCAGTCTCACCCTGAGACCCGGTCATATTCTATCAAAATTGATCCATGGTTTAGCATTCCAGTGCCATATCAAGATCCAAGTGAAGTCAAGGGACAAGTCGAAGTTTTATTGAGGAATCAGAAGGGGGAAACCCTCCGTCTTTCAACTTTATTCCAAAATTACTATTTCTAATACACCAGCTAAGCATAAAAGCCTTAAAACAGTTAAGCATGAAAAATAGAACAAAATGCTTGAGAAGCCTAACGGCTCACAGCTTATTCTAAGTACAGCAAAGTGGCCCGGAGTCAGTCGATATTCTCTCTTGCTTGAACATCTGCTCTTAGCTATTGCCTGTAAACGTTCCTCAACCTTGGGGTGAAATCCGGGGATTCAGCCTGTCGAGCCCTAAACTCCCAGTGCCTGTCATACCCGTGGAGTGTCTGAGCATTGAAATTGGGAATCCAGAAATCCCCGGCAGTGATACGGACATTCCCCTGTGGGATACCTAGCTGGCGGAGAATGCGGCTTGGGATGTAGAAGGTGAACCGTGTCAGCCCTGCAATCACCACCCTGTCAAACCCGTCCGAGTGAACCACCATTTCCTCCAGGTCCAGCCACGGGCACCTCCAGACAATCTCGTCCGGCTGCAGTCCTTGCATGAAGGAATACCACTCTTCGATATCCATCTCGGGGTACCTCATTCCCCTTTGATGAATCCTCTTTGGAAAAAGGCGCCAGCCATCCTCCGGAGGGTGCAGCAGATTCATCTTGTCGGATAACCACAGCTGCATGAGTGAAAAGACAAGTAAGAAACCAGATAAAAGCCTGAGCGAAAAGACAAGGAGCCAGCAAATAGCCTAAGCCGAGTGTCGAGGTAAAATGAGAAAGTGCGAAAAACCGAAAAAAGGCAAGCTGAGTGAGTTTACCTGAAGGAGTAGCGGGCTGCCACTGAAAGTGTTCGACACCCCAATTGTAGACACCTCCCAAACGGGGCATACAGATTGATCACATTGTGTTTGCTCGATTGGTTGCTTGCTTCGTAAACCAAAATCATGGACATTCCCATGGCTAGGAACATCGCCACATGATAGCGGTTATCATCAAAACAGAGTCGCCACCTAGTTTATTAAAACTAGGAAAACAGATAGAGATTCTGGATACGGGAGCCAAAAGTACAATAAGGGGAAGGTGTTAGGCACCCCTCTTTGCCCAGTCGTGAGACTGGCCCATAATCATTCAACATAAGATGTGTAGATGCTTTATTTAATTCCAACACATAGTCTGTTTATTTATTCCTTTAAACAGTAAGCAAAGTGAGCCAGTGCGATAAATAAGCATGCATCAGAAAGCAGGAAAGCAAACAAAATGTTCCAGGGAGATGGATCCCGCGGCCGGTGAATGGATGTCACGGCCGAGGGATCCTCCTGGTTTGATGTACCGGCCGAGGGATCGAAGCCCCGGTCGGTGTTCTTCCTCACACCAGACAGAAAGATTAACGGATAATCAAAACGCTACGGTTAGTTAGAAATACAGTAAATAAGACAAACCAGAGGCCGTTGGGCCTCACCACCTTGATCCCTCAGTTGCTTGATTGCTTTGGATTGGGCATGATTGATTGATTGCTTGATTGAGAACCCTAGGGTTAGGGTTTGAACTTCGGGGTTTGATCGCCGGATTGATGGCTGCCTTCGGGAGGTTAGGGCTTTTGAAGTATGGAATTGAGAGAGTATTTGTGCAGAGTTTTGAGGCTTGAAAGAGTGTGAAGGTATATCAATTTCGGAGCCCTAAGGCTCCTTTATATAGGCATAGGGATGACTCACTCCGGCCAATCGCAATGCACGATAAAAATTGGAGTTAGAGTGTGATTCTAACTCTCCATGGCAATCCTCTAACGTAGCCCGAACGCATCGGAAAGGTAGTGTAATCGGATCAAACGTCTGACAGAACACGTTCCAGAGTCTGGGAAAAGGTCGATCTGACGGCCGAGGAAAGGATATCACGGCCGAGGAATTGATGTCTCGGCCAAAGGATAGATCTTGCGGCCGAGGGATTGATCTCTCAGGGAGATTTTGCTAGCAACAGGTTGCTCGGGTGAGGAAATGATGTTATGGCCGTGGGATCGATGTTACGGTCGATAGATGGATTCTCCTAGGCTTCTGTATTTCTGTCTGAAAGGCTGTATGGCTTTGAATTGGGTCCTCTAAGTGGCTCAAAATTCTTACCGAAAGTCCTAAGGTCCTCAAGGAAGCAATCAGCAATCATTGTATCCATTTCATCATCGGGATTGTCCCAAGGTGAGACTTGAAATAATCGTTAGGCCAAATTGGGGTGTCTACAGATGCCCCTCTTTGACTGAACTCAAACGGATCGCGAGACATGTTTGAGTAAGAGTCAAAGCTGTAAAAGCAACTAAATTTGGTCCAACCACCATTCCAAGGGGTTTTCGAAAAAGGTTTTGTTATGGTCGGGCCGGGAGGCTGCCTACGTATTCCACAAGGGAAATTCAGACCAATCGTAGTTCGGGCAATAAAGAAAAATAAAAGTTTGGAGGGTTAGAGACAGAAGACGTACCTTAGGGCTTAAAAAGCCGTAGTGTGATGTACCTAGACTGAGCCAGGGTTTTGGCGAAGAGTAGTTGAAGGAGCGCGGGGCTACCTGGGGAGTTTTTGCGGAGAGCTTCCTTAGTATTTTAGGGTAGATCAGTACACTGCAGGTGCGTTTGCTTTTCTTGATCATCCTTACTTTGACTGAAAGGAGCTCGGTAGAGTAGCCTATCCTTGCGAATGAGCTGGAAGGAATTTGATGTAGTGGGGTGGAATCCAAACCATCTGCTGGGATGAGTTGGACGCTGGTTTGCTTTTGAGATAGGGGGCGCACGGCCAGTAACTGGAGCATGGAGCTTTGGTGATGAGGGAACCGAGGCACGGAACCGGTTGTAGTCATGAGGCGAGGGCCTGGAGAGTGATGGAATCGAGGCGTGGAGCCTGCTGTAGTCTTGAGGCGAAGGCCTGAGGTGATTGGATAGGACCAAAGCGCGGAGCTGGTGTTGATCATAAGGCGAGAGCTTGAGGTGTCGGAGCTTTGAGCTCGATAGGACCGAAGCGCGGCGCTGGTATTGATCATAAGGTGAGAGTCTGAGGTGATTAGATTGAGGCGTGGAGCCTGTTGCAGTTATGAGGCGAGGGGCTGAGGTGAGCTTAGAGCTCAATGGGACCGAAGCGCGGAGCTGGTATTGATCAGGATGAGAGCCTGTGGTGTCAGAGCTTTGAGCTTGACGTGATGAACCGAAGCGCGGAGCTGGTATAAGGCAAGGGCCTGAGGTGAAGGAATCGAGGCATGGAGCCTGAGGTGATTAGATTGAGGCGTGGAGCCTGCTGCAGTCTTGAGGCGAGGGCCTGAGTTGTCAGAGCTTAGAGCTTGACGTGATTTGAACCGAAGCGTAGAGCTGGTTGCATTCTGATGGTCTGTGCACGGAGCTTTTCCATCATAAGTGTTGGCGTGGAGCCAAAGGATCGAGGCGCTGAACCGATCAATAAAACCGAGGCGTAGAGCCGGTTGATTGCAGGGTTGACCTGTTTCATGAGAGATATGCAGAGTGTATATGTGTGATGTTTGTTAGATGTGAATAGATATGATGATGTAGACTCGATGTGAAAATGTTGATGCAATATGTGCACGGGCCCGTGCGTGTGTGTTTGTTTTAAGCTTAGAGCTTCTATCAAGTTCCGGACTTGAGCATTCAGAGTGTAGAGCTCGAGCATTTGGACGGCAGAATCCGAGCATTCAAAGTACAGGCTTTGAGCGTCCAGCACTCAGTGGTTGGGCATCCAAGCGTAGAGCTTGAGCATTCAAGTGTATAACTTGAGCATCCAGTACACAGTGGTTGGGCATCCAAGCGTAGAGCTTGAGCATTCAAAAATGTTAGATTTTTGAGCATTCAGGCGTAGAGCCTGAGAATAGATGTCTTTATTGTTGGGGTGGCTTAGAGCCTGTTGCTTGTTTACGGCTTCGAGCCAGTTGAGATAATGGGCTTGGAGCCGCTAAGTGGGCTACTATGGCTTTGAGCCAGCTGAGTGAGTTGATGGCTACGGCTTGGAGCCAATTGAGATAATGGGCTTCGAGCCGCTGAGATGGTAGACATAGGCTTTGAGCCTGTTGAGGTAATGGGCTTCGAGCCGCTGAGATTGTGATAGCAAGCGTAGAACTGCTGAATGAGTGAATAAGTACAGGCGTAGAGCCTGTCGATAATGGGCCTCGAGCCGCTGAGTTGATTGCTAGGGCTTCGAGCCAGTTGAAACGATGGGCTTGGAGCCGCTGAATTTGGTTGTTACGGCTTCGAGCCGCTGAAATGGTGGGCGTGGAGCCGCTGAATTGGTTGTTACGGCTTTGAGCCACTAAAATGGTGGGCGTGGAGCCGCTGAATTGGTTGTTACGGCTTCGAGCCGCTGAAATGGTGGGCGCAGAGCCGCTTTGATGAGATAACGGGCGTAGAGCCTGTTGTTGTGATAGCGGGCGTAGAGCTGCTGAGTCGAGGGCTTAGAGCCGCTGAGATGACATAGATGAGGGCGTAGATCCGTTGAGTTGTGTAGAAATGATAGGTACAGGACCGCTGAATTGATATGGGCTTCGAGCCGCTGAGTTCTTTTGTAAAGCCGCTGGGTGTTTCAACTTGCCTTGGCCAGCAGTTTGTGGAGAGAGAGCTTCCTCATGCTTGGATATGCCCCCAAGGCTAATTTTGATCATGTTGTGTTGGCTCGGGGATGCCCCCAAGGCTACTTGGTTGGTTGAGGACTTAGAAGTCTGTAGTGGCTTGAATCAGTGCACTGAGCAAAATCCACTGTTGCCAAGGGAAATTGATTAAGGGGCCAGGAGATCGATCTCTCGGCAGAATGATTGATGTCTCGGCCGAGGTATCGAATACTCGGCCGCTTAATCCCTTTATTTCCAGAGGCCTATAAAAGGCCACTGCGTCGACCGGTTCATCTCATTTTTCTTTTCCTCTTCCTCTCCTCGTTTCGGGAGCTCCGCAACCGAAGGCTCCTCTTCGTTTCTCCTCATTCCCGTCGACTTCGGGCCATGAAGGGTGCCCGGCCAGAGATTGCGGAGGGAGGCCGCACTGTTCTTGGTCCTGTCTTGATGCTTGATTAGGGACCCTTGCATGGGTGGCTTGCTTCCGTGACGCGGAACTCCTGGTGTGGCAGTGGTACGCGGTGTGGTGATTTTTCTGGGCTATGTGGTGTCTCTTTTGCACCGTAGTACTCCTCCGGTATACACCGCCCCAGGGGTGTCCTCTTTTTAGTTTCTTTGCAGCAGGCCTCGGATGCTTAGAGCGCCAGAGGGTCCGGCATCCTCTCCTGCTTCCTCTTTTTGTCTTTTTTTTCCGTTTCTCTTCCTGCATAGGTTAGTTTGACAGGAAATCAATGTATAGTTTGTTTAGGAAATGTGGAATGATCCATCTTGTGATGTAAAAAACTTTCGTTATATGAAACAAAAACCTTCTTGCTCTGCTTGTGATTGTGTATTTACGTTTGTTTGTACGTAATAACTTTGTTAATCCAGTAAAACGAACTGAACCGTGGAAACAGTCTATAAAACAGCCGTTCTGGCGGCCGACCTAAAGATTACGCGGCCGAGGCTTTGATCTGACGGCCGAAGGATCGTTTTGTTTGCCTGGATTTGACTTGTAGGTCAACCCTGATTTTCGCGGGCCGATGGATAAATCCTACGGCCGTCATATCGAAGTATCGGCCGAGAGACCGACTGAAATTCTGAGGATTAAGAATCCGATTCCGATTCGGACTAAGACTCGACCTAGTTCTATAAATATGCGTTCTACGAACCCGATAGCATTGTCAGTAGCAATTCCTTACATATGGCACAACCAGTCCTTGATCAGTGGTTGATTTCCTTTAATGGCCTCGACCGTTTACACTTTAAGTCCTTTGGCATGGACTTCCTCTTTTCCCTTCGTCAAATCCCTGTGAATTTTGCCTTCCTTAGGGCAGCAGCTAGTTTGTGGGACCCTGATTTTCACGTTTTTCGCTTTAAGAGAGAGGAGTTGTGTCCTACTATCGAGGAGTTTGCGGCCATTATGGGCCATTCAAACAGAAAAGGTTTTGTTGTCCCTAATCCTTTATTCAACCGAAGTGATCTCCTGAAGGATTTACTCCAAGTTCAGAGGCATGAAGTTAAATTCTTCCTAGTGAAAGGAAGGCTGGAGATTCTGCAACTTATCCAGCGTTTTGGTACAGCTGAGGCTCATCGCCAAGTTCCCCTACAGAAGTCATGTTTTCACGCGTTGTGCATTTGTCTCCTTCACTACTATTTGCTTGGCCCTTCCTCTGGCCACGCCGATCCTATGTTGCTTAACCTTGCTCAACAGATTGGAAACCGTGTGGGTTTCGCTGGCTTAGTATTGGCAGAGACCTTGATGGGTCTAGATGTGATGAAAGGTAGTCCTACAGCTCAGTTCTCAGGCAGTCCCTTGTTATTGCAGGTTCGCTCTTTTATTTATTTATTTTATCTTTTCACTCATCACTCTTTTGTTTTGACTCACGTGTTCTCTCAACTCACAATTTTCCCTTGTTCTCTAGGTGTGGTTGTTTGAGAAGCTAAAAGTGTGGGGTGCGCCGGAGCGATTTCCTTATAATCCAGACCAATGCACGGAGCGTCATATGATTAAGCAATTCCCAACTGAGGCTGCTTGGGAAGCATGGATGAGGACTTGTAGGGGTGATTGGATTCAATGGGTTTGCCCCTGGTATGGTATTGAGAGTATGACTGCGAGTACCATGAACCATTTTGGTGTAGCAGTAATTGGTATTACTCAAGTCGTTTTCTACTTTCCTTCTCGCTTTCAAAGGCAGTTTGGGGCTGAGCAAACCGCAATCTTGGGTGACCCTAAGTACACCGTCTCAAAGATCCATGATGCCAACTTCCGTCGCAATATGCTGCGTCTTTGGCCAAATAGAGTGATGCAGGAGGTTGCTGAGAACTTCGTTGCCAAGCTATCGGGTTCTTACAAACGCTGGTTGAAGAAAAACCTTTTGGAGGATAGTAGTGCAAAAAGAAGGAAGACCTAGAGATTGACGCTTTGCTTATGTTTTTCAAAAGATGTTTGTTTGATTCTAGCTTTCATGGATTAAGAATTGTTTAGGTTTGCTTTGTCCTTTCTCTTTGGAAATGATAAAACCTTTGGCCGTTTTATTTGAAGATGTTATTGCCATGATTTGATAGCGAACATGCTTTAGGATAGACCTAGAAATTTTGGAAGTGATGATGATAGCGGTGGCCGAATCTCAAACTTGGAGATTGCCTACGTATCCCATGGAGGGAATCAGGCCATAAACGTAGTTCCGACAAAGGAGATTTGTTTTGTTTTTTGGTTAGGGTCCACTCGGGTATTTTCCTCTCCTTTTGTGCTCTAAATTTTGCCTAAAATCGCCCTTGCGGGTTTTCGGTCTAGCGAGCGTTTTATTTATGCCTTAGTTTTTGCCTAAGCCGCCCTTGCGGGTTTTCGACCTAGCAGGCTGTTCTAATTTTTGCTTGAGTCCGCCCACCCTTGTGGTTTTTCGGCCCAACGAGCATCTCTCATGGGTAATACTTCCTTAGCTTGTCAATGTTGACTGGCGTTGCGAATTCCATTCCATCCAAGTCTGCAATGTATGCTGCTCCTCCAGAAAGTATGCGTTTGATAAGGTAGGGGCCTCCCCAGTTTGGTCTAAACTTGCCCCTTGGGTCTGAGACGCGGCGACGAATTGCTTTGAGCACCATGTCTCCTACCTTGATGTCCCTAGGTTTCACCTTTTTGTTGAATGCTCGTGCAATGCGGCGTTGATACCCTTGTACATGGTATAAGGCTCTCAGTCTCCTTTCGTCTAGTAGTGCCAACTCGTCGTAGCGGTTTTGAATCCAGTCTTCTTCGATCATTCCAGTCTCAGCTAAAACCCTTAACGAAGGTAACTCCAGTTCGATAGGCAAGACAGCTTCCATCCCATAGACCAGAGAGTAGGGAGTGGCCCCAGTCGAAGTCCTTTCAGTTGTTCGATAACCCCATAGCGCCAGAGGTAGCATTTCTGGCCAGTCTGTGTAGGTGTCGGTAGTCTTCCGCAGAATCCTCTTGATATTCTTGTTTGCAGCTTCAACTGCTCCATTAGTTTGAGGTCGGTAAGTAGATGACCGGTGATTCTGTATCCCAAATTCGGCGAAAAGCTTCTTTGTCGCCCCCTTGAAGTGCGATCCATTGTCACAGACGAACTCGTGAGGTACACCATATCGATAGATGATATTAGTGCGAATAAATTTGGCCACATGAGTGGCTTTGAGAGTAGCATAAGAAGCTGCTTCTACCCACTTGGTGAAATAGTCGATAGCCACCAGGATGAACTGATGTTTGTATTTTCCCTTTGGATTTATACTTCCAATGACGTCTATCCCCCAGGTGGAGAATGGCCAAGGGGATGTCATGCTGTACAATTCCGTAGGGGGAATACGCATACGATCAGCGTGAGCTTGGCATTTGTAATATCGACGGACATAATCAGCGCAGTCGGCCTCCATTGTAGTCTAGTAATACCCCTGACGTAGGATCTTCTTTGCCATTGTTGCCCCATTCATGTGTGGCCCACAAATTCCTTCGTGTATTTCTTCCATTACCTTGTGGCTGTCTTCCGTTGTGACGCAAAGTTGGCTTGGACCCAAGTGTGCCTTTCGATACAATGCTCCTCCACAGATTACAAATCGGGCAGCAAACTTCCGCAGAGCCGTTTTGTCCTTTGAGGTGGCCTCGGGTGGGTATTCTCCTTTTTCTAGGAATTCCTTCACGTCTTCGTACCATGGCTTGCCATCGTCTTCACCTTCCTCGGTAAAGGTACACTCACATGCTGGTTTAACCTTTTGCTCGATCATGAGAGGCCGCATTGTGAATCCCAGGGGTATTTCGACCATAGATGCTAATGTCGCCAGTGCATCTGCAAATCTATTGCTTACTCGAGGAGTGTGTGTGAAGATAACATAATCGAATTGTGGAATTAGATCTTCCAGCACAGAGTGATATAGCTTCAGTGTATCCTCCTTGACCTTCCAGTCTCCCCTTGCTTGAGATACCACCAGGTTTGAATCCCCAATGACTTCTACCCTTTTTGCCCCTAGCTCCAGGGCTGCCTCCATTCCAACAATGCAAGCCTCGTATTCAGCTTGGTTGTTAGTGACTTCAAACCTCAGTTTATATGACAAAGGGATGTGAGAATCGTTTGGGGAAACTAACAATACCCCTATGCCATATCCACATCGGTTTGATGCTCCATCAAAGTAAAGTTGCCATGTGTCATCTAAGAGACATAAAATGTCCTCGTCGGGGAACATGAAGTCCTCTACCTCGGCCTCTGTCACAGGGTGATCTGCCAAGAATTCTGCCACAGCTCTTCCTTTTACTGATTTCCTTGTCATGTATTTGAGGTCGAACTCTGCTAGCAGTAATAACCACCTAGCTAGCTTTCCGATAAGTGCTGGCTTTTCGAAAAGATACTTGATTGGGTCTAAACGAGAGACTAGCACCACTGGATGTGCCAACAGGTAGTGCCTCAGTTTCTTTGTGGCCCATACTAGCCCCCAACAGGTTTTCTCGAGGGGAGTGTACATTGTCTCATAATCCATCATTTTTTTGCTGAGGTAGTATATGGCGCACTCTACTTTGGCGTCGTTTTCTTGTGCTAGCATGCATCCCATGGATGTGTCTATTACTGAGAGATACAGAATCAATGGCTTCCCAGGGATGGGCGGCGACAGTACAGGTGGATTCTGAAGATATTCTTTGATTGCCTCGAACGCTTGCTGGCAGTCCTGGCTCCATTCAAAATCAGTACCCTTCTTTAGTAGCTTGAAAAGAGGTTCACAGGTGGTTGTGAGCTTGGAAATGAACCTGCTGATGAACTGTACCTTCCCTAAGAAGCTCCTTACTTCCTTCTCTGTCCTAGGCGGTGATATCTCGATGATAGCTTGTATCTTGGAAGGATCTACCTCGATTCCTCTTTGAGTGATGAGGAAACCTAACATCTTTCCAGCTGTTACCCCAAAAGTACATTTTTGAGGGTTAAGACGTAGTTTGTACTTCCTAATCCTCTCAAAGAACTTTTGGAGTGCTCCATAGTGTCCTTCCCTTTCCTTTGATTTGACTATCATATCGTCGACATATACCTCGACCTCTTTATGCATCATGTCGTGCAGCAGTGTCGTTGCCATCCTCTGGTAAGTGGCTCCAGCATTCTTCAACCCAAACGGCATCACTCGGTAGCAGTAAGTTCCCCAAGGCGTAGTGAAGGTGGTTTTCTCTCTATCCTCAGGAGACATAAGGATTTGATTATACCCAGAAAATCCGTCCATGAAAGATAGCAATGCATGGCCTGCGGTGTTATCCACTAGCTCGTCTATGTGAGGTAATGGGAAGTCATCTTTCGGACTGGCTTTGTTGAGATCTCGGAAATCTACGCAGACCCTAAGTCCTCCAGTTTTCTTTGGTACGGGAACGATGTTTGCTACCCATTGTGGATATTCGGTGACTATGAGAAAACCGGCGTTGATTTGTTTAGTGACTTCTTCTTTTATCTTTAGGACCCAATCAGGGCGCATACGTCTCAGTTTTTGTTTAACTGGTTTTGCATCAGGATGAAGGGGAATTTTATGCTGAACAATTTCAGGGTCTATTCCAGGCATGTCCTCGTAAGACCAAGCAAAAACATCTTTGTATTCTTTTAGCAAAAGGATTAGCTTTTCACTCTCTTGCGGGGATAGTGCAGCACCAATTTTAACCATTTTGGGCTCGTTTTCAGAGCCTATGTTTGCTGTGATTATTTCCTCAGAAAAAGGTTTAGCGTGCCTTTCCTCTTCTCTCTCGATGAATTCTAGAATTTCTTTTGGAATTTCTTCCTCAAAATTTGGTTTGTCTGAATCCACACAATTGATCATAGGCAAAGTGAAATACTCTAAATCTTCCTTCTCATTGCTAAGTTTATCAAAAGACATTTCAGAGTCGAACTCAAAGTAAATGCTATGCCTTGGTACTTTGACCAGGTTTTCCTCACTAGACTTAGTAGTTTCAAAGGATGAAAAGCTTGACTCGGACTGAGTCGACTCGGAGTCGGAATCGGAATCAGAACTAAGATCAGAATTAGCGCTTTTCATTTTGTATTTTAGAGTGTGTTCCACGGTCCAGTTAGGGTAAGCCCCTTTTCAGCATCCACAATCAGCTCAGAGCAGTCTTTTTCATCACCAAGGTTGATCACCAGCACTTCACTGTCACTTTGATTTGCACTTTCATCATTGTCACCCTGCAAGTCTTGGAGGGCCATTTGATTTGCTATCGCTGTTATCTCATCCAGTTGAGCTTCAACCTCGGCTTCGTCGCTGTTGTCGACTCGTCGTGTGCCAACAAAGCCCCACCAATTACCAAAGCTATCTATGATGGGGTGGATCACCCTTATTTCATTGTTGGTGACCCCCTCATCAAAGAGTAGGTTTAGTGATATTTCGTCTAGTGGGTCATTGACGACAGACTCTTCTTCCTTTTCCTCTTCAGTCTCGAGGTTGTTGACCTCGTCTATTGGCCAATAGTCATCGGTAGGTGCATAAGGGTCATAAAAGTAGATTGGAACCCTGCGAAGCCCTTCTTCTTCGATCAGGTCTTCTACTTCTTCCTCATAAACTGTCCCAGCGAACATGACATGGTTGTCTTCAATGATAGCCACCATAGACTTAGGTTGATTTACTGGAGTGATGTATTCAGAGGGGTTGAAATCTTCAACAGCAAAGTGGAGCGGGCCAGACAGCTTGGTGACAACTTGAAAGTGCGAATCAGACATGAACAGTGATGCAGTCATTTTTCCTGAAAAAGATTTTTGCTTTAGTTAGATTGATTAATCTTACCTACTGTTTATTTGACTTAGAGAGATTCCTAAAGTTTAACCTGCAAAAGAGAAACTTTACAACATACACATATACAACAGGTGTGAGGAAGAACTTGGAAGCAAAATGCAAGTAGGTTCCTAGCCTGTAGGTTCCTGTCTTAGTTTGATAAGTTCTATGGCTTTCTAAAACATGCAAGGTTTTGGTAGTCTCAGGGTGCTCCGTTGTCAAAGGGCACCAATCCTCTCTCCAGCCCATCATAGGAGGTGATCGGGTGATTCCCTTTTTGATATACCACTAGGTACGAGTGACTGTGGAGTTTGCTGGAACCCCCAACATAGCCCGTGTCATGCCGGGATATCAGGTGAACTCAACGGGTTGCCCGCTCGATGCATATGATAAAAAATTAGACAAGGCATGTGTTAGCCTTATGTTGAACTTTTTGGTTATGGCTCTCATAGTCCCCAGCAGAGTCGCCAAAAACTGTAGACACCTCCCAAATGAGGCATCGCCATACAGATTGATCACATTGTGTTTGCTCGATTGGTTGCTTGCTTCGTAAACCAAAATCATGGACATTCCCATGGCTAGGAACATCGCCACATGATAGCGGTTATCATCAAAATAGAGTCGCCACCTAGTTTATTAAAACTAGGAAAACAGATAGAGATTCTGGATACGGGAGCCAAAAGTACAATAAGGGGAAGGTGTTAGGCACCCCTCTTTGTCCAGTCGTGAGACTGGCCCATAATCATTCAACATAAGACGTGTAGATGCTTTATTTAATTCCAACACATAGTCTGTTTATTTATTCCTTTAAACAGTAAGCAAAGTGAGCCAGTGCGATAAATAAGCATGCATCATAAAGCAGGAAAGCAAACAAAATGTCCTAGGGAGATGGATCCCGCGGCCGGTGAATGGATGTCACGGCCGAGGGATCCTCCTGGTTTGATGTACCGGCCGAGGGATCGAAGCCCCGGTCGGTGTTCTTCCTCACACCAGACATAAAGATTAACGGATAATCAAAACGCTACGGTTAGTTAGAAATACAGTAAATAAGACAAACCAGAGGCCGTTGGGCCTCACCACCTTGATCCCTCAGTTGCTTGATTGCTTTGGATTGGGCGTAATTGATTGATTGCTTGATTGAGAACCCTAGAGTTAGGGTTTGAACTTCGGGGTTTGATCGCCGGATTGATGGCTGCCTTCGAGAGGTTAGGGCTTTTGAAGTATGGGATTGAGAGAGTATTTGTGCAGAATTTTGAGGCTTGAAAGAGTGTGAAGGTATATCAATTTCGGAGCCCGAAGGCTCCTTTATATAGGCATAGGGATGACTCACTCCGGCCAATCGCAATGCACGATAAAAATTGGAGTTAGAGTGTGATTCTAACTCTCCATGGCAATCCTCTAACGTAGCCCGAACGCATCGGGAAGGTAGTGTAATCGGATCAAACGTCTGACAGAACACGTTCCAGAGTCTGGGAAAAGGTCGATCTGACGGCCGAGGAAAGGATATCACGGCCGAGGAATTGATGTCTCAGCCGAAGGATAGATCTTGCGGCCGAGGGATTGATCTCTCAGGGAGATTTTGCTAGCAACAGGTTGCTCGGGTGAGGAAATGATGTTATGGCCGTGGGATCGATGTTACGGTCGATAGATGGATTCTCCTAGGCTTCTGTATTTCTGTCTGAAAGGCTGTATGGCTTTGAATTGGGTCCTCTAAGTGGCTCAAAGTTCTTACCGAAAGTCCTAAGGTCCTCAAGGAAGCAATCAGCAATCATTGTATCCATTTCATCATCGGGATTGTCCCAAGGTGGGACTTGAAATAATCGTTAGGCCAAATTGGGGTGTCTACACCAGTGTAAACCGAATCCAGGCCGATTAGTGTCTCGGCTAAGACTAGGGCGATCACATTTTGTCGAGCACTCATCTGAAGGGCGACGCTCACGAGCAGGGGACTGACCCGCCCGTCAGTAGGGATGAGCAAGTAAGCAGCTAGAAGACAGATCACCAGGGCCAGATGGCGTCGTGCCTGCTAGGCGGTGTCCTCCAAATCACCCTCTGGACTGTACCGTTCAATCAACCGTAGGATGTGTATTTGGCCGCCCTCTAGCATAGAGCGGGCCAAGCCCCCGGGAATATTAAGCGCAGTAGCCAGCAGTCTGGGCATGCTCACTTGGTAAGGAGGAACGACGAGCGTCGGAGATGTGTACGTCCGGAGGTACGCTTGGAACTCCTCGACTGTCGGGCATATTTCATCATCCCCAAAGCGGAAGACGTGGACGTCCGAGTCCCAAAACTGGAGCGCGGCTCTCAAAAGTGCCGGGCGGATCGGCACGTGCCGAAGGTATCGGAACGAAACAAGGCCGTGATATTGGAAATTTAGCCAGTCAACGCTTATCATTTGCACTAACCAGGGCCGGGTCAAGGTTGGAATTGGGTTTTCCATTTGGGACCAGTACTACAATTTGCTGAATATAGGGGTGGGACTTATCAGGGTGACTTCACAATGCATGCAACACCCAGTTATATACCAACCTACGAATCTCACTTCCTATTCTATGTTAAAAGACAAGGGCTACACTCCAAGAAGCCTTACAATGAAGGACTCTGCCCTCCCTGAAACCCAGAAATCGTGTGCAAACCGCGTAGGGGTGAAGACAAGAAGCCCCAGGAAAAAGGACAGTCGGTCAGACAAGTGGCTCTGTGTCACACTTTTATGGCGTGCGCCAGCAATCTACCAGCGTGCGCAGGTCCTCCACCGTTACTGGCGTACAGAGCTCACCCACTGGCGCACGCCAGTCAGGCCTACACCAGATACCAATTACAGCAGCTACTGCCCAAACAACCAATTTCGATTCCGAAGCTTGTTTGGCAAGTTTGTCGATGCGTACAAGTCATAAATGGTATTTGGGACTATGGGGAAGCGTTGGCTCGGAAACGTCGTGCTTAACGAAGAATTCGGACCTCCGGCGGCCCGTATCCTCCTGAAACTTAGGATACCAGGGGTTCGTGCCAAGTTTTCTCATATCGTACACGTTATGTGGACCCTATGTGACTATACGAGGGTGTCGGTTTCAGTCCGGGACCATATCGAGTCATCTTTGGCATCTTATGTCCATTTTTGAGGCATTTTTAGCATTTTTCGATATTTTTCTCGTCTCGGGTTGCTTTTCCCACTTCCGTCGACTCGCACGAGTCTCTTCTTGTCTATGTTGTCTACCAGAACTGTCAGCTTCACTTGTCAAAGAGAATTTTGAGTTTTGGCTGTTCAGCGCTGAGTGTCGCGTATCCTAGTAGGATACGGGCCGTATCCTAGTATTTTTCACCCCTTTTCTTCGAGCTAGGTCAGTCCTACGCGCGTCCTAACGTTTGTTAGTCGATTCAGAGCATTTGTCAATGCATGTCAGGTATTAGTGGTTGTTTTGACTACTTCTACCATCGATACCATCAAAACAGAAGTCAAATGAACAGAAAATGCAATAATATATACCATCCAAAAGCGTATCCCTGAAGCAAAGGAAGGAAATGTATGTAGCGGCACAACGGCCCGGGCAAAACAAGCAAGATCATGTATTGGGCAACATCTGCCCGCAAGTCAAAAGGCACACAAACCCCATCTCAAAAATCAAATCAAGTCAAGTATCAAAATGGCAAAAGACAGTAAAGTATCTGAGGCTCAGTGGTAGCCCTCAGTCGGCAAAAAGGTCCTCAAGGTCGTCGTCGTCCTCCTCGCTCGCAACCAAGTCTCTCGGAGTGATCCGAAACCTGGGGTCGCTAGCAGAGTTAGAGCCGCTGCTGAGGGACGCGTCCTCCTCGTCCTCCTCCTCTTCTTCTCTCCTCTTCTTCTTCGCGGGCCCCTCAGCTGGCCTCTTCTGAGCAGGCCTCTTTCTCAGCTCCCTCTGAGGCTGTGATGACCCTCCTAAAGGAGCGATCACCACCCCCCTGGTCTCAGGCCGCGTAGTGCTCGCCGGTCGCTGGACCACGGCAGGAGCCTTCCCCTTTCCCTTCTGAGGGACTGGCCTCGCTGTCTGCCGCCTAGAAACCGCCCTAGCGTGTCCCTGCATTGTCAATTCAATTCAAATCATTATATATCCATATTGTGCATAGTGTATATACTAGGGATTGAGCCCGTGCCTGAAGGCACTGCGCAACACGTTTTTAAATACGACTAAAATAAAT
The DNA here is from genome assembly GCA_020567845.1 of Rhododendron henanense subsp. lingbaoense. Taxonomy (NCBI): domain Eukaryota; kingdom Viridiplantae; phylum Streptophyta; class Magnoliopsida; order Ericales; family Ericaceae; genus Rhododendron; species Rhododendron henanense. The sequence continues at coordinate 34,552,107 of CM036312.1, forward strand.
TATCAAGGAGTGTGTAATTGTTTTTCTGGTCAACCAGTGTATATTGAAATTCTGAAAATGATCGAACTTCGAAGCACTGAAATCTGAGTGCAAATGAATCTGTGCCTGAAGGCACACAAATGTATTGATGGACGATAATGTAGAACTTGCTTGCAATATCAACAATAATATCATTTACTCTCAATGAATCAAGCAAAACAAAATTCAAACCAACATAAAAAGCTTGATCAATTGCAAGTGTTTTGAAGCTGCTACTCAAAATAACATAGCATTTAATATCACTGCTGACATAGTCAAACAAACCATTCACGAAGGCAATTGGATTCCCACGGATTCCGTACATTTCATGAATATGAATAAAAGCCAATCTACCTGTGCATGTTCAAAAAATTACTTATACTAAACCAACCATTCTCACACACTGTTAATCTCCATAGTCCAACTCGATTGCTATCAAAATCTACTTCTACTTCTACAAATAAGAGAAATAAAAGGACATTCCAATCCCATATAAAAGGAGGGCATTAGGAATCCAAGCAAAATTTGCAGTTGTCAAATAGCAAGCAAAGAAATTGACTACGGAATTTCCATTTGACCAAAAAAAAAAAAAAAGAAATTGACTAAAGAATAAATTTGTGGTTAATGAACAATTTAACCAAGAAACCAAACCAAATAAAAGTTTAGCAAAGGAAGACAAAGTTGAAGAGATTCATAATTAATGGCCACTCAGTTATAGGATCATATCTGCAAAAAGGAAAAAAAAAAAAAAAAACCCCAAATCAGAACATAACTTAAACCAAAAGTTAAAATTATCCTAGAACCATTCAAAGTGATTTCAGGTCCAATTGATTTTTCTAATGACAAATCTAATGATCGGTTTCCAGTTAGCATAAAGAAACTATACCTATTGCAATTGGACTAAGGGAAGGTAGAGAGTTACCTAAGAGAGGGAGAGTGAATCACCACCAACTCAAAACTCTATTCCTGTCATGGCATCAAGGAAAATGCAAAAGAGAAAAACTAATCAATATCACTATATCAATTCATTACTCATAAGTGGTCACTCTTCAAATGAAAAAAAGGGAGAGAATGCAATCCTACCATTAATAGGCATAATTTTGTTTGTCTGCAGACGACAATTTAGAGTTTACCTACAATGCTCCCGTATCAATGCGTTTGATGAGATTCACTAACAATAAGCAAAAGATTAAGATAGAGTTTACCAAATACATAACCAAAATTTATTTCATTTTTCATTTTTCCTTTACCAACAATGGATAAAGGAGGCAATACCAAGAAGGCTACCCGTCCGAATTCAAAGTCACGATGATTGGAGACCCATTTTGGATTTGTTAGCAAAATAACATCGTATACGCACTATTAAAATCGTACACGCACTAATCATCTGAGTATAGTGAACAGACTTATCATGTGTTGTAAGAACCAAAATTCTACATAATATTTAAGCTCCCACTCCTTTTACCTAGTTAAAATATTTGACAAAAATTAGTTCCAGAAATCCATAAAGAAATAAAGAGATAGAGACCATGATAGAAAGAGTATAATTCAGTGTGCAAATTACCTAACAGAAACCAAAACCAAACGCAAAAATCACATACTACCAAAGAGTTGAGCCTGAAAATTGAAGCAGTACAAAAGGTTATATAAATTACCTAATCAAGCACACTACATATCAGTACAAAAGGTTATATAATCATAATTTTTTCCAATACTTCTAGCGACACGATCCTGCTATGGTAAACATAATCCGACGACCACCATGTTCATTTGGTTGACGACAATCCATAGGGATAATGCCGTGCCTGAAGGCACTTATAGGTGAAATCTAACAAAAACCTTTACTATCACTTCAATTTACCAGCATGCTCCATTTACTATCACTTCAATTCACCTCCTGTTCGCATAGAAACTAAAACAGTTTATAAATAATAGATAGGAACTATAGCCGAAGAGCTATGGAAATAATGTTATAGTGATATGTAAACTCGTATTTCTCGAAGACTTTACTCCAACACAAAGCTTTTAAAATTTATAATTCACATTGTCGTGTCCCCGGCTCGTCCCATCATTAATCATATTAAAATCTAATGGACACATACATGTTCTCAGTGTGTCTAGTGTATTTGGAGTGTCCAAAACGGATATGACAATCTCTAGGAATGTTGGTGACTCACCTAACCAAATTCTTAATGGAGTCCCCAAAATTCAACTACAATATCGACGAATCAAACAATTAAATAGATGAGCCTGAAAATACATTATCTCATCTCTGTGTGCATAGTTATGAACTTGACATATGATCCCCCTAGCTTCCCCTTCCCTCTCTTAAAATCCCTAACAGCTTTCCTCTCCCCAACAAAATGCATAAGACTTGATAAAACAAAAAACACCATCCATCCAACATTTAAAAATGCACACCAGCCAGTGCTCTGCATTAACTAAATCAGGCTCAAGATCTAAACTTACCGGTCAATGGTTTGCATGTAACAACATAAGAGCAAATCTAAGCACACCAGGCAGTGTTCTGCATTTTAACAACATAAGTACATCTAAGCAAAATGCATAATAAGGTAATTTCATACTTACGGATCGGAAGCCTCGCAATTCACGTACTTGAGTTGTATTTCTGCACAAATGTAAAATTAAATAGAAAACTAATAAGCATCAATAAATTCAATACTTCCAATTCAAATAAAAACACTAAAAAATGCAGAAAATAAAATGTTGATTTTTCATTTAAAATGACCACAGTGTTGGATTTCTGTTAAGAAGGAGAAGTAACCATAAGAAGGGAAACTAAACAAAGGAAGCACCAACACTCAAAGAAGTATCTATATCTGGGGACACCACGTGGTGTGTCATAAAATAAAACACGGGAGGGACACGGCGGGGAATGGGGTTAAATACGCGAAGAACATCATTAGAAGTGCTAATTTGAGCCATTAAAATAGTGTCTACACATGCATTATCCAGCTAGGAATATATAAGGGAAATGTTAGTCTAATTTGCACACTCACCGCGTATGCCCCGGCCTAGGCCACACGCAAATAAATAGGATGCATTTGTGCAAATTTGCACCCGCATCACATTGCATGTCCATTAAAAAAAATAAGATAACGGCTGGAAAATTACTCGTGCGCATAAGGGGATGGAAGGACCATCCAACCATGTAGAAGCAAAATTCATACATACTTATCATTCAATGAGATAACGGCTGGAAAAAAACCTTGGGTTAGACTTACCCTTTGGCTGGTATGTCTATTAGACTGCACCAGGCTGCACCTTAAATGTCTAAGTATCCAAGAGGCAATGTTGGCTTGCCACCTAAAAGTTCGTACTATGTTACTCTTATGAGAAATATAGTAGTAGTAAAAAAAAAAAAGTTCCTCATAAGTAAAATCATTACCGAAAGAGTGAAGCGAGTTGTTCTCCTGAGAAATTATTCAGGACTTACAGTTATAGCTAAGTATTCCACAATTTCTCATCAACGAAACTTCTCCCTACCAACGAAACTTCCCAATGAAAGACCTGATCGAACTTCAAACCTCTGATTCTACAATTACAATTCTATGAAAACTAAAACAGAGGGTGAGTTTGGTGGACAAAGAAACCCGGTGAATTCTCATTCTCATTCTGTTTTTTTATACACAATAGGGGAAACCTTTCTTAGGAGGAAAGACTAACACTATATAATATGGTAAAGTTCTCGAAATTAACTATTTAGCAACCATGCAACAAAGTTCCGCTATGTCAACATACCCATAGCAAAAGAACAGACCAGAACAATGTGGACATAAAGGCTAGCGCAACCTCACTTTGCCTCATCGACCATTAAAGGCCAAAGCAACCTCACTTTACCTCATCGACCAATGACTTTATCTTAAAAGTTGTGTCTTTCTTAAGCTATTTCTTCCTATTTGCTCTAAGTTCTTCTGCAGTACATTTAATAGGGACAAACAAAAATTAGCCCGTACAATGGCTACTACGAATCATGAAGAATGTGTAGTGCATAACCACCATTCTAGTCTGCATTGTCTAACGTGTACCCAATGATGATTTTTTGTTCTCAAATCCGAACATGAAAATTGCTACAAAGTAGAGCACAAATCACTATACAAAAACTGTGAAACTATTTTTGGACATTAACGGGCCATGGCAAGGAAATCAGGCTAATACAAAAACTATGAAAGCTATACCGGTAAGATTCTGCTGAAATGATTGGGTTTGGACACCCCACGATTTCGTCTGAGAGCAACGGAAGTGGTCGACTTTTGGCAGAATCGATGGTTCGCCAAACACCCTGTTAACCACAAAAGAGATTTCTGATCAAATTTGGTTCGCCAAACATCAAGTCACGTTGGATGTGAACAATAAAGCTCCTTTAACTAAAAAAAAGAGACAGAAAATAAGGAGCGAAATTCAAACCTCACAAAAACTAATCTCAATCTAAACCAATCACATTGCACTTGAGATTTCCATTTTTGGGTCTAGTTAGAACATCTAACAATGAACAAAACAAAAATTGATTTAGAACTAAAATCGACAGTGCAGCAAAATAAAAAAATAAAAGAGGAAAGTTGGAGGTAGTTAGAGGTTCATCTGCTCTTGGCCATGCTTGCACTGGCACGCTATATATATGTGCATGGATAATTGCTTTTACCAAATACATAATTGAAACCAAATTAGATGGGTTCGAAATCATACACAGGGAAAAAAATTGAAGATTAGATGGGTTGGATATCAAGAATCAGATTACCTACTGAGGTCAATCGCAACGATTAATTCTTGGTGTCCAACTTCGGTGGGTTAGATAGAAGAAACAAAGGGTTAGATTGGTGGGTAGGTGTTGTGAGAGAGAGTACTGGGTTGCTCACCGGAGAAGGGTTCGGCGATGAGGGCCAATGCCGGAGATGGAGGTCCTGAGATGGAGGGGATGTGCCGTGAATGAAGTAGAGAGAGAGAGAGAGAGATTTGAATTTTGAATCCAATTTGGGGCTTTTGAATTCAGGAGCGAGAGAGAGTTCAGCCGTGTTTGTACTGGCAAGAAAAAAGAAAACACAGTCCCGGTATTTGCCATTGAAAATCCCATTTATTTACCAAACTGCCATTTAAAAGATAGTTTGTGAGAGGGACATTTTTTGGACCATTGGATGTGTAGAATTGAAGGGTTGAGATTGAAAGAAAAGGAATATTATTTTGGAATCTTGGTGATACCTCCCCTCCCTTGTTATATGGATATAAAATGCTGAAACAGGTATCAAGAGCAGGTACTTCTAACATGCATTGTAACAGACATGCACAGTTGCTAAGTATCGAATTCGGATTTCTGGTTTATACTTGAGGCTGTGTAGTGGACGCTGGAACTGCTGGTGGGTAGTGCAACTGCAAGGGAGTACCACTCGCTATCTTATGAAACTCTTTCTCCATAGCAAGCGCATGGCCTCCCTCGCCCACTCTAGCGGCACCTGAGTTGCAAGTATTGAAAATCAGCGGCAGTTCAAATGCGAAACAAATATGATATAGGAAATAAAGGAAAAGCTGAAAGTACAACATACCGGTCCCGTAACCTCTGCTGGCTCTGTCCTGGCGGGCTCGAAACGGACCTCTACAACCTCCCCCTGAGGGTCACGCACTGGCAACGTCCACGAAAGCTGAGTGAGCCCGGTCGACTCTGCGAACTCACTCCTCTCCCCGGGATGACCTGACCTGCTCCGCCATCCCGCCCTCTCCTCACCAGCTACCAAGGCCTCCGTTCGCACCGCCCTGTGCTCCATCACCCCAAGCGCCCCCGCCAAGTATCGCCTCCGGTAAACGACGTAGTCTCGCCCCAGCCTCAGAAAGGAAGTCGTGGCGACAGGAACCGTGAACCGCCGCAGCTCCCTCAGTGTGTACCGCCCTGTGTGCGAAGCGTGAGGCGGAAGTGGCCCAGGGACAACGAACTCGGACGAGTTGAGCGACTGTCGTATCACTCGGTCGCCCAAGTACCACTGCCACCCGAAAGCCGACTCCAGCAGCACTCGGCTCGCTGTCACCACTCTACTCCTCGCCAGGTACTCGGGCGCGGGCCCCGCAGTCCTCCACGGGTCCCACTCCACCTGTAGAGCAATCAGAGGCATCAGCGACAGCGTTAAAGCAATTCAAAGCATGAACTACGCAAGGGAAAGCTAGCCTTACCTGAGAACCTGTCAAGTGGTCGAGGTACACCCGGAAACCGGAAAGCGTCCCCTGCGACCTCTTCTTCCCGACGCGGAGCAGTCCCCAGACCATGGCCCGAGGAAGCGCCCTCAAGTCCGGACACCTATTCTCCGGAGGGTACATCCGCAGCACCTCGTAAGCCCACAGCTGCAAGGTTTTCAAACAATCAAGCAATCAAGGCATCCGAAATACAGTATATGCAAGATAAAGTGCAGATATGGGAACGGAATTGAAAGACAGTATTGGTTTCTTACCTCCCACACTCTCCAGTACCCAGCCGCCGCCTTCTTCCCCCGGGAAAGCTCACCCAAAAACCCGTAGCACGTACCCAGAGCCGCTCCTCCCCAGTCAAACCGAGAAGCCGACCTCAAGTCAAAAAGGGCCGGCAGGTAGGACAAGTGCACTGTAGCCCTCTTGTTCGAGTACAGAGTAGCCCCGAACAAGTACAACAAGTACACCCTCGCTAGCTGCTCCAACTCCAGCTCAGAAACCTGCTCTCCCGCCAGCTCTATCTCCGGAACCCTCCTCTCCAAGTGCCTCTTGAACTGGTCATACGAGACCATCTCTGAGTTACCTGCGGGCACCATGCCCAAGAACCACCTCAGCGCCTCAGTGTCCCCGTGGATCCCTGAGTCAAACGGGATCAGGTCACCTCCTACCCTCAGGCCAGTGATGGCCGCAAAGTCTACCGGAGTCACCGTCATCTCCCCAATCGGGAAGTGGAAGGAGTTCGACGTATCCCACCACCTCTCGGCCAAGGCAGTCAGCACGGCGTGGTCGCTCTTCACCGCTGTCAGCGTGGGGATAAACAAGCCTAACCCCGCCGCATCCACCAGCACTCTCACCCCCTCAGGAAGACTCAAGTACAGCTCAAGCGAGTGCGCTGGACCGCCATGCCCCCGCGTACTGGCCACTCTTCTCTGCATATCACAACAATCAAAACAAAAGGAAATTATCAATAAAGCAGTTCAAATACCATACAAGTCGAATCAAGCTACCAGGCATTCTATCAGTCAATTCAAGCTATCAGAGCATCAAAGGCATTTGTTCAGTCGATTATCGAGTTTTGATGGCATTCTACAAAGTCGAATCAAGCTACCAGGCATCCTATCAGTCAATTCAAGCTATCAGAGCATCAAAGGCATTTGTTCAGTCGATTATCGAGTTTCGATGGCATTCTACAAAGTCGAATCAAGATACCAGACATCCTATCGGTCGATTCAGTTATCCACAGGCATTCTATGGTCGAATTCTAAAGTCAAAGCGTCCTACGATCAATTCTATCTATTTCAGGTCAAGTCACCACTAACTCTACACAGTGAATCAAGTGCAAAGGTTCAAGTATCATGCATCACAGGCTTGATAGTCCAACGATAAAGCATGCGCAACTACAACAAGTACGAAATGAAGACTAACGCAAAGTTTAAAGGTATACCTGAGTCCAACCCCTAGACAAGTGCCGCTCAGGGTCTCTCAGCACCAGCTCCTCGTCGTAGTCCCTCTGGCGAGGGACGTAACTCTCAGCGCCCGACAAAACAAACACGGGCGGCTCTGGAGGAACAAACGTCTCAGCCACAAACCGGACACGAGGGGCCTTCCGCCTGGTCTCTGCTAAGTCCACTGCTACCTCGTATGCCCTGGGTCCCTCATCCTGCTCCCTCTCGGCCTCCTCGGTCTCTCGTTCCAACTCCCTCTGCTCTCTCTCCACTGCCTCAGCCTCTCGCCTCAGTCTCTCCTCCTCGTCAGATCGGGCTATCTCCCTCAGCCTCTCCTCGCGGGCCGCCAAAACTGCCTCGACTACCGCAGGGTTCTCTCTCATATGCCGAGCAAGTACAAATTCACCCACAAACTCTGCCAAGTCACGGCTCGTGACCGGCACGTGACTGGAAGACCCAACGGGCGGTGTGAACTCGATCCGCTCCCTCGGAGGAAACCCCAGTCGGTCCTCACTAAAATCGCCACCACTGCTGCTGCCGCCGAACCCAAGCCAGTCACGATCAGGGCTTCCACCCCACTCCGTGCATCCAACCGTTCAACCCGTGGACCCACTGGTCCCACAGCCACAGGCGTACGCCCCTACTCCACCGGCGCACACCGCTCGTCGCCGTCACCCGCCTCCTGAGAACGGCCATCGCCGCCCCGGTCTCGCCCTAGGATCGCTGCACCGGCGTCTGGGGAAGCCTCCTCTATCATCTGATCGTCGATTAATGGCCTCACAGCCTCGGTCTCAACCGCCCTCGGCTAATCACCGCCTTGTACACCACTATCGCCGCCCGTACCACTACTGCCACCGCCGGATTCCGCCATGGATGAGTTAGGGCTGTGTATATTTTGGAAGAAGGTAGAATGGGGTGAGATTTGGGAGGAGTTTGAGAGGTTTGGAAGTTTTTGGAACCGAAGTATGGCGGTTTCGTACTGACTGGGAAGTATATACGACGTAGGAAAGCGTTGGGCCGGGTTTGGGCCGGATCTGGGCTCGAATACTGCAGTACTACCAGCGTACGACACAAATTACTGGCGCACGCCAGTGGGTTTTGGGCCTGGGGCCCAATTTGCGTTCCATGATCAAAACCAAGGCCCATGGTCATCAAATTCATGTTATCACCCCGGATGGTTACTCCCCAAGCAGAGTCTGTCCTATCTCAAATCAACGGCGATCTATCCGTCCTATCCCAAATCAACGACGATCCATCCGTCCTATCTCAAATCAACGACGATCCATCTGTCCTATCTTAAATCAACGGCGATCTATCTGTCCTATCTCAGATCAACGATGATCTATCCGTCCAATTTCAAACCAACGACGATCTATCCGTCTAATTTCAAATCAAACAAGTAACCATGAGTTGCTTTCAATGGATTGTTCCCCAGGAGAGTCCGCACCTCGAGGCAGCCTGTCCTGTCCAATCTCAAATCAACGACGATCGGTTCGTCCAACTTCAATCAACGACGGTTCATCCGTATGTCAGTATCTTTCTCAACGGAGTCGATTCATCTACAATGGTGTGCTCCCCAGTAGGCTCACCGGACCCGCTCACATTCCCCTGCTGTGTCTCACCCAGACCGGGCTATCAAAAGCCAAAGTCAGCATCAACCTGTCTTTGTACATCAAATATCCTCGGCAACAGCGATCTATCCGCTCCGTCAATCTAGTCAATCAGGTTCTTTTAATTTTTACGTCTATCATTGAACTCGTACGTTCTACTCTGGATGGCCTAGGTGGGTGTCTAGAAAACCTTTGACGTTACTTGCACCAAGTCGATGGTACTCTAAGTGCCGTCAAAGGGGGGCTAATGTAGACACCCTATTCTGGACTGTCCGGATTAGTTTACTTACGGTCTTTGATTCCCCAATGATGATTAAGGTCAAGAAAATCCCGAGTTTGTTAATGAGTTTGAGCTATGAGCGTCCCGAACCTCATCCAAACCTTCCCAAACTCCTTGTCGAGCCCTCAAGCCAGAACCAAATGGCCACAGCAAAACCCTACTGGAGTACGCTGGTGATGGACTAGCGTGCGCTGGAAGCACTGCCACGTGTCAGTCATCGCCGGTTACTGGCGCACGCCACTCAACAAGGGGCGTACGCCAGTCAAATCAACTTTATTCAGCCGAACGCGCGGGAGTTTTTGTAACCACCCCGATGTCAGCCACAGTCTCCTGATGATTGTTTCGTCCAGGGCTGTCCCCTTCCCTCCTACACCACCTTTCAAGCCAAGTCCCATGCATTTAATGCATGGGAGGCTCCCTCCTAACAAACCAACCAAACAAGCCCTTATACCAACTGATCTCAGTCCATCTCTCCTCTATAAATACCCCCCTTGCATTCATTTGCAAGGGGTTAACACCATTAAGAGGCCCAAGCTTTGGTCCTTCTTCTTCCTTGTTTTTCTTTCATCCATTGAGAGATAAGGCAAGGAGAACAATACTCAGTCTATAACACTCCCTATATTCATCTCTCAAACCCTTAAATCCCAAGCTCAAGTCCAACTCATCTCCAAACTCACAAGCAAAGGTATATCACCTTTTGCTTTTGATTTCTGTTCTGACCCCTGAGGGGGGCTGGCTGGGTTAAGGCTGGTAATCTATACCAGTCCTGGCCCTAATGCTGGCAAAGCTTCAAAGCCGTGTGAGATGAGAGGTGGCGCACGCCAGTCGTTTAAAGCCGTACGCCAGTCATGGCTGTATGGCAAAACTGGCATGGGGATCACCGATCATCCTTCTTTTGCTTTATTTACATTCTGATCACCCTCTTGCATGCTAAAAACCAGTTTATTGCTTTCTGTCTTTTAGAACCGTTTAGTTATAGTACTTAGTATTTCATTTCTGTTGCTTTGGAATGCCCCTGGGAGCCTTCTGGTCATGTTCCAGAGCCCAGATGATGCAAAGCCAAGCACTGGCCAAGTGATGTTAACTGGCGCATGGTACCATATACCTGCGTGCGCCAGTCATACCTTGACCAGTGGCTGACCCTTGCATGGCAACTAGGCCCTGGCCTCTGCTTTTCCTCCCCTCACTATTTAAGGGGTTTTGCTATTTATTTGGTGGCTTTTAAAGCCCATTATCTGTCTGTAACTATGTTATACTGTTGATATAAACTGTGTGGTTTGTCCTGGGTGTGCACTGGTCCATTCCAGAGCCCAGAGAGTTGTTTGCAAGAGCTGTAGGTTTGGGCTTACCGGCGCACGCCAGAACTGATGTGGCGCACGCAGGTCATGTCTATATGCAGTGGCTTGGCCAGTGCATACAGGCCCGATCCTGCGTGCACCACCTTAGTAAGTGTGTTCTAGTCTGTCCAAACACTCACAGGAGCTTGGTCTCAATCTATTATACTTGCTTTAGATCAAACATCAAACATACATCAACATTTTTATCACATACTTGTACATAAATGCAAACTTGTTACAGTTTTAATCCGCATTAACTGTTCCCCCGCCCTAACTGGCTAAAAATGATCAAATGAGAGAAAAATGCAAACGTTTTACAAAATGCCCGAGTAGAGACCGATCTTCGGATTGGGCGAGAGGGGTGCCATAAAACCCTTCCCCTCTCGTAACCTAGCTCCCGAACCTCAGATATCGAAGGTGACAACGGTCCAGTCTACAAGCCTTTTTCAAACTCAAATAACGTAATCCAAACATTTTCAAAACCCGGTTTCTTGGGTACTTTCCGCAAAACCCGAGTGGCGACTCTGAACTGCAAAGCGTTTCGCCGCGCTTTCCGCAAGATAGGGCGCACCCGATTTTACAAACTAAAATGTGGAATTTTTGGGGCGTGTGCCCACAGCAATCAACAATCACTGTATCCATTTCATCATCAGGATGGTCCCCAAGGTGGGACTTGAAATAATCGTTAGGCCAAATTGGGGTGTCTACACCTATTTTCACCTTCCAGATTATGCTTATTTAACAATCTAAATTCCTAAAAGTTGCAATTGTCAATACACTACAATCTCTTTGCCAAACGAAGGAAAATTCAAGGAAATCAAGTTCTTTGTGCCCCTACCAAGAAAGAAGGAAAGGATGAACTGTAGTTGCTTAAAGAACTAGGTATTTGTCAAAACTTAGAAAAAAGATGCTATCTCCGTGAGAACACTTAGGGTTAGCTTGCCCATCATGAAAGTACAAACACAAAAGGAGATTCATGAAAATATCTTCATCAAATTCCTCCCCAAAACACAGAAACCCTCTTGAAAGAAACGCTCGTTGGGTAACCTAAGCAACCCAAGCAAAAGTAAGAGTAGAGCCTGTTAGGGCAAGAAAATGCAAAAATGCAGCCTAGGCAAAAGATAAGGCATTCAAAAGCTCGCTAGGGATTCAACCTACATCAGGAAACCTAGGCAAAATTTAGAGCATGTGAGAAGGAAAACCAAGAGTGCAAACCTAACCTCAAAGGTGGTGACTTCGGAACTACGTAAAAGGCTTCATTCCCTGATTGGGATACGTAGGCAATCTCACAATGAGATGCGGCCCAAACATTTGGAGAGAAGGAAAAACATCAAAAGATTTGTGCTCAATGATAGGCATAGCTAACCCTGCGTATTGAGCTCGCAAAAGATGAGTATGCTTTTCTCGAGGAATTGGCAACAACAATAGACACGAGAATTATAGTTCATCCCTTTTAACCTAAAGGTCATTGACACAATGAACAGGATACCTCGAAAGCTCTCGAATTTGGCAATCAGACTATGGAATATGGCAAAAGCAAAAGGCAAAAAATCAAAACCAAGCATAAGAAGGAAGAGAAAAGGGGATGCCACTTGGCCAAAGCAAAATTTACCCTTGGAAAATCAAAGTAACAGCCAAAGAATTGATACATCGGCCACAATATCGAACGATAGATTCTTTGGCCAGTACTCCATTTCACATAGATTACTGTCTATTAGCAAACACTTGTTCAAAAAGCCATGTTCTGACTTTCACATGCATATCTCAAAGCATTTAGGGGTACGAAAAGCTCTTTTCATTTCGTGAACAAAAGTTTAGTTACAAAATTCTCGCTGTAGTTGCTTTCACTATACAACTTCTGCTTGCCTCTTTTACTAACTATGAACAGGAAAAGAGAAAATCCTAAAAGCTAATCGCGACGGCGTCTCTGAGATGATCTCTGAGACGGGGACTGCTCGTTGGTTCCCACATCCTCCCCACCAGCAGCTGGTGGTCGCTCAACCTTAAGCTGCAGCCAAAGAGGATACAAACATTCAGATTCAAGGAATGATACAAAGCAAATGAAACACATGGAGAGAGTCATACCTCGAGGATCCTACGGCGCTGTCTCCGAACCAAAGCCTCTGCACTCTGATAGGCATGAAGCCATTCCTGCACTATCTCAGCAGGCACCTATGGAAACAGACCAGGCATTTCAAATACAGGAGCGACAAATACAATGATAAAGCAGGGAAAACAAAACCAGAAATAAGGTAATACCTGTGAAACCCGACTAGTAGCGTGTAAAGCTGGGTCATGCAAGGAGTAAGCGCCAGTCGCTCTTCCTCCCCATCATCAGAATGGAAAGAGACAAAAGAAGGGGCCCACGGCCAAACAGGAGGAGCTACAGCAGCTGAAGCTAAGAAAAGACGGCAGTACTTCGTGTAGTCTCCTGCCTGAAGAAGCAATCCTGCCCAATCCCTGATTCGAGCATTCCTCAAGTCCTTCTTAGACATCTAGGAAGTGGACCTCATCGATGTTGGAGGAGGAGGAGGAACAAACTGAAGCGCCTCAGCACGCAGTCGCCACTGATTAGCCACCCGATCACCTAAGTACCAGGCCCGGCAAAATGGACCCTCGAGCAAGCTACGGGTACGATCCAGAACCCTGGAAAGTGCAAGAGGGGCATCCTCTGGTACACCACAAAACGAGATCAAATCAGCTACAACATAAGGATATGCGAATCTAAGGACAAGAAATCCAAAGAAAAAGGTACCTGATCGACCGTCAGTCGGTCCAAAACTCGCCGCCATTCGGGAAGGCTCAAAACTGGTGACCGTGGCCTCCGTTGCCCCACCAACCATCGCTCGTAGCGAGGTATATAGTTCGCATCTCCATGCCTAGTTTCAGGGGGAAACTGGAGAAGGTGCTCGAAAGCCCAGAGCTGAAAAGCAGATTAACCAAAATAAGTTCAATACTAGGAGAAGTCAAAACAGGAAAGGAAGCAAGAGAGAAGGATATATACCTCAAGCGCCCGGTAGTGACCGCCAAGGATGGGACTCTTGTCCCGTGAGCAAGCTCCTAGATTGCCATACAAGGTGGCCAAAGCAGACGATCCCCAATCAAACTCCCTAACGGCCTCCAAACGTTGCAAAGGAGCCAGGAACTGTGTGTGCACCGAGCCATCCTTGTTGGCAAACAACGTTTGCCCAAGGAGATAAAGAAGGAAGGCCCGTGTCAGCTACTCGACACTAACCTGGGTAAGGATATTAGCCATCATGAAGGATTTGCTCAGCCAAGTAAGATCAATGTGACCTCGAGAGTGAACAGGGGGCACCTTGCCCAAAAACCACTCTAAAGCACCTACCCGCTCCCAAAGCTGGGGGTCGACCCGAAGAGGAGCTCCGCCTACCTGCAGGCTAGTCAGCAAGGAGAAGTCGCCAGGCGTAACTGTCATCTCACCAGCAGAGAGGAAATGGAATGTGTTGGTGGTATCCCACCACCTCTCAACCAGCGAAGTCATCAGTGACCAGTCCATCTTCGGAAGATTGAGGCCCAGAACAAACGCCTCAAAACCTGCAGCACGTACCAGTTCCCGAGCCTACTCTGGCAGCACCAGAAACCACTTGTGCACCTCTTTGCCTCCACCATGAGCCTCCAGTCTCCTATTTCTCTGCCAAAGACAAAAAGGGAGTTAATCTCATGATTACATAAACAATGGAAACGCTAGGGGGCATCAAATTAATATTTAAAAGCATGCATTGCCTAAACAGGGGGCATAGTTATTTTAGTCTTTCTAAACAAAACAATCCCAACCCATTCACGCCCCTAGCTGAAAGGGATTTCATCCCACAAGCAAGAAATTCACTTTTAAATCATACAAAATTAAAACTCCGAACTAAAGTAAACTTTTTACTTTTCAGGAAACTCACCGGTACATTGAGAACACTCAGGTGCAGGTCGGGTTCCCGATGAACCACCTCGGCCTCTAGGCCACCAACGGGAGGGCGGTACTGCAAGGAACCACCAAAACCCAACCTACGTGAAGGAAGAACGTAGGTAGCAGCGTTGAACAAACTAGGCTCCTCAATCGCCTCCTCGTCGGAAGACAGATACTCGCACCTGCATGGAGAGTGCGAGGACGAACCCGCAACGTCCGAAGATGGCGTGGCCATCACGTCCAAATCAAGAGGGAAAGAAAACAACCAAGAACAACAGCGACAGCGGCCGGAGACAATGGCGGCCGACGGTGATGGAGGAGGAGGACAGCGGCAAACAGTGGTGACCGCCCGAGAAACTCAGACGAGAGGAGTGGAGGAGAAATGAGATAGAGAAGAAAAGATTAAATGAGCCGTAAAATCGATTAAACCGAACTCAAATCGATTTTCTGACCTTTGGCGTTCTCACGGCCGAGATTTCGATTCCTCGGCCGAAACATCTTTTACTCGGCCGAGAAATCAATCTCCTGGCCCTCCAATCTATTTCCCTCAACAACACCAGATCTAGCAATTACGGACTTCTGAGTCCTCGACCAACAAAATAGCTTGGGGGGCATCCCCGAGCCAATACAACGTGATCAGAACTAGCCTTGGGGGCACCCCCGAGCATGGAAAAACATCAAAGCTCTCTCTCTATCACAACAAAGCTCACAATTATCGGTCACTCGATCGCCAATAACTCGCAGCCCGGAGCTCTAAAGAAATACCATCTCCATCAAGGCCACCCAACGATTCAAATCACTCAGCGGCTCTGTACCCGTAATTATTCAAGCAGCCTCACACTCATTATTGAACAACTTGGCGGCTCCATGCCCATATTCACCCATTCGCCAATCACCCCGCGGCTACAAGCCCACAACTTAACAGGCTCCACGCCAACCAACTCAACAGGCTCTAAGCCCAATCACCATCAGCGGCTCCACGCCTATACTCATCACTACCTCAACAGGCTCCACGCCAGCCAACTCAGCAGCTCCATGTAGACACCTCCCAAACGGGGCATCGCCATACAGATTGATCACGTTTGTTTGCTCGATTGATTGCTTGCTTCGTAAACCAAAATCATGGACATTCCCATGGCTAGGAACATCGCCACATGATAGCGGTTATCATCAAAACAGAGTCGCCACCCAGTTTATTAAAACTGGGAAAACAGATAGAGATTCTGGATACGGGAGCCAAAAGTACAGTAAGGGGAAGGTGTTAGGCACCCCTCTCTGCCCAGCCGTGAGACTGGCCCATAGTTATTCAACATAAGACATATAGATGCCTTATTTAATTCTAACACATAGTCTATTTAATTAATCCTTTAAACAGTAAGTAAAGTGAGCCAGGACTGTAATTGAAGAATGCATTAGAAACCAAAGCAAAACAAGCTGTCCCAGGGAGATGGATCCCGCGGCCGGTGAATGGATGTCACGGCCGAGGGATCCTCCTGGTTTGATGTACCGGCCGAGGGATCGAAGCCCCGATCGGTGTTCTTCCTCACACCAGACTATACGATTAACAGATAATCAGAAAGCTATGATTAAGTATAGGAGCGATAACTAAAACAAACCAAAGGCCGTTGGGCCTCACCACCTTAATCCCTCAGTTGCTTGATTGCTTCGGATTGGATGTGATTGACTGATTTACTTCTCGAAAACCCTAGGGTTAGGGTTTGGACTTCGGGGTTTGATCGTTTGGGATGCAGCTGCCTTCGGAAGGTTAGGGCTTCTATAGAGGGAGTATGTGAGATGATTTCTGCAGAGCTTGGAGGTATGAGATGGAGGAATTGAATGTTAATTTCGGAACCCTAAGGCCTCTTTATATAGGCAATTGATGACTCACTCCGGCCAATCAAATGGCGTGAATCAAAAAAGAATTCTAGGGTTCAAAGATCTCTAGTTGCGATCTATTTCGTAGCCCGAACGCATCGGAAAAAGGCTGCTAGGGTTTTGGTGCGTCGATCAAACGACTGACAGAACATTCCAGAATTCTGGAAAAAGACGATCTGGCGGCCGAGGAATCGATCTGGCGGCCGAGGAATCGATCTTACGGCCGAGGGATTGATCTCTCAGGGAGATTTTTCTAGCAACAGGTTGCTCGGGTGAGGAAATGATGTTAAGGCCGTGAGATCGATGTTACGGCCGACAGATGGATTCTCCTAGGCTTCTGTATTTTCTGTCAAATGCTATATGGCTCTGGATGGGGTCCTCTAAGTGGCTCAAAGTTCTTACCGAAAGTCCTAAGGTTCTCAAGGAAGCAATCAGCAATCACTGTATCCATTTCATCATCGGAATGGTCCCAAGGTGGGACTTGAAATAATCGTTAGGCCAAATTGGGGTGTCTACACTCCAAGCCCACCACTCAGCGGCTCCATGCCCGTATTCCCCATCTCAGCGGCTCGAAGCCCATTATCATTACGGCTCTACGCCCGTGATCATCATCTCTATCACTCAGTGGCTCCAAGCCCATTGCTTAGCGGCTCTACGCCCATTACTCAGCGGCTCCAAGCCCATTATCATAGCGGCTCTATACCCGTATCACTCAGCGGCTCCACGCCCACTATCTCAACTGGCTCTACGCCGTAACAACTATCTCAACAGGCTCTACGCCACCCCAACAATCAAGACATCATCAACTCTCAAGCTATAAGCTTGAATGCTCAAAATCCAACATTTTGAATGCTCGAAGCTCTTCGAATGCCCAACCACTGTGTACTGGATGCTCAAGTTCTACACTTGAATGCTCAAGCTCTACGCTTGGATGCCCAACCACCGCGTACTGGATGCTCAAAGCCTGTACTTTGAATGCTCGGATTTTGCCGTCCGAATGCTCGAGCTCTATGCTCTGAATGCTCAAGTCCGGAACTTGAAAGAAGCTCTATGCTTAAATCAAACACACACGCACGGGCCCGTTCACATATTGCATCAAATTGCATCACCATTATCACATCAAGTCTGTATCATCATATCTGTTTACATCTAACAACCAACATCATCACATATACACATGTTCTGCATATCTATCTCTCATGAAACAGGTCAACCCTGCTGTCAACCGGCTCTACGCCTCGGTTTTATTGATCAGCCCAGCGCCTCGATCCTTTGGCTCTACGCCAAAATTTATGATGAGAAAGCTCCGTGCACAGACCATCAGAATGCAACCGGCCCTACGCCTCGGTTCAAAATCACGTCAAGCTCTAAGCTCCGACACCTCAGGCTTTCGCCTTATGATCAACACCAGCTCCGCACTTCGGTTCTATCAAGCTCAAAGCTCCAATCTCCTCAGGCCCTCGCCTCGTGACCACAGCAGGCTCCACGCCTCGATTCTATCACCTTAGGCTCTCGCCTTGTGACTACAACCGACTCCACGCCTCGGTTCCATCACGTCAGAAACTATCACTCTCTAGGCTCTCGCCTCATAATTACAACCGGCTCCGCACCTCAGTTCCCTCATCCCAACGCTCCGTGCTCTAGTTACTGGCCTCGCGCCCCCCATATCTCAAAACGGCGTCCAATTCATCCCCAACAGATGGCTTGGATTCCACCCCAATTACATCAATTCCTTCCAGCTCATTCGCAAGGATAGGCTACTCTACCGAGCTCCCCTCAGTCAAAGTAGGGATGATCAAGAAAAGCAAACGCACCTGCCGTGTACTGATCTACCCCAAAATACTAAGGAAGCTCTCCGCAAAAATTCCCTTGGCAGCCCCGCGCTCCTTCAACTACTCTTCCGCCAAAACCCTAGCTCAGTCTAGGTACGTCACACTACGACTTTTAAAGCCCGAAGGTACGTCTTCTGTTTCTAACCCTCCAATCTTTTTCTTTTCTTTATTGCCCACCCGAACTACGGTTGGTCTGAATTTCCCCTGTGGAATACGTAGGCAGCCTCCCGGCCCGACCATAACAAAAACCTTTTTCAAAAACCCCTTGGAATAGTGGTTGGACCAAATTGAGTTGCTTTTACAGCTTTGACTCATACTCAAACATGTCTCACGATCCGTCTGAGCTCAGTCAAAGAAGGGCATCTGTAGACACCCCAATTTGGCCTAACGATTATTTCAAGTCCCACCTTGGGGACCATCCCGATGATGAAATGGATTCAGTGATTGCTGATTGACTTCTTGTGAACCCATGGACTTATGGTAAAAACTTTGAGCCACTTAGAGAACCCAATCCAGAGCCATACAGCCTTTCAGACAGAAATACAGAATCCTAGGAGAATCCATCTGTCAGCCGTAACATTGATCTCACGGCCTTAAAATCATTTCTTCACCCGAGCAACCTGTTGCTTGAAAATCTCCCTGAGAGATCAATCCTTCGGCCGCAATATCATTTCCTCGGCCGCCAGATCCTTTGCTCGGCCGCCAGATTGTCTATTTTCCAGACTCTGGAACGTTCTGTCGATTGTTTGATCCAACTATGCTACCTCCCCGATGTGTTCGGGCTACGCCCAGAGATTACCACGAAGAGTTTGCATTGCATTGCAATTGCAATTGCAATCGTGCGTTTTGATTGGCCGGAGTGAGTCACCAATTGCCTATATAAAGGGCTTTTGGGTTCCTAAAATACAACCACGAAATCAATCAGATTCATATACTTCCACACTCTCTCAAGCCACGAAACTCTGCAAAAACTCTCTCAAACCCTCTCTTCAAAAGCCCTAACCTCCCGAAGGCAGCCATCAATCCGACGATCAAACCCCAAAGTTCAAACCCTAACCCTAGGGTTTTTCGAGAAGCAATCAGTCAATCACAATCAATCCGAAGCAATCAAGCAACTGAGGGATCAAGGTGGTGAGGCCCAACGGCCTCTGGTTTGATTTACTTTCTGTCCATAATCTTAATCGTAGCATTTTGATTATCTGCTAACTTTTTTGTCTGGTGTGAGGAAGAACATCGACCGAGGCTTCGATCCCTTGGCCGATATATCAAACCAGGAGGATCCCTCGACCGTGACATCCATTCACCGGTCGCGGGATCCATTACCTTGGGACAGCTTGCTTTGTGTTCTTCTTTCTAATGCAGGTTTTACTTATCGTCTCGGCTCACTTTATTTACTATTTAAAGGCTTAATTAAACATACTATGTGTTAGAATTAAACAAAGCATCTATATATCTTATGTTGAACAACTATGGGCCAGCCTCACGGCTGGGCAGAGAGGGGTGCCTAACACCTTCCCCTTGCTGTACTTTTGGCTTCCGTACCCAGAATCTCTATCTGTTTTCCTAGTTTTAATAAACTGGGTGGCGACTCTGTTTTGATGATAACCGTTATCGTGTGGCGATGTTCCTAGCCATGGGAATGTCCACGATCTTGGTTTATGAAGCAAGCAACCAATCGAGCAACAAACGATCAATCTGTATGGCGATGCCCCGTCTAGGAGGTGTCTACAAAGACCACCAGCTGTAACGATGTCAACAACAACAATCGCAACCACAATCACTACAAAGAGGTCAAAGCCTCCAAAATTCCAACACGGGTCTACAACTCAATGTCACTATGACATAATACAAAATGCAACACCTCAATTATGTACTGACTCATTCTTTCAAGCACACGTGTGTTTTGTAAAAAGCATGCATCGTATTTTGAACCCATGAGACTAAAAGGACTCCCCACGGTCTCTAGGTATTCTAGACCTATGCTCCGATACCAAGTTGTCACGCCCTCGATTTTTAACATAAATATAAAGATTTTCCACAATTAAATCCTCTCAATATTCCATACGATACCCAAAAGATTTCTGTATTTCCATTCCCATAATACTACTTCCAAGTCCATAAGATTTCCAAATAGGTGAAATTACATGAAGACCCCCTCATCTATACGTTTTGGACACGAACACCCCCTAACCTTTAAAAACGTCCACAGACACCCCCTCATCTACTTGAAACTAAAAAAATCACAAACTCTGTTAACGGAATGGCTGAAATGACAAAGATACCCTTGTCTGAAATTACACAAAGACACCCTCATCTATACGTTTTAGACACGAACACCCCCTAACCTTTAAAAATGCCCACAGACACCCCCTCATCTACTTGAAACTAAAAAATCACAAACTCTATTTCTTCCAAGCAGGGAAGAGGCTGATGATTCGTGGAAGAGGTACCTCGTTGATGATTTGGGAGGGTTACCGAGTCAATTTCATCCAGTCCTCCCCTCCCCTCCCCTCGCCTCTCTCTCTAACCCTATGAGTCTTCAACCAATCAATTTCATCCAATCCTCGCTTGTGCTCGACGGATTGGAGGTGGTTCATGATGTGGTTTATTGAGGATTTGACTGAGGATTTAATTCCCTTTTGATACAGATTTGGTGGTCAAGGGAACGGTTGGGATCTTCTTCGTTGGTGTTCTGCCACCCTGACGTCCTTGCCGCCGTCCACTCCCTCGGAGACGCCGACCTCTCCACGGCGGTAGCCTGTTATCCGGTTCGGAGAGACAAAAATACTGTTGTCCAAATTACCCATCCGTGTTGATCCCTCTTACCGCTAGCACCATGGGTAACATCCAGGGCCGGCCCAATGGGGAGGCCCAAGAGGCCATCGCCTTGGGCCTTCACATTTTGGGCCAAAAATGGGGCACCCCCTTGCTAGATAAGTATATATATTTTCTGTGTGCAACTATAATACAAACTCCTTTGGTGGTTCAATGGTAAAGTGTTTACTTATTCACATAAGATACCTAAGTTCAAATCCTGGTAGGGTACTTTTTTGTAGTGTCTTTTTGCCAAAAAAAAATTCTCCTACCACATAAATTGGAGTTACTATGATTCAAACCTGAGTTCACTGAATATTATTGCAACCGCAAAAGCTATTAAAGCCGAAATATTTACCATGTTGAATAGTATGAATGGAAATTATATATAAAAAATTATTTATGTTATTGTTTTTAAATTAGAAAATTTATGTAGGACACTATTTCACCGCTTGGCCTAGGGCCGGCCTTGGTAACATCATCTCGTCGCCGATCATGGTGCCGATCATGGAGCGAATGGTCGGTCTTGGGAAGTTTTGTTGAGGATTATGGAGAAGGATGGGGTTTTAAGGATATTTTTATCTCAAAAGGCCAAAAGCACTAGCACGTGCCATTGAAACAAACGGCAATCCAACGGAAGGGGTTAACTTGGGTAACGATAATACATGAGGGGGTGTCTGTGGGCGTTTTTAAAGGTTAGGGGGTGTTCGTGTCCAAAACGTATAGATGAGGGGGTCTCTGTGTAATTTCACCTTCCAAATATTACATTATTGGCTCAAGGCCCCAAATTAACATAAGTATCATGTATCAAAAGAGTTAACTGTTTACAGATATTTCTTAGTCAAAGAATTACAACTTAAGTTACAAATACATCTTTCAAAAGTAATTTACAAGGATGGATAGGTAACTTCTTAGGTTAGCTTTCAAAAGGTATGTCCACACTCCAAGCATTCCAGTCATGCATGCTACTGTTCCGGGTTGGTACCTGAAAATAATATAAGGCTTGAGCTACACTAGCCTAGTAGAAAAGTCAATGCAAACTCTATATTGAAATTTGCAATACGGATGAACAAATGATAGAAGTCAAACGACAACAGAGATAAGCATAACTATCCTGATCAAGTATCCAACTATCGCCAATCCATCATCTCGTGCAGTATCACATTCTTTCTCATTTCCCCTTCGTTCGTCGTCGAACCCTTTATCAAGAGACTTTAACTTTTGATATCAAACAATTTAGAGAAAACTCATGACCATTGTAGGTCGAGCTCCGTTGATCCGGGCTGAATACCGGAGTCCGTTGATTTGTGCCCAAATACCGGAAACCGTTGATTCACTCAAGAATGCCGAAGGATTTTATATAAAAAATCCTTTTTCCTTTTAAACAATCCGATTTAGAAAAAAAAATCATCTTTCTTTCTTTTTCTCAAGATTTCATATTTCATCAATCAAGGTTTTCGCATGTATCACACGTACCCCGGGACACATCACACATAAGTGATACCCATTTATAAGCTCCGGAATACATCACATATAAGTGATGCCCATTTATAAGCTCCGGGACACATCACATATAAGTGATGCCCATTTATAAGCTCCGTAGCGTTACTTCTCCTTTAACCTCACCGAGTGTCCATAGCGGAATCAACAATGTCCATGCGTTCGTGTCAAGTTCTCATTAACAACATATGATGAGTTCTCGTGGTGTCCGTTTGTTATTCACTTTTACTCCATGTTCCCATTTCACAAACATCAAACCGTTCAATCGAGTCCAAAAGCCATCCAATCGATCACATGGTATTACAAGACCAACAATCTACCATATCGCTTATAGTCAAATACACACGTCCTCACCGTACCTCTAAGTACACTCTCGTACCTTCACACACCACAAATCAACCCTCAACTAGAGTCTGCGGTGCCCGGTCTTCTACTTTCTATACTTGTAGTCCGTATAGCGTATGCTAAAGGAATCTAAAGAATTCTACGAGTCGAGAGAAAATGAATTGCAATACTACTTATTGGATCACTAGACTTGTTCATGTGTATCGTTCGTATCCCAACGTGCCATACCTTACACTTCACACTTCTTAACTCAACGAGTTCATTCAAGTCCCCCGGATACCACTCTAATTGTGAGACTAGTAATACTCTCCAAAACACTTGAAAGAATGTGTAAACAAACCCATTAGGGTCGATGAGAAGCTTTAAAATGTGATTTGGAATATGTAGGAAAAGCAGCTCATAGACAATGTAGCAGCTCAAACACCTACCGGTAGGTGAATGAGCCCTACCGGTAGAGGAGAATTCTGCACTTGACCTACCGGTTGGTGAAAGCTCCTACCAGTAGAAACTGGAAACAGAAGGGCCAACATTAGAACGATAACAACTTTACCGGTAGAAACTGGAACAGAAGGGCCAACATTAGAATGATAACAACTTTGCACTTGACCTACTGGTAGGTGAAAGCTCCTACCAGTAGGTGGATGAATACGTTGAGCTGCTGCAGCACGTTTGAGTTGGTTATGAAGAATTTCTCACTTGTCCTACCGGTAGGTAAAAGTTCCTACCAGTAGAAAGAGTATCTTTCAGGCGATTTTTGTGTAGACACCTCCCAAACGGGACATCGCCATACAGATTGATCACGTTCGTTTGCTCGATTGGTTGCTTACTTCGTAAACCAAAATCATGGACATTCCCATGGCTAGGAACATCGCCACATGATAGCGGTTATCATCAAAACAGAGTCGCCACCCAGTTTATCAAAACTGGGAAAATAGATAGAGATTCTGGGCACGAGAGCCAAAAGTACAATAAGGGGAAGGTGTTAGGCACCCCTCTTTGCCCTGTCGTGAGACTGTCCCATAATCGTTCAACATAAGACATGTAGATGCTTTATTTAATTTTAACACATAGTTTGTTTAATTAATCCTTTAAACAGTAAGTGAGCCAGGACTATAATTGAAGCATGCGTCAGAAAGCAAAACAAACAAACAGTCCCAGGGAGATGGATCTCGCGGCCAGTGAATGGATGTCACGGCCGAGAGATCCTCCTGGTTTGATATACCGGCCGAGGGATTGGAGCCCCAGTCGGTGTTCTTCCTCACACCAGACAGAAAGATTAACGGATGATCAAAATGCTACGGTTAATCATAAATACAGTAAGTAAAACAAACCAGAGGCCGTTGGGCCTCACCACCTTGATCCCTCAGTTGCTTGATTGCTTTGGATTGGGTGTGATTGACTGATTGCTTGATTGAAAACCCTAGGTTTAGGGTTTGAACTTCGGGGTTTGATCGCTGGATTGACGGCTGCCTTCGGGAGATTAAGGCTTTTGAAGAGTGGGATTGAGAGAGTATTTTGGCAGGGTTTCGTGGCTTGAGAGAGTGTGTACTTTATGAATTTCGTGTGTTTATTTTTGGAGTCCAAAGGCCCTTTATATAGGCAATTGGTGACTCACTCCGGCCAATCAAATCACGAGATGGCAATTGCAATTGCAATGCATCTCTAACTCTACATCGTAATATCTGAGCGTAGCCCAAACGCATCGGAAAGGTAGTGTAATCGGATCAAACGTCTGACAGAACACGTTCCAGAATCTAGGAAAAGGTCGATCTGGCGGCCGAGTAAAGGATATCACGGCCGAGAAATGGATGTCTCGGCCGAAGGATAGATCTTGCGGCCGAGGGATTGATCTCTCAGGGAGATTTTGCTAGCAACAGGTTGCTCGGGTGAGGAAATGATGTTAGGGCCGTGGGATCGATGTCACGGCCGACAGATGGATTCTCCTAGGCTTCTGTATTTCTGTCTGAAAGGCTGTATGGCTCTGAATTGGGTCCTCTAAGTGGCTCAAAGTTCTTACCGAAAGTCCTAAGGTTCTCAAGGAGGCAATCAGCAATCACTGTATCCATTTCATCATCGGGATTGTCCCAAGGTGGGACTTGAAATAATCGTTAGGCCAAATTGGGGTGTCTACAGATGCCCCTCTTTGACTGAACTCAGACGGATCGCGAGACATGTTTGAGTAAGAGTCAAAGCTGTAAAAAGCAACTCAATTTGGTCCAACCACTATTCCAAGGGGTTTTCGAAAAGGGTTTTGTTATGGTCGGGCCGGGAGGCTGCCTACGTATTCCACAAGGGAAATTCAGACCAATCGTAGTTCGGGCGAAAAAGATTTTGTTATGGTCGGGCCGGGAGGCTGCCTACGTATTCCGCAAGGGAAATTCAGACCAATCGTAGTTCGGGCAATAAAGAAAAATAAAAAGTTTGGAGGGTTAGAGACAGAAGACGTACCTTAGGGCTTAAAAAGCCGTAGTGTGACGTACCTAGACGTAGCCAGGGTTTTGGCGAAGAGTAGTTGAAGGAGCGCGGGGCTACCTGGGGAGTTTTTGCGGAGAGCTTCCTTAGTTATTTTGGGGTAGATCAGTACACTGCAGGTGCGTTTGCTTTTCTTGACCATCCTTACTTTGACTGAAAGGAGCTCGGTGGAGTAGCTTATCCTTGCGAATGAGCTGGAAGGAATTGATGTAATGGGGTGGAATCCAAACCATCTGCTGGGGATGAGCTGGACGCCGGTTTGCTTTTGAGATGTAGGGGAGGCGCAGGGCCAGTAGCTGGAGCACGGAGCTTTGGAGATGAAGGAACCGAGGCACGGAGCCGGTTGTAGTCATGAGGCGAGAGCCTGAGGAGATTGGATAGGACCGAAGCGCGGAGCTGGTGTTGATTATAAGGCGAGAGCCTGAGGTGACTAGATTGAGGCGTGGAGCCTGCTGTGGTTTATGAGGCGGAGGCCTGAGGTGAGCTTAGAGCTTGATGGGACCGAAGCGCGGAGCTGGTATTGATCAGGATGAAAGCCTGTGGTGTCAGAGCTTTGAGCTTGACGTGATGAACCGAAGCGCGGAGCTGGTATAAGGCCAGGGCCTGAGGTGAAGGAATTGAGGCATGGAGCCTGAAGTGATTGAGGCGTGGAGCCTGCATGCAGTCTTGAGGCGAGGGCCTGAGTTGTTGGAGCTTAGAGCTTGACGTGATATGAACCGAAGCGTAGAGCTGGTTGTATTCTGATGGTCTGTGCATGGAGCTTTCTCATCATAAGTGTTGGCGTGGAGCCAAAGGATAGAGGCGCTGAACCGATCAATAAAACCGAGGCATAGTGCCGGTTGATTGCAGGGTTGACCTGTTTCATGAAAGATATGCAGAGTGTATATGTGTGATGATGGTTGTTAGGTGTGAACAAATATGATGATGCAGACTCGATGTGACAATGTTGATGCAATATGTGCACGGGCCCGTGCATTTGTGTTTGTTTTAAGCTTAGAGCTTCTATCAAGTTCCGGACTTGAGCATTCAAAGCGTAGAGCCCGAGCATTCGGACGGCAGAATCCGAGCATTCAAAGTACAGGCTTTGAGCGTCCAGTACGCAGTGGTTGGGCATCCAAGCGTAGAGCTTGAGCATTCAAGTGTATAACTTGAGCATCCAGTACACAGTGGTTGGGCATCCAAGTGTAGAGCTTGAGCATTCAAAAATGTTAGATTTTTTAGCATTCAGGCGTAGAGCCTGAGAATAGATGTCTTGATTGTTGGGGTGGCTTAGAGCCTATTGCTTGTTTACGGCTTCGAGCCAGTTGAGATGATGAACACAGGCCTCGAGCCTGTTAAGAACTTGATTGTGTACGGCTTCGAGCCAGTTTGAGACAATGGGCTTAGAGCCGCTGGGTTGGTTGTTATGGCTTCGAGCCAGTTGAGATAATGGGCTTGGAGCCGCTAAGTTGAGTGATTACAGGTGTAGAGCCTGTTGCCGTGATAGTGAGCATAGGCTTCGAGCCTGTTGAGGTGATGGCTTGGAGCCATTTTGAGATAATGGGCTTTGAGCCGCTGAGATTGCTTGTTTACGACTTTGAGCCAGTTGAGATAGCGGGCTCGGAGCCGCTGAGTTGTGATAGCGAGCGTAGAGCTGCTGAGTTGGTGAATACGGGTGTTGAGATGATTGTTTACGGCTTCGAGCCAGTTGAGATGATGGGCTTCGAGCCGCTGAGTTGATGAAACGGCGGGCGTAGAGCCTGTCAAGAACTGATTGTTTACGGCTTTGAGCCAGTTGAGATGGTGGGCTTCGAGCCGCTGAGCTGTTGAGTATTCCATCTTCCACGAGGTTTGATTGGTTCCTTATGCTTGGGATGTTTCCAAGGCTAGTTTTGAGTATGCTCGGGATTGCCCCCAAGGCTAGATTCCACATGTTCGGGGTTGTCCCCAAGGCTAGTCCTTGACCATATTCAAATTTGTTAGGGAGATTTCCATTACTTCCACTGCTGGGAGTGCCTTCCGGAGGCCAAACGCCTTATAGCGACTCAAATGTCTTCTGGTGGCTAAATGCTTTCTGCAAGCTGGCAACATAAACGCTTTCTGGAAGCTAGCAATATAAACGCCTTCTGGAGGGCGCATTGAGTGGAAGCCACATGATTGTTTTGCTGGCCTGCTGAGCGCGAGGTTATGCACATGGCGTGGCATTGAGCTGTTGAGGTGTGGGCGTAGAGCTGCTGAGCAGCACTTGAGCGTCCTTAATGTTTCGGTAAGCTTCCTGAAAAGCAAAAAGTTTGCTTTAGTTCGGAGTTTTTGATTTTGTATGATTTAAGAGTGAGTTTTTTTGTTTTTTGTTTTGATTGGCGGGATGAGATCCCTCTTAGCCAGGGGCGTGAATGAGAAGGACCCGTGGTTGGGTCGAAGTTGTTCTGTTTAAAGAAGCTAAGATAACTGTGCCCCCTGTTTAGGCAATGCATGCTTTTTAAACGTCGATTTGATGCCCCTAGCTTTTTATTTGTTTATGCAATCGTGAGATTAACTCCCTTTTTATCCTTGGCAGAGAAACAGGAGACTGGAGGTTCGCGGTGGAGGCCTTTAGTGCACCAGTGGTTTGTGACGTTGTCGGAGCAGGCTCGGGAGTTAGTACGCGCTGCTGGTCTTGAGCCGTTTGTTTTGGGCCTCAATCTTCTGAAGATGGATTGGTCGTTGATGACCTCGCTGGTTGAAAGGTGGTGGGATATTCCCAACACGTTCCGCTTTCCTTCTGTTGGCGAGATGACGATCATGCCAGGTGATTTTTCTTTGCCTACTGGCCTATGAGTAGACGGAGCTCCTCTTTGGGTTAACCCTAGGCTTTGGGAGCGAGTAGGGGATTTGGAGTGGTTCTTGGGCAGGGTGCCCCCCTCTTCGCTCGCGTGGTCATGTTGACGTCTCTTGGCTGATCAAGACTTTTATGAAGGTTGATATCTTGACTCAGGTGAGTGTTGAGTAGTTCACACGGGCCTTTCTTCTCTACCTCGTTGTTTGTCAACAAGGATAGTTCAGTGCATAGGCAATCTCTAGCCCTTTTGCAGTATTTGGAGGCTGTTTGGGAGCTTGATTGGGGAGCATCTGCCTTGGCCACCTTGTATGGCCTCCTTAGGGCTTGTTCACGGGACAGGACTCTTGGCGGTCCCTACCGGGTACTTGAGGTATATCCTTCT
This sequence comes from Rhododendron henanense subsp. lingbaoense, assembly GCA_020567845.1. Classification (NCBI taxonomy): domain Eukaryota; kingdom Viridiplantae; phylum Streptophyta; class Magnoliopsida; order Ericales; family Ericaceae; genus Rhododendron; species Rhododendron henanense. The sequence goes on from CM036312.1 coordinate 34,580,922, forward strand.
TCTTTTCTCGTTGTGATTTTTCCCTTGCTACGAGCGATGGTTGGTGGGGCAACGGAAGCCACGATCGCCAATTTTGAGCCTTGGCGACGAGTTTTGAACCGATTGACGGTTGACCAGGTACCTCTTGCATTCCTTGTCTTTAGATCTCCATTCCTCTGTGCTGTGGCTGATTTAGACTTTGTTTGTAGGCGAGGTTCGACCCTCGGAGTGGTGTATCAGAGGACACCCCTCTTGCACGTTCCAGGGTTCCAGATTGTATTCGTAGCCTGTTCGAGGGTCCCTTTTGTTAAGCCTGGTACTTATGTGATCGGGTGGCCAGCCAGTGGCGCCCGCATGCTGAGGATCTTCAGTTTGTTCCTCATCCTCCTCCGGCGTTGATGAGGTCTACTTCTTCGATGTCCAAAGTTGACTTGGAGAATGCTCAGATTTAGGTGGGTTTGCTTCTTTAGGCAGGTGACTGTATGGAGTACTGCCATTTTTCCTTGGTTCTGCCTGCTGTTCCTTCAATTGCTCTTGTTTGGCCACGGGCCCTTTCCTTTGTCTCTTTCCATTTTGATGATGGAGAAGAGGCGCTTGGTGCTTGCCCCTTGTTTTGCATTCTTTTCCTTGTAGCTTGAGGTTGAATGAGCACCAGCTGTCAGTGGGGAGGATAACCAGCAATCCCCTTCTTTGTCTCAGAGATTGTCTTGAAGACGTTGTTACGACCAGCTTTAGGATTTTCTTTTTCCTTCCTGTTCATGGTTAGTAAAGAAAGAAGCAGAAATTGTATTTGTATAGTGAAAGCAACCACAGTGATGATTTCGTAGGCAAGCTTTTGTTCATAAAATGAGAAATGCTTTTTATGCCCCTAGATGTCTTGAGTTTGCATGCGATAGTCAGAACATGGCTTTTTGAACAAGTATCTGCTGATAGACAGCAATTTGTGTAAAAATGAAATATTGACCGAAGAATCGATTACTCGGTTAAAGAATTGATATTGTGGCCGATGTATTGATTCTTCGGCCGTTACTTTGATTTTCCAAAGGTAGATTTTGTTTTGGCCAAGTGGCATCCTCTTTTCTCTTCCTTCTTATGCTTGGTTTTGATTTTCTTGCCTTTTGCTTTTGCCATGTTCCATAGTCCGATTGCCAAACTCGGGAGTTTTCAAGGTATCTTGCTCATTGTGTCAATTACCTTTAGGTTAGAGGGGATGACCTATAGCTTTCGTGTCTATTGCTGTTGCCAATTCTTCGAGAAAAGCATACTCATCTTTTGCGAGCTCAATACGCAGGGTTAGCTATACCTATCATTGAGTACAAATCTGTTGATGTTTTTTCTTCTCTCCAAATGTTTGGGCCGCATCTCGAATGAGAGATTGCCTACGTTTCCCTAATCAAGGAATCAGGCAGACCTCTTACGTAGTTCCAAAATCATCACCTTTGAGGTTGAGTTTTCACTCTTGGTTTTTCTTCTCACATGCTCTTGATTTTGCCTAGGTTACCTAATGGAGGTTGAGTCCCTAGCGAGCTTTTCTTTGAATGCCTTAACTTTTGCCTAGGCTGCATTTTTGCATTTTCTTGCCCTAGCAGGCTTTGCTCTTACTTTTGCTTGGGTTTTCAGGTTACCCAACGAGCACTTCTCTCAAGAGGGTTTCTGCGTTTCGGAGAGGAATTTGATGGAGATATTTTTCTAAATCTCCCTTGTGTTTGTACCTTCATAATGAGCGAGCTAACCCTAAGTGTTCTCGCGGAGATAGTGTCTTCTTTCTAAGTTTTGACAAAAACCTAGTTTCTTAAGCAACTAGAGTTCATCCTTTCCTTCCTTTTTGTCAGCGACACAAGGAACTTGATTCTTTGAAATTTCCCTTGTTTGGCAAAGAGACTATAGTGTATTGGTAATTGCAATTTAGGAAATAAATCATTGAATAAGCATAGTCTAGAGGATGAAACAGGAATTCACTTGGTAGAAATTAAATGCCCAAGCAGGGGCTCAAAACATGTTTTAGCTTGATAAAAGCAATGTTTAATGTTTTTTGCCATGTTGTGACTTCGTAGCTACTGTAGCATTTCGAGGTCGTTTTCAAAACCTTTGCCTTTCGCAACTTTATACTCTTTTCCACCCTCTTCTTTGCCAAACAGAGCCTTTGTACTGGATCCATCTTCATGGCTTGCATGGTGGCTACCTCTTTGAGACATGAGTAGTCCCCCAAATGGAAATGTCAGTCTGGGTTTTCATCACCTCTTTTTTTTTTTTCTTGTTGATTATGCAGTCATTAGTTACTTCCACTTGGCCGAATAGTGATGTTAAGGAGATTCCATCGAGTGGATCATCGCGTTCTCCTTCCATTTCGTCAAAGTCACTTTCCCCTTTGCTTGTTCTTCCTCATTACTTTTGTCAGACATGTTAGGATCGATCACTTCCGATTGATCGGACTCATTGTTTTCTTCTTCCTCCATCATGAAACATTCATCCTCCTCTGGGAAGGTAAAGGTTGGCTTGGCTTGGTTGTTTTGGACAATGTATTGGCCAGGATTGTATGTGGGGTTGTGAGATAGGTTTATGAGATCGATGTTTTGGGGTGGTGGTTCAGCATTGTGGATTGGCTTGCACATCAGGTTTTGGAAGTTTTATAGTTTGGCTTTCAATGAGACCTTGAATGTCATGGCAAAGACGCATGCAGTTATCTGTTTCATGCCTAGGGTGTTGGTGGTAGGCGCACTGTTTGTTAGGATCATGGTTTGGGCCATAGGGTGGCTGAGGAAGTGGTTTGTTTAAAGGTTTGAGATGCCCCTAATGGCTCAGAATGGCTGAGGCTTGAGATGAGGTCATATAGAGAGGGTCAAAGTTGCGACCGGGGCGATTTGAGCTTCGGGATGAGCTAATTTGAAAAGGGTCTTATGGTAAGGTTGAGTTAAGCGTGTTGACGGAGGCAGGAGATGTACGGGTTGGGAAGGTTTCCTTTGGAGGAGTTTTCTTCTTTCCCAATGAGGCCTAGCTTGATCCCCTCTTCAATCTGCAGCCCAGTAGCATGCAGGCGCTTGAAATCAGTGATAGCTTGAGTGCAAATGTGCGTGAGGTACTTGGGCTGCAAACTCTTGACGACTATTCTTACTTGATCTTCCTCAGAGGGGCGGTTCTTGGCGGCTTTTTCTCTCCATCTAGCCACAAAGGTTGCAAAGTCTTTGTTCGATTCTTGCTTAGTCATTTCCAAATTTTGAGTTGTTAACTCAATTTGAACATTGTATGCATATTGCTTGACAAAAGCATTGGCAATTTCTGGCCAAGTATGATAGTGCACAAACTCCAAAGTGAGAAACCAATCGAGAGTGCTTTCAGTAAGAGTCCTTTGAAATAACTGAACAATGAGCTCATCATTCAAGTCCATTGGCTTCAAAGTGTTGATGACAGGGAGGACATGGCTAGTGGGATTGCCAGTTCTATTGAACTTCTCAGGTAGTTGAGAATCTGGAAAAAGGCAGAGTCCTTCAAAATCTAGAATTTGGTCCCCTTGTGAACGGGCCAGAGTACGTTTGATCTCCTTGACTTGTTTGGCCAATTCAGGGTTTTCTGCCAATACCACTTCTTGAGGATTCTCATCTTCCACCGATTTCTCTTCGTTCTCAGCATCTCTTGCTGCTTTCTCTGCTAGTAAGGTAGCGACTTTGAGCTTGGTGATTAGCAATGATGGCGTCGTTATTTGCCATGAGAGTGGGAGGATTACTTGATGAAGCTTAGGATTTGGTAGATGATTGAGTTTGTTGAGGAGATGACCGCGGAGTCCCTGGAAGTGATTGGGACCGTAGTAGTGTAGGTGTTTTGGCCGGTGAGAGTGATAGATGGGACGGTTGCAAAGACCTCTGTTTGGCGTGACTTCGGGTGTTGTAAGAGTATAAAATTGGCTGTGGTTGCTTCTTTGTTTTACTTATTGTGTCTGCTTTGAAAAGTAGAGTACCTGTAAGTCAGTACTTGGCTTGTATAGGGTTAGGATTTGGGCTGGAAATCCCAACCCTTCTGCACAGAAAGAGTTAATTACAACAACAGATGGTACAAGGTGTGAGGAAGAACTTGGAAGTGAAAATGCAAGTAGGTTCCTAGCCTGTAGGTTCCTGTCTTAGTTTGATAAGTTCTATGGCTTTCTAATACATGCAAGGTTTTTGGTAGTCTCAGGGTGCTCCGTTGTCAAAGGGCACCAATCCTCTCACGAACCCATCATAGGCGGTGATTGGGTGATTCCCTTTTTGATATACCACTAGGTACGAGTGACTGTGGAGTTTGCTGGAACCCCCAACATAGCCCGTGTCATGCCGGGATATCAGGTGAACTCAACGGGTTGCCCGCTTGATGCATATGATAGATGAATTAAACAAGGCATGTATTAGTCTTATGTTGAACTTTTTGGTTATGGCTCTCACATTCCCCAGCAGAGTCGCCAAAAACTGTAGACACCTCCCAAACGGGGCATCGCCATACAGATTGATCACGTTCGTTTGCTCGATTGGTTGCTTGCTTCGTAAACCAAAATCATGGACATTCCCATGGCTAGGAACATTGCCACATGATAACGGTTATCATCAAAACAGAGTCGCCACCCAGTTTATCAAAACTGGGAAAATAGATAGAGATTCTGGGCACGGGAGCCAAAAGTACAATAAGGGGAAAGTGTTAGGCACCCCTCTTTGCCCAGTCGTGAGACTGGCCCATAATCGTTCAACATAAGACATGTAGATGCTTTATTTAATTCTAACACATAGTCTGTTTAATTAATCCTTTAAACAGTAAGTGAACCAGGACTGTAATTGAAGCATGCGTCAGAAAGCAAAACAAACAAACTGTCCCAGGGAGATGGATCTTGCGGCCGGTGAATTGATGTCACGACCGAGAGATCCTCCTGGTTTGATATACCGGCCGAGGGATTGGAGCCCCAGTCGGTGTTCTTCCTCACACCAGACAGAAAGATTAACGGATGATCAAAATGCTACGGTTAATCATAAATACAGTAAGTAAAACAAACCAGAGGCCGTTGGGCCTCACCACCTTGATCCCTCAGTTGCTTGATTGCTTTGGATTGGGTGTGATTGACTGATTGCGTGATTGAAAACCCTAGGGTTAGGGTTTGAACTTCGGGGTTTGATCGCTGGATTGACGGCTGCCTTCGGGAGATTAGGGCTTTTGAAGAGTGGGATTGAGAGAGTATTTTGGCAGGGTTTCGTGGCTTGAGAGAGTGTGTACTTTATGAATTTCGTGTGTTTATTTTCAGAGTCCAAAGGCCCTTTATATAAGCAATTGGTGACTCACTCCGGCCAATCAAATCACGAGATGGCAATTGCAATGCATCTCTAACTCTACGTCGTAATCTCTGAGCGTAGCCCGAACGCATCGGAAAGGTAGTGTAATCGGATCAAACGTCTGACAGAACACGTTCCAGAGTCTGGGAAAAGGTCGATTTGGCGGCCGAGTAAAGGATATCACGGCCGAGAAATGGATGTCTCGGCCGAAGGATAGATCTTGCGGCCGAGGGATTGATCTCTCAGGGAGATTTTGCTAGCAACAGGTTGCTTGGGTGAGGAAATGATGTTAGGGTCGTGGGATCGATGTCACGGCCAACAGATGGATTCTCCTAAGCTTCTGTATTTCTGTCTGAAAGGCTGTATGGCTCTGAATTGGGTCCTCTAAGTGGCTCAAAGTTCTTACCGAAAGTCCTAGGGTTCTCAAGGAGGCAATCAGCAATCACTGTATCCATTTCATCATCGGGATTGTCCTAAGGTGGGACTTGAAATAATCGTTAGGCCAAATTGGGGTGTCTACATTTTGACAGGAATTTTAGATTTTGATCCAATCTCACTAACGACCAATACAAGCTTAAATAAGGCACAAGAACACTTAAATAACATATAAAGAGAGGTAGAATTCCCTACCTCGAGTATCAAAGCCGAACCCACAAGATTATCCAAGCCCTAGCTTCCAAAATCAACACCGAGAGCAATACACCTCCACCGAGCGCTAGCCAACGATGTACAAGCTCAAATACGCACGTATATGATGGATTGGAGGTTAATGAGTATGGGTTTTGAGTTGTTTTGGTGAAATTTGGGTGAAGGAGTGAGAGAAGGAGAGGAGCCGGGAGAGGGAGAGAGATCGGGAGATGAGAGAGAGAATTTTGGGGAATTCTCTCCCCTACACACGCACCCACACATATATATATATACTCACACAATCACAAATTGCACAAGCACCCATCTACAAACAACATTTCCACATTGACCCCAAACCGAATAATTCAATAAATCCCTCATTTGTTCCACATTTAACATTAATAAATCATTTAAACGATTTCCAAAAATACGGGTCTCTACAAGGGAGATGGTGGCTCAAATATACGGTACGTAGTTTGAGAATAAAACTTTTAGAATTGACTTTGATGCTAAGTAGGAAATCTGGAATTGCAATAAGTAAGTAGTGTTTTTGAGGAGTGATGTTGCAGTAGTTGGTGTAGACACCTCCTTGAGCGAGGCATCGCCATACAGATTGATCGTTGCTGTTTGTTTGGTTGTTTGCATCATAAACCAAGATCGTGGATATTCCCATGGCTAGGAACATTGCCACACGATAATGGTTATCATCAAAACAGAGTCGCCACCAAGTTTATAAAAACTAGGAAAAACATATAGAGATTCCGGGTACGGGAGCCAAAAGTATAATAAGGGGAAGATGTTAGGTACCCCTCTTTGCCCAGTCGTGTGACTGGCCCATAAATATTGTTCGACATACGATTAACACATGCTTTGTTTAATTCTAAACACATAAACTGATTAATGGTGAGTCGAGACTGTAATTGAAAACATGCATCAGAAAAGTAGAATAAAACAGATCTGTTCCAGGGATGGATTCCGCGGCCGGTGAATGGATTTCACGGCCGAGGAATCCTCCTGGTTTGATGTACCGACCGAGGGATTGATTCCCCAGCTGATGTTCTTCCTCACACCAGACTGTACGATTAACAGATAATCAAAAGGCTACGATTAATCTATGAAAACTGTAAATAAACCAGACCACAGGCCCCTGGGCCTCACCACCTTGATCCCTCAGTGGCTTGATTGCTTCGGATTGAGAATGATTGACTGATTTTGCTTCTCGAAACCCTAAGGTTAGGGTTTGAACTTCAGGATTTGGATCGTCGAATTATGGCTGCCTTCGGGAGGTTGGGGCTTTTGTAGAGGGGATATGGGAAAGTATTTTTGCAGAGTATTGTGGCTATAGAGGGTGTATTGATCTTATAATTTCGAAACCCAAAGGTCCCTTTATATAGGCATGGGGGTGACTCACTCCAACCAATCACAATGCATGATCAAAATTGGAATTGTCGGGTGATTCTAACTCTTCATGGCAATCTCCTTACGTAGCCCGAACGTATCGGGATTTGGCTACTAGAGTTTTGTGAACGGATCAAACGTATGACAGAACATTCCAGAATCTGGACAATAGACGATCTGGCGGCTGGTGAAAGGATTTGGCGGCCGAAGGAATGATATTACGACTGAGGGATAGACCTAGCGGCCGAGTGATCGATCTCTTAGGGAGATTTTCAAGCTACATGTTTCACGGGTGAAAGAATGATGCTAAGGCCGTGAGAGCAATGTTACGGCCGGCGTCAATGAGATCCACCTCCTCGATGTCCAAGGACGATTTGAAGACCTCTCGGTCCAGAGATTGGGCAGGCTTGCTTCTCCAAGCGGGGGACTATATGGAGTACTGCCGTCTTTTCTTGGCTCCTCCTGCTGCTCCTCCAGTTGCTCCTGTTTGGCCACGGGCCCTTTCCTTTATTTCCTTCTATTCTGATGATGGAGAGGAGGAGCGCTTGGCGCTCACTCCTAGTTCGACCCAGCTTTGCACACTGCCAGCTGGGGTTTTACAGGTATCACTTTATTTTGGATTGCCTTTCCCTTCTTTGTCATTGTATCTTGCGATCCGATGTTTGAAATACTTAGTTATTTGCACAGGTTCCCGCTGAGATGTACAGGAATGGCTAGGTGTAACAACTCCGATTTTCAGTAGATAAAAATCTCGTTGTTTATTCGATAATCCTTTTATTCTTCCTTAGAGCCCTTGTTAATCCCTTTGATTCCTCTTAGAAACCCTGGATCGTTCTCGATAATCCGTCAGTATTAGGTTCGACGTTTACAAATAGATTTCCGTCACCAAGTGACTCGGTCATTCTTTGAGGAGACGAGCATACTTATCTAACGTCTTATACTTCCTAATATCGTATTTGAGTATTAGAAATTTAGTTACCTTTGACTAAAAATCCAACTAGACTAACTAGGGTTTATTTCCAACTAGCTAGTTAGCCTAACCTAAGTACCATTGACTTAGTTACCTTTCCCTAGCCATCTAGAACCATTGGTCAATAGAAGTAACCATGGCATGCCAAAAGTAGAACACATGGCCTAAGTAATCATCACCCTTAAAGCAAAGTTACTTTCTAGAAAGTCACTTTTAGAAAGTTACTTTTTACCCTTTTTACCTTTTTACTTTTTGCCTTTTCCTTACTCTTTCCATGTATAGACCTATAAATATATTAGGACCTAACCAAGTAGGGGAGAGAGAGAGGGAGAGAGAGAGAGAGAGAGAGGCCGAGAGAGAGAGAAAGGGGAGAGAGTGAGGAAGATCTCACTTTAGACACTCATGATCCCACTTTAGCCAACCAAAGTACAAACCTTTTAGGATCTTCTTTGATCTTTTGCAAAGCCAACTCACCCTAGCCTACCAAAGTGACAACTAGCCTTGCCACTTGTCCCCCCTTTTAGGACTAACCTCTCATGATAACCTAGAACCTAACCTAAATTTGGAAGCCATGCTTGACATACTTTAAGCATGATTTGACAAGACAATGGGAGGGAGAGGGAGAGAGATTTTGGCCAAGGAGAGAGGGAGAGAGAGAGAGAGTGAGCCGAGAGAGAGAGGGAGAGAGAGAGTGTGAGGTGTGTGCTTGTGTGTTGGGCACCTCACCAAGCTACAAGCTTAGCTTTAAGCCTAAAGCGCCATGTGTCACCATTCTAGCCTTTCCAAATCCAATGATGAGATCCTATCCTTCATGCCAACCAATTCTAGACAAGACAAGACCTTAAGCCTTCCATGATAACCTAGGATCTTAGCCCTAAGGCTAAAAAGATTGGACAAGACAAGTCATGCATGCTTTCAAAGCCATACCTTTCAAAGATTGTCCCTTGGACAATAATTGTTAGGGAAAAATTTATCCATTGGATAATAAGCCAAGTTTTGCTATAAATAGCACCCCATTCTCACCATTCAACTCACACCTTCCATTCCACAACTTCTCTCTCTAGAAAGCATAGTGTTCTTGCTTGTTCTTGTTGTTCTTGAAAGTTCTTCCTTGTTCTTGAAGAGCCACCACCAAACCACTTTCCAAAACCACCCCTAGATCTTTAAAGTAGTCTAGTTTAGTTAGCAAAGTTGTTTCTAGGAAGAGAACATCCATCTCTCCTCCTTTTGAAGCAATCCGGAGCTGTTACGCCGCCGATCCACCAAAACCGACGACCAATCCCTTAGATCGACCTACCGCCAAGAAGAACGGTAGAATTCTCCGTCCCCGCTATTCCTAAATATACGTAGATTCCCATATCTACTTTCCTCGAATATAATTAGAAATATGCATACTTTTGAAACGTAGCATTATATTTATACGCTTGATGAAAAATGATACCTTACTTACCATCCCAATGCATGTTGAATAACAAACCTTATCGTCAATAAACATATGCTGTTTTGAACTTCCTTTAAAAGATAGGAAATTATCGCTTAGTTCAATTATAAGGACGGTGATGAGCTTGTTGTATGATTGCTTGACTACTTGTTGTTGATAAAGCATAAGTGGTTTACCACTCCAAAGGTGTCCGTCCATGTGGCACTATGCTTTAGTTTGTGTGTTAAATGTTCGAATATGATTAGAATGAGCATGCTAAGTAATATAGAGTTGAATAATCTTGTTAGTTTAATTCCAAGAACTCAATACTTACTGCCGCGGAGTCTATGCATGAAAACGAGACACAGAAACAAGGAAAATAGAAACATGACACTTAGGGTGTGTTAAACAACGTGTGTTTTGAAAACCGCAATGTGGCCGGACTTGCCCATTGTGTGGTGTGTGTGCGTGCGTAAAAATATTTTTGAAATTACATAATGACCAGTGTACGAGTCATTATGTATGTGTGTGTGTGCGCCAATGGGAACCCGGTGCGGCGGAACCATTGTGAGGATACTCGGGAACCCGGAACGGCGGAACCGAGGTTGGGTGTGTGGCTTGGTTATCCGTGGAGAGGAGCCAATGCAAAGTTTTTTGTGTGCCAATGGGAATCCGGTGCGGCGGAACCATTGTGAGGATACTCGGGAACCCGGAACGGCGGAACCGAGGTTGGGTGTGTTAAAATGTGATTTTCAGAATGATAATTGGGTAAAAGAAGTGAAATTGTGACACGGTCTACGAAACGCTGCGTAGGAGAAACTCTGATGACACAGACACTTACGATAGCTAGGAAAATGGATATGTTATTGTTAAGTACATATGACTTTTACTGTGTAGATATCGTTATCTGTATGACTGCTTGTTTGTAAGTTAAGGGTTAGCGGGTATGGATTTCTCTATTGAGCGTTATAGCTCACGGTGTTACATTTGGTGACCCTGACATATTATATTGGTGGCGACGCCGTTATAATGTGTCAGACTTCATAGACGAACAGGGGGAACTCTACACTTTGGAAGCCTTTGGAGCCGAAGAACTGGCAAGAATGGAGGAACAAGAAGACTAGTCGATAGGAACCCTAGTACCCTACCATTATTGAATAAAAGTACTTTTGTAAGGTTTATGATGTAATAATGAGCTTGACTCTATTTACCTTTCAATGAAATTATCCCTTTAACGTACCCGAATTTGGGGGCGTTACACTAGGTGCCTATCAGAGTGCTGAGGCTTTGATTCGGAGACAGCGTCTTCGGATCCTTGAGGTATGGGTTTTCCTTACGTATTCCATTCGCTTTGCATCGTTTCTTGAATCTGAGTGTTTGTATTCTTTCAGCTTGAGGCAGAGCGAGCACCAGCTGCTGGTGGGGAGGATGCGGGAGTCAGTGAGCAGTCCTTGTCTACATCTCAGACGTCGTCTCGGAGACGCCATCATGATTAGCTTTAGGATTTTCTCTTTTCCTGTTCATAGTTAGTAAAGAGATAGGCAGAAACTGGATTCTGTATAATGAAAGCAACCACAATGATGATTTTGTAAGCAAGCTTTTGTGTATGAAATGAGAAATGCTCCTAAATGTCTCGAGTTTGCATGTGATAGTCAGAACATGGCTTCTTGAACAAGTAATTGCTGTTTTCCGAATAAACAACCAGAGTTTGAAAATGAACTATCTGTAAGTGCAAAAAACGAAAGGGACCTTGAGTAGCACAGGACCGCAACAGCTGCTCGTGGTTTCTCGTCGGAACCCTGGCATGTCGTCGGAGCTTTAAACCTGAAAAACCAACAAATGATGAGCGCACCTTTGCCTCTCGTGGCAAAGGCCCTCTGATGCCTAAGTTAGGATCACATACTAATTGTAAACCCTAATTATCAGTAAGAAGTGAATCATACAACGTATTGCGTCCCTTTTACCTCTAGTTTTACCTCATATTTATAGATTCACAGATGCTTGCCGCCCAACTATCCTTGTTGCCCTAGGTTTCCTACCTCGTATAGGAAACCCAGAATATCTTGGATTCTCGTTCCCTTATCAATTCATTAAAAAGAGTCCTGAGAGGACTCTTTTTCCATAGCTGGCCGATCATCCCATTCCTGTTGGGTATCTCTCCAAGATCCTGTATTCTCGGGATCTTATTCCTTCGCGGAATATCATTGTTCTGGAACCTTCTAGAGCGTTCCTTGCATCTTGAGACTGTTTTCTCATAAGTTCCCCTCCTGTTCGGCCCTTTCGTTGCCGAACAAACTATTTGGACCTGTGACCTCACATGTCACTATTCCTTTACCAATTTTAGACACCTCCCAAACGGGACATCGCCATACAGATTGATCATTTGTTGCTCGATTGGTTGCTTGCTTCATAAACCAAGATCGTGGACATTCCCATGGCTAAGAACATAACCACACGATAGTAGATATCATCAAAACAGAGTCGCCACCTAGTTTATTAAAACTAGGAAAACAGATAGAGATTCTGGGTACGGGAGCCAAGAGTACAGTAAGGGGAAGGTGTTAGGCACCCCTCTCTGCCCAACCATGAGACTGGCCCATAGTTATTCAACATAAGACATGTAGATGCTTTGTTTAATTCTAACACATAATCTGTTTATTTATGCCTTTAAACAGTAAATAAAGTGAGCCGAGACGATAAGTAAATCATGCATCAGAAAGCAGAACAAAACAAACTGTCCCAGGGAGATGGATCCCGCGACCGGTGAATGGATGTCACGGCCGAGGGATCCTCCTGGTTTTATGTACCGGTCGAGGGATCGGAGCCCCGGTCGGTGTTCTTCCTCACACCAGACAGAAAAGTTAGCAGATGATTAAATGCTACGATTAATCATGAATATAGTAAGTAAAACAAACTAGAGGCCGTTGGGCCTCACCACCTTGATCCCTCAGTTGCTTGATTGCTTCGGATTGATTGTGATTGACTAATTGCTTCTTCGAAAACCCTAGGGTTAGGGTTTGAACTTCGGGGTTTGATCGTCGAATTGATTGCTGCCTTCGGGAGGTTAGGGCTTTTGAAGAGGGGGTTTGAGAGAGTATTTGTGCAGAGTTTCGTGGCTTGAGAGAGTTTGGAAGTACACGAATTTGATGTATTTCGTTGTTGTATTTTCAGAACCCCAAAGGCCCTTTATATAGGCAATTGGTGACTCACTCCGGCCAATCAAAATGCATGATTGCAATTGCAATAGCATTGCAAACTCTTCGTAATAATCTCTGAGCGTGGCCCGAACGCATTGGGAAGGTAGTGTAGTTGGATCAAACGTCTGACAGAACGTTCCAAAGTCTGGAAAACATAGGATCTGGGGACCGAGGAATGGATGTTGCGGCGGAAGGATAGATCTTGCGACCGAGGGATTGATCTCTCAGGGAGATTTTCTAGCAACAGGTTGCGCGGGTGAAGAAATGATGTTAAGGCCGTGAGATCAATCTCACAGCCGACAGATGGATTTTCCTAGGATTCTATATTTTCTGTCTGAAAGGCTATATGGCTCTCGATTGGGTCCTCTAAGTGGTTCAAAGTTCTTACCGAAAGTCCTAAGGTTCTCGAGAAGTCAATCAGCAATCACTATATCCATTTCATCACGGGGATGGTCCCCAAGGTGGGACTTGAAATAATCGTTAGGCCAAATTGGGGTGTCTACAGATGACCCTCTTTGACTGAGCTCAAACGGATCGCGAGACATGTTTGAGTAAGAGTCAAAGTTGTAAAAAGCAACTCAATTTGGTCCAACCATTTTTCCAAGGGGTTTTCAAAAAAGGTTTTTGTTATGGTCGGGCCGGGAGGCTGCCTACGTATTCCACAAGGGAAATTCAGACCAACCGTAGTTCGGGCAATAAAGAAAAATAAAAAGTTTGGAGGGTTAGAGACAGAAGACGTACCTTCGGGCTTAAAAAGCCGTAGTGCAACGTACCTAGACTGAGCCAGGTGTAGGTGGAGAAAAACAGAAGGTACCTAAAACAGCGCTGAGTCTCCTTCCTTCACGTGCTGTTCGGCCGGAACCCTAATATCTTTGCCTGAACCCTAACCTGTAAAATAGACAAGAGGTGAGCGCACCTTTGCCTCTCGTGGCAAAGGCCCTCCGATGCCTAAGTTAGTATCACGTACTGTCTCAAAACCCTAAAAATCAATAGGAAGTGTGGAATGAATGCAACTTATTGCGTACCTTTTTCCTTCAGGTTTACCTCGTATTTATAGATATGAGCTTGCTTGCTTCTTAAGCATCCATCTCGTCCCAGGTCTCCTGTCTCGTACAGGAAACCTGGCTCTTCTGGGAATCTCTTACCCAATCAACTGAGATCCCTTCCTCATAGGGTCTCTTCTCACCATAGAACTCAACCCTTAGTAGGACTGTCTTCTGACTCATCTTTACCGTATATCGGATCCGTCTTACAGGGCACCCCTATTGCCTTATCTCTTAAGACAATGTTTAATCAAGTAACTCTATCTGTTCGGCATATGCTCCTACCGAACAGACAGCACAACCGGATGACTTTCTATGTCATTGGCCCTTCTTGGCCGAACAGAATGTACCGACTGATGACTTCTTATGTCACCAGCTTATCCCAGCCGAACAAATCGTATAATCTGGTGCTTCCTCGTAGCACTGGACCTTACCGCCGCCGTCCACCTTATATGGGGTCCCATATCACTTTCCTCATTACACGTATCTAGAACACCACGTGTTCGGCAACTATTTTCACCTGTTCGGGAACACCTCCCTACAATTGCTCCCCAGCTTTTGCTTATCACTATTGTTCGAAGGTGATGAGTAAAGCTCAAAGAACGAACTTGAGGCCGAACAGATCAGATCCCGTGCAGATATAGTCATTGGGTTCCCATTGATGTCTTTTAGCGGTTTAGTCATAATTTCCTGGAAATAATGACTCCACGTGGCGTGTTTCGTACACCTCGCTTTAAATTCGAACTGACGTTCCGTGTAACGGCGTTTAGAACGTTGTCTTCGTTGATTCCTTTTCCGTTACTTCTCATGTAACGGACGTGAGGGGAGACGGTTCGAATCCGTCTCTTTCCCTTAACCCCAAAAAAAGGGGGTTTTTTGGGTTTTCACACCAAAAAAGTTTTAAAGATTCTGTCATCTTCCCTCTGCGAAACCAGACGAAACTGTTCATCCACCATCGCCGCCGTCTGCGAATCTCGATCTCATCCTAGGAAATCCTTACCATATCCCTGTAAGACTCTCATTCTTACTTCTGTTTTCATTTCATCTTGAGACTTTGTTCTCAGATTTGTTTCTTAGTCTAGGGTTTCGATCCCTTTTTCCAGATTTCATTCTGTTTTAGTGTTCCCTCGAGTTCATCCATGGCGGATGAAGCTGACAGTGGCCCTAAGCCAGGAAAGTTTAGAAAACTCTGCGACACCCCTGCCGCCATGGCGACATTTAGGGCTGATTATAAGATCCCTGCGAACGTTGGGCTCGAGCTTGCCCCATTAGGTGCAATCAGGGAAGCTGGAAAATGGGATAGACAGTGCATCCCCATAGTAGCCATTGTTGAGGGTGGGGTTCGTTTTCCCCTCGACCCGTTGCTTCGTCGAGTTCTTAGTTGGTACAAACTTTCCCCCATGCAAGTATCCACTAACTTCTTCAGGTTAGTGATGGGAATCGTGGCCCTAAACAAAATTTTAGGCACCCAAGTAGGGCTATGGGAAATCCAATGGTGGTACAGCATCGTGCTGAACCCATAATACAATACCTACTATTTCAAAGTGAGGAAAGCAGAAAAGCGCCTCGTGCTTAATTTGCCAGATTCTGCTCGTGATCATGAAATGGACTTTCTATACGTCTCTGGTGCCTACAAGCCATTCGAGGAAGATGGCCAAGTGGTGGGCTTCCATTGCCCCCACAAATGGGGCCACCCACGTATGCTCCTAATTCACTTCACTATCACCTACTACTTCTATCATTACATCTTTATGTAATTTGATTTGTACTTAAATTTTGATTTTGCAGCGACTAACGCCAACAAACGCCCCAGACGCGAGCCCAGCTACGTCCGAACAGCAGAGGTAAACAGGATCCTTCAATACACTGGTGAACCAGGTACCCGAACAGCCGGTCGTGGTCGTGACGCGAGCGTGCTCTTGGGATACGACCCAGCTTATAGGGGCTTCATAGATAGAAGATTAGCCCATCCAAGCGTCAGTGCTGCTTCTACTTCGACTGCTCCCCAGCCTAGAAGCTCAAGATCCAACACTGAAGTAACTGTAGCCGGTCAATCAGGAGAGATTCCAATCGCTGAAGGTGTTCCCTTGCCTTGACTGATACTCAGGAGATCATCTCGTAGACGGGCTGCTACCCCACAACAGCCCGAACAGCCAGATATCAATCAATCTCCCTCTCCAAGATACTCTCGATCGCCCCAAGACTCAGGTATCATGTCTCAACAACCTCTTAACCTCAGCACCCTCCTTACCCTTCCTGCACGGGGACGGGGCTCTACTGGCCGGGTGTTGTCCACCGGTCAAGCTCCTCCTGCACCTCGTTGGAGCAGGGGGGGCTCAACAAGATCTTCTTCCCCCCGGGAACAAGATGGTTCCCTCGGGGCTTCTGATGCCCATAGGGACAAACGCCCCAGGCATGATGAAGCCGGGGCCTCATATGTCGAAGCTGCTGCGGGGACCTTAGAAACCCCATCGCCGATCACACAGGCTATACACGAGGCCTGGACACCCCAACTCAAAAGGAGTGACCGGCCCGTGAACATTGGGGATAGTGTTAGCTCATCAGAGACCGCATTGGCCGTAGCTCAGGCACTCCTACTGCCCGCTAATATGCAAAAAAAGGCTGCCTCATCAACCGACCGGCTGGTGGCAACCGGGATTGCTAGCGGGGTTAAGGTAGAGTTTTGCTTTTACAGTATGTGGTGCATATCTTTTCTTATGCATTAATCCTTTCTCTATCTCAATCCTTTTCAGTTTATCCAGAAGATGGTTGCACTTGGCAAAAAGATGCAGGAGATTGAGCCAGATCGGAACAGACTCTTGAGGGACAACACCAGGCAACTCCAGACCATCACACGACTAGAGAGAGAGAGGGACAAGGCAAAACTTGAGGCTGAAGGGATGAAAGCAAAGATGGAGGCAGCTAAGGAGAACCTGAAACAAGCGCTGGCGGAGATCGATGCCACCAAGAAGGCCGCCTATGATGAGGGTCACCAGAAGGGTTTCGAGACAGCGACAGCCAGTTATGTCCAACAGATGCCGGCCATCCAAGACCAGATTTGGGCTGCTGGATGGGAGGCATGCCTAGTGAAGATTGGAGCTCCTGACGAATCCATCCTCTGGGTTGAGAATGATCTACCCAGCAAACAGGCTGCTGCTGCTCCTGATTTGGAGGAAGCTCCTGTTGAGGGGGCCTTTCGTGGCCAAGCGTTTTTATGCTAAGTCTTTCATACTTAGTTATTTATCAAGTGTGTTCATACTTGATCATGGATCTAAGTGTGCATCCCAGTTTTTTCTTACTTAGGCACAGTTTCTAAGTTTGTTCTGCATATCTGCGTATGTTCCCCAAGTTTCACGTACTTGGACAGATTTCTAAGTGTACTCATACTTAGCTATTGCTTCTAAGTCTTTTCATACTTAGCAGTAAATAGGGAATTTTAAGTTTTTCGTATTTAAAAGATTGGTTAAGTTTCTCGTACTTATAAGTTTCTCGTACTTAAAAGATTTTTTTCATACAATGTTCTTTTGTATGCTGTAAGGTATTTCGTACCTGTTCTAGTTTTTCGTACTAGGATATTTTAATGTAAACAAGTATCTCGTACTTTTAAGTTTCTCGTACTCAGCCGTCCGTGCAAACAAGTATTTCGTACTTTAGATAATCTAATTTTTCATACGTACGTTCTAAGGCGTTCATGCCAATTACCTGCTCCCCAATACAAAGGAGGGTCAATTTGATCGTTATTCGTATTCATAAATCAAGAAAGAACTATATACTTTAGAAGAAACAAAATTTCACAAAAACTATTTCTTTTATTTCTCAAACTTAAGGAGTCGTTACGTGTACTCCTTACAACTAATAAACAAAGGAATTTTCTTCGTAATCCCCACACAATAACATAATCCTAAAACAGAATTTTAAAAAACAAAGGAATTGTCTTCGTAATTCCCACACAATAACATAATCCTAAAACAGAATTTAAAAAACAAAGGAATTGTCTTCGTAATTCCCACACAATAACATAACAGAATTTTTAAAAAACAGAAAGTCTTCTAAACAAAGAACTTTCTCAAATTGTGGACATTCCAAGGCCTTGGCACCGGGTTCCCGTCCAGGTCAGCCAACCTATAAGCCCCAATGCCCACAATTTCAGTTACTCGATATGGTCCTTCCCAATTTGCTCCCAGCTTTCCTTCATTAGCTACTTTGGTATTACCGAGTACTTTTCGTAGCACAAGGTCTCCAATACCAAATTCTCGGGGGTGGACATGTTTATTGTAGCCTTTCATTAGCTGTTCCTGGTATGAGGCCAGGTGGATCAAAGCCCTTTCTCTCCTCTCTTCGGCCAGATCAAGCTCAATTTCTAGAGCCCTGTCATTACCCCCACTTTCAACCAATGCAGTCCTATTAGTTGGAAGTCCAACTTCCAGGGGTATGACTGCCTCTGTACCATATGCCAATGAATAGGGGGTCTCTCCCGTAGACCTCCTAGGTGTTGTTCGGTGGGCCCATAGGACCAGGGGCATTTCATCAGGCCACTTGCCTTTTGCCTTGTCCAACCTCTTCTTGATTTCATCAAGAATTGTTTTGTTGGAAGCTTCTGCTTGCCCATTGCTCTGAGGGTAAGCAGGGGTTGAGTAATAATTCCTTATCCCATACTGGAAACAGAATGCCTTGAACTTCTTTTGGAACTGTGCCCCATTATCTGTGATCAAAGAGTAAGGGACCCCAAATCGAGTGATAATGCTCTTCCACACAAACCTTTCTATCATAGGTTCAGTGATTTTGGCCAAAGGTTCTGCCTCAATCCACTTGGTGAAATAATCAGTGGCCACCAACAAGAACTTTCGATTTCCTGTTGCTTTATGCAGTGGACCCACGATGTCCATTCCCCACTGGGCAAATGGCCAGGGGCTAGTTAATGGTACCAGATCTTCGGCTGGTGTTTTTATCATGGGTGAGAACTTCTGGCACTTCTCATAAATTTTAACATAGACCTTGGCATCTTCCTGCATATGTGGCCACCAATACCCTTGGGTGATTGCTCGGTGGGCAATGGATCTGCCCCCAGCATGGCTTCCACATGTTCCTTCGTGGATTTCATAGAGGAATTTTTGGACCATCTCGGGGTGCACACAGAGCAAATATGGCCCAGTGAAGGACTTCTTATATAGCTTTCCCTCGGGGGATAGCCAAAACCTTGCAGACTTGGTTTTTATCTTGTGTGCCTCCTTTTTGTCCGTAGGGAGAGTTTCATCTCGTAAGAACTCTACAATTGGATCCATCCAACTTGGTCCTTGGTTCACGTCCAGGATCAAGTCCATACTTCTTCCGATGCTCGGTTCGGCCAAGTAGTCAACTGCTACCTTTCGCTTGAACTCAGTTGGGACAGCTGCAGCCAGCCATGCCAAGGAATCTGCATGAGAATTCTGTCCGGAGCTTATCTGTTCTATACACACCCTTTCGAAGGTATTAAGTAGAGTTTTGGCTGCCTCCACGTAGGCTGCCATCTTCTCATTTCGAGCTTCGTACTCGCCGGACAGTTGGTTCACCACCAGCTGTGAATCACAGTAAACCCTGATTCTCTTAACCTTCAGAGTTTTGGCACTGTTCAAGCCAACCAGAAGAGCCTCATACTCTGCTACATTGTTTGATGCACTGAAGCCCAGCCGAACAGACTGTTCCAACATAACACCCTCAGGAGGGAACAAAACAATGCCAATACCTGAACCAGTGTTACAGGCAGAACCATCAACAAATAATTTCCATTCTAAAGGATCCTGTTCGGTAGGGGCCTTCCCTTTCCTCTTAGATAGTTCAACTTTCCGCTCCTGTTTCGTAGGAGGCCGAGGTGCTACAGTTGGTGAAAATTCCGCCACAAAATCAGCCAATACTTGACCCTTGATTGCAGTGCGCGGCTGGTAGTCAATATCATACTGACTTAACTCAACAGACCAAGTTGAGATCCGTCCAGAGAAATCTGCCTTTCGTAGCAGTGATCTCAAGGGAAACTCCGTATAAACCACAACTTTGTGGCTTTGGAAATAATGGGGCAGCTTTCGTGTTGTTGTCCTTAACGCAAGGACCAGTTTCTCAAGGGGCAGATACCTCGTTTCTGCGTCTAGAAGTGTTTTACTTACATAATAAACTGGGATCTGTTCGGGTCCCTTGTCCCTTAACAGAACCGCACTTACAGCATGTTCAGAAACTGCCAGATATAAAACCAAAATCTCACCTGGGTCTGGAGTTGACAAGAGGGGAGCTTGAGCCAAATATTTCTTCAATTCTTGGAATGCCTGCTCACATTCTGCTCCCCATTCGAACCCCTCTCTTTTCTTGAGCAACTGGAAGAAAGGCCTACATTTATCACTTGAACGGCTTATGAACCTGTTTAGGGCCGCAGCCATCCCTGTCAGCCTCTGGACTTCTTTCGTAGTCTTAGGACTTTGGAGCTTTTGTAAGGCCGTTATCTGATCGGGATTTGCCTCGATTCCTCTCAGAGTCACCAGGTGGCCCAGGAATTTCCCAGAGCCAATTCCAAACGCACATTTCGAGGCGTTGAGTTTCAACTTGTACTTCCTCAGAATTCCAAAGGCTTCTTTCAAGTCCTGAATGTGCCCCTGCCTGGTCCTGCTCTTGACTACCATATCGTCTATGTATACCTCCATAGTCTGGCCAAGAAGCTTCTTGAACATGATTGTAGCCAGCCGTTGGTAAGTTGCCCCTGCATTTCTTAGCCCAAAAGGCATAACGCTGTAGCAGTACAACCCTCGTGGTGTAATGAAAGAAGTCTTCTCCTGATCAGGCCCAAACATGGCAATCTGATGGTATCCTCGATATGCGTCGAGGAAACTCATTCGTTCATACCCAGCAGTGGCGTCAACCAACTGATCAATCCTTGGGAGGGGGAAGCTATCTTTAGGACAAGCTTTATTCAAGTCTGTGAAGTCTACACAGACACGCCACTTCCCATTCTTCTTCTTTACAACTACAGTATTGGACAGCCACTCTGGGTAATAGACCTCTCGTATTGCTTTAGCCTCTAGCAAACGATCCACTTCTTCAATAACAGCATCAACATGCTGTACTGCTGCCCTTCTTTTCTTCTGAATAACGGGCTTATGCTGCGGGTCGACATTTAGGTGGTGACAGATCACATCTGCATCTACCCCAGGCATCTCCTCTGGTACCCATGCAAACACATCCACATGTTCTTTCAAAAAACTTATCAATTCGGACTCTTCCTCATCTGGTAGTGACTCTCCAATGAAAAAATACCTTTCGGGATCAGTTTCGTTGATCTGTATTTTCTTTAGGCCTTCCACTACTTTGTCTGTTGGATTTCTCCCAACGTCTTCAACAGTTGGCTGATCTGCCTCTACTGTATGAACTTGATGGGCCTTCGGAACTTTCTTGATGATTGAAATCAAGCACTGTTGTGCTGATTTTTGGTTCCCTTTTATCTTTTCGATCCCGTGGGACCCTGGGAATTTCACCATCTGGTGATAGGTGGAAGAAACAGCCCTCATCTTGTGTAACCAAGTCCTTCCTATGATTGCATTATAGGAGGATGGTACATCTACAACCAAAAAATCCGTTCTCAGGACCACTGTTCCTGCCCGAACGGGCACTGTCACTTTTCCAAGGGGCCATACTGCACTTGCACCAAATCCAACCAAAGGCGTAATAGACTGTTCCAAATCTATCTGCTTCAGCCCCAACTTCTTGAATGCATCGTAATACAATACCTCTGTACAGCTCCCTGAATCTACCAGGATTCTCTCAATGTCATATTCCCCAATTCGTAGGGTTATGACTAATGCATCGTTGTGGGGCACCTGGACCTCTTTCAGATCTTCATCTGTAAAGACTATAGCTTCGTCGGGCATATCATTCTCTCGCCCCCTTTTGTTCCCCACTCGCATAACATACTGGTCATGCTTGACTTGCCTCTGCATCAATCTCACCTCATTCCTCGTATAAGGTGTGGCCAATCCATGTATCATATGGATTACCCCCCTAGGATTCTGCTCGTAATCCAACTCCATTGCTTTCCCTTTATCTTTGGGATCCTCCTGAATAAATTCCTTAGGGTAACCACGAGAGACCAAATCGTCGAGATGTTTCTTGTACATCTCACAATCCTCTGTCATATGACCCCAATCCTTGTGGTAACTGCAATGCTGATTCGTAGCACGTTTTGCTTCCTTATCTCCGCCTAGACTTGGGGGCCATTTGAAGAATGGCTAATTCTTTATTTGATAAAGAATCCTGTAGATTGGCTCTTTCCAAACCGTGGTTATCGAAAAGAATGACTTAGGATCAGGCGCCTGCTTTTCCTTGTAAGGTTCTTTCTTAGCCTGCCCATACTCTTTCCTATAGGTCTTGGGCTCTGGCTTATCAGCCTTCTTTGCTGGAGTTTTTGGCTGTTCGGCAACAACTCTGCCTTCCTCCCGGAGTATGTCATCCTCCATTCTTGCGTGTTGTTCGATACACTCCATTAGCCTGGCCAACGATGCCACAGGATGCTTATTCAATGACCGGCGTAACTCGCCCCGAACAGGCAAGCCAGTTTTGAAGGTTGCAATAGCATACTCCTCACTGCAACTGTCTATCTCGTTAAAGGTCTCCCAGTATTTCTTTGCATAATCTCTGATCGGCTCGCCATCCTCCTGCTTCATCATTGAGAGACTTTCGAACGTCTTGGGAGCCTTTCTACTTGTTAAGAACCGAGCAGTGAACTCTTCTGCTAACTGTGTCCATCCTCGTATGGAACCATGATAAAGCCACCTTTCCCAAGCTTGAAGGGAACATCTTGCACATGATGGCATCATCTCCATCATGCATGAACATTGCCTGTTGGTAATGTTGTACGTGAGCAACGGGATCTGCATTTGTCTCGTAAAGTACGAACGATCCGTGCTTCACTCTGCTCGGCAGACGTGCGTCCTGTAGCCTTTTTGAAAAAGGTGACGCTGCTATATTACTCAGGGCCCGTCTTGCTGCTTCACGTGCAGTCATAGACCCATCCTCTCGCTTCTTGGATTCGTGGGTTACTGCCCTGTTCCAATCACTAGCAGGTCTCTCATACCTGTCTCTGGGGTGTTTTCTCACGCCTTCCTCGGGCGAGGAGCTTCGGCTCCTGCTTCCCTTGTAACGTGGGGGAGTTCTTTGCTTGCTTGGACTCCTGCTCCTTCTTTTTCGTGAAGAAACTCTCTTCTTGGGAGGAGTGGGGCTTCTGGACCTGCTCCTCCCCCTTCGCGAAGGGGCCTTTTTGTATCGTACCATGGCCAGTCCGTCTCCCCTGGATCTCCTTCCTGATAACCCAGAGTCCTCAGGATGTTTATGGACCCGCTCTAATTCTCGGATCTCATGTTCCCTTTTCCGAATTAGTCGAGCATATTCCTCGACTTCCTGCCTCTTTTTATCGAGGATATCCTCGTTGCTGTGCACACTTCTCGAATGTGCAACTGATTCTCCCCTGTGATGGGATTTGCTCCTTCTCATGGAGGTTGTAGCCGTTTTGCCTTCCCTATTCTTGGAGTTGTCGTGGATGGTAAGAGGATCCTTGCTCGTGGTCCTCTTATCATGCCCGCTAGCTGGCTTTCTTGGAGCACCTGGTGGGGACTTATCCCCTCCGCCACCAGCCTGGTTTTTGTCGGTAATTGGTGTGACTGGATCTACCTCCACCATGGTCGTATTTCAAAAGGGAACTCTTTCGTTTCCCACAGACGGCGCCAATTGTAGGTGGAGAAAAACAGAAGGTACCTAAAACAGCGCTGAGTCTCCTTCCTTCACGTGCTGTTCGGCCGGAACCCTAATATCTTTGCCTGAACCCTAACCTGTAAAACAGACAAGAGGTGAGCGCACCTTTGCCTCTCGTGGCAAAGGCCCTCCGATGCCTAAGTTAGTATCACGTACTGTCTCAAAACCCTAAAAATCAATAGGAAGTGTGGAATGAATGCAACTTATTGCGTACCTTTTTCCTTCAGGTTTACCTCGTATTTATAGATATGAGCTTGCTTGCTTCTTAAGCATCCATCTCGTCCCAGGTCTCCTGTCTCGTACAGGAAACCTGGCTCTTCTGGGAATCTCTTACCCAATCAACTGAGATCCCTTCCTCATAGGGTCTCTTCTCACCATAGAACTCAACCCTTAGTAGGACTGTCTTCTGACTCATCTTTACCGTATATCGGATCCGTCTTACAGGGCACCCCTATTGCCTTATCTCTTAAGACAATGTTTAATCAAGTAACTCTATCTGTTCGGCATATGCTCCTACCGAACAGACAGCACAACCGGATGACTTTCTATGTCATTGGCCCTTCTTGGCCGAACAGAATGTACCGACTGATGACTTCTTATGTCACCAGCTTATCCCAGCCGAACAGATCGTATAATCTGGTGCTTCCTCGTAGCACTGGACCTTACCGCCGCCGTCCACCTTATATGGGGTCCCATATCACTTTCCTCATTACACGTATCTAGAACACCACGTGTTCG
Organism: Rhododendron henanense subsp. lingbaoense; assembly: GCA_020567845.1. Classification (NCBI taxonomy): domain Eukaryota; kingdom Viridiplantae; phylum Streptophyta; class Magnoliopsida; order Ericales; family Ericaceae; genus Rhododendron; species Rhododendron henanense. Next base: position 34,605,341 of record CM036312.1, read on the forward strand.
GCAACTATTTGCACCTGTTCGGGAACACCTCCCTACACCAGGGTTTTGGCGGAAGATAGTTGAAGGAGCGCAGGGCTGCCAGGGAATTTTTGCGGAGAGCTTCCTTAGTATTTTGGGGTAGATCAGTACACGGCAGGTGCGTTTGCTTTTCTTGATCATCCTTACTTTGACTGAGGAGTGTAGACACCTCCCAAACGGGGCATCGCCATACAGATTGATCACGTTTGTTTGCTCGATTGGTTGCTCACTTCGTAAACCAAAATCATGGACATTCCCATGGCTAGGAACATCGCCACATGATAACGGTTATCATCAAATAGAGTCGCCACCCAGTTTATTAAAACTGGGAAAACAGATAGAGATTCTGGATACGGGAGCCAAAAGTACAATAAGGGGAAGGTGTTAGGCACCCCTCTTTGCCCAGTCGTGAGACTGGCCCATAATCGTTCAACATAAGACGTATAGATGCTTTGTTTAATTCCAACACATAGTCTGTTTATTTATTCCTTTAAACAGTAAGCAAAGTGAGCCAGTGCGATAAATGAAGCATGCATCAAACAGCAGAGAAGCAAACAAACTGTCCCAGGAGATCGATTACTCGGCCGGTGAATGGATGTCACGGCCGAGTAATCACACTGGTTTAATGTACCGGCCGAGGGATCGAAGCCCCGGTCGGTGTTCTTCCTCACACCAGACAAAAAGATTAACGGGTAATCAGAACGCTACGGTTAGTCAAAAATACAGTAAATTTAGACAAACCAGAGGCCGTTGGGCCTCACCACCTTGATCCCTCAGTTGCTTGATTGCTTTGGATTGAGCGTGATTGACTGATTGCTTGATCGAGAACCCTAGGGTTAGGGTTTGAACTTCGGGGTTTGATCGCCGGATTGACGGCTGCCTTCGGAAGGTTAGGGCTTTTGAAGTATGGGATTGAGGGATTATTTGTGCAGAGCTTTGAGGCTTGATTGAGTGTGTAGGTGTATCAATTTCGTGTCTTATTTCGGAGCCCAAAGGCTCCTTTATATAGGCATAGGGGTGACTCACTCCGGCCAATCAAATCACGAGATGGCAATTGCAATTGCAATGCATCTCTAACTCTACGTCGTGATCTCTGAGCGTAGCCCGAACGCATCGGAAAGGTAGTGTAGTTGGATCAAACCAAACGTCTGACAGAACGTTCGAGAGTCTGGAAAAAGGTCGATCTGGCGGCCGAGTAATAGATCACGCGGCCGAGGAATGGATGTCTCGGCCGAAGGATAGATCTTGCAGCCGAGGAAGGTTGCTCGGGTGAGGGATTGATGTTATGGCCGTTAGATCGATGTTACGGCCGTCAGATGGATTCTCCTAGGCTTCTGTATTTCTGTCTGAAAGGCTGTATGGCTTTGAATTGGGTCCTCTAAGTGGTTCAAAGTTCTCACCGAAAGTCCTAAGGTCCTCAAGGAAGCAATCAGCAATCATTGTATCCATTTCATCATCGGGATTGTCCCAAGGTGGGACTTGAAATAATCGTTAGGCCAAATTGGGGTGTCTACAAGGAGAACTCGGTAAAGTAGCCTATCCTTGCGAATGAGCTGGAAGGAATTGATGTAATTGGGGTGGAATCCAAGCCATCTACTGGGGATGAATCGGATGCCGATTTGAGATATAAGGGGGGCGCAAGGCCAGTAACTAGAGCACAGAGCTTTGGAGATGAGGGAACCGAGGCACGGAGCTGGTTGTAGTCATGAGGCGAGAGCCTGAGGAGATCGGAGCTTTGAGCTTGATAGAACCAAAGCGCGGAGCTGGTATTGATCATAAGGCGAGAGCCTGAGGTGTCGGAGCTTAGATCTTGACGTGTTTTGAACCGAAGCGTAGAGCTTGTTGCATTCTGATGGTTTGTGCATGGAGCTTTCTCATCATAAGTTTTGGCGTAGAGCCAAAGGATCGAGGCGCTGGACCGATCAATAAAAACGAGGCGTAGAGCCGGTTGATTGCAGGGTTGACCTGTTTCATGAGAGATATGCAGAGTGTATATGTGAACAGATATGATGATGTAGACTCGATGTGATAATGGTGATGCAAATGTGCACGGGCCCGTGCGTGTGTGTTTGATATAAGCGTAGAGCTTCTTTCAAGTTCCGGACTTGAGCATTCAGAGCGTAGAGCTCGAGCAATCAGACGGCAGAATCCAAGCATTCAAAGTACAGGCTTTAAGCATCCAGTACGCAGTGGTTGGGCATCCAAACGTAGAGCTTGAGCATTCAAGTGTAGAACTTGAGCATCCAGTACACAGTGGTTGGGCATTCGAAGAGCTTCAAGCATTCAAAATGTTAGATTTTGAGCATTCAAGTGTAGAGCTTGAGAATTGATGATGTCTTGATTGTTGGGGCGGCGTAGAGCCTGTTGAGATAGTTGTTACGGCTTCGAGCCAGTTGAGATAGTGGGCTTGGAGCCGCTGAGTTGATCGGTGAGGGCGTAGAGCCGCTATGATAATGGGCTTTGAGCCGCTGAGTAATGGGCATAGGCATAGAGCCTCTGAGTGAGTTGATAGTTGTATGGTTGCTGGAGTGGTCAGCGTAGAGCTGCTGAGTGAGTTGATGTGGGTGAACATGGGCGCGGAGCTGCTGAGTTGTTTGATAATGATGAGCTTGGAGCTAATTGGGATAATGGGCGTGGAGCCGCCGAGTAGTAGGCGTGGAGCCTGTTGAGTTGTGGTGAAGTCATTGAGAAGGTGGACATAGGCATACAGCCGCTGAATGGCTTGATAGTGATGAGTTCGAAGCTGCTGAGCTGCTGGTGATGCAAGGAGCAGGGTATTGTCGAGTGACTTGTACACAAGGTTATTGAGAGTGGAGCTTCTGAGTGATTTTGAGAATAATGGGCGCGGAGCAAGAGCTCATTTTTGACAATCCTTAGTGGTCAAGTGACCAGTCGTTGTGAGCTTGCTGTTTGCGGGGAGAGAGAGATCTTCAAATTTTTTTTGTGCTCGGGTGTGCCCCCAAGGCTAGTTCTGATCGTATTGTGTTGGCTCGGGGGTGCCCCCAAGGCTACCATGTTGGTTGAAGACTTAGAAGTTCATAATTGCTTGAATTGGTGCACTGAGCAGAATCCACTGGGGCTGAAGAAAATTGATTGGAGGGCCAGGAGATCGATCTCTCGGCCGAAAGATTGATGTATCGGCCGAGGAATCGGTGTCTCGGCCGTGGGATCGCCAACAGTCAGAAAATCGATTTAAGTTAATTTTAATCGATCTCACGGGTCATTCTATTCTTTCTTTCTCTATCCCTCATTCTTCTCCCCCGTTCGAGCGATCGCCGCCGCTCCTTTCTCTCTCTCCAAATCGGCCGCCGCCGTTTCCCACCTTTCCGCCGTCATTCTTCCGACCATCACGGTTCTAGCCGTCATTTTTCTTGGCTGTCATGGCTTCGCCACCGCCTCCTCCATCATCCGGCGTTCCCTCATCTTCCACCGCTGTGCCGAGAAATACGGGCAAGGCTCCGGCCATTGAGGCCTCGATTCTTGGCGGGGTTTCAAATACCCGCGTCCTACGTTCAAGTCGGCGTAGGCCGATTGTTGAGGGGGATTCTTCGCAACCGAATCCCCCTAATACCGATTTTGAGACTCCTTCTGATGCAGGCAACGATTCCTTGCCGCCATTTGATGCTGCCACGTATGCCCCTTTAGTTCATATAATCGGGGGTGGTGGGTCGCTGCGATATCGTCCTCCTCTCAGTGATGCTCCATCTGAGGTTTTGCATAGGGAGCCGGAGCATCACTTCGGTTTTATGAATGTGAAGGTAAATTCCGTCCTGCCAATGATATTGTTTGTATGAGAGTCGATGAAAGTAATGATCGATATTTCGAGAATGAAATTGAACATTTTTAGAAATTGCCCCCTGTGTAGGCGATATTTTTGTGTGTTTGTTTTGATCTTTTATCACTTTGCCAGGTGAATGAGAAGCTACGCATGTGGGGAAGTGGTCCTCAGGTGTATGAGTGGTATGAGAGACTTCTTCGAGACGCAAAAGACGTAGTTGCTCTGGCTGGCTTTGAGCAGTTAATACTGGGCTTTCATCTTCCAAAGGCGGAGCTGGGTTTGACTACAGCGCTTATGGAGCGGTGGTGGGATACCACAAATACTTTCCATCTTCCTGAGGCCGGAGAGATGACGATCACCCCAGGTGACTTTGCTTTGCTCACAGGTCTGAGAATTGGCGGTGATCCTCTTCCGATTGACCCACGGATCCATGAGCGAGAGGGTGCTTTTGAATACCATTGGGGAAGATCCCTCTCATGTCAGAGAGTGGTCACATTACCTATTCCTGGCTTCGGGAACAATTTGATCGAGATGGTGTTCTGACGGAGATTTCTCTTTCCCAGCTAGTACGAGCTTTCCTTCTTTATCTCCTTGGGCAGACTCTGTTTTGCAACAAGGAGAACTCGGTGCATGTCCGGTTCTTGGCCGCTTTGGTCAATTTGAAGACTATAGCAGAGTTCGATTGGGGGACCCCTGCTTTGGCCACGTTGTACGGGCACTTGAGTGCTTGTTCTCGAGGTGTTAGCCTCTCACTGGGTGGGCATCACCGCGTTCTCGAGGTATATGCTTCAGCTTTCTTTGTCATTCCTTTGTCGCTTTGTTTTCTATATCTCATGCTCGTCTTTTATCTTGTAGCTCTGGGCTTTTGAACACTTGCTGCAGTTCCCTCCTCCGACTAGGCATATTGAGCCTAGGTTTGTCCCACGGGCGGCCCGCTGGCTGAAAGGAGTTCAGAAGACGCGGTCGCCTGCCATGGATTTGTTAGCTTGGAGGCGAGTTTTGGACCGTCTGACGGCGGACCAAGTATGACACGTTTTGCTCCTTCTTTCACATTCCTACTTTTTTGTGCTGATGTTGCCTTGCCCACAATAGGTGCGTTTTGATCCCTGGGATACTCTGCTTGACAGTGCTCCTTTGGAACTGACTTCGGCTCGGGCTTTGGACAACCAGCACTTCCTCTTCGGAAGGGCCTTTCTCGAGAGCTTGGTACCTTGGGGAGAGGGTAGCGAGTCAGTATTTCCCACGCTCTAAGGTGTTACAGCTTGTTCCTCTCCCTCCTCCGGCTGGTATGAGGTCTACTCATCTTTTGACAGAAGAGGGTTTGCTTCTTGCTCTTGGGAGACAGCCAACCATGAATTTTCTCCGGACGGGGGATTACTCGACCTTCCGTTTGGCCTTGCTAGCCCAGCCTACTACTACTCCCACTGCTGCTACCCCTATTTGGCCACGGGCCCCCAGTTTCATCTCCTTTCATAATGTTAATGGAGAAGAGGAGCGCTTGATGCTGACACCATGTGCTTCTCAGCTGTACATGCTTCCTACTGGAGTTCAACAGGTAATCATCGTGGGCTTTGTTTTGATTTCTTCTGGTATGACCACCATGTTTCGTTATTGATATGATCATGTCTTTTGCAGGTGCCTGCTGATGTTGTTCAGGAGAGGTTGTGCGCATTCCAGAGTGCAGAGGCCTTGGTTCGACGGCAGCGAAGCCGGATAGTCGCAGTATATATCCTTTGATTTCTTCTCTTTCCATCCCGTATTTTTATGTGAACCTGAATGTCCACAACTTTTGTTTTGCAGCTTGAAGCGGTGCAGGTGCCAACGGTGTCAGTTACTCAGAGTGCTGGGGTCAGCGAGGGCGGAAGCACCAGGGCTGGTGATGGAGGTGCTAGAGATGGTGATGGAGCTGATGGCGAAGGCGAGGGACATAGAATTAGTGTCCCTGTTCCTGAGCGCTTTTGTCCTTCTTCTTCCCGTCCTGCGCCTAAGAGAGGCTGCGGCCAGTAGCTTACCTTTTTCCTGTATTTGTTAGCTCCAAAATAGATAATTGATATTGTATTTTGATGAAGCAACTTCAACATATATGGCAAGTATTATGATTTGTGCTTCGTCCTGAGATACTTCGGATCCGTATGCTATGGTTTAGAGCTTTGAGTGTCAAAACAATTTTTTGTAATAGATTAAAACATGGGCTGAGAAATGGATTGCTCGGCCGAGAATTCCATTCTTCGGCCGTTACTTCTATTTCCTGAAGAAGCTGGACTTTTGTTTTAGCCAAGTGGCATTCCTTCCTTTTTACGCTTGAATTTGATTCATGCCTTTTATTTGCTTTTGCCGTTTCCACAGTCTCTTTGCCATGTTTTTTGGGATTTTTAGGATACCTTGTCCTTTATGTTGATGACTTTTGAGTCAGAGAGGACGAGCGATGATTCTCATGTGTCTTTGTTTTCGTCAATTCCCTGGAAAATGACTAACTCATCTTTTGCAAGCTCAATACGTAGGGTTAGCTATACCTATCGTTGAGCACAAATCTTTTGATGTTTTTCCTTCCCTCTGAAAGTTTGGGCCGTATCTCGATGTGAGATTGCCTATGTATCCCAATCAGGGAATCAGGCCTTTTACGTAGTTCCAAGATTACCACCTTTGGGGTTGGGTTTTCACTCTTGGTTTTTTTTTCATATGCTATAAGTTTTGCCTAGGTTACCTGATGGAGGTTGAGTCCCTAGTAAGCTTTTGAATGCCTTATCTTTTGCCTAGGCTGCATTTTTACATTTTCTTGTCCTAGCAGGCTCTGCTCTTACTTTTGCATGGGTGCATAGGTTACCCAACGAGCATTTCTCTTTAAGAGGTTTCCCGTATTTTGGAGAGGAATTTGGCGGAGACGTTTTTCGCGATATCTCCTGTTATGTTTGTACTTTCACAATGGGTAAGCTAACCCTAAGTGTTCTCACGGAGATAGCGTCTTCTTCCTAAGTTTTGACAAAAACCTAGTTCTAAGTAATCAGGGTTCGTCCCTTCTTTCCTTTTTGTTAGCAACATAAAAATTAGATTCTTAAGACCCTTTCATCTTTGGCAGAGAGACTGTAGCGCATAGCAATTGCATTTAAAGATTGAATCATGATAACAAGCATAAAAATGATAAAATGGGGATTTATTTAGCTGTAGATAATGCCCAAACAGGGGCCCAAAACATGTCCTAGCTTGTCTTTAGGAAATGAAAGCAATGTTTTCGTCATGCGATTTACTGCAGTATCTCGGGAGTGGCTCCTTTTTCCTTGCCTTTTGCAGTTTTGTACCCTTCTTCACCCTCCTCTTTGCCAAACAGAATCCTTAGGTCAAACTCAGCTAGCACCTCGATCTAGTCTTCGGGAGTGGGAGATGAATTTGTTGGTTCTTCTTCCATATCACTGTCAGTCCATTCTTGATCAAAGAAGATTTGCATTCCAGGATACCTTTGTTTCGTAGTTTCATCTTCCCATGTTTCTACGAATCCACATAATGGGAAGTCTTCTCCTTCTCTTACAAACCAACCGTTGAGTGTTTTTGGGACCACGGGTTTTTCTTCTTTGATCCTACTTCCTCTTGCTTTAGCTTTTTCCATGCTTCTCTTCTTTTTTATCTCGGCTTCTGTTGGGGTGTAGCCAAGACCAAAGGCGTATTGATTATGTGGGGGATCAATCATTTGCGGGATGCCTTGTGATCTTTTGCCTAAACCCAATCCAGGGAAGTAGTTTTGTTTCTTTATCATCCATATGGCAGGGGTGCTTATGTAGAAGCTTCTTTCAGCCATCAAGGCTTGTATGGCGGTTGCTTCCTCAAGACTGAATCTAGTAAAGAAGGTTTCCTCGGTTCCTACCTCTTGGACAGGTGTGTCAGAATGAGCTCGAATTGATGAATCCCCTAAAATGGTGACAACCCTTCCATCTGCTGCAAACTTGACCTTTTGATGCAAAGTAGAGGGTACTGCCCCAATGTCATGTAGCCATGGCCTTCCCAGCAAGAGGTTGAAGGTGGCTGGTATGTCCATTACATGGAACTCTACATCTCTTTTGATCTTTTCTACTTCTACTGGCAGCGTAACACACCCAACCACTCTTCTCTTTGAGTTGTCATATCCCCTTACACCTTGGCTTGAGGGGCGTATGTTAGCAACACCCACCCCTAACTTGTCGAGAGTCCTTTGAGGACATACGTTTAAAGCAGACCCATTATCCACCAAGACCAGTGGGATCCATTTAGTGAGACATTTAAGGGAAATGTAGAGGGGTTTGTTGTGTGCAGGTCCTTCAGGAGGCAGATCCTTGTCAGTGAAGGCTATTGTTGGCTTTAGAGCTTTGGATGTCGTTATGAAGCCTACCAGATCTTCAGGGGTGATGTTAATGGGAACTTTAGCTTTACCCAAGGTTTTGAAGAAGGAATTGCGATGTTCGTAGGAGGACATAAGCAATCCCCAGATAGAGATATCAGCTTGGATTTTCTTCAGTTGTCTTAGCACTCTGTCTTCCTCAGGTTCGATCCTTTGGCTTTCCTCCTCTTCTTCTTCCATTACTCGTGTTAAGGTTGAACTTTCTCCACTTAGTTTAGGAGGTTTGTACACTCTTTCGCTTCGAGTGAGATGACCTATTTCTTCTTCTTGGGTGCCCCAAGGATCAGCAGGCTCAATTCTTCCAACTTCCCAATCACTCGGCAGGGCCTGGCGCATGTCCAACCACCAATCCCCATCATCAATGGCATGGATGTGAGGTTCTCCTCCTGTTGTAAAGCAGTCATTATTCTTAGAGAAGATCAGGGATGGTTTAGCTTGGATAATGTATCGGGTAGGGTTATATGTGGGGCTATTGGATAGGCTTATGAGATTGATATTTTGAGGCAGTGATTCGTTATTGTGAACGGGAAGTGGATTGGTTTGCACATTGGGCTTGTGAGGTTTTATAGCTAGACTATCAATGAGATCTTGGATGTCATGACGAAGACGCATGCAGCGGTCTGTATCATGTCCAGGGTGCTGGTGGTAAGCGCATTGTTTATTGGCGTCATAGCTTGGGCCATAAGGTGGCTGAGACGGTGGATTATTCAAGAGCCTGAGTTGCCCTTGGCGGCTTAGGATGGCTAAGGCTTGGGATGGAGTCATATAGAGAGGGTCAAAATTGCAGCGGGGGCGATTTGTGTTTCTAGATGAGCTAGTCTGAAAAGGGTCTTGTGGTAAGGCTGAGTTAAGGGTGTTGACGGAGGCAGGAGATGTACGGGTTGAAAAGGTTTTTCTGGGTGGAGGATTTTCTTCTTTCCCAATGAGGCCCAGCTTGATTCCATCTTTGATTTTTAGCCCAGTGGCATGCAGGCGTTTGAAATCAGTGATAGCCTGAGTGTAAATGTGGGTGAGGTATTTAGGTTGCAGATTCTTGACAACTATCCTCACTTGATCTTCCTCGGAAGGATGGTTCTTCATCTTGGCGGCCTTTTCCCTCCATCTTGCCACAAAGGTAGCAAAGTCCTCATTGGAATCTTGTTTAGTCATCTCCAAGTCTCGAGTAGTTAAATCAATTTGGACATTGTATGCATACTGCTTGACAAAAGCGTTGGCAATTTCTGGCCAAGTTTGATAGTGCACAAATTCCAAAGTGAGAAACCAATCAAGGGCGTTTCCAGTGAGAGTTCTTTGAAACAGTTGAGCGATGAGCTCATCGGTTAAGCCCATAGGCTTCAGAGTGTTGATGACATGGCGAACATGGCTGGTAGGGTAACCGGTCCCGTTGAACTTCTCGATGTTTGGCATTTTGAACCATTCAGGCAGCTGAGATTCTGGAAAGAGGCAGAGTCCTTCGAAGTCTAGATTTTGGTCTCCTTGTGAACGAGCCAAAGCATGCTTGATCTCCTTGACTTGTTTGACCAATTCAGGGTTTTCTGTAACTTCATGAGGATTTTCTGCTTCTTCCTCATCTTTCTTGTCTTCAGCATCTCTTGCTGCTTTTTCGGCTTGTAAATAGGCAATTTCGGCTTGGAGCTCGGTGATAGTAGCATCATTGTCTGCCATTTTGGGGATGTAGGTAGAGGGATTGCTTGGCGAAGCTCGGGATCGGATAGATAGTCGGGTTTGTTGAGAAGATGACCGCGAAGTCCCCAGAATTGATTGGGACCGTTGGGGTGAGGGTGTCTTGATAGGCGAAGGTGACCGATGAGATGACTGTAAAGACCTTTGTTTGGTGTGACTTCGGGTATTGTAAGAGTATAAAACTGGCTGAGGTTGCTTCTTTAATCTACCTATTGTGCCTGCTTTGTAAAAGTAGAAATACCTGTAAGTCAGTACTTGGCTCGTATAGGGTTAGGACTTGGGCTGAAAATCCCAACCCTTCTGCACAGAAAGAAAAGTTACAACAACAGATGATATGAGGTGTGAGGAAGAACTTGGAAGCAAAATGCAAGTAGGTTCCTGTCTTAGTTTAATAAGTTCTATGGCTTTTAATACAAAAAGGAAGGTTTAGGTAGTCTCAGGGTGCTCCGTTGTCAAAGGGCACCAATCCTCTCACCAGCCCATCATAGGCGGTGATTGGGTGATTCCCTTTTTGATATACCACTAGGTACGAGTGACTGTGGAGTTTGCTGGAACCCCCAACATAGCCTGTGTCATGCCGGGATATCAGGTGAACTCAACGAGGTTGCCCGCTCGATGCAAATGATAAATTTATTAAACAAGGCATGTATTAGTCTTATGTTGAACTTTCTGGTTATGGCTCTCATGTCCCCAACAGAGTCGCCAAAAAACTGTAGACACCTCCCAAACGGGGCATCGCCATACAGATTGATCGTTTGTTGCTCGATTGGTTGCTTGCTTCATAAACCAAGATCGTGGACATTCCCATGGCTAGGAACATCGCCACACGATAGTGGGTATCATCAAAACAAAGTCGCCACCTAGTTTATTAAAACTAGAAAAATAGATAGAGATTCTGGGTACGGGAGCCAAGAGTACAGTAAGGGGAAGGTGTTAGGCACCCCTCTCTGCCCAGCCGTGAGACTGGCCCATAGTTATTCAACATAAGACATGTAGATGCTTTGTTTAATTCTAACACATAATCTGTTTATTTATGCCTTTAAACAGTAAATAAAGTGAGCCGAGACGATAAGTAAATCATGCATCAGAAAGTAGAACAAAACAAACTGTCCCAGGGAGATGGATCCCACGGCCGGTGAATGGATGTCACGGCCGAGGGATCCTCCTAGGTTTTATGTACCGGCCGAGGGATCGGAGCCCCGGTCAGTGTTCTTCTTCACACCAGACAGAAAAGTTAGCAGATGATTAAATGCTACGATTAGTCATGAATACAGTAAGTAAAACAAACCAGAGGCCATTGGGCCTCACCACCTTGGTCCCTCAGTTGCTTGATTGCTTCGGATTGATTATGATTGACTGATTGCTTCTTTGAAAACCCTAGGGTTAGGGTTTGAACTTCGGGGTTTGATCGTCGGATTGATGGCTGCCTTCGGGAGGTTAGGGCTTTTGAAGAGGGGGTTTGAGAGAGTATTTGTGCAGAGTTTCATGGCTTGAGAGAGTATGGAAGTACACGAATTTGATGTATTTCGTTGTTGTATTTTCGGAACCCCAAAGGCCCTTTATATAGGCAATTGGTGACTCACTCTGGCCAATCAAAATGCATGATTGCAATTGCAATTGCAATGCAAACTCTTCGTGATAATCTCTGAGCGTGGCCCGAAAGCATCGGAAAGGTAGTGTAGTTGGATCAAACGTCTGACAGAACGTTCTAGAGTCTGGAAAACATAGGATCTGGCGGCCGAGCAAAGGATCTGGCGGCCGAGGAATGGATGTTGCGGCCGAAGGATAGATCTTGCAGCCGAGGGATTGATCTCTCAGGGAGATATTCTAGCAACAGGTTGCTCGGGTGAAGAAATGATGTTAAGGCCGTGAGATCAATCTCACGGCCGACAGATGGATTTTCCTAGGATTCTGTATTTTCTGTCTGAAAGGCTATATGGCTCTGGATTGGGTCCTCTAAGTGGTTCAAAGTTCTTACCGAAAGTCCTAAGGTTCTCGAGAAGTCAATCAGCAATCACTATATCCATTTCATCATGGGGATGGTCCCCAAGGTGGGACTTGAAATAATCGTTAGGCCGAATTGGGGTGTCTACACAATTCCTTGGTCCAATAACTTCTCTTGTTTACTGGACCTTGATCCCGTACGGACTCCCTGGACCAACGATTTCTCACATCGCTGGTTCATGTCCCCGACCACCGTCTTGGACGGGGACTGTCCTTATCGTAACTATACCATGGTCCCACGTATCACGTGTTTGGGCCTTATTTGCACCTGTTCGGGAATACCTCCCTACAATTGCTCCCCAGCTTTAATCGCTATTTATATAATGCAAATGACGAGCAAAGCTTCCAAGAATCCGAACAAAGATTTCTTTGTTTTTTGCACCCAATCTCTCGTATTTGGTACAAATTTCATCATTAGTCCAGGCCAAACGTCTAATCATTTGAATTGGACAGGCTTTTCCAGACTCTGCCTTTACACGTGGCTAGCCCCGCTTTGTTCTCATTTAATGTTTACAAGCGTCTTTGGGCAACGGAACGTCCAAACGGCGTCTGGGGTGATGTTTCGCGTACGCCACCCCACTCATTAGGGTATATTTGGGTTTTCGTCCCATTTTGAACCCCCATTCTCTCTCCAAGTTCCCTTGGCAGAAGGCTCCAGCACTCCCGCCATTGAAGCTCCGCTCACCATCTCGAGGTTCCTCTCTTGTGCACTTAGAACTCCGATCGCCACAATCGTAAGTCATCATTCCCCTTTACCCCATTTCTCTCGTTACTTTAGGGTTTCTTCTATTGCACTTAGGGTTTCTTCGTACCCACCGCTTCCATCTATAAATCCTCACAAAAACTCATCTTTTAGCAAATGGGGAGGTTTAGACGCCACTGCAATACCCCTCAGACCATGGCGACATTCAGGTCTCGTTACGGTTTCCCTGATAATGTCGCCACTGTATTGGCTCGGGGATGCCCCCAAGGCTATTTTGTCGGCCGAGGATCCAGAAGTCCATAATAGCTTGAGTTAGTGCACTGAGCAAGATATGATGCCGCTGAGGGGGATTGATTGGAGGGCCAGGAGATCGATATTTTGGCCGAGGGATGGATGTCGCGGCCGAGGAATCGATGTTTCGGCCATGGGAAAGTTAAAAATCAGGAGATCGATTTAAGTTAAACTTAATCGATTTCACGGGTTATCTTGTTCATCTTCCTCTCCTCTTCCTCTCTCGTCTGAGCGATCTCCCCCGTCCTCCTCTCTCCGGTTACCGTCGTCCCCTTGTCCCCGTGGTCCCGACCGTTGTTTTGTTTTCTTGGTTGTCATGGCTTTGCCACCACCTCCTCCACCGTCCGACCTCCCTTCATCCTTTACCGTTGCAAGGAGGGATACAGGCAAGGCCCGGGCCGTTGAGGCCGATGTTCTCAGAGGGGTATCGAATACCCGTATTCTTTGTTCGAGTCGGCGTACACCGGTGGTCGGGGGGAGTTCTTCGCATCCGAACCCTTCTAATGCCGAATTCAAGATTCCTTCCGATGTGGGCGACGATGCTTTGCCGCCGTTTGACGCTGCCACATACGCCCTGCAGGTTCATATCGTCGGACGTGGTGGTTCGTTGCGATATCGCCCCCCTCTTAGCAATGCTCTGCCTGAGGTCTTGCATAGAGAACTGGAGCAGCATTTCGATTTTACCAGCCGGAAGGTAGATTTCTTCCTGCCAATATTTTTGTTTTGCATTAGAATTTATGAAGCAGTAATCGATATTTTGAAGTTGAAATTGAGTTCTCAATAATTGCCCCATGTTTAGGCATTTTTGCTATTTTAGTGATTTCTTCTTGTATCTTGCAGGTGAATGAGAAATTGTGTGTGTGGGGAAGCGGTCCTCAGGTGTTCGAGTGGTATGAGAGGCTTCCCCAGGGTGCCAAGGGTGCAGTTGCTTTGGTTGGCTTTGAGCCTTTGATACTTGGTTTCCATCTTCCGAAAGCGGAGTTGGGATTGACCACGGCGTTGGTGGAGCGGTGGTGGGACACCACCAACACTTTCCATCTTCCGGAGGCTGGGGAGATGACGATCACTCCAGGTGATTTTGCTTTACTTACTGGTCTGAGAGTTGGCGGTGATCCTCTTCCGATCGACCCATGGATTCATGAGCGAGAAGGTGCCTTTGAGTTTCTTTTGGGGAAGACCCCCGTTGTATCGGAGAGTGGCCATATTACCTATTCTTGGCTTCGGGAACAGTTTGATCATGTAGGCATCGAGTCTGAGGTATCGATGCAGCAATTGGTGAGGGCTTTTCTCCTATACCTTCTCGGCCAAACCTTGTTCTGCAACAAGGAAAACTCGGTGCATGTACAGTTTCTGGCTGCTTTGGTGAATCTGGATGCTATAGCAGAGTTTGACTGGGGGACTCCCGCTTTGGCCACGCTGTACGGGCACTTGAGTGCTTGTTCTCGAGGCGTTAGCCTCTCGTTAGGTGGGCACCACCGCGTCCTCGAGGTATATGCTTCAGCTTTCTTTGTTGTTTCTTTGTTGCCTTGATTTTTGTATCTCATGCTCATATTTTATCTTGTAGCTTTGGGCCTTTGAGCATCTGTCACAGTTTCCTCCTCCGACGAGGCATAGGGAGCCTAGATTTGTCCCACGGGCAGCCCGTTGGTTGAAAGGAGTTCGGAAGTCACGATCGCCTGCTATGGACTTACTGGCTTGGAGGCGAGTTTTGGACCGCTTGACACTGGATCAGGTATGTCGCATACTATTCTTCGATTTTCATGTGATTTCTTCATTTTGTCATTTTGATGTTATTTCCCTTATTGCAGGTGCGATTCGATCCATGGGGCACTTTACTTGACGATGCTCCTTTGGAATTGACCTCAGCTTGGGCTTTGGACAGCCAGCACTTCCTCATGGAGGGACCTTTCTCGAGGGCTTCGTATCTTGGTGAAAGGGTGGTGAGTCAGTACTTCCCATATGCCGAGGCATTGCAGCTTGTTCCCCTTCCTCCTCCAGCCGGCATGAGGTCGACTCACCTCTTGACAGGAGAAGGTTTGCTTCTCGCTCTTGAGAGGTAGCCAGCCATGGGTTTTCTTGTAGCGGGAGATTACTCGGCCTTTCGCTTGGCCTCGCTGACCCTACCTACTGCTACCACTGCTGCTGCTCCTCCTATTTGGCCACGGCCCCCCAGTTTCATCTCCTTCCATAATGTTAATGGAGAAGAGGAGCGTTTGACGCTAACACCATGTGCTTCTCAGCTGTACGTGCTTCCTACTGGAGTTCAACAGGTAATCATTGTGGGCTTTGTTTTGGTTTCTTCCGGTATGACTACCATGTTTCGTTATTTATATGATCATGTCTTTCGCAGGTGCCTGCTGATGTTGTTCAAGAGTGGTTGCGTGCATTTCAGAGTGCAGAGGCCTTGGCTCGACGGCAGCGAAGCCAGATAGTTGCCGTACGTATCCTCTTATTTCTTTTCTTTCCATCTCACATTTTATGTGAAGCTGAATGTCCATATTCTGTGCTTTGCAGCTTGAAGCGGAGCGGGTACCGATGGTGTCGGTTACTCAGAGTGCTGGAGTTAGCGAGGGTGGGAGTACCAGGGCTGGTGATGGAGATGCTGGAGCTGATGATGGAGGCGAGGGACAGAGGATCAGTGTCCCAGTTCTTGAGCGTTTTCATCCTGCGCCTAAGAGGGGTCGTGGGCAGTAGCTTGCCTTCTTTCCTTGTACCTGTATTTGTTAGTTCTAAAAATAGATAATGATATTGTATTTTTATGAAGCAACTTCGGCATGTTTGGCAAAATGTTATGATTTGTATGCAATGGTTTAAAGCTTTATGAGTGTTAAAACAATTTTGTAACAGATTAAAACATGGGCCGAGGAATGGATTGCTCGGCCAAGACTTCCATTCTTCGGCCGCTACTTCTATTTCCTAAAGAAGCTGGACTTTTTAGCCAAGTGGCATTCCTTCCTTCTTACGCTTGAATTTGATTCATGCCTTTTATTTGCTTTTGCTGTTTCCACAGTCTCTTTGCCGTGTTTTGGGATTTTTAGGATATCTGTAGACACCTCCCAAACGGGGCATCGCCATACAGATTGATCACATTGTATTTGCTCGATTGGTTGCTCACTTCATAAACCAAAATCATGGACATTCCCATGGCTAGGAACATCGCCACATGATAACGGTTATCATCAAAATAGAGTCGCCACCCAGTTTATTAAAACTGGGAAAATAGATAGAGATTCTGGATACGGGAGCCAAAAGTACAATAAGGGGAAGGTGTTAGGCACCCCTCTTTGCCCAGTCGTGAGACTGGCCCATAATCGTTCAACATAAGACGTATAGATGCTTTGTTTAATTCTAACACATAGTCTGTTTAATTATTCCTTTAAACAGTAAGCAAAGTGAGCCAGTGCGATAAGTAAGCATGCATCAGAAAGCAGAACAAAACAAACTGTCCCAGGGAGATGGATCCCGCGGCCGGTGAATGGATGTCACGGCCGAGGGATCCTCCTGGTTTGATGTACCGGCCGAGGGATCGAAGTCCCGGTTGGTGTTCTTCCTCACACCAGACTAAAAATTAACAGGTAATCAAAGCGTTACGATTAGTCAAAAAGACAGTAAATAAGACAAACCAGAGGCCGTTGGGCCTCACCACCTTGATCCCTCAGTTGCTTGATTGCTTTGGATTGGGTGTGATTGACTGATTGCTTGATCGAGAACCCTAGAGTTAGGGTTTGAACTTCGGGGTTTGATTGCCGGATTGACGGCAACCTTCGGAAGGTTAGGGCTTTTGGAGTATGGGATTGAGAGAGTATTTCTGCAGAGTTTCGAGGTTTGATTGAGTGTGTAGGTATATCAATTTCTGTGTGTTTATTTCGGAGCCCAAAGCCCCCTTTATATAGGCATAGGAATGACTCACTCCGGCCAATCAAATCACGAGATGGCAATTGCAATTGCAATGCATCTCTTACTCTACGTCGTGATCTCTGAGCGTAGCCCGAACGCATCGGAAAGGTAGTGTAGTTGGATCAAACCAAACGTCTGACAGAACGTTCGAGAGTCTGGAAAAAGGTCAATCTGGCGGCCGAGTAATAGATCACACGGCCGAGGAATGGATGTCTCGGCCGAAGGATAGATCTTGCGGCCGAGGAATTGATCTCTCAGGGAGATTTTGCTGGCAACAGGTTGCTCGGGTGAGGGATTGATGTTATGGCCGTGGGATCGATGTTACGGCCGTCAGATGGATTCCCCTAGGCTTCTGTATTTCTGTCTGAAAGGCTGTATGGCTTTGAATTGGGTCCTCTAAGTG
The DNA here is from genome assembly GCA_020567845.1 of Rhododendron henanense subsp. lingbaoense. Classification (NCBI taxonomy): domain Eukaryota; kingdom Viridiplantae; phylum Streptophyta; class Magnoliopsida; order Ericales; family Ericaceae; genus Rhododendron; species Rhododendron henanense. The sequence goes on from CM036312.1 coordinate 34,622,484, forward strand.
GTTCAAAGTTCTCACCAAAAGTCCTAAGGTCCTCAAGGAAGCAATCAGCAATCATTGTATCCATTTCATCATCGGGATTGTCCCAAGGTGGGACTTGAAATAATCGTTAGGCCAAATTGGGGTGTCTATAGATGCCCCTCTTTGACTGAACTCAGACGGATCGCGAGACATGTTTGAGTAAGAGTCAAAGCTGTAAAAAGCAACTCAATTTGGTCCAACCACTATTCCAAGGGTTTTTTGAAAAAGGTTTTGTTATGGTCGGGCCGGGAGACTGCCTACGTATTCCGCAAGGGAAATTCAGACCAATCGTCGTTCGGGCAATAAAGAAAAAGTAAAAAGTTTGGAGGGTTAGAGACACAAGACGTACCTTAGGGCTTAAAAAGCCGTAGTGTGACGTACCTAGACTGAGCCAGGGTTTTGGCGAAAGATAGTTGAAGGAGTGCAGAGCTACCTGGGGAGTTTTTGCGGAGAGCTTCCTTAGTTATTTTGGGGTAGATCAGTACACTGCAGGTGCGTTTGCTTTTCTTGATCATCCTTACTTTGACTGAAAGGGGCTCGGTAGAGCAGCCTATCCTTGCGAATGAGCTGGAAGGGGTTTGATGTAATGGGGTGGAATCCAGACCATCTACTGGGGATGAATTGGACGCCGGGTTACTTTTGAGATATGGGGGGCGCAGGGCCAGTAACTGGAGCACGGAGCTTTGGTAATGAGGGAACCGAGGCACGGAGCCGGTTGTAGCCATGAAGCGAGAGCCTGGAGCGTGACAGAATCGAGGCGTGGAGACTGTTGTAATCTTGAGGCGAAGGCCTGAGAAGATTGGGTAAGACCGAAGCGCGGAGTTGGTGTTGATCATAAGGCGAGAGCCTGAGGTGATTGATAAGACCGAAGCGCGGAGCTGGTGTTGATCATAAGGCGAGAGCCTGAGGGGACTAGATTGAGGCGTGGAGCCTGCTGTGGTTTATGAGGCGGAGGCCTGAGGTGAGCTTAGAGCTTTGATGGGACCGAAGCGCGGAGCTGGTGTTGATCAGGATGAGAACCTGTGGTGTTAGAGCTTTGAGCTTGACGTGATGAACCGAAGCGCGGAGCTGATAGAAGGCAAGAGCCCGAGGTGAAGGAACTGAGGCGTGGAGCCTGAGGTGATTAGATTGAGGCGTGGAGCCTGCATGCAGTCTTGAGGCGAGGGCCTGAGTTGTCGGAGCTTAGAGCTTGACGTGATATAAACCGAAGCGTAGAGCTGGTTGCATTCTGATGGTCTGTGCACGGAGCTTTTCCATCATAAGTGTTGGCGTGGAGCCAAAGGATCGAGGCGTTGGGCCGATCAATAAAACCGAGGCATAGAGCCGGTTGATTGCAGGGTTGACCTGTTTCATGAGAGATATGCAGAGTGTATATGTGCGATGATGGTTGTTAGATGTGAACAGATATGATGATGCAGACTCGATGTGAAAATGTTGATGCAAATGTGCACGGGCCCGTGCGTGTGTGTTTGTTTTAAGCTTAGAGTTTCTATCAAGTTCCGGACTTGAGCATTCAGAGCGTAGAGCTCGAGCATTCGGACGGCAGAATCCAAGCATTCAAAGTACAGGCTTTGAGCGTCCAGTACGCAGTGGTTGGGCATCCAAGCGTAGAGCTTGAGCATTCAAGTGTATAACTTGAGCATCCAGTACACAGTGGTTGGGCATCCAAGCGTAGAGCTTGAGCATTCAAAAAATGTTAGATTTTTGAGCATTCAGGCGTAGAGCCTGAGAATAGATGTCTTGATTGTTGGGGCGGCTTAGAGCCTGTTGCTTGTTTACGGCTTCGAGCCAGTTGAGATAGTGGGCTTTGAGCCGATGAGTTGGTAGACATAGGCTTTGAGCCTGTTGAGATAATGGGCTTCGAGCCGCTGAGATTGTGATAGCGAGCGTAGAGCTGCTGAATAAGTACAGGCGTAGAGCCTGTCAATAATGGGCCTCGAGCCGCTGAGTTGATTGCTACGGCTTCGGGCCAGTTGAAACGGTGGGCTTGGAGCCGCTGAGATGGTAGATATAAGCTTCGAGCCTGTTAAGAGCTTGATTGTGTACGGCTTCGAGCCAGTTTGAGATAATGGGCTTGGAGCCGCCGAGATTGTGATAACAAACGTAGAGTTTGTTGCTGTGATGGTGAGCATAGAGCTGCTGAGATAATAAACATAGGCTTCGAGCCTGTTGAGGTGATGGCTTGGAGCCATTGAGTTGATTGTTATAGGCGTCGAGTCTGTTTAGATGGTAGATATAGGCTTCGAGCCTGTTGAGGTAGTGGGCTTCGAGCCGCTGAGTAGAAGGCGTAAAGCCGCTTTGGTGAGATAACGGGCGTAGAGCCTGCTGTGCTGAGGGCTTAGAGCCGCTGAGACGATAGATACAGGCTTCGAGCCCGTTGGAGTAATGGGCCTCGAGCCGCTGAGCTGGCAGGTGTAGAGTTGCTGAGTCATATAGAGATGATGGGTACAGGACCGCTGAATGGGCTTCGAGCCGCTGAGTGAATCGATACGGGTGTAAAGTCGCTGGGTGTTTCAGCTTGCTTTGGCCAACAGTTTGTGGAGAGAGGGCTTCGATGCTTGGGCATGCCCCCAAGGCTAGTTTTGATTACGTTGCATTGGCTTGGGAATGCCCCCAAGGCTACTTGGTTGGTTGGGGACTTAGAAGTCTGTAGTGGCATGAGTTAGTGTACTGAGCAAAATCTGCTGCTGCTGAGGGAAATTGATTAAGGGGCCAGGAGATCGATCTCTCGGCCGAAGAATTGATGTCTCGGCCGAGGAATAGATGTCTCGGCCGTGAGAACGCCAAAAGCCAGGAAATCGATTTAAGTTCAGTTAAATCGATCTCACGACCCATTTAATCTTTTCTTCTCCTCCTCTCATTCTCCTCCGTTCCTCTCGCCCGACGACCGCCGTACGCCGTCGCCCTCCTCCACTACCATCGGCCACCATCATCTTCGGCGACCAACCTCTCCGACCACCGCCATCATTACCGTTACCGCCAGCCTTGGTTGTTTGAAACCGTTGGTTTTCCTCCCATCTTGTTTTAGACGTGATGGCCACATCATCTTCAGGCGTCGCGGGTTCGTCCTCGCATCCTCCATGTACGTGCGAGCACCCGTCTTCCGATGAGGAGGCGATTGAGGAGCCCGGTTTGTTTGATGCTACTACCTACGTTCTTCCTTCGCGTAGGCTGGGTTATGGCGGTTTCCTGTAGTACCATCCTCCTGTTGGTGGCCCAGGGGCCGAGATAGTTCGCAGAGAGCCTGAGCATCACCTGAGCGTTTTGAACGTGCCGGTGAGTTTCCTGAAAAAGTAAAAAGTTTACTTTAGTTCAGAGTATTTAAAAATAAAATTTTTTGCTTGCGGGACAAAAATCCCTTTTGGCTAGGAGCGTGAATGTGAGGAACCCATGTTCGGGTTGAATTTATCTTTGTTTAAGGAAACTAAAATAACTATGCCCCCTGTCTAGGCAATGCATGCTTTTAGATGTTAATTTGACGCCCCTTAGCATTTTCTTTGTTTATGTAATCATGAGATTAACTCCCTTTTGTCTTTGGCAGAGAAATAGGAGGCTGGAAGCTCGCGGTGGAGGCAAAGAGGTGCACAGATGGTTCTTGAAGCTGCCAGAGCAGGCTCGGGAATTAGTGCGTGCTGCAGGCTTCGAGACATTCGTTCTGGGCCTCGACCTTCCGAAGATGGATTGGTCATTGATGACCTCGCTGGTTGAGAGGTGGTGGGATACCACCAATACCTTCCATTTTCCTGCTGCCAGTGAGATGACTGTAGGGAGGTGTTACCGAACAGGTGCAATTAATGGCCGAACATGTGATGTGCCAGATCCGTGTAATGAGGAAAGTGATATGGGGTTCCATATAAGATGAACGGCGGCGGTGGGATTCCGGTGTTATGAGAAGGCACCAGATTAGATTGTCTGTTCGGCTGAAAGGGACTAACGACATGAGAAGTCATTAGTTAAGACAGTCTGTTCGGCTAAAGTCAGCCAGTGACATGAGAAGTCATTTACTTATGCAGTCTGTTCGGTAGGGGCATATGCCGAACAGATGGAGTTACTTGATGAAACGTTGTCTTAAGAGATAAGGCAATAGGGGTGTTCTGTAAGACGAACCCGATGTACGGTAAAGATAAGTAAAGAAACAGTCCTATCAAGGGACGAGTTCTATGGTAAGAAGAGACCCTATGAGGAAGGGGTCTAAATTGATTGGGCAAGAGATTCCCAGAAGAGCCAGGTTTCCTGTACGAAGCAGGAAACCTGGGACGAGAAGGATGCTTAAGAAGCAAGCAAACTCACATCTATAAATACGAGGTAAACCTAAGGGAACAAGGTACGCAATAAGTTGCATTCATTCCACACTTCCTATTGATAATTAGGGTTTTGAGGCAAGTACGAGATACTAACTTAGGCATCGGAGGGCTTTTGCCACGAGAGGCAGAGGTGCGCTCACCCCTTGTCTGTTTTACAGGTTAGGGTTCAGGCGAAGGTACTAGGGTTCCGATTGAACAGCACGTGAAGGAAGGAGATTCAGTACTGTTCTAGGTACCATCTATTTTTCTCCACCTACAATTGGCGCCGTCTGTAGGAAACGAAAGAGTTCCCTTTTGAAATACGACCATGGTGGAGGTAGATCCAGTCACACCGATTACCGACAAAAACCAGGCTGGTGGCGGAGGGGATAAGTCCCCACCAGGTGCTTCAAGAAAGCCAACTAGCGGGCATGATAAGAGGACCACGAGCAAGGATCCTCTTACCATCCACGACAACTCCAAGAATAGGGAAGGCAAAACGGCTACAACCTCCACGAGAAGGAGCAAATCCCATCACAGGGGAGAATCACTTGCACATTCGAGAAGTGTGCACAGCAACGAGGATATCCTCGATAAAAAGAGGCAGGAAGTCGAGGAATATGCTCGACTAATCCGGAAAAGGGAACATGAGATCCGAGAATTAGAGCGGGTCCATAAACATCCTGAGGACTCTGGGTTATCAGGAAGGAGATCAGGGGGAGACGGACTGGCCATGGTACGATACAAAAAGGCCCCTTCGCGAAGGGGGAGGAGCAGGTCCAGAAGCCCCACTCCTCCCAAGAAGAGAGTTTCTTCACGAAAAAGAAGGAGCAGGAGTCCAAGCAAGCAAAGAACTCCCCCGCGTTACAAGGGAAGCAGGAGCCGAAGCTCCTCGCCCGAGGAAGGCGTGAGAAAACATCCCAGAGACAGGTATGAGAGACCTGCTAGTGATTGGAACAGGGCAGTAACCCACGAATCCAAGAAGCGAGAGGATGGGTCTATGACTGCACGTGAAGCAGCAAGACGGGCCCTGAGTAATATAGCAGCGTCACCTTTTTCAAAAAGGTTACAGGACGCACGTCTGCCGAGCAGAGTGAAGCACGGATCGTTCGTACTTTACGAGACAAATGCAGATCCCGTCGCTCACGTACAACATTACCAACAGGAAATGTTCATGCATGATGGAGATGATGCCATCATGTGCAAGATGTTCCCTTCAAGCTTGGGAAAGGTGGCTTTATCATGGTTCCATAAGTTGGAACCGCGTTCCATACGAGGATGGACACAGTTAGCAGAAGAGTTCACTGCTCGGTTCTTAACAAGTAGAAAGGCTCCCAAGACGTTCGAAAGTCTCTCAATGATGAAGCAGGAGGATGGCGAGCCGATCAGAGATTATGCAAAGAAATACTGGGAGACCTTTAACGAGATAGACAGTTGCAGTGAGGAGTATGCTATTGCAACCTTCAAAACTGGCTTGCCTGTTCGGGGCGAGTTACGCCGGTCATTGAATAAGCATCCTGTGGCATCGTTGGCCAGGCTAATGGAGTGTATCAAACAACACGCAAGAATGGAGGATGACATACTCCGGGAGGAAGGCAGAGTTGTTGCCGAACAGCCAAAAACTCCAGCAAAGAAGGCTGATAAGCCAGAGCCCAAGACCTATAGGAAAGAGTATGGGCAGGCTAAGAAAGAACCTTACAAGGAAAAGCAGGCGCCTGATCCTAAGTCGTTCTTTTCGATAACCACGGTTTGGAAAGAGCTAATCTACAGGATTCTTTATCGAATAAAGAATCAGCCATTCTTCAAATGGCCCCCAAGTCTAGGCGGAGATAAGGAAGCAAAACGTGCTACGAATCAGCATTGCAGTTACCACAAGGATTGGGGTCATATGACAGAAGATTGTGAGATGTACAAGAAACATCTCGACAATTTGGTCTCTCGTGGTTACCTTAAGGAGTTTATTCAAGAGGATCCCAAAGATAAAGGGAAAGCAATGGAGTTGGATTACGAGCAGAATCCTAGGGGGGTAATCCATATGATACATGGGTTGGCCACACCTTATACGAGGAATGAGGTGAGATTGATGCAGAGGCAGGTCAAGCATGACCAGTATGTTATGCGAGTGGGGAACAAAAGGGGGCGAGAGAATGATATGCCCGACGAAGCTATAGCCTTTACAGATGAAGATCTGAAAGAGTCCAGGTGCCCCACAACGATGCATTAGTCATAACCTTACGAATTGGGGAATTTGACATTGAGAGAATCCTGGTAGATTCAGGGAGCTGTACAGAGGTATTGTATTACGATGCATTCAAGAAGTTGGGGCTGAAGCAGACAGATTTGGAACAGTCTATTACGCCTTTGGTTGGATTTGGTGCAAGTGCAGTATGGCCCCTTGAAAAAGTGACAATGCCCGTTCGGGCAGGAACAGTGGTCCTGAGAACGGATTTTTTGGTTGTAGATGTACCATCCTCCTATAATGCAATCATAGGAAGGACTTGGTTACACAAGATGAGGGCTGTTTCTTTCACCTATCACCAGATGGTGAAATTCCCAGGGTCCCACGGGATCGAAAAGATAAAAGGGAACCAAAAATCAGCACAACAGTGCTTGATTTCAATCATCAAGAAAGTTCCGAAGGCCCATCAAGTTCATACAGTAGAGGCAGATCAGCCAACTGTTGAAGACGTTGGGAGAAATCCAACAGACAAAGTAGTGGAAGGCCTAAAGAAAATACAGATCAACGAAATTGATCCCGAAAGGTATTTTTTGATTGGGGAGTCACTACCGGATGAGGAAGAGTCCGAATTGATAAGTTTTTTGAAAGAACATGTGGATGTGTTTGCATGGGTACCAGAGGAGATGCCTGGGGTAGATGCAGATGTGATCTGTCACCACCTAAATGTCGACCTGCAGCATAAGCCCGTTATTCAGAAGAAAAGAAGGGCAGTAGTACAGCATGTTGATGCTGTTATTGAAGAAGTGGATCGTTTGCTAGAGGCTAAAGCAATACGAGAGGTCTATTACCCAGAGTGGCTGTCCAATACTGTAGTTGTAAAGAAGAAGAATGGGAAGTGGCGTGTCTGTGTAGACTTCACAGACTTGAATAAAGCTTGTCCTAAAGATAGCTTCCCCCTCCCAAGGATTGATCAGTTGGTTGACGCCACTGCTGGTTATGAACGAATGAGTTTCCTCGACGCATATCGAGCATACCATCAGATTGCCGTGTTTGGGCCTGATCAGGAGAAGACTTCTTTCATTACACCACGAGGATTGTACTGCTACAGCGTTATGCCTTTTGGGCTAAGAAATGCAGGGGCAACTTACCAAAGGCTGGCTACAATCATGTTCAGGAAGCTTCTTGGCAAGACTATGGAGGTATACATAGATGATATGGTAGTCAAAAGCAGGACCAGGCAGGGGCACATTCAGGACTTGAAAGAAGCCTTTGGAATTCTGAGGAAGTACAAGTTGAAACTCAACGCCTCGAAATGTGCGTTTGGAGTTGGCTCTGGGAAATTCCTGGGCCACCTGGTGACTCTGAGAGGAATCGAGGCAAATCCCAATCAGATAACGGCCTTACAAAAGCTCCAAAGTCCTAAGACTACGAAAGAAGTCCAAAGGCTGACAGGGATGGCTGCGGCCCTAAACAGGTTCATAAGCCGTTCAAGTGATAAATGTAGGCCTTTCTTCCAGTTGCTCAAGAAAAGAGAGGGGTTCGAATGGGGAGCAGAATGTGAGCAGGCATTCCAAGACTTAAAGAAATATTTGGCTCAAGCTCCCCTCTTGTCAACTCCAGACCCAGGTGAGATTTTGGTTTTATAACTGGCAGTTTCTGAACATGCTGTAAGTGCGGTTCTGTTAAGGGACAAGGGACCCGAACAGATCCCAGTTTATTATGTAAGTAAAACACTTCTAGACGCAGAAACGAGGTATCTGCCCCTTGAGAAACTGGTCCTTGCGTTAAGGACAGCAACACGAAAACTGCCCCATTATTTCCAAAGCCACAAGGTTGTGGTTTATACTGAGTTTCCCTTAAGATCACTGCTACGAAAGGCAGATTTCTCTGGACGGATCTCAACTTGGTCTGTTGAGTTAAGTCAGTATGATATTGACTACCAGCCGCGCACTGCAATCAAAGGTCAAGTATTGGCTGATTTTGTGGCGGAATTTTCACCAACTGTAGCACCTCGGCCTCCTACGAGACAGGAGCAGAAAGTTGAACTATCTAAGAGGAAAGGGAAGGCCCCTGCCGAACAGGATCCTTTGGAATGGAAATTATTTGTCGATGGTTCCGCCTGTAACACTGGTTCAGGTATTGGCATCGTTTTGTTCCCTCCTGAGGGTGTTATGTTGGAACAGTCTGTTCGGCTGGGCTTCAGTGCATCAAACAATGTAGCAGAGTATGAGGCTCTTCTGGTTGGCTTGAACAGTGCCAAAACTCTGAAGGTTAAGAGAATCAGGGTTTACTGTGATTCACAGCTGGTGGTGAACCAACTATCCGGCGAGTATGAAGCTCGAAATGAGAAGATGGCAGCCTACGTGGAGGCAGCCAAAAGTCTGCTTAATACCTTCGAAAGGGTGTGTATAGAACAGATAAGCTCCGGACAGAATTCTCATGCAGATTCCTTGGCTTGGTTGGCTGCAGCTGTCCCAACTGAGTTCAAGCGAAAGGTAGCAGTCGACTACATGGCCGAGCCGAGCATCGGAAGAAGTATGGACTTGGTCCTGGACGTGAACCAAGGACCAAGTTGGATGGATCCAATCGTAGAGTTTTTACGAGATGAAACTCTCCCTGCGGATAAAAAGGAGGCACACAAAATCAAAACCAAGTCTACAAGGTTTTGGCTGTCCCCTGATGGAAAGTTATATAAGAAGTCTTTCACTGGGCCAATTTGCTTTGTGTGCACCCTGAGATGGTGCAAAAATTCCTCCATGAAATCCACGAAGGAACATGTGGAAGCCATGCTGGGGGCAGATCTATTGCCCATCGAGCAATTTCTCAAGGATATTGGTGGCCACACATGCAGGAAGATGCCAAGGTCTACGTTAAAATTTGTGAGAAATGCCAGAAGTTCTCACCCATGATAAAAACACCGGCCGAAGATCTGGTACCATTAACTAGCCCTTGGCCATTTGCCCAGTGGGGAATGGACATCGTGGGTCCACTGCATAAAGCAACAGGAAATCGAAAATTCTTGTTAGTGGCCACTGATTATTTTACCAAGTGGATTGAGGCAGAACCTTTGGCCAAAATCACTGAACCTATGATAGAAAGGTTTGTGTGGAAGAGCATTATCACTCGATTTGGGGTCCCTTACTCTTTGATCACAGATAATGGGGCACAGTTCCAAAAGAAGTTCAAGGCATTCTGTTCCCAGTATGGGATAAGGAATTATTACTCAACCCCTGCTTACCCTCAGAGTAATGGGCAAGCAGAAGCTTCCAACAAAACAATTCTTGATGGAATCAAGAAGAGGTTGGACAAGGCAAAAGGCAAGTGGCCTGATGAACTGCCCCTGGTCCTGTGGGCCCACCGAACAACACCTAGGAGATCTACGGGAGAGACCCCTTATTCATTGGCATACGGTACAGAAGCAGTCATACCCTTGGAAGTTGGACTTCCAACCAATAGGACTGCATTGGTTGAGAGTGGGGGTAATGACAGGGCTCTAGAAATTGAGCTTGATCTGGCCGAAGAGAGGAGAGAAAGGGCTTTGATCCACCTGGCCTCATACCAGGAACAGCTAATGAAAGGCTACAATAAACATGTCCACCCCCGAGAATTTGGTATTGGAGACCTTGTGCTACGAAAAGTACTCGGTAATACCAAAGTAGCTAATGAAGGAAAGCTGGGAGCAAATTGGGAAGGACCATATCGAGTAACTGAAATTGTGGGCATTGGGGCTTATAGGTTGGCTGACCTGGACGGGAACCCGGTGCCAAGGCCTTGGAATGTCCACAATTTGAGAAAGTTCTTTGTTTAGAAAACTTTCTGTTTTTTAAATTCTGTTTTAGGATTATGTTATTGTGTGGGAATTACGAAGACAATTCCTTTGTTTTTTAAATTCTGTTTTAGGATTATGTTATTGTGTGGGGATTACGAAGAAAATTCCTCTGTTTATTAGTTGTAAGGAGTACGCGTAACGACTCCTTAAGTTTGAGAAATAAAAGAAATAGTTTTTGTGAAATTTTGTTTCTTCTAAAGTATATAGTTCTTTCTTGATTTACGAATACGAATAACGATCAAATTGACCCTCCTTCGTATTGGGGAGCAGGTAATTGGCATGAACGCCTTAGAACGTACGTATGAAAAATTAGATTATCTAAAGTACGAAATACTTGTTTGCACGGACGGCTGAGTACGAGATACTTGCTTACATTAAAATATCCTAGTACGAAAAACTAGAATAGGTACGAAATACCTTACAGCATACAAACGAACATTGTATGAAAAAATCAATAAGTACGAAAAACTTAACCAATCTTTTAAGTACAAGAAACTTATAAGTACGAGAAACTTAACCAATCTTTTAAGTACGAGAAACTTATAAGTACGAGAAACTTAACCAATCTTTTAAGTACGAGAAACTTATAAGTACGAGAAACTTAACCAATCTTTTAAATACGAAAAACTTAAATTCCCTATTTACTGCTAAGTATGAAAAGACTTAGAAGCAATAGCTAAGTATGAGTACACTTAGAAATCTGTCCAAATACGTGAAACTTGGGGAACATACGCAGATATGAAGAACAGACTTAGAAACTGTGCCTAAGTAAGAAAAAACTGGGATGCACACTTAGATCGATGATCAAGTATGAATACACTTGATAAGCATGTTAAATAACTAAGTATGAAAGACTTAGCATAAAAACGCTTGGCCACGAAGGGCCCCCGCAAAATCAAAAGCCACGAAGGGCCGAGCGAACCAAAGTAATGCCACGAAGGGCCAAAAACCAGTGTTAACAAGATAGCAAAGTATACTGATGCCACACAGGGCAAAAGGTTACGGTCACGCAGGACCGACACAAAGTTTTGAAAGAGTCTTTGACATGTTCGGGAGGAATGGAATAAATACTTACCAAATCAATCCAAGTTTTGGATCTCTGGAGTGACACTGTCTGAAGCCACTGCAGCGTTGCTAACCCCGGCTGGTGGTTCATCCAAACTGACAGTTTCAGTAGACGCTGCCCCAGTGGTTGGTTGTTCAGGAAGCGTTCCTTGTGATCCAGGCTGGGCGCCTTGGGATTCCATCTCTATTTCCTCGTCTACATCAGCGAAATCATCAATCTGATCTTCGATATCATCAACGGCAGGTTCCTCAGAATTGTGAGATTGCTGGAGACGTTTGCTGGGCAAATCATTTTCTATCCAGAGTCTGCAATCATCAGGAGCTCCCACCTTTGTCAGACATGTCTCCCAGCACACGCTCCAAATCTGGTCCTGAATGCCAGGCATCTGCTCCACATAGCTTGCTGTGGCAGCATCAAAGCCTCCCTTGAAACCATCGTCGTATGCTATCTTCTTTGTGTTGTCAATTTCAGATAGCGCCTGGCGGAGATTTTCTTCAGCAGCATCCAAATTCACCTTCATACCGTCGGCTTCTAGTTTAGCTTTATCTCTCTCTCTCTCAAGCCTTACGACTGATCGGATCAAACTGGTGTTTTCATTCATCAGCCTGATCCTTTCAGCTTCAGTCTCTTGAAGCCTCTGCCCCATTGTGACCATCTTTTGAATAAACTAAGGACAAGACAGAAACTCAATTTATAGTCAAACATTTTTGGGATGAGAGACAAGAGTAACAATTAAAGGTTACCTTGACACCACTGACGAGCCCAGTGGATAAAAGCCGTTCGGAGGAGTTAGTAGATTCCTTCTGCATATCTACTGGCAGCAGCAACCCTTGTGCAAGGGCTAGTGCAGTCTCGGAAGAACTCGCACTATCACCAACATTCACTGGCCGGTCACCCCTAGTGAAATGAGGGGCCCAGGCATCATGGATCACTTGGGTGACCGGGGCAGAAGGTCCCAAACTTGCATCTGCAACGACTTGTGAATTTGACCCCCCGGGTTCCTGATGCCTTGGGCGTTTGTCCCGATGGGCATCAGTAACCTCAAGGGAACTATCTTGATCCCGGGGAGAAGAAGAAGATCGGGTTTGGGGACCCCTGGAACGACGAGGTGGCGGGGGAGCATGACCGGTGGAAGCTGCCCTGCCCGTGGCACCACGCCCCCGAGGAGAGATTGTCAGAAGTGTGCTGAGATTCAGAGGTTGGTGAGACATTGTACCTGATTCCGGAGGAGAAGGAGAGTTTCCAGGGGAAGACGATTGACTTGTGAGTTGAGGTGCTGGCTGTTCGGGTTGCTGTTGATTGCCCTCCTGTCTACGTGAAGACCTTCTAAGTATCAAACGGGGTAAAGGGATCCCCTCAGAGATTGGAACCTCCCCTGACTGTCCGGCGATTGTTATGCCAGCACTTGATCTTGAAACTCTGGCCTGGGGAGCAGTCGAGGTCGAGGCACCGCTGGTGCTTGGGTGAGCAAGTCTTCTGTCTATGAAACCCTTGTAGGCTGGATCATAGCCGAGTAAAACACTTGCATCACGTCCTCGTCCAGCTGTTTGTGTACCCGGCACCCCTTTGTATCTCAGGACCTTGTTGATATCTCCTGCTTGGATGTAGCTGGGTTCTCTGCTCGAGCGTCTGTTGGCATTTTCGGCTGAAATAACAAAAACAGATGAAACTCTCAGCGGGACAGTTTCAGTGTAAGAAAAATGAATAAACTGAACTTGAAAGAGCAGAAAAAAGAGGCGTACGTGGGAAGCCCCATTCGTGGGGAACGTGGACACCCACCACTTGGCCATCCTCACCCATGGGCTCGAAAGCTCCAGTAACATACAGAAAATCCATCTCGTGGTCCCGAGCGGAGTCTGGCAAGTTAAGCACGAAGCGCTTCTCTGCCTTTCTCACTTTTAAGTAGTAGGTATTGTATTCACGATTTAATACAATACTGTACCACCACTGGATATCCCAGATTCCTAATCGGGTCCCCAAGATTCTATTTAAAGCTACGACTCCCATAACCAATCTGAAAAAATTGGTAGATACCTGCATGGGGTTGAGTCGATACCAGTTGAGGGCTCGACGAAGTAGTGGGTCAAGGGGGAAGCGAACTCCGCCCTCAACAATAGCCACGATTGGGATACATGTTCTATCCCATTTATAGGCATTCCTAACCGCCCCTAGAGGGGCGAGTTCTAAACCCACGGTATCTGGAATGTTGTAATCTTTCCTAAAAGCTGCCATTGCAGCCGGAGTTTCACACAGCTTCCTAAACTTCCCTGGTTTTGGATCATTATTATCATCTGCCATGGATGAGTTTGAAAAAACCACCAAAGATGAAATGAAGTCTGGGGGTGAGATCGAAACCCTAGGCGCAGGAGAGAATGGGAAATGAGAATCTCAGATTGAAACGGAAAAAGAAGTAAGAATGAGAGTCTTACACAAGTATTGGGAAGATTTCCTGGGATGAAATCGAGCTCGAAGACGATGGCAATGGCAGATGGAAGCTAAGTGTTTTCGCCTGGTTTTGGAGAGAGAGGAAGAGAAATTCAAAGTTTTGGGTGGCGGAACCCAAAAAGATCCCTTTTTGGGATTAAAAGCAAGAGACGGAGACGAAGCGTCCCCGGTTGCGCCGTTACATGAAAAGTAACGGTCAGACTAAGGTCTAATGGATGCCATCCTAACGCCGTTAAACTGGAACGTCAGTTCGAAATTAATGCAAGGTGTACGAAGTACGCCACGTGGAGTTATTATTTCGAGAAAATCATGACTAAACTGCCAAAAGACATTAATGGGAACCCAATGACAGTATCTGCACGGGATCTGATTTGTTCGGCCTCAAGTTCATTCTTTGAGCTTTACTCATCATCTTCGAACAATGGTAATGAGCAAAAGCTGGGGAGCAATTGTAGGGAGGTGTTACCGAACAGGTGCAATTAATGGCCGAACATGTGATGTGCCAGATCCGTGTAATGAGGAAAGTGATATGGGGTTCCATATAAGATGAACGGCGGCGGTGGGATTCCAGTGTTATGAGAAGGCACCAGATTAGATTGTCTGTTCGGCTGAAAGGGACTAACGACATGAGAAGTCATTAGTTAAGACAGTCTATTCGGCTAAAGTCAGCCAGTGACATGAGAAGTCATTTACTTATGCAGTCTGTTCGGTAGGGGCATATGCCGAACAGATGGAGTTACTTGATGAAACGTTGTCTTAAGAGATAAGGCAATAGGGGTGTTCTGTAAGACGAACCCGATGTACGGTAAAGATAAGTAAAGAAACAGTCCTATCAAGGGACGAGTTCTATGGTAAGAAGAGACCCTATGAGGAAGGGGTCTAAATTGATTGGGCAAGAGATTCCCAGAAGAGCCAGGTTTCCTGTACGAAGCAGGAAACCTGGGACGAGAAGGATGCTTAAGAAGCAAGCAAACTCACATCTATAAATACGAGGTAAACCTAAGGGAAGAAGGTACGCAATAAGTTGCATTCATTCCACACTTCCTATTGATAATTAGGGTTTTGAGACAAGTACGAGATACTAACTTAGGCATCGGAGGGCCTTTGCCACGAGAGGCAGAGGTGCGTTCACCCCTTGTCTGTTTTACAGGTTAGGGTTCAGGCGAAGGTACTAGGGTTCCGATTGAACAGCACGTGAAGGAAGGAGATTCAGTACTGTTCTAGGTACCATCTATTTTTCTCCACCTACAATGACTATCACTCCGGGTGACTTCTCTTTGCTGACTGGCCTGCGGATAGGCGAGGTTGCTCTTCGAGTTGACCCTCGGCTTTGGGAGCGAGATGGTGCTTTGAGGTGGTTTCTGGGCAAGGTGCCCCCTGTTCGTTCTCGAGGTCATATAGATCTTGTTTGGCTAAGCAAGACTTTTATGGTGGCTGACATTCTGACCCAGCCGAGTAGTTGACGAGAGCCTTCCTTCTCTACCTCCTTGGGCAAACTTTGTTTGGGCAAACTTTGTTTGCCAACAAGGATGGTTCGGTACACACGCAGTTTTTGGCCCCTCTGCAGCACTTGGGAGCCATTCGGGAGTTTGACTGGGGCTCGTCTGCTTTGGCCACTTTGTACGGCGGTCTTGGAGCTTGTTCGCGGGACAAGAGTCCCATTCTTTGCGGCCACTTTCGAGTGCTTGAGGTACGTATCATTCCTTTGTACTTCTGTCTTTACTTTGGCTTTTTCCTAGTTCTGAACTTGCTTTGGTTAACCTGCTTTTCAGCTCTGGGCTTTTGAGCATCTTCTCCAGTTTCCTCCTGAGACCAGGCACGGTGATGCGAACTGCGTACCTCGTTACGAGCGATGGTTGATGGGGCAACGGAGGCCACGGTCACCAGTTTTGAGCCTTCCCGAGTGGCGGCGAGTTTTGGACCGACTGACGGTTGATCAGGTACCTTTTCTTTTGTACCTCTTGTCCTTTAGGTTTCCATATTCTTGTGTCAAGACTGATTTGTCCTTGCTCTTACAGGTACG
Organism: Rhododendron henanense subsp. lingbaoense; assembly: GCA_020567845.1. NCBI lineage: Eukaryota > Viridiplantae > Streptophyta > Magnoliopsida > Ericales > Ericaceae > Rhododendron > Rhododendron henanense. Next base: position 34,638,327 of record CM036312.1, read on the forward strand.
GTTTGACCCTTGGGGTGGTGTACCAGATGGCGCCCCTCTTGCTCGTTGTAGAGTCCTAGATCGGACCCGTAGCTTGCTCGAGGGTCCATTTTGCCGAGCTTGGTATTTAGGTGATCGAGTGGCCAGTCAGTGGCGGTCACGCACTGAGGCTCTTCAGCTTATCCCTCCTTCTCCTCCAGTATCCATGAGGTCCACTTCCTTGATGTCGAAGGAAGATCTGAAGAATGCCCGGATCAGAGATTGGGCAGGTTTACTCCTCCAGACAGGTGACTATACGGAGTACTGCCGTCTTTTCCTGACTCCCTCTGTTGAGGCTCCTCCCGTTGCTCCTGTCTGGCCACGGGCTCCTTCGTTTGTCTCCTTCCACTCAGACGATGGGGAGGAGGAGCGCCTGACGCTGACTCCTTGCACGACCCCGCTCTATACTTTGCCAGTCGGGGCTTCACAGGTATTTTTAGTTTCCTGTGTTAGCTTTCATCACTTCGCATTGTATCCTTGCTTTTAGATGTTTGTAATGCTTGGCTGTTCTACAGGTGCCTGCCGAGATAGTGCAGGAATGGCTTCGCGCCTACCAGAGTACAGAGGTCTTGGTTCGGAGACAGCGCCGTAGGATCCTCGAGGTATGACTTTCTTTATGAGTTTTGTCTGCTATGTATTATCCCTTTGAGTCTGAACGTTTATATCTTCCTTGGCTGCAGCTTGAGGCTGAGAGAGTACCGGCTACTGAGGGGAATGTGGGGACCAGCGAGCAGCCTTTGCCTTCTTCTCAGAGATCGCCTAGTTTTTAGGGCCTTTCTTTTCCCTGTTCATAGTTAGTAGATGATAGGCAGAAACTATATTTGTATAGCAAAAGCAATCACAGCGACGGTTTTGTAAACAAGTTTTTGTTTGAGAAATGCCTTTCATGCCCCTAAATGCCTTGAGTTTGCATGCGATAGTCAGAACATGGCTCTTTGAACAAGTTTTTGCTGATAGACAGTTTATAACAATATTTGGCCGAAGAATCGATCACTCGGCCGAATGATCTTTGTTGCGGCCGAGGTATTGATTGTCCGGCCGTTACATCTATTTTCCCAAGGAAGAAGGGTTTTGCTTTAGCCGAGTGGCATCCTGTTTCACATCCTTTCCTATGCTTAGTCTTTGATTTGCTGTCTCTTGCCTTTGCCATGCTTTTCAGTCTGATTGCCAAACTTAAGAGTCATTTGAAGGATCATATCCATTGCGTTTGATGACTTTTGGTTTAGAAGGGATGAACTGTAATTCTTACGTGTCTTTGTTTTTGCCAATTCCTTGGAAAATGACTAACTCATCTTTTGCGAGCTCAATACGCAGGGTTAGCTATGCCTATCATTGAGTACAAACATGTTGATGTTTTCTTCTCTCCAAATGTTTGGGCCGTATCTCGATGTGAGACTGCCTACGTATCCCGATCAGGGAATCAGGCCTCTTACGTAGTTCCAAGATCACCACCTTTGGGGGTTGGGTTTTCACTCTTGGTTTTTTCTTTCTCTTATGCTCTAGATTTTGCCTAGGTTAGAGGTTGAGTCCCTAGCGAGTTTTCCTTCAAATGCCTTAACTTTTGCCTAGGCCGCGTTTTTCACTTTTTCTTGTCCTAGCAGGCTCTGCTCTTACTTTTGCTTGGATGTGTAGGTTGCCCAACGAGCATTTTTCTCTCAAGAGGGTTTGTGTTTTGGAGAGGAATCTGATGGAGATGTTTTTATGAATCTCCTTGTTGCGTTTGTAATTTCACAATGGGCAAGCTAACCCTAAGTGTTCTCACGGAGATAGCGTCTTCTTCCTGAGTTTTGATAAAAACCTAGTTCTAAGTAATTAGAGTTCATCATTTCCTTCCCTTTTTGCCGGGGACACAAAGATTTTGATCCCTTCGAATTCTTTCTTTGTTTTGGCAATGAGAGTATAGTGCATGGCAATTGCAACTTAGAAATTTGGATTTAGATAAGCATAATCCGGAAGATGAAAAAGGAATTCTCTTTGCGGAAATAAAATGCCCAAACAGGGGCCCAAAACTCGTTCTAGTTTATTTAAAGCAAAAACAATGTTTTAACGTCTCTTATTTGCCATGTTGTGCCTTCTCAGCTACTGCAGCATGTCGGGGTCATTTCCTTTGTCTTTTGCAACCTTGTACTCTTTTCCACCCTTTTCCTTGCCAAACAGAGTCTTTGAACCGGGTTCATCTTTTGCACGATGGCTACCTCCTTGAGCCATGAGTAATCCCCAGATGGATGTGTCAGCAGGAAACTCCCTTTCTCTTTCCTCATTGATTGCGTGGTCATCAGCTATGTCCTCCTGATTGAATAGTGATGCTAAGGAGGTTTCATCGAGCGGATCATTACACTCTTCTTCCATTTCATCGAAGTCGCTTTCCCCTGTTTTATAGGGTTCTGTGTACATGAAATCCAAATCTTCTCTTTCCTCTATCCATTGACTATAGTCGCACTCATCGTAAGGGTTGACCCATGGTTGCATTTGAAACTCCTCTACTTTCTCAATGAGATTGATTGTCTCCCAAACAATGGGCGGTGTTGGAATTTTGGGACGGTTAATGCGTACCACTATTTGGGCAGGCTCGAAGCGAGCGTGCCTTCTCATCATGATGACCCTTTCTTTTTCCTTCTTCCTTTTCTCAAATCAGATACGAAGCCACTCGTCATCTTCTACAAATGGAATGTCTGGATCCTCCAAATTGTGTTTCGCCCAAGAGTGTTCCTTCCACTTCCTTAGCTTTTCCTCCTCTACCTGATCTTTGCTGCTTATGTCGGACATATCAATGTCAATTACTTCTGACTGATCAGAATTATCATCCTCCTCCTCCCCTATCATGAAACATTCATCCTCCTCGGGGAAGGTTAAGGTAGGTTTGGTTTGGTTGTCTTGGACAATGTATTGGCTGGGATTGTATGTGGGGTTGTGAGAGAGATTTATGAGATTGATGCTTCGAGGTGGTGGTTCGGCATTATGAGTAGGGGTGGGTTAGCTTGCCCATCAGGTTTTGGTGGTTTTATGGTTCGACTATCAATAAGATCTTGAATGTCGTGACGAAGACGCATACAATTGTCTGTTTCGTGCCCAGGATGTTGGTGATAGGCGCATTGCTTGTTTGGATCATGGTTTGGACCGTAGGGCGGCGGATGAAGTGGCTTGTTTAGAGGTTTAAGATGCCCTTGACGGCTAAGGATGGTCAAGGCTTGGGATAAGGTCATATAGAGAGGATCAAAGTTGCGACGAGGTCGATTTGAGCTTCGGGATGGGCTAGTTTGGAAAGGGTCTTGAGACAAAGAGCCAAGGGCATTCACGGAGGCGTGAGATGTACGGCTAGAGAAGGTTTTCTTAGGTGGAGGAGTGGCCTCTTCTTTCCCAATGAGTCCTAGCTTGATTCCATATTCAATTTGCAACCCAGTGGCATGTAAGCGTTTGAAATCGGTGATAGCCTGTGTATAGATATGCCTGAGATATTTGGGTTGTAAATTTTTGACAACTATCCTCACTTGGTCTTCCTCGGAGGGACGGTTCTTCATCTTGGCAGCCTTTTCCCTCCATCTTGCCACAAAGGTGGCGAAGTCCTCATTGGAATCCTGTTTGGTCATTTCCAAGTCTCGAGTTGTTAGTTCAATTTGGCCGTTGTATGCATATTGCTTAACAAAAGCATTGGCAATTTCTGGCCAAGTTTGATAATGTACAAACTCCAAAGTGAGAAACCAGTCGAGAGCACTTCCGGTGAGGGTTCGTTGGAACAACTGGGCGATGAGCTCGTCATTTAAGCCCATCGGCTTCAGGGTGTTGATAACATGGCGAACATGACTGGTAGGGTTGCCAGTTCCATTGAACTTCTCAATGTTGGGCATCTTGAAATTCTCAGGCAGCTTGGATTCTGGGAAGAGGCAAAGTCCCTTGAAATCCAGAATTTGATCCCCTTGCGAACGAGCCAAGGCTTGTTTGATTTCCTTGACTTGTTTGGTCAACTCAGGACTTTCTGCCAATATCACTTTATGGGGATTCTCGCCTTCCATTGATCTTTCCTCATCTTCAGCATCTCTAGTTGCCTTTTCTGCCAGTAGTGCAGCGATTTGAGCTTGGAGGTCGACAATAGTGGCGTCGTTGTCTGCCATGAAGGTAGAAGGGTTGCTTGATGAAGCTTGAGATTTAGTAAATGACGGGGTCCGTTGAGGGGATGACCGGGAAGTTCTTGAGAGTGGTTGGAACTGTTGTGGTGAGGGTGTTTTGTCAGATGAAGACGATAGACGGGAGGTTTGCAGAGACCTTTGTTTGGCGTAGCTTCGGGTGTTATAAGAGTACAAAGTTGGCTGTGGTTGCTTCTTTGATTTACCTATTGTGCCTGCTTAAAAGTAGAATACCTGGAAGTCAGTACTTTGCTTGTGTAGGGTTAGGATTTGGGCTGAAAATCCCAACCCTTCTGCACAGAAAGAGTTAATTACAACAACAGATGGTACAAGGTGTGAGGAAGAACTTTTGCAAGTAGAATGCAAGTAGGTTCCTAGCCTGTAGGTTCCTGTCTTAGTTTGATAAGTTCTATGGCTTTCTAAAGTATGCAAGGTTTTTGGTAGTTTCAGGGTGCTCCGTTGTCAAAGGGCACCAATCCTCTCACCAGCCCATCATAGGCGGCGATTGGGTGATTTCCTTTTTGATATACCACTAGGTACGAGTGACTATGGAGTTTGCTGGAACCCCCAACATAGCCCGTGTCATGCCGGGATATCAGGTGAACTCAACGGGTTGCCCGCTCGATGCATATGATAAATGAATTAGACAAAGCATGTATTAGTCTTATGTTGAACTTTTTGGTTATGGCTCTCATGTCCCCAGCAGAGTCGCCAAAAACTGTAGACACCTCCCAAACGGGGCATCGCCATACAGATTGATCACATTGTATTTGCTCGATTGGTTGCTCACTTCATAAACCAAAATCATGGACATTCCCATGGCTAGAAACATCGCCACATGATAATGGTTATCATCAAAATAGAGTCGCCACCCAGTTTATTAAAACTGGGAAAATAGATAGAGATTCTGGATACGGGAGCCAAAAGTACAATAAGGGGAAGGTGTTAGGCACCCCTCTTTGCCCAGTCGTGAGACTGGCCCATAATCGTTCAACATAAGACGTATAGATGCTTTGTTTAATTCTAACACATAGTCTGTTTAATTATTCCTTTAAACAGTAAGCAAAGTGAGCCAGTGCGATAAGTAAGCATGCATCAGAAAGCAGAACAAAACAAACTGTCCCAGGGAGATGGATCCCGCGGCCGGTGAATGGATGTCACGGCCGAGGGATCCTCCTGGTTCGATGTACCGGCCGAGGGATCGAAGTCCCGGTCGGTGTTCTTCCTCACACCAGACTAAAAATTAACAGGTAATCAAAGCGTTACGATTAGTCAAAAAGACAGTAAATAAGACAAACCAGAGGCCATTGGGCCTCACCACCTTGATCCCTCAGTTGCTTGATTGCTTTGGATTGGGTGTGATTGACTGATTGCTTGATCGAGAACCCTAGAGTTAGGGTTTGAACTTCGGGGTTTGATTGCCGGATTGACGGCTACCTTCGGAAGGTTAGGGCTTTTGGAGTATGGGATTGAGAGAGTATTTCTGCAGAGTTTCGAGGTTTGATTGAGTGTGTAGGTATATCAATTTCTGTGCGTTTATTTCGGAGCCCAAAGCCCCCTTTATATAGGCATAGGGATGACTCACTCCGGCCAATCAAATCACGAGATGGCAATTGCAATTGCAATGCATCTCTTACTCAACGTCGTGATCTCTGAGCGTAGCCCGAACGCATCGGAAAGGTAGTGTAGTTGGATCAAACCAAACGTCTGACAGAACGTTCGAGAGTCTGGAAAAAGGTCGATCTGGCGGCCGAGTAATAGATCACACGGCCGAGGAATGGATGTCTCGGCCGAAGGATAGATCTTGCGGCCGAGGAATTGATCTCTCAGGGAGATTTTGCTGGCAACAGGTTGCTCGGGTGAGGGATTGATGTTATGGCCGTGGGATCGATGTTACGGCCGTCAGATGGATTCCCCTAGGCTTCTGTATTTCTGTCTGAAAGGCTGTATGGCTTTGAATTGGGTCCTCTAAGTGGTTCAAAGTTCTCACCGAAAGTCCTAAGGTCCTCAAGGAAGCAATCAGCAATCATTGTATCCATTTCATCATCGGGATTGTCCCAAGGTGGGACTTGAAATAATCGTTAGGCCAAATTGGGGTGTCTACAATATCTTGTCCCTTATGTTGATGACCTTTGAGTCAGAGAGGACGAGCGATGATTCTCACGTGCTTTTGTCTTTTTCAATTCCCTGAAAAATGGCTAACTCATCTTTTGCGAGCTCAATACGCAGGGTTAGCTATACCTATCATTGAGCACAAATCTTTTGATGTTTTTCCTTCCCTCCGAATGTTTGGGCCGTATCTTGATGTGAGATTGCCTATGTATCCTAATCAGGGAATCAGGCCTTTTACGTAGTTCCAAGATGATACCTTGGAGGCTGGGTTTCCACTCTTGGTTTTTCTCCTTACATGCTCTAAATTTTGCCTAGGTTACCTGATGGAGGTTGAGTTCCTAGCGAGCTTCTCTTTGAATGCCTTAACTTTTGCCTAGGTTGCGATTTTGCATTTTCTTGCCCAAGCAGGCTTTGCTCTTACTTTTGCTTGGGTGCTTAGGTTACCCAACGAGCATTTCTCTCAAGAGGTTTTCCGTATTTTGGAGAGGAATTTAGCAGAGATGCTTTCATGAATCGTTTGTACTTTCACAATGGATAAGCTAACCCTAAGTGTTCTCACGGAGATAGCGTCTTCTTCCTAAGTTTTGACAAAAACCTAGTTCTAAGTAATCAGGGTTCATCCCTTCTTTCCTTTTTGTTAGCAACATAAAGAATTAGATTCTTAAGACCCGTTCATCTTTGGCAGAGAGACTGTAGCGCATAGCAATTGCATTTAAAGATTGAATCATTGAACAAGCATAAGATTATAAAAAATGGGAATTTATTTAGCTATAGAAAATGCCCAAACAGGGGCCCAAAATGTGTCCCAGCTTGTTTTTAGGAAATGAAAGCAATGTTTTCGTCATGCGATTAACTGCAGTATCTCGGGAGTGGCTCCTTTTTCCTTGCCTTTCGCTGTTTTATACTCTTCTTCACCCTCTTCTTTGCCAAACAGAATCCTTAGGTCAAACTCAGCTAGCACCTCGATCCAGTCTTTGGGTATGGGAGACGAATTCGTTGGTTCTTCTTCCATATCACTGTCAGTCCATTCTTGATCAAAGAAGATTTGCATTCCAGGATACCTTTGTTTCGTAGTTTCATCTTCCCATGTTTCTGCGAAACTGCAGAATGAGAAGTCTTCTCCTTCTCTTACAAACCAACCGTTGAGTGTTTTTGGAACCATGAGTTTTTCTTCTTTGATCCTGCTTCCTCTTGCTTTAGCTTTTTTCATGCTTCTCTTCTTTTCTATCTCGGCTTCTGTCGGGGTGTAGCCAAGACCAAAGGCGTATTGATTATGCGAGCGATCAATCATTTGCGGGATGCCTTGTGATCTTTTGCCTAAACTCAATCCAGGGAAGTAGTTTTGTTTCTTCATCATCCATATGGCAGGGGTGCTTATGTAGAAGCTTCTTTCAGCCATCAAGGCTTGCACATCAGTTGCTTCCTCAAGACTGAATCCAGTAAGGAAGGTTTCCTCGGTCCCTACCTCTTGGACAGGTGTGTCGGAATGAGCTCGGATTGATGAATCCCCTAGAATGGTTATGACTATTCCATCTACTGCAAATTTGACTTTCTGATGCAAAGTGGAAGGCACTGCTCCAGCGTCATGTAACCAAGGTCTTCCTAGTAAAAGATTGAAGGTGGCTGGTATATCCATCACATGGAACTCTACGTCTCTTTTGATCTTTTCCACTTCTACTGGCAGTGTGACGCACCCAACCACTCTTCTCTTTGAGTTGTCATAGCCCCTTACACCTTGGCTTGAAGAACGTATGTCGGCACCACCTACCCCTAACTTGTCGAGGGTCCTTTGAGGACATACGTTTAAAGCAGACCCATTATCCACCAAGACCAATGGGATCCATTTAGTGAGACATTTAAGTGAAATGTAGAGAGGTTTGTTGTGTGCAGGTCCTTCAGGAGGCAGATCCTTGTCAGTGAAAGCTATTGTTGGCTTTAGAGCTTTTGACGTCATTATGAAGCCTACCAGATCTTCAGGGGTGATGTCGATGGGAACTTTAGCTTTTCCCAAGGTTTTGAAGAAGGAATTGCGATGCTTGTAGGAGGACATAAGCAATCCCCAGATAGAGATATCAGCTTGGATTTTCTTCAGTTGTCTCAGCACTCTGTCTTCCTCAGGTTCGATCCTTCGGCTTTCCTCCTCTTCCTCTTCCATTACTCGTGTTGAGGTTGAACTTTCCCCACTTAGTTTAGGAGGTTTGTACACTCTTCCGCTTCGAGTGAGGTGACCTATTTCTTCTTCTTGGGTGCCCCAAGGATTAGCAGGCTCAATTCTTCCAACTTCCCAATCACTTGGCAGGGCTTGGCGTATGTCCAACCACCAATCCCCATCATCAATGGCATAGATGTGGGGTTCTCCTCCTGTTGTAAAGCACTCATCATTCTTAGAGAAGATCATGGATGGTTTGGCTTGGGTGTTTGGGATAATGTATCGGGTAGGATTATATGTAGGGCTATTGGATAGGCTTATGAGACTGATGTTTTGAGATGGTGGTTCGTTATTGTGAGCGGGAAGTGGATTGGTTTGCACATTGGGCTTGGGTGGCTTTATAGCTTGGCTATCGATGAGATCTTGGATGTCATGACGAAGACGCATGCAGCGGTCTGTCTCATGTCCAGGGTGTTGGTGGTAAGTGCATTGTTTATTGGCATCATAGCTTGGGCCGTAAGGTGGCTGAGGAAGTGGATTATTCATGAGCCTGAGATGCCCTTGGCGGCTTAGGATGGAGTCATATAGAGAGGGTCAAAATTGCGGCAGGGGCGATTTGTGTTTCTAGATGAGCTAGTTTGGAAAGGGTCTTGTGGTAAGGCTGAGTTAAGGGTGTTGACAGAGGCAGGAGATGTACGGGTTGGAAAGGTTTTCCTGGGTGGAGAAGTTTCTTCTTTCCCAATGAGGCCCAGCTTGATTCCATCTTCATTTTGTAACCGAGTGGCATGTAGGCATTTGAAATCAGTGATACCCTTAGTGTAAATGTGGGTGAGGTATTTGGGTTGTAGATTCTTGACAACTATCCTCACTTGATCTTCCTCGGAAGGGCAGTTCTTCATCTTGGTAGCCTTTTCCCTCCATCTTGCCACAAAGGTAGCAAAGTCCTCATTAAATTCTTGTTTGGTCATCTCCAAATCTCAAGTAGTCATCTCAATTTGGACATTGTATGCATACTGCTTGACAAAAGCGTTAGCAATTTCTGGCCAAGTCTGATAATGCACAAACTCGAAATTGAGAAACCAATCAAGAGCGCTTCCGGTGAGAGTTCTTTGAAACAGTTGAGCGATGAGCTCATCGGTTAAGCCCATTGGCTTCAGAGTGTTGATGACATGGCGAAGATGGCTGGTAGGGTTACCTGTCCCATTGAACTTCTCGATGTTTGGCATTTTGAACCGTTCAGGCAGCTGAGATTCTGGAAAGAGGCAGAGTCCTTCGAAGTCTAGAATTTGGTCCCCTTGTGAACGAGCCAAAGCGTGTTTGATCTCCTTGACTTGTTTGTCCAATTCTGGGTTCTCTGCTATTACAACTTCATGAGGACTTTCTGCTTCTTCCTCGTCTTTTTTGTCTTCAGCATCTCTTGCTGCTTTTTTGGCTTTTAAATAGGCAATTTGGGCTCGGTGATAGTAGCATCATTGTCTGCCATTTTTGGGATGAGGGTAGGGAGATTGCTTGGAGAAGCTCGAGATTGAGTAGATAGTCGGGTTTGTTGAGAAGATGACCGCGAAGTCCCCAGAAGTGATTGGGACCGTTGCGGTGAGGGTGTCTTGACAGGTGACAGATGAGATGATTGCAAAGACCTCTGTTTGGTGTGACTTCGGGTATTGTAAAAGTATAAAACTGGCTGAGGTTGCTTCTTTAATCTACCTATTGTGCCTGCTTGAGAAAGTAAAGTACCTAAAGGTTAGTACTTGGCTCGTACAGGGATAGGACTTGGGCTGAAAATCCAACCCTTCTGCACAGAAAGAGTTAATTACAACAACAGATGATACAAGGTGTGAGGAGGAACTTGAAAGCAAAATGCAGGAAATTTTCCTAACCTGCAGGTTCCTGTCTTAGTTTGATAAGTTCTATGGCTTTCTAAAACATGTAAGGTTTGGGTAGTCTCAAGGGAGCTCCATTGTCAAAGGGCACTAGTCCTTTCACCAGCCCATCATAGGCGGTGATTGGGTGACTTCCATTTTGATATACCACTGGGTACAAGTGACTGTGGAGTTTGCTGGAACCCCTAACATAGCCCGTGTCATGCCGGGGTATCAGGTGAACTCAACGAGGTTGCCCGCTCGATGCATATGATAAATGAATTAAATAAGGCATGTGTTAGTCTTATATTGAACTTTCTGGTTATGGCTCTCAATTCCCCAGCAGAGTCGCCAAAAACTATAGACACCTCCCAGACGGGGCATCGCCATACAGATTGATCATTTGTTGCTCGATTGGTTGCTTGCTTCATAAACCAAGATCGTGGACATTCCCATGGTGTGGGCTGCATGCCCGAAAAACACAAGTGTTTTATATTTTTCCGCCGCTTTGAAGAAAAAATGCCGTTTGAAGAGTCGCCACCCGGATTTGCGGTATATCACCCGAGAAACCGTTTTGTTTGGAAAACCATTGATTTGAAATTGAAAACCAGAGATCAGTTTCAAGGGTTCGGAAGCCATGTTACGAGGGGGGAAGGGTTTTACGGCACCCCCCTCGCCCGATTTGAAATCGGTCTCTACTAAACGTTTGTGGGATTTTTCAAAAGGGATTTTGTTTCATTAGGCCATTTAGCAAGTATGTACAGTTATAGCAGGTAAGAATTGCATGCATGTGCAGTTGTGCAGTGGATGATTAGACGAAGGTGAGCAAAATGCATGACTACAGAAACTGAGGATCTGTCACTGACTTCACTCTCGAGCGCTCGAGAATAGTCCCGAGCGCTTGGGAGTTCTGATCAACCTGCAAGCTCTGTTAGCACAGACAGAATACAATGCTAAACTGGAAATTAAAGTGACATAAAGTACACTACTGGCTCAGCAGAGGACTTGGAAGACTGAGCTAAGCCTTCAATCTTTCAAGTCATGCATCCCTGCCTTAACAAAGTTAAATCTATGAACTTAAAAGAGCAACAGGCCACACTAATGCATGCAGAGACCAGGTAAACACAGCAGGCTGGGGAAATGGGGGGCAATGGCATGCATGCACTCTCGAGCGCTCTGGTATGGTTCGGAGCGCTTGGGAGTGTGCTGCATGTCAGCTTTCTCTCAAACAAGAAGTGGTTCCATCTTGACATGCAAAAGCCCTTGTTTTTATATCTCTCTGAAATGACTGATTCTTTTAACTTTAAACAAAAGGGAACTTTGTTCACCCATGCAATCTTTGTGAGAAAATGGTTCTGTTTTGGGGAAAGTGGATTTCTGTGCATGCATGCCAGAATGAAACCAATTCTTTTAATATTACACCTCATTCCCAACCAGCCATGTGACAAAGGGGCCATGTATGAAACCTGGAACAGTCCCGAGCGCTCTAGACAACTCTCGAGTGCTTGGGAGTGCGTCCAGTAAGGGTTTTTATGAAAATATTTTCTTGTGCCCCATTGCTCTTGTTTTTACACTAGGGTCTCCCAACCATGCACCCAGTATTGAAGATTGGGTCAGGCTGAGAGACCCCCCTCAGAAGGGATGAACAGCCCTCTAGGTTGTGATCAAAGGTAAGAGTTCTACCTTTTCCTTGAACCTTGCTCCTTGGTATAGTTTTGCAATGTGGATGAATAGAGGAGAGTGCAAGAGATCAGAGGGTATTCTGGATTTCTTGCCCTTTTCCTTGGTAATTTGCAAAACCTTTGAAGTTTGGAAGTATAGTTTGGAGTTTTTTTAGTTTTGAGCTAGAGAGAGAAAGAGAGCAGAGGATGGGAGCTCTGGCAGAGTGAAAATTTCGTGCCCCCTTTTCTAGCTGAAAACCAGCCATATTTATAAGCAAAACATCAAATGGTTTTTGAAAATCAAATGGTTTTGGTAAAATATTTCTTTAATAGGTAAACCCTTGGCCTGAAAATCTTCCTACCAGAGGTTGAGTGTGGAATGAGCCATCGGCGGGCTCAAAGTGGCTGTAATGATGATTTGCAAGGTGAGTGGGTGATACAGCCATGCATTGGGCAACAGAAAAGTCTCGAGCGCTTGGGATTACTCCCGAGCGCTTGGGACCTCACTCTCGAGCGCTCGAGAAAGAGCCAGGCCAGGGGTTTTGTGAAACAGTTTGGAGCGCTTGGGATTGCTCCTAAGCGCTTGAAAATGCCTTTTTTACCATTTTTAATACTTCTTCAAATCTTTCAAGGAGCAAGGTTCTGATCGGAACCAGGCTTGTTTCAATCCAAAGTCATCATCGGGGAGCCTCCGGGCCACAAGTCAAGGAATTTTGAAAAGTCCAAATTGGGGTGTCTACAGTTGCCCCTCTTTGGGCGACGCTCAGCATCACATCTAGATACGAGTGCCGTCCAAAGATTGAGACAGCCCAATTCGAGCCAAATCAAACCCTCAACTCAAAATCAAATGCAAGTAAAGATACCAACATCTGATGCATGTGGTCGCGTCTTTTCAGACTGCCTACGTACCCTTTTCTGCAAGGATCAGACCAGCGTAGTTCTTTGGGGCAAATGCAGACATGCAGACATGCAAGCAAATGATAGAAAGGTGTCACTCAGGACAGTGCCAAATATATGGCGGCGGAAAGGAGGGGTGCCAAATCTATGGCAGACAAGATGGGTGCCAAATATATGGCGGCGGAAAGGAGGGGTGCCAAATCTATGGCAGACAAGATGGGTGCCAAATATATGGCGGCGGAAAGGAGGGGTGCCAAATCTATGGCAGACAAGATGGGTGCCAAATATATGGCGGCGGAAAGGAGGGGTGCCAAATCTATGGCAGACAAGATGGGTGCCAAATATATGGCGGCGGAAAGGAGGGGTGAAAACCGGGGATGATGGTGACGACAATGACGAGAGCGACGGCGGAGAGCCCGAGGGCCACCAGCGGAGGGGGATTGGTCGTGTCTGAGCCTTAGATTCTTGCCTTGCTAGCTTACTCTCACATAGACCCGAGCGCCGAGGTAACTGTAACTTTTAGGCCTGCGTGCCTTGATTTTGTTTGGGTCTGCGTGCCCCGGTAGTTAGGATTGGGCGCGTGCTTGCTCCAGCTTTTGCACTTCCTTCCTTACTTATCGTGAATACCGTACTTCATGTATGATAATTTGCGCATTGCTCTTCGGTGTTCGTTCGCACTTCTTTTAAGAATTGTATTTTATGAAATATGTTCGTCTAGCTTGCAAGAAAGTAGAGAGCACGCGAATTTCAACCGATACTTTCAAAGTAAGAACGAAAATCTGACACCGACACACAGTTAATAATGCACATTGCGACTTATCGTAAGGTTCAATGAAACATGCTTTACGTGGTACTCGAGAGACGAAAATCTTGGGAATTAAAACATTTTTCAAAGAACGAGAACAGATATGCAAGAAAGCATGCCACGGAAACCGCTGTATCCCCTTGAGAATACATTGAGAACTTTCTGATCGGAGTTGGGCGTATTTGTGGCGTCGGACTGAGGCTAGAACACCGGGATCAGAATCCTCTGTAAAATAGTAAAACTCTCGAGCGCTTGGGAAAGGTCTCGAGCGCTTGGGTCTTTACTCCCGAGCGCTTGGGACTTCTGTCATTGGCAGATTCAGAGTTGCTTCCCAATGCCACTCACTAGTTATTCCCATGTCGTTTTCTTCTGTATGCACCCTTCCAAGACATCTCGTGACTTTGCACCATCTGCTTCCCAGCAGAAACAACTTCCCAAAGCAAGACTTGGGCTTTCCCACCATTTTTCAAATTTTTCAAAGTTTGAAATTTTAAAATTGTCTTGGGAATGTTGAGTTTTGAAGAATTCCAAGGCTGATGTGGGCTGGCATTGCATTCTCCAGACCTCTATTAATAGTGAGCTCCTGCCTTGGCCATTCCTTCACACTTCATCCCATTCTTCTTCTCCTAAATCCTTTTTCCTTCCAAAAATTCATTCCTCTCATGGCCTTGCTAAACCAAGCCTTGCTCCGTCCCTGGTTGGACAGTCTCGAAGGCATCGATTGGCTGAACTTCCGCGGTCACCGGCTCTACGCTCTTAGGCATCTTCGGGAGATTGCCATCCGTCCTGTCTTGTTACACGCGGCGGTGCGCTTTTGGGATTCTGAAGCGCATGTCTTTGGCTTTGGTTTTCAAGAGTTATGCCCTACCGTCGAGGAGTTCCATGCTTACCTCGGAAGTCACGACTCCACGGAGCCCATTGTCCCAATGCTTAGAGAGAGTATGAAGAATAGTCTGAAAGCTAAGTTGGGTGTTAGTGGAAATGTTGCTGAGTTTCTTACTCGGGGCAACGCCATCAACATCGTGCAACTGTACGAGAGATTCAGCCCCCTCGGGGATTTGACAGACTTTGAATACCAAGGCCGACGAATGGCGGCCTGTTGCATTTGTCTCCTGGCGTCCTTCCTGTTGGTTCCTTCAGTTGGTCAGCCTAGTTCTCTATTGGTAGGCGTCGCTTCTCAGATCGAGGCTCGCAAGGATGTCGCACCCTTAGTCCTTGCCGAGACTTTGATGGGTTTAGACGCGGTGAATGCTGGTCGGACAAGGGTTTTTGGTGGTAGCCCGCTGTTGTTGCAGGTTAGGGACCTCACTCAGCTCTCCTTTTTCTATTTCTTTCATTCATTTTACCTCATCGCTCGGCTTAGGCCTTATTCTGACTTCTTACTTGTTTTCTCTCTTTTTGGGTAGATGTGGCTTTGTGACAAGCTAAGCCTGCTGACGCCTCCGGCGAATGACTGGTGGTATCGTGCAGTGGCTGGAACCGCCCTTTTCTAGCGACGTACAGCAATGAGGATGACTGGGCCGATTTCCTTGCTTCTGCCGAGGAAGACGACATCGTTTGGCGGTGTCATTGGCTGAGGCTCCCTGCCATGACTGCTGGTAACATGGGCTCAACGCATGTCCTCGTGGCTGGCTTGGCCGGTTTCTCCTTCTATTCACCGTTCCGCATCCTCCGTCAGTTTGGACTCAATCAAGAAGTACCGCCGTCGGGTTCCGAAGTGCTTCGTCTCCCTCCCTTCACCATTCCGGGCCTTCGGAGTTATGTTCGTTCATGGGAGGCTCGTAGGACTGAGCCTAGTGACCCACTTTTCTCTATTGCTACTACCGGAAGGTATCGCAGATGGCTGAGGAGAGATGTGGAAGCAAGGATGGGCTGACCACTTACTTTGCCGCTTTTTGGAATGAAAAGGCGTATGTTAAGAATGTGTGTTTTTCGTTTTCATACTCAGCTTGTAATAAAGAAATAATTTGAATAAAATCGGCTGATTAAGGGTTTCCCCCTTTTGGTTGGTTAATCGCATGCGCCTCTGAGAAAGCGTTCTGATTTGTCAATTTGGATTTTGATTTTAGAGATATTTAGGACCGAACCTCAGCGTGAGATTGCCTACGTATCCCTCGTGAAAAGGAATCAGGCCCATACGTAGTTCGGGCAAGGGTTCGCTCGGGTATTAACGCTCTCCTTTTGCGCTCTAAATTTTGTCTAGAGCCGTCCTTTCGGATTTTCGACCTAGCGAGCTCTTTTTCAGTTCTTGCCTTAACTTTTGCCTAAGCCGCCCTTTCGGGTTTTCGACCTAGCAGGCTTGCTCTAAATTTTACCTGGGACCGCCCGCCCTTGCGGTTTTCGGCCCAGCGAGCTCTCTCAGGGGTAATACCGTTTAAGTTGATCCAAATTGACAAGATTAGAGAACTCGTTGCCGTCGAGGTCGATGATCGAGGCTGCTCCTCCAGAGAGAATGGTCTTGATGATGTATGGTCCTGCCCATTTAGGTCGGAACTTTCCTCGCAGGTCAAACACCGGTGCGCGAATTTCCTTAACTACCATATCCCCTTCTTGCAGGTCTCTTGGTTTTACTTTCTTGTTGAATGCCCGGGCGATTCTCCGTTGGTAACCCTGAATGTGGTATAACGCCCGTAGCCTTCTTTCGTCGAATAACATGAGTTCTTCAAATCTCCCACTGATCCATTCAGCTTCGTTCACTCCGCTCTCAGTCATGACTCTCAGCGATGGAATTTCTAGCTCTATAGGGAGAACGGCTTCCATACCATACACCAAAGAATAGGGCGTTGCCCCCGTCGGTGTACGAATAGATGTCCGGTATCCCCATAGAGCTAGCGGCAATTGTTCGTGCCAATTCCTAGCTGACTGAGTGGTCCTTTCGAGGATCGTCTTGATTGTCTTGTTTGCTGCTTCAACTGCTCCATTCGTTTGTGGCCGATAGGTGGTCGAATGATGCACTTGGATTTTGAACTCGTCGAAAAGCTCCAAAACCCTTCCTTTGAAGTGAACTCCATTATCAGACACGAAGGCTTGAGGGACTCCATACCGATAAATGATGTTTTGCCTGATAAAATGAGCCACCTGAACGAACCTGTGACCATTGGGAGCCACCTGCTTCGACCCACTTGGTGAAGTAATCCACTGCTACCAGAACGAACCTGTGACCATTGGAAGCCGCGGGAGTGATCTTTCCGATAACATCGATGCCCCAGGCGGAGAATGGCCATGGTGTCGCCATTGAGTGTAATTCTGAGGGCGGGACGTGGATAAGGTTGGCATGAGTCTGGCACTTATGACATCGGCGCACGTACTCGATACAATCTGTTTCCATGGTCGACCAATAGTATCCCAACCTAAGAACCTTCTTTGCTAGCATCATTCCGTTCATGTGGGGTCCACAAACACCTTCATGTACCTCTTCCATTACTGCTCTTGACTCATCATTGTGAACACACAACTTGTGAACTCCGCATGGAGATCGTCGGTATAGTTTCCCACCGCAGATGATGTACTGGGATGCGAGCCGCTGCAGAGCGATCCGATCCTTTTTAGTTGAATCCGCGGGAAACTCTCCCTTCTCGACGAGATTCCAAATATCATGGAACCAAGGGAGACCATCATCTGGTTCGTCGATGTTCATAACATAGTCGTACGTGCGTTTCTCCCTCTGCTCAATCATGACGGGTCTTAGCTTTACACCGATTGGAAGTTCCAGCATGGATGCTAAAGTAGCCAGTGCGTCCGCGAAGCGATTCTTCATCCTTGGTACGTGCGTGAAAGTCACCTTCTGAAAGTTTGGGATAAGTTCATCGAGTTGCTGATGATACGGCTTCATTTTCTCATCCCTTACTTTCCATTCCCCATTTGCTTGTGATACGACCAAGTTGGAATCTCCGACGACTTCCAGTACCTTGACCCCAATTTCCAATGCAGCTTCCATTCCCACAATACATGCTTCGTATTCTGCCTCATTGTTTGTGACTTCGAAGTTTAGCTTGAATGCGAGGGGAATGTGCGATCCCTCGGGTGAGACCAGCAGTATACCAATCCCAAAACCCTTTTGATTAGCGGCTCCATCGAAGTACAACCTCCATGTTTCATCCATTGCTGTCATTACATCTTCGTCGGGAAATTGGAATTCGGTGTGTTCCAGGCCCTCAACCGGACAATCAGCCAAGAACTCTGCCACTGCTCTTCCTTTCACTGACTTGTGAGTGACGTACTTGATTTCGAACTCGGCCAATAAGAGCAACCAACGTGCTAACTTACCGGTAAGTGCTGGCTTCTCGAATAGATATTTGAGGGGATCCATTCGAGAAATCAGTATCACCGAGTAAGCCAGCATGTAGTGTCTCAATTTCTTCGTGGCCCATATTAGTGCCCAGCACGTCTTTTCCAATGAAGTGTACCGTTCTTCGCTTCCCACCATCTTCTTGCTCAAGTAGTAGATTGCCCTTTCAACCCCATCTTCTCCTTCTTGTGCCAACATGCACCCCATTGACGAGGGCGTGACAGACAAGTACAGGATCAAAGGTTTTCCCGGGATGGGTGGCATCAAGATCGGAGGGTTCTGGAGATAAGTCCGTACTGCTTCAAAGGCCTTCTGACACTTGTCGTTCCACTCGAATTTCACATCTTTCTTGAGTAGTCGGAACAGTGGTTCACAGGTCAAGGTCAATTTGGCGATAAATCGGCTGATGAATTGGATCTTCCCTAAGAAGCACCGGACCTCTTTCTCGGATTGGGGTGGTTCCATCTCAAGAATGGCTGTGATCTTAGAAGGATCCACCTCAATCCCCCTGGTTGTGATCATGAATCCGAGCATCTTTCCGGCCATGATCCCGAACGTGCATTTCTGTGGGTTGAGACGCATCCTGTATTTCTGAATCCTTTCCAAGAACTTCCTCAATGCGGGGAGATGGTTTTTCCGTTCCTTTCCTTTCACTATCATGTCATCGACGTATACTTCGACTTCCTTATGAATCATGTCGTGGAGCAGTGTTGTGGCACCCCTTTGATACGTAGGACCGGCATTCTTCAACCCAAACGGCATAACCCGATAGCAGTATGTCCCCCATTCAGTGATGAACGTTGTCTTTTCCCTGTCTTCTGGAGCTAGGAGAATCTGATTGTAGCCTGAGAAACCATCCATGAAGGATAGTAGAGCATGCCCTGCAGTGCTATCAACAAGTATGTCTATATGTGGCAATGGGAAATCGTCTTTAGGGCTTGCTTTGTTCAGATCTCTGAAATCGACGCACACTCTAATTTTTCCGTCCTTTTTAGGGACCGGAACGATATTTGCGACCCAGGTGGGGTACTCCTTTACGATTAGAAAACCGGCATCAATTTGTTTTGTGAGTTCCTCTTTTATCTTAAGCACCCAATCGGGCCGCATTTTTCTCAATTTCTGCTTAACGGGCTTTGCATCTGGGAAGAGAGGGATCCTGTGCTCGACAATCTCCGGGTCGATTCCGGGCATGTCCGCGTGGGACCAAGCGAAAACTTCTTTGAATTCTTTTAGTAAATCGGTGAGCTCTTGAAGCTCATCGGGGGATAGCCCGGAACCAATCGAGGGTTCTCCTCATCACCCAAATTTATAGAGATTATTTCTTCTTTTAAAGGCTGAGCATGCCTTTCATTTTCGCGATCGATGAGGGAACGGATCTCCTTGGGGACGTCCCCATCGAGATCTACTCCTTCATCGTCGGGATCTAAACAATTTATTTCAAAAATCGGCAAGTAAGCGAAAGCGTCATTCATTTCATAAGTAGCCTCCTCGGAAGGGGGAAATACAGCGGTTGACTCAAATTCAAAGTAAAAGCTACGCTGTGGAGGGCCGATAGGCACAAACTCCGACTCTGCGCTAGACGGCATACTAGTGTCGGACCCTGATTCAGACTCAATGTAGGTGCCGTGAGTGCGAGTTACATGTGGTATGAAAGTGCAATTATCATAAACGCCTACAGCCTCCACGATGAGTTTGGAAGGATCTTCAACCTCTTCTCCCTCTCCAAGCACCAGCACAGCAGCGTCTTCGACCATACCCTCCGGATCTTCACCCTCGAACAGGAGTTGGAGACTGCACACTCCAAAAGCCTCTAGCCAGTCAAGTGCCTCAGATACCTCTTCTACCTTGGTTACTACTTCATCTTCTTCCCAAGTGTCGTTGGCAAAGATTTCAAAACCCGGATGCTTCATTTTCGTTTCAAGATCCACAAAGGGCTCGGGTTCTCCTTGGTACAGCGCTTCTTCCACTTTCGGCTTAATCCCGGCTGGGTGAGCCCGGGCACGGTTGCGCCACTTCTTTGCTGGATCGCTCTTCTTGGCCTCATATCCCAAACCAAAGCGCTCGTTACTTCCGGGAAAATCAGGGAACTCCGGGACTCCTTGACCATAAAGTCCCAAACCCATGCCTGGTAAATATTTCATCTTTTTCATAATTTCCAGCGCTGCGGAACTCACCAAGAAGCCGTCCTCGGCCCGGATGGTGCACACTTTTGAAGTCATAACCGCGAAGCCTCCCATGGTGATGTCTTCCTCTCCATGCATAATCTCTAGTAGTGGGGAGTTGTCTTCTGAGTGCGGACGGATGCCTGAGTCTCCATGGATGATGAGGACTCCGGAATCTAAACCCATAATGAGTTTCTGATGCAGCGTTGAGGGCACACCCATGACATCCGACCTGTGTAGCCATGGCCTCCCCAGCAAGAGGTTGAACGATGCAGGTATTTCTAACACACAGAATTCGACAATGGTTTTAAACTTCCCCGTTACAAGTTCCAAGTTGATCGTCCCCAAAACATCGCGGCGCGTATTATCATAGGCGCGGACACCCAGATTTGACGGTGCAAAGTCCTTGTTCTTGAGGCCCAAGCAATAAGCGGTGCGAAGTGGGCACACGTTGATGGCTAAGCCATTGTCAACGAGGATTGCAGGGACCCATTTCCCGAGACACTTCATCGTCACGTGCAATGGCTTGTTATGGTCCGCTCCTTCCGGTGGGAGATCCTTTTCAGTGAACGATAGGGTGTGCTGGTTGAGGTTCATTGGGGCTATGAGGGCAACAAGAGCTTCTGGGGCTATATCAGAGGGGACCTCGAATTTAGAGAGAGTGTTTACGAGCCTGCGGCGATGCTCGCGGGATGCGGCTAACACTCCCCACATAGACATACGAACGGGGGTTTCTTGGAGCTGTTGGATTATGGGGTCGGTGGTGGCTGCTGGGTTTTGTTGTTGGGAGGCATCGGGGTTTGAATTCATGGAAGAGTTGGGATGGACAGGTGGGTTGGATTGAGGTGGTGGTTTTGTGAAGTTAGGAGGGTTGCTTTGTGGAGCTTGAGGGGTGTTCGGGTTTGCCAAGTTGACGGGATTATCCTGCCGCGGCGGAGGGACTCGGGACGAGCTTCCCCGCTGAAAATTGGTTGGTTGGTACACTCTTCCACTCCTGGTAAGGTTGCTGATCGTTTTGGGAATGGGCTCCCACCAAGTGCCCTCCCAGAAGTTGGAGAAGTCGGAGTTGCAAGAGTCAGCCTTACGTTTTCCTTTATCAAGTGTGGTTTTTCCCAGGGTTTCGTTGAGGGTTTCCATCTCCAGAGCGTGCCACATATTCCTTTCCTCTAGGGAACTCCAAAAGTTGACGTTATTGTTACCGTTGTTGTTGTTGTTGTTGTTGTTGTTGTTGTTAATCTGCAGGGAGCCTTCATCTATCATGGCTCTATTGACGGTCAGTTCCTCGCCATCAATCCACACATTCACCAATTCAGATTTTCCCCACAGCTCTTCAGAGTTCAGTACACAGATAGCGGGCTCATCGGGGATTTCAACTACGGGCCGCGGAAGGTGCTCCCCAATAATGTATTCTTGCGGGATGAGGGTCTGATCCATGATCTGGTCCAGAGCGTCGGATCCTCTGGCAATATTGATAATAGCGCTGACAGTGAGCCCTGAAAACATGCGGGGATTCATGAGGTCCATTTCTTCACGAACTTCTTCCTCCAGAAAAAGGTATGCCAATGACGTTTCGTCTAACGGGTCGGAATCATCCATCCACAGCCACCCATTGGGTTCGGGCTCCCATGCCCATTCATCCTCTTGTTCTATCGGTTCTGGCTCCAAAAGCAGAGCAAACAGGGAGTACCCATCCAGCGGTTCGGTCAACACTTCTTCGAATTCTTGCCTCCAAACCCCCTGTTCTAATTCTGCGACATGGTGAGCATCGAGAGCTACAGGCCATACTCCAGTTACGATAGCCCGGTTTTCTACTGCCAGAAAATCACTTGCCAATTCTTCCCACTCTCTTTGGAAATCCCAATCCACAGTTTCAAGGGCGCAGACGGTATCCTCGGTTGGCAACTTGACAATTGGTCTGGGTTGGGTGGTAGGGAGGATGTAAAGGCTCGGGTCAAAGGGATGGTCCAGGGAGATATGGTTGGTGCGGGCGTTGGTGTGTTTTGGGAGTGGGTTCGAGACGGTGTTTGGTTTCTGTGGTGGCGTGGGGATAGTCTTATTGTCTATGAGGTCTTGGATGGCATGGCGTAGGCGAAAGCAATTGTCGGTTGAATGGCCAGGGCTCTGGTGGAAGGCGCAGTATACGTTTGGGTTGTGGGATGCGGGGAGTTTTTGTGGTAGAGGAGTAGGGGCAAGTGGTTTAAGCATACCATCTTTGACCAATTTCTCGAGCACAGCAGAGAGGGGTGCTGAGAATTGAGCAAAGGCGCGGGATTGGGTACGGGGTTGACTGACTTGGGTCACAATCTGATTGACGGGCTCGGCTTGAGCTGTGTTTAAGAAAGAGTTCGGGAGGTTGGAGTAGTTTGAATTGCCAAACAGGGTGTTGCTATTTCCGGAGAAAACCTTCCTAGGCTTGGGTGTAGGCTCGGGTTTGTCAAGGATCCCCAATTGAACTGCCTCTTTGACGGCCAAGCCTGTGTCGAAGAAAGTTTTAAAATCCGAGCATGCTTGAGCCATAATCATGTGCCGTGCGAGAGTTGGTTGAAGGTTCCGGACAATCATCCGGATTTGGTCCCTGTCACTTGGCCTGTCTTTCATCTGTGCGGCCTTAGCCCTCCACCTTTTTACAAACTCGGCGAAGGCTTCCTTTGCTTCCATCTTCGTCGATTCTAACTCTCGGGTGGTTACCTCCAACTGAATGTTGTAATCGTATTGCGCCACAAAAGCCGCGCATATGTCTTCCCATGAGCATTTCTTCCTTTCATCCAGGGTGGTAAACCAATGCAAAGCATGCCCCACTAGAGTTTGCGAGAACATCTGCGCCATTGCATCCCTCTCCACTCCCCACATGGAGAGTGCCCCAATGTATCCGGTCAAGTGAGCCCTCGGGTTTCCTGTTCCGTCGAATTTAGCGAAATCAATCGGCCTGAATTTTTCGGGAAGCTTCGCATTAGGAAACAAGCAAAGCTTGTTGATGTCAAAGCCGGTTGATGCTATCTTCTCATTTCTTGCCACAGACTCCTCCAACAGGGTGATTTTTGCCAATACTGCAGTCATCTCGGGGTTTTGTGGGGTTTCCAATTCAACAGCCAGCTGCTCTGGGTTCGGCATCGGATTCGGGTTGAGATTAAGATTCGGATTTGGGACCAGATTCGGGATTGGGTTAGGATTCGGATTCGGGTTCAGTGGTGGAAGACGCCGTGCGACCCCAGTGATCATCATCATAAGTTGAGCGATTTGGTTATCAGTTCGCTCGCCAAGATGTTGGATACCTTCCCATATCTGTCCCATTCCTCCATACAAGTTTTCCAGACTGAGGTTAGGAATGGGGTTAGGATTAGGAACAGGGTTAGGATTTGGGTTGCCAGCATTCGGGTTTGGGTTGCCAGCATTCGGGTTTGGGTTGCTCTCGCTTGGGTTTGGATTGGGGTTCGGGTTTAGGTTGCCTATCAACAGATCCATTTCCGTCCCCAAACCTGACGCACTGACAGAAACTGCTTGAAGTTGAAGCCGTTCCAATCTCTGTCCCAAGGGTCTGGTCCAGGAGGGTATGGTGTCTTTCTTCTTCGGCCCAATTGCTCAGTACTGACAGCAAAGCAAAAACCGTGCTCAGACGCGATTCCTGTTTTTATTTATTTTTTTATTTTCATGAAATACGTGCATAGTTTTTTTTTTTTTTTTTTAGAAAATGTGCATCATCGTCACTGTCATCGACTCTGATTTTCCAAGAATGATCGGGAATCTTTCACACGAGGTTGCCTTGATCCTCAGATTTCTTTTTAGGGTGTATCCTTTGTTTAGAATGACGAATTCTAAGAGATGCCAAAATGAACTAAGTATTCAACTAGTCCTCATTCGAAGTTTCAATTTTGAACTTAAAATAACTTAGTATAGACGGCGTGATACCCCAACCATCGCGGTGTCAGTGGCACTGTGCCATTAGCCAAGGTGGTGTAAGTAAAGTGGCATCACGGCGCCGGTTCCTTTGTTATTCCTTATTCTCTGTTGAAATTTCGATTAGGCATTAGTCAAGGACTTAGTAACATCCTGATTTCCCGAAGTCTCCTTGTTCTAAGGATTCATGTAGTTAAACAACACGCATATAGAATGCGTGACTCTTCATTGGGTTTTGGCAACCTCGCGAAGACTGCGCAAGCGAGTTTCAGAGTTCTATATGAGACACAAAAAAAAGAAAAAAGAAAGAAAGCGTGGGATGCAAGGTGTGATGTGCAAAGGTGATAAGATTACGGTCTTTCGAAGGTTGCCTAATTCCTCAGAATTTCTTTTAGGGTGTATCCTTCGTTCAGAACGGCGAATTCTAAGAGATGTCAAAATGAACTAAGTATTCGACTAGTCCTCATTCGAAGTTTCAATTTTGAACTTAAAATAACTTAGTATAGACGGCGTGATACCCCAACCATCGCGGTGTCAGTGGCACTGTGCCATTAGCCAAGGTGGTGTAAGTAAAGTGGCACCACAGCGCCGGTTCCTTTGTTATTCCTTATTCTCTGTTGAAATTTCGATTAGGCATTAGTCAAGGACTTAGTAACATCCTGATTTCCCGAAGTTTCCTTGTTCTAAGGACTCATGTAGTTAAACAACGTACACTAGAGTGCACGACTCATCATCGGGCCTTGGCAACCTTCTACAGACCGTGCGAGTGGTATTAAGAGCACATGGCACGAAATTGGACGGACAGCATGACGACATGACATGCACGGTGAGATGCAGAAATCAGTAACATGTAGACAGGATATAGCATATAATCCTACCCTGCGGGTTCCTGTCCTAGTTTGGAAGGTTCTATTGTTTTCTAAACACATATAGAGGCTGGTTTTGGCTTGAAGAGGGTTCCCCGGACTAGAGTCAAAGTATACCTCCCACTATTGAGCGTACACCCAATAATGGTACAAACGGTAGGGATGACTCATCACGGTCGAGGGTTGCTGAGCATTCCGGGATTCCCCATCACCGGCAAGCCGGGTAGGATTGCCGAAACACAACAGCGGGGTTGCACAAGATATATACAAGAAATAGACAATGAAACAAAATCCCTTTGAAAATCCCACAAACGTTTTCCAAGCTTGGCTCACAAGTTTAATTGATATTCAAGGAAAGCGGGCCATTTTATCAACAACCAACTTTTCCTTAAGTATCGATTAAACCATCCCCAGCAGAGTCGCCACTGTGGGCTGCATGCCCGAAAAACACAAGTGTTTTATATTTTTCCGCCGCTTTGAAGAAAAAATGCCGTTTGAAGAGTCGCCACCCGGATTTGCGGTATATCACCCGAGAAACCGTTTTGTTTGGAAAACCATTGATTTGAAATTGAAAACCAGAGATCAGTTTCAAGGGTTTGGAAGCCATGTTACGAGGGGGGAAGGGTTTTACGGCACCCCCCTCGCCCGATTTGAAATCGGTCTCTACTAAACGTTTGTGGGATTTTTCAAAAGGGATTTTGTTTCATTAGGCCATTTAGCAAGTATGTACAGTTATAGCAGGTAAGAATTGCATGCATGTGCAGTTGTGCAGTGGATGATTAGACGAAGGTGAGCAAAATGCATGACTACAGAAACTGAGGATCTGTCACTGACTTCACTCTCGAGCGCTCGAGAATAGTCCCGAGCGCTTGGGAGTTCTTGATCAACCTGCAAGCTCTGTTAGCACAGACAGAATACAATGCTAAACTGGAAATTAAAGTGACATAAAGTACACTACTGGCTCAGCAGAGGACTTGGAAGACTGAGCTAAGCCTTCAATCTTTCAAGTCATGCATCCCTGCCTTAACAAAGTTAAATCTATGAACTTAAAAGAGCAACAGGCCACACTAATGCATGCAGAGACCAGGTAACACAGCAGGCTGGGGAAATGGGGGGCAATGGCATGCATGCACTCTCGAGCGCTCTGGTATGGTTCGGAGCGCTTGGGAGTGTGCTGCATGTCAGCTTTCTCTCAAACAAGAAGTGGTTCCATCTTGACATGCAAAAGCCCTTGTTTTTATATCTCTCTGAAATGACTGATTCTTTTAACTTTAAACAAAAGGGAACTTTGTTCACCCATGCAATCTTTGTGAGAAAATGGTTCTGTTTTGGGGAAAGTGGCTTTCTGTGCATGCATGCCAGAATGAAACCAATTCTTTTAATATTACACCTCATTCCCAACCAGCCATGTGACAAAGGGGCCATGTATGAAACCTGGAACAGTCCCGAGCGCTCTAGACAACTCTCGAGCGCTTGGGAGTGCGTCCAGTAAGGGTTTTTATGAAAATATTTTCTTGTGCCCCATTGCTCTTGTTTTTACACTAGGGTCTCCCAACCATGCACCCAGTATTGAAGACTGGGTCAGGCTGAGAGACCCCCCTCAGAAGGGATGAACAGCCCTCTAGGTTGTGATCAAAGGTAAGAGTTCTACCTTTTCCTTGAACCTTGCTCCTTGGTATAGTTTTGCAATGTGGATGAATAGAGGAGAGTGCAAGAGATCAGAGGGTATTCTGGATTTCTTGCCCTTTTCCTTGGTAATTTGCAAAACCTTTGAAGTTTGGAAGTATAGTTTGGAGTTTTTTTAGTTTTGAGCTAGAGAGAGAGAGAGAGCAGAGGATGGGAGCTCTGGCAGAGTGAAAATTTCGTGCCCCCTGTAGACACCCCAATTTGAACTTGTCAAAGTTCCTTAATTTGTGCCCTCGAGGCTCCCCGATGATGAAATAGGGTCAAAACAGGCCTTGGCAAACTTGGACGATACTTCTTGGACTTTTTCAAAATCAAAACATTCATTTTTTCTCGACACCCTGAGGGTAAAATTGGCACGCATTTTAGCATATAAAATATATTTGAATGAAACCATTTGGGTTAGAAAGAGGACTTAACGAGCTTTCCAACGCTTCGAAAAACACCCAAAACCGAGTTCGGGAGTGTCCGTGGCGCCCTTCTGAAGTTGGGCTACCACTCCCAAGCGCTCGGGACCACTCTAGAGCGCTCGGGAGTGACACTCCCAAGCGCTTGGGAGTGCTGACTGACCAATGCATGTCGAGCTTGGCCTTTGACCACCGCTTTTCAGGCTTTTTAGGCTTTTCTGACCCATTCAACGTTCAACCTGGTCCTGCCTGATTATTCAGATGGGGCAGGAATATAATCATGCCATTTTTCCCCCCAAAGTTATTTTCCATTTCATTTTCATTTTATTTTCAAGTTTCAAACTCAATTTCCCCTCCCCTATAAATACCCCATTGTTCTATCTCAAATGGGACCACGAAATTTTACTCTCTCCCTCTACTATCTTCTGAAATTTTCAGTCTCAAAATCTCCTTCAAACATTTTCCAAAACTTGTGTTTTCTAAGGAAAACTTCCAGCAATCTTCAAGTTCTTCACAACTCAAACCTCTAGTCCATCTAGAACTCCATTTTCTTACTGTTTTCAATCCATTTTCAAGCAAAAAAGTCAGTCCAAGAAGCTGGATTCAAGTCAAGCAAAGGTATAGAATCTCATTTTATACCCGAAATCTACCGTTTTTCTACTTCTGAGGGGGATCAAGGGTTCACACTAGTTCCTTATACTAGTTGTGAGCTCATTTGATCTTAGTTTAGCACCAAGAGCAAGAGGAACACAAAGAAAACAAAACTTTTTCTGGGCACTGTGTTCACTCCCGAGCGCTCGGGACCATTCCTGAGCGCTCAGGAGTGTTGCTGCCACTAAAACTTTGTTTTGTTCATTATGTATTTCATTTTCTGTTTTAGTAGATACTGG
The DNA here is from genome assembly GCA_020567845.1 of Rhododendron henanense subsp. lingbaoense. Classification (NCBI taxonomy): domain Eukaryota; kingdom Viridiplantae; phylum Streptophyta; class Magnoliopsida; order Ericales; family Ericaceae; genus Rhododendron; species Rhododendron henanense. Next base: position 34,666,139 of record CM036312.1, read on the forward strand.
GTGTGCACTGGTCCTTCCAGAGCCCAGTTAGGTTTGCTTTCAGTTGCAAGGAAGCCTTGTTTGGATGGTTAGGACCAGTTCTTAGCTGTTTAAACCTCTGGCTGAGCATATCTGTATTTTGATTTCTTTGTGATTTTTCTGGCAGTATTAGTATGTGAATATGTCTAACCAAACTTGCAGGATGAGGTTCTGGAACTCCCAAGCGCTCGGGACCACTCCCGAGCGCTCGAGAGTGAATACAGTGACAGGGTTCCATTTTCAGTCATCTTGTATTTTGCATGGCCATTTCACCATCTCCTGTACACATGCACATGCATGCACTTCCTACATGGTATTACTGTGGATACTTGCTAGCTGGTTAAAATGAAACAAAATCCCTTTTAAAAATCCCACAAACGTTTAGTAGAGACCGATCTCGAATCGGGCGAGGGGGGTGCCGTAAAACCCTTCCCCCCTCGTAACATGGCTTCCGAACCCTCAAAACGATCTCTGGTTTTCAATTTCGAATCAACGGTTTTCCAAACAAAAACGGTTTCTCGGGTGATATACCACAAATCCGGGTGGCGACTCTTTCAACTCTTCAAACCATGTTTTTCTCAAAAAGGGAAATATATTTTTTCGGGCTGGTAGCCCACAGTGGCGACTCTGCTGGGGATGTTTAATTAATACTTGAGAAAAAGTTGGTTTGTTGATAAAACGGCCTGCTTTTCTTGAATATCAATTAAACTTGTGAGCCAAGCTTGAAAAACGTTTGTGGGATTTTAAAAGGGGATTTTATTTCGTTGTCTATTTCTTGTACATATATCTTGTTCAACCTCGTTGTTGTGTTTCGGCAATCCTGCCCGGCTTGCCGGTGATGGGGAATCCCGGAATGCTCAGCAGCCCTCGACCGTGATGAGTCATCCCTACCGTTTGTACCATTATTGGGTGTACGCTCAATAGTGGGAGGTATACTTTGACTCTAGTCCGGGGAACCCTCTTCAAGCCAAACCGGCCTTTGTACATGCTTAGCAAGCCATAGATCCTTCCAAACTAGGACAGGGACCCGCAAGGTAGGATTATATGCTATATCCTGCCTACATGTTACTGCTTTCTGCATCTCACCATGCATCTCATCCATGTCACGCCGTCATGCTGTCTGTTCAATTTCGAGTCCTACGCTCTTAATCTCGCTCGCACGGTCTGTAGAAGGTTGCCGAGGCCCGATGATGAATCGTGCACCCCGGTGTACGTTGTTTAACTACATGAGTCCTTAGAACAAGGAGACTTTGAGAAATCAGGATGTTACTAAGTCCTTGACTAATGCCTAATCGAAATTTCAACGGAGAATAAGGAATAACAAGGAAAACGGCGCCGTGATGTCACTTTACTTACACCACCTTGGCTAATGGCACTGTGTCACTGACACCACGATGGTTGGGGTATCACGCCATCTATACTAAGTTATTCCGAGTTCAAAATTGAGACTTCTAATGAGGACTAGTCGAATACTTAGTTCATTTTGACATCTCTTAGAATTCGCCGTTCCGAACGAAGGATACACCCTAAAAAAAAAAAATTCTGAGGAATTAGGCAACCTTCGAAAGACCGTAATCTGATCCCGCTTGCACATCGCACCTTGCATCTTACGCTTGCTTTCGTGTCTCATATAGAACTCTTAGACTCGCTCGCGCGGCTTGTTTAGGATTGCCTGGACCGATGATGAGTCGTGCTTTTTAAAGGCACGTTGTTGAAATTGATTAGTCCTTGGAATGACGAGGTTTTGGGGATATCAGAATTCATTAAGTCTTCAATACAAGTTTTCAATACATGGATTCAATGAAAATTAACAAAACAATTAGGCTACAATGTCATGATACCCACACCACCCAGGTTGTAGTGCGAAGCCACCTACGCCACCCCGGTTACGGTATCATGTCATTTACGCTAAACGGTTTTTGAAACCAAAACAAAAATTTCAAAAAAAAAAAATGTTAAAAGACTTAATTTGTCTTGATATCTCTCAAACCTTGTTTTTCCTAATCAAAGGATACACCCTAAAAGAATCTCTGAGGACTAAGGTAATCCTTCGCAGGTTGTCATTTCTTGAGTCAGGGTCTAGGAGACCATAAATCCATGGAGTTTGGGATACCTCTGGTGTTCGCCGTGCCCGAACGGCTCCCTCTAGTTCGGTCTAGCCTTAGGTGCATCTTCCAGCAGTCTTATTGCTCTGTCTCGGATGGTCTTAGATAAGGAGATTGGCTCTGATTCCCAACGTGAGGAATTTAACCTGCCTGACACCGACTTACCCGTGACTGTTGGAACTTTCCGTAAAGTGCGATCCCTTGCGTCGACGTCGACGACGACAACACGTCAATTACAACTCTTTTAGTCAGTACACATTTTTTTTTTAATAAATCATAACAGGGGCACGTTCTAAGTCCGCTTTTTACTTTACTGTAAGCACTGGGCCACCCATTCTACACAAAGCCATACCACCTTCTCCGACCACCTCGAAATGACAGGGCAAATAGAGCTGGTTGAGCTGAAAATGGCTGTAGAGGAAATGAGTCAGAAAATGGATAAGCTGACGGCTTTATTGCAAGGGCTGATTGACATTTTCACCTCCGCCATGTCAAATCCAGATCTGGGACTGAATGCTGGTAAGGTCAGGATCAAAGAAACCCCACAAATCTACCACCCTCCAACAGTCGGAATCAAACCACACGCAAAAGTGAAGCTCTCAGATATGTTCAAAGACTTGGTGGAATTCCATGACGCCAAGAATCGCTCAAATGAGGATATTGGATCCTTATCTGAAACTGGTACTAAAAGGCAAGGTGTGCACATTGATGAGAGCAACCCCAAGAGCAAAAGGGTGTTATGCAGTTGCGAAGCAAGCAAAGCTTTCACCAAAGGTCCAATTGGCACCACCATGAACCCTCAACCCAGTCACAAAACCCCACCAAGGATCTTCTCCCGCTTTCCTGTATCATTGTCCTCAGTTTATGAGATGCTCCTCGAAACCGGTCTCATCAAGCCGCTCCCTCCAACTCCTTTACCTCAGAAGCTCCCCGCTTCCCACAACCCAAATGCCTTCTGCGCCTTCCACCAAATGCCCGGCCATCCTACCAATAACTGCTTCCGTCTCCGTCACAAGATCCAAGACCTAATCGATGACGGAACCATCACAGTGCCGGACCTCAGATCTGGAGGAGGGTTTTGAGTGCAGTCCATGAATGGAATTTCTCACGAGTTTGGGAAAACTTTTGAGTTTTGAGTCGAGTCTTTTTCAAGTCAATTTCGAGTCAGTTTGTATCTCGAGTCTTTCATGCTTTTGTGTCTGTATGTTTTCAAATTCAAGTTTGTAGTAAAAAAAAAAAAAAAAGAAGAAAAACCAAGAAAAGTGTCAGTTTCGTAGGCCTGAACTACGTTATGACCTGATTCCTTTACAAGAAGGATACGTAGGCAGCCTTATCCCGAGGCCCGGTCATGTTCTTTCGAGTCGATCCCAAAATTCAGTCACAATCTTTCGAGTCAATCCTTTGTCGGTCCGTCCCGTCTTTTGATGTCAAACCTCTTGAGTCGAAATTGTGATAATAAACTCGCGTTTTGTGATAATCCTTTAACTTGGAATTGTTTTTCACCATCAATTGAGGAATTAAAACACGAGATATTTTGCCCTTGCAAGAAGGAGAATTTCAGGGGACCATTCCCTGACACCATCAAGAAGCAACGCCTTGGCATGAGAAAAAGCTCGCTAGATCAAAACCTCTAATTGCGATCTAGGCAAAAGATTAGAACACACAAATCTCTTAACTTGCATCTAGGATCCAGTTATCAAGTTGTGCAATTCAAAATGAAGAAAGGCATTCTTTTCTTTTATCACACGCTTGAAGATATATATCCATTGATAACCCCTTTGAGCTTAAATCAATTTCTTTGAAAGAACCCAGCTAGGCAGCTATCCCCCACACCGGGGTGAAATAAGGAAGACAAAAGTGCCAAACACCTGCCCATCATCGGCGCATCAGAATTCAAAGTGCAAAAGTGCCAAATGCATACGCACATTGAGGGGCAAAACATTGAAGAAAAATCAGAGAAAGCTCAAGATCAATGAAAATGCCAAACACATCGGCACAACAAAAGGGAAGCAAGTCAGGTGAAAGAAGGCGTCCATCAAAAGCAAAAAAAAAAAGGGGCATAAAATTACGCAAGATGGCTGCTAGCTCTCGGAACCTAAGGAAAATGAAAATTTTGAGCCTATTATCTTGGCCACGTTATAACCCGAATAAAGTCCTTTCAAATTGAAAAACACAACTTGATAACAAAAATCCTAGACACTAGGAGAAGACGAGAAGGAGGGACAAGGCATTTCATGAATCCTGTAACATCCGAGCTGGGGCATTTTCAAAATCCATGGGTTGTCATCAGCAGCCTGGGGCATGGTTCACGGTAAAAATCCTCGTGTTCTGACAAAACAAGAGAATTCTGAATGAGCATCACTTGATGGAGTTAAAACAATTTCAAAATCCCAAATGGGAAAATCTTCAAAACTTGATTTTATCATGACAATTTCAAACAATCAAATCTTCAAGTAATCAAACCACTCATCCGGTCAAATCAAACTCCTTGTCCAGTCTGGTTCATCATTGAGTCAGTCCTCGGATAAAAGGGTCTTTCTTGTCCTTTGAGTCGTCTGGGCCTTGTCCAAATTCACACAAGGTCATTAAGGTCCCAACTCGTGAGAGAAACTCCAGTACATGGAAGAGTCCGCACTTGTGCGCATGACGAAACTGGTCACCAAAGCTATCAGTGGAATCAAGGAAAAGAATCAGTGCTAAGGTCTGTCACTCACTGGGGCACATCAGCCCAATCACTGCAAGCGTACAGCCGACCTCAAGACTGGGGCATGCATGCTCAAAGCTCAAGCCCTGATCAAAGTCAACCTCAAACCAGCTTCAACACAAGCCCTGGCTCCAGCTCAAACCCGACTTCCATCCAAAGACAGATTCCGTCCCAGTTCCCAAGGTCCTGAAAATACTAGCCCGCTGATCAAAAGCAGTAAAGCAGAGGGGATACTTAGACATGTCCTTTGTTTTTCAAAAAATAAAAGTAAAAAAATACCATCGTTGTTGTCAAACGTCGAAACGCGGGTCTCACTTTCTAACCTCGACCTCTCACGGTCGCCTTCTTCCTTCATATTCGTCAACATGACTGCTCATCTGCTGCCATAGATTTGGCATCGTCCTGAGGGACACCCTTCAATCATCCGCTGCCATAGATTTGGCACCTTTCATATGCTGCCACAGATTTGGCGCTGTCCTGAGAGACACACTTTAATTTCAGATTCAAGCTTCCTTCAAAATTCAAGCTTCTTTCAAAATTCAAGCTTTTCAGATTCAAGCTTTCTTCAAAATTCAAGCTTCTTCCAAAAACTCAAGCTTTTCAGATTCAAGCTTTCTTCAAAATTCAAGCTTCTTCCAAAAATTCAAGCTTTTCAGATTCAAGCTTCCTTCGCCACCCTTCAATCGTCTCTCGCCATAGATTTGGCACCCTTCAATCGTCTCCCGCCATAGATTTGGCACCCTTCAATCGTCTCCCGCCATAGACTTGGCACCCTTCAATCGTCTCCAGCCATAGATTTGGCACCCTTCAATCGTCTCCAGCCATAGATTTGGCACCCTTTCATCTTCTGCCATAGATTTGGCACCGTCCTAAGGGACATCTCCCCGGTTTTCTCCAGGTTCTCCGCCGCCATAGATTTGGCGATGTCCTGAGGGACACCTTTCTATCATTTGCTTGCATGTCTGCATGTCTACATGTTTGCATTTGCCCCAAAGAACTACGCTGGTCTGATCCTTGCAGAAAAGGGTACGTAGGCAGTCTGAAAAGACGCGACCGCATGCATCAAATGTTTGTGTTTTTGCTTGCATTTGTGTTTTGAATTGAGGATTTGATTTGGCTCGAATTGGGCTGTCTCAATCTTTGGACGGCACTCGTATCCAGACGTGATGCTGAGCGACGCCCAAAGAGGGGCAACTGTAGACACCCCAATTTGAACTTGTCAAAGTTCCTTAATTTGTGCCCTCGAGGCTCCCCGATGATGAAATAGGGTCAAAACAGGCCTTGGCAAACTTGGACGATACTTCTTGGACTTTTTCAAAATCAAAACATTCATTTTTTCTCGACACCCTGAGGGTAAAATTGGCACGCATTTTAGCATATAAAATATATTTGAATGAAACCATTTGGGTTAGAAAGAGGACTTAACGAGCTTTCCAACGCTTCGAAAAACACCCAAAACCGAGTTCGGGAGTGTCCGTGGCGCCCTTCTGAAGTTGGGCTACCACTCCCAAGCGCTCGGGACCACTCTAGAGCGCTCGGGAGTGACACTCCCAAGCGCTTGGGAGTGCTGACTGACCAATGCATGTCGAGCTTGGCCTTTGACCACCGCTTTTCAGGCTTTTTAGGCTTTTCTGACCCATTCAACGTTCAACCTGGTCCTGCATGATTATTCAGATGGGGCAGGAATATAATCATGCCATTTTTCCCCCCAAAGTTATTTTCCATTTCATTTTCATTTTATTTTCAAGTTTCAAACTCAATTTCCCCTCCCCTATAAATACCCCATTGTTCTATCTCAAATGGGACCACGAAATTTTACTCTCTCCCTCTACTATCTTCTGAAATTTTCAGTCTCAAAATCTCCTTCAAACATTTTCCAAAACTTGTGTTTTCTAAGGAAAACTTCAAGCAATCTTCAAGTTCTTCACAACTCAAACCTCTAGTCCATCTAGAACTCCATTTTCTTACTGTTTTCAATCCATTTTCAAGCAAAAAAGTCAGTCCAAGAAGCTGGATTCAAGTCAAGCAAAGGTATAGAATCTCATTTTATACCCGAAATCTACCGTTTTTCTACTTCTGAGGGGGATCAAGGGTTCACACTAGTTCCTTATACTAGTTGTGAGCTCATTTGATCTTAGTTTAGCACCAAGAGCAAGAGGAACACAAAGAAAACAAAACTTTTTCTGGGCACTGTGTTCACTCCCGAGCGCTCGGGACCATTCCTGAGCGCTCAGGAGTGTTGTTGCCACTAAAACTTTGTTTTGTTCATTATGTATTTCATTTTCTGTTTTAGTAGATACTGGGTGTGCACTGGTCCTTCCAGAGCCCAGTTAGGTTTGCTTTCAGTTGCAAGGAAGCCTTGTTTGGATGGTTAGGACCAGTTCTTAGCTGTTTAAACCTCTGGCTGAGCATATCTGTATTTTGATTTCTTTGTGATTTTTCTGGCAGTATTAGTATGTGAATATGTCTAACCAAACTTGCAGGATGAGGTTCTGGAACTCCCAAGCGCTCGGGACCACTCCCGAGCGCTCGAGAGTGAATACAGTGACAGGGTTCCATTTTCAGTCATCTTGTATTTTGCATGGCCATTTCACCATCTCCTGTACACATGCACATGCATGCACTTCCTACATGGTATTACTGTGGATACTTGCTAGCTGGTTAAAATGAAACAAAATCCCTTTTAAAAATCCCACAAACGTTTAGTAGAGACCGATCTCGAATCGGGCGAGGGGGGTGCCGTAAAACCCTTCCCCCCTCGTAACATGGCTTCCGAACCCTCAAAACGATCTCTGGTTTTCAATTTCGAATCAACGGTTTTCCAAACAAAAACGGTTTCTCGGGTGATATACCACAAATCCGGGTGGCGACTCTTTCAACTCTTCAAACCATGTTTTTCTCAAAAAGGGAAATATATTTTTTCGGGCTGGTAGCCCACACCCCCTTTTCTAGCTGAAAACCAGCCATATTTATAAGCAAAACATCAAATGGTTTTTGAAAATCAAATGGTTTTGGTAAAATATTTCTTTAATAGGTAAACCCTTGGCCTGAAAATCTTCCTACCAGAGGTTGAGTGTGGAATGAGCCATCGGCGGGCTCAAAGTGGCTGTAATGATGATTTGCAAGGTGAGTGGGTGATACAGCCATGCATTGGGCAACAGAAAAGTCTCGAGCGCTTGGGATTACTCCCGAGCGCTTGGGACCTCACTCTCGAGCGCTCGAGAAAGAGCCAGGCCAGGGGTTTTATGAAACAGTTTGGAGCGCTTGGGATTGCTCCTAAGCGCTTGAAAATGCCTTTTTTACCATTTTTAATACTTCTTCAAATCTTTCAAGGAGCAAGGTTCTGATCGGAACCAGGCTTGTTTCAATCCAAAGTCATCATCGGGGAGCCTCCGGGCCACAAGTCAAGGAATTTTGAAAAGTCCAAATTGGGGTGTCTACACATGGCTAGGAACATCGCCACACGATAACGGTTATCATCAAAACAGAGTCGCCACCCAGTTTATTAAAACTAGGAAAACAGATAGAGATTCTGGGTACGGAAGGCAAAAGTACAGCAAGGGGAAGGTGTTAGGCACCCCTCTCTACCCAGCCGTGAGGCTGGCCCATAGTTGTTCAACATAAGACATATAGATGCTTTGTTTAATTCTAACACATAGTCTGTTTAATTAAGCCTTTAAACAGTAAATAAAGTGAGCTGAGACAATAAGTAAAACCTGCATCAGAAAGCAGAACACAAAGCAAGCTGTCCCAGGGTAATGGATCCCGCGGCCGGTGAATGGATGTCACGGCCGAGGGATCCTCCTGGTTTGATATATCGGCCGAGGGATCGAAGCCCCGGTCGATGTTCTTCCTCACACCAGACAGAAAAGTTAGCAGATAATCAAAATGCTACGATTAAGATTATAGACAGAAAGTAAATCAAACCAGAGGTCGTTGGGCCTCACCACCTTGATCCCTCAGTTGCTTGATTGCTTTGGATTGATTGTGATTGACTGATTACTTCTTTGAAAACCCTAGGGTTAGGGTTTGAACTTCGGGGTTTGATCGTCGAATTGGTGGCTGCCTTCGGGAGGTTAGGGCTTTTGAAGAGAAGGTTTGAGAGAGTGTTTCTGCAGAGTTTCGTGGCTTGAGAGGGTGTGAAAGTATGTGAATCAAATTGATTTCGTGGTTGTATTTTCAAAACCCAAAAGCCCTTTATATAGGCAATTGGTGACTCACTCCGGCCAATCAAAACGCACGATTGCAATTGCAATGCAAACTCTTCGTGGTAATCTTTGGGCGTAGCCCGAACGCAATAGGGAGGTAGCGTAGTTGGATCAAACAATCGACAGAACGTTCCAGAGTCTGGAAAATAGACAATCTGGCGGCCGAGGAAATGATATTGCGGCCGAAGGATAGATCTTGCGACCGAGGGATTGATCTCTCAGGGAGATTTTCAAGCAACAGGTTGCTCGGGTGAAGAAATGATGTTAAGGCCGTGAGATCAATGTTACGGCCGACAAATGGATTCTCCTAGGATTCTGTATTTTTGTCTGAAAGGCTGTGTGGCTCTGGATTGGATCCTCTAAGTGGCTCAAAGTTTTTACCATAAGTCCATGGGTTCACAAGAAGTCAATCAGCAATCACTGTATCAATTTCATCATCGGGATGGTCCCCAAGGTGGGACTTGAAATAATCGTTAGGCCAAATTGGGGTGTCTACAAAAAGACTCTTAAAGGAGGAGAATCCTATAAATCACATGAGATAATAACCAGAAATCAGATGTTACAATGTTCCTTAACTATTATGAGTGTTTTGCATATTGTTGCGTAATGTAAGAGATAGTGGGATAGATAATTATTTATTGAGTGTCATGTTAGATTTACTAAAATAACAAGCCCTAATATCTTGCTCCAATTCATGGCATGTAAATTAAATTTTCACCCAAATCCATACCTGAAGAGCTAGATGAAGCTGATGAAGGTAATGTGCTCTTCGGATGACTGGAGATGAAACCCTTCTAGCGTACCAGATTTTTTTTTTCGAGAGAAGTAACTGCTCCCTTTTCCTCTTTTGTTCACAGCATTATGTGTCTTAATGGGCTAAACACATATTTATATGAGGATGGGAGTAGGACCTCATCTTGTGCTTATAAAATGGCACAGTCCATTATGGGTCCAAATTAACCATATAACACCAGACTCATACTAATAAAATTAGGTGCATCAAAATGACCCATTAAATCACTAACCAAATGGGTCTAAATAAATACTCCGATAAGTTTGATAGTCGAACTAATCCGGAACTTTTAACATAAATGAATATGCTAGTCCACGTACAAAATATGGAATTAATCAAACATTCTCCCACTTGGACAACTTATGTAAGACACAAAAGTGCTATATAACGATATAAGCAAACATATATCCAGATTAGCTAATAAGTGGCCACAACAAAGACTATCAAACATGAGTCAGCACCTAAACCCATTCCTATGTCCATAAGGGGTATATAAGTCAATGCATCGACATGATGCAAATGACACAACAAAACACTTACAACCCTTGACACTGTGGTAGTATAAAAGTGTGGTGCGGAAAATATACTAAAGGTGATCAACACATCAATTTTCACACGATTCTTGTGTCCGCCCAAGACACCTTGCCTGCTGAGATTGGGTCAAAATATCTCAGATTTTAGCACCAATAATGCCATATTTAACAAAACATGTGCGCACAACAAAATATGACAGCAAACATTGATCATATCATGCATACATAAATTCTCAAGAATAAGATCAACCAAAATATCACCATTAGCACAGTAGCACCTAATTACAATATACAAAACTCCCACTAAGCAAAAACAATAGAAGACTCAACTAATCCCATGTGAGTCACATGATCGTGAATCTCTTTAGGAGCCAAACCTTTAATTAGTGGGTCAGCCAACATTTGCTCTGCGAAAATGTGTTCAACATTTACAAAAGACACCATAATTTTCTCTCGAACAAACAAGTACTTAATGTCAATATGTTTAGAGCGTGAAGAGCTCCTCATGTTCCGAGAAAAAGAAACTGCGGCAGAGTTATCAGAAAATATCTTTAGTGGTCTCGAAATGGAATCAACAATTCCTAACCCAAAAATAAAATTGTGCAACCATAAAGCATGACAAGTAGCTTCATAACAAGCTATGTACTCTACCTCCATAGTCGAGGTAGCTGTAAGTGTCTGTTTGACAATTTCTAAGATACAGCTCCGCCTGCCATCATAAACACATAACCAGAGGTGGATTTTCTATCGTCTATACAACCAGCATAATCAACATCAGTGTATTCAACCACATTCACAATATTGGAGCATCGATAAGTAAGCACAAAATCCTTGGTACTCTGTAGGTATCTCAATACTTTCTTTGCAGCTTTTCAGTGATTCAAACCAGATTCACTCAAGTATCTTCCAAGTACACCAACAACATATGCTATATCAGGCCGTGTACATACTTAAGCATACATAAGACTACCCACTAGTGAGGCATATGAGATTGTTTGCATGTAAGCCCTCTCATCATCATTTTGAGGGCATTGAGACTTTGACAAATTGTCATCTTTCATAATAGGTGTCTTTCCAAGAGAGCAAGACTGCATATTAAACCTACTTAAAATTTTGTCAATGTAGGTTTTTTGAGACAAGCCAAGAATACCATTTGCTTGATCACGAAGAATTTGGATACCCAAAACATAAGATGCCTCACCAAGATCATTCATATCAAAATGCATAAAGAGTAACTGCTTCGTCTCAGTCAAAAGTGCAGTATCATTAGCAGCGAGTAGAATATCATCTAGATACAAGACAAGAAATATATAACAACACCCACTGATCTGCAACATTCTCCTTAAAGCCACAAGAGATGACAATCTCATCAAACTTCAAGTACCATTGTCGCGAAGCTTTAAGTCCATAAATGAATTTCTTAAGTTTGCATACCATGTGCTCCTTACCATTTTGCCACAAAACCGTCGGGTTGCACCATATATACATCTTTGGATAAATTTTCATTCAAGAAGGTTGTCTTCACATCCATCTGATGTAGCTCTAAATCGAAATGAGCTACTAAAGCCATGATTATCTGAAAAGAGCCTTTGGTGGAAACAGGTGAAAAGGTCTCTTTATAGTTTATGCCCTCTCTTTGGCAAAAACCTTTAGCCACAAGTCTTACCTTGTACCTCTCCACATGGCCTTTAGCATCCCACTTGGTTTTAAAGACTCATTTACAACCATTGGTTTGCAACCATCTTGCAACTCAACCAAATCCCATTCTTTATTTTGGGTCATTGACGCCAACTCATCATGCATAGCATCAATCCAATATTAAGAATGAGAGCTACTAATGGCATCATCAAAAGTGACTGGGTCAGAGGACATACCGACATCATATTCATGCTCCTGCAAATAAACGATATAGTCATTCAGGATTGCGGACCTGCGTTCCCTTTCTGATCTTCTAAAAATTAAGAATGTCTGAATACCCTCATCAACAATAGGTTCCACGGGAACATTAGGTTCTTGAAGAGGAGCGCCATGTTGCTCAATTGGTGGAGAGACAATTATAGGTGATGGAACAAGAGGCACTGGAATGATCACACGCTCTTCCTTAAACACAATCTCGCATGGCATAGAACTACCAACATCAACCTCATCCTCAAGAAAAACAGCACGATCAGACTCAATAATTCTAGTAGTGTGAGAAGGGCAATAAAATCTAGAGCTTCTTGAGCCAATGCAATAGCCAACAAAATATCCGCTAATAGATTTGGCATCAAGCTTTTTCAACTGCGGATTATATGGCCTAACCTCTGCTTTGCAGCCCCTCACACGAAAAATGGAGCAAGCTAGGTTTCTTGCAAGCCCAAAGCTCATATGGAGTTTTAAGAATAGATTTGCTAGGCACTTGATTCAGAATATATGCAGCGGTTTTCAGTTCTTCACCCCGTAAAAATTCTGGCAAAGAAGAATTGCAATGTATGCAACGCACCATATCCATTAGAGTACAGTTCCTCCTTTCTGCAACCCCATTTTGTTCAAGTGTCCCAGGCATTGTATATTGAGCCTCAATACCACATTCTCGAAGAAACTTGGTAAAAGGTCCAGTGTTACACCCCGTTTTATCATATCTCCCATAGTATTCACCGCCTCTGTCTGACCGACCTGCGGTAATCTTCTTCCCCTTCTGAAGCTCAACAGTAGCCGTAAAAATCTTAAAAGCCTCTAAAGAGTCAGACTTCTCATGAATAAGCTCAATTTGTCCATAACGGGAATAATCATCTATGAAGGTTATGAAATATTTATAGCCTCGAAGAGTAGCAGGAGTGAAAGGCCCACAGATATTAGTGTGAATAAGCTACTTCTAGTAACCTTCTCCTTTCTAGTTTTAGCAGTAAGCTTTCCCTTAATGCATTCAATACAAGTGCCAAAATCAGAGAAATCTAGATCATGTAGAATGTCATCTTTAATCAGTCTCTGAATCCTCTCTCTAGAAATGTGACCCAAACATATGTGCAACAACATAAAAGATTTCTCATTTAGCCTAGTACACTTGGAACCGACAGCAACATTAGCACTAGGAATTTTAGATGATGAAGAACCAAAATCATAACACAAATCAAACATGTACAGACCATCAGATAGAGTGCCAGAACCAACAACAAGAGAATTATAATACAAGCTAACATGTCCATTTCCAAAATGAAAGGTGTATCCACATCGATCCAAAAGAGATACATATATTAGGTTTCTTCTAATAAAGGGTACATAAGCTACATTCCTTAGTTCCATAACATGTCCAGAGGATAATGGAAGTCTAACTACTCCAATACGCTCCACTTTAACTTTTACCCCATTCCCCATGTTCACCATCAACTCCCTTTCATTTGGCTTTCGGATGCTTCTGAATTCCCACAAGGAATTGGTAATATGAATTGTTGGCCCCGTATATAGCCACCATGTATTAGAAGGGTCTACTAGATTGGATTCAAAACACACCAGTGCTAAAGGATTACCTTTCTTCTGTAATCAAGTTTTAAATTTCTTACAATCCACCCTTTTATGACCATAAACACGACAAAATAGGCATTTTCCTTTAAAACCTTCAGCCTTACATTCTCATTGTCAGGAACACATTGCTTAATATACTTGTCCATAGTATATTTCATGACCATGAGGCAAGTACAATTAGTGTAAGGGGAAAAATTCAACTTAGTGTTGGAAAACGCCCTCTAAGATCAACGCACATGCCCTCTAACCGGAACCCTAGTTCTGCAAAACAAGACACCGTGAGCACACCTCTGCCTCTCGTTGACAAAGGCCCTCTGATGCCAAAGTCAGTATTTTGTACTCTCAAAACCCTAATTCTCGTAGGTAAAATAACAAGTTACAACGTACCTTACTTCGTGGGTGTTACCTCTTATTTATTGATGTAGACTTACTTGTTCTCCAAGTCTCCTTCTATGCCTAGGATTCCAACTTCATTAGGAATCCTAGCCCATATGGGATTCCCTCCCATATGATAACTTGATCACAATCCCTTTATTCATGGGACACTTGCCTATCACGTGGGATTTCCTTCTCTATATGGAATTCGTTCCATATTATAACTCAATCTCTACCCATCATAGCAGCACAATCTCTTTCCTTATTTGCGGGATCCAATCCTATCACATAGGATGCTTCTTATAGAATATTCCAGAATAACCTAACTATCTTAACTCGTAGGCCGAGCAACGTTGCATGTTATCGCCAATATGGCCCAAATTCATTCGTATTTAGGCTCTACATGTTTGAGCATTCTTCATTACTCGGGACCTAAGCTTCTACGTGCTCAGCCCATGTTCGGTTTATGCTCATGCCACGTTCCACCCAATCCTGGCTTTGCACGTAGCCAAAGCTTAAGTTAATTCGCGCTTAGCCATACCGTTAGCATTATTCACTGCTAAGTCCTAATTTGTTTCGCATTTAGTCAGATTCTTGCATTACTCACTGCCAAGGCTTAAGTCTATTCGTACTTAGCCAGAGTGTTGGCATTATTCATCGCCAAGGCCTGAATCACGTTCATATTCAGCCTAATTCGGAGCGATGTTCACTGCTTGGATCCCAAGCTTACACATGCTTGGACCCACGTTTGTGCACGACGCAATTAGGACCTAAGTTTTCCTACTTAGCTTAAAGCTTGACAATCTATTTTTTCAAGACCCAAGTTTGAGCACTCTTCACTGCTTGGGCCCCAAGCTTCTTCGTACTTGATCAAACCAATGGCAGTCATCATTACCATGGAATAGATTTTTTCATGTCCAACCCTCCGTTGGTTCTATTTGCAGCCTTGGCCTACGCAGTTGTGGGCACACGTCCCTAAAAATCTGGTGTTTATCAGGTGCACCCTTTTGGAAAAGCGCGGCAAAACGCTCAATTCAGAGTCGCCACTTGGGTTTTGAAGGTATGCCACCTAAGGAACCGAACTTGAAACCCTTGCTACGTTTGTTTTGATTGGAAAAGGTTTGTAGACTGGACCATTGTCACATTTGATATCCGAGGTTCGGGAGCCAGGTTACGAGAGGGGGAAGGGTTTTAAGGCACCCCTCTCGCCAAATTCGGAGATTGGTCTCTACTCGAGCATTTATAAAACATTTACGATTCTCTCTTATTAATCAATTTTAGCCAGTTAGGGTGGGGGAACAGTTTAAAGGGATTAAAACTATAACATGTTGGCAGGATGTGATAGATGGCATGCTCGCTTTATTGAAACAATTAATATAGGATGAAAATAGACTCCTGTGGGAGCTTTTAAACAGACTGGAAGGCACTGTTCTGGAATAACGTGTGCAGGAAGAAACCAGCATGAACTGATCAAGTCACCGCATGCTAATCCGACCTGCGTGCGCCACACCAAAAACCTGCGCACGCCAGTAGGTTTAAGCTCACAGTTCTTAATTTCAACCCTCTGGGCTCTGGAAATGACCAGTACACACCCATGACAAACCAAGCAGTTTATGTACAATAATAACAGTTTAACTGGGCTACGAAGCCATAGAATGAACAAAACACCCCATAAACAGTGTGGGGACAAAACAGAGGCCAAGGCCTAGTTACCCATACAAAGGCCAGTTACTGGTCGGAGAGAGACCTGCGTGCACAGGTATACCACTGCAGCACGCAGGTTGGTGTCTTCTGCCAGTTCTTGGTTTTACATTTTATGGGTTCTGAGACATATTCAGAAAGACTCCAGGGGTATTCCATTGCATTAGATATGGGTATTGAAATACAACTCGCAGTCTTTACTAAAGGAAAGCAGTAAACTGGTTTTTAACATGCTCACAGTGTAATATATGAAATAAAGACACCAAAACAACAAGGCACCAGACCCCACGCTGACCTGCGTGTGTAGCCACAAAGTGGTGCACGCGTATGAAGGATTGGCGTGCATTGGTCCTTACTATGACGGTTTTTGAAACCTTGCTAGCTTTAGGGCTAGGGCTTAGTATGGATTACCAGCCTTGACCCTACTAGCCCCCCATCAGGGATTAGAACAGGAAAACAGTACAAAGATGTTATACCTTTGGTTTTTTGGGTTTGGAAGGATGATTGAGCTTGAGGGTTGTTTGATGGAGAGTGTGTATGGATGGGAGTATGTAATGTTGCTTGCCTATGTCATTCTTACACAAGAAAGAGATGAACAAGCATGGGATTTTTGGTATTTGGAAGCCTTGTAAACTTGTAACTTGGTAACCCCTTGGAAGGACCATGGAGGAGAGTATATATAGGAAGAGGAGGAGTGTAACCAGCCAAGAGATGGGCTGGTTGGCTTGGAGTGTAAGTGATGGGAGGCATGTGAGAGGGGAGGGAACATCCTTTGCCCCGAGATCAACTTTCAGATAAATATACAGAGTGTAGGGTGCCACAAAAGTCCTGTGATCATGGCTGAATAAAGGTGATGGGATAAGGTTTGACCTGCGTACGCAGGTAGTTGACCGGCGTGCGCGGGTCCAAGCTACCCTGCCTTGGTCAACGGCCAAAGTTGACCGATGACTAACACGTGGCAATTTGACCAGCGCATGCTAGTTGTATACCAGCATGTGCAAGTAGGATTTTGGCTGAGGCTTTTTGGGTTAGGTTTAAAGGTTTTAGAGAGGTTTGAATGCTCAAAGCTCAAACACACTAACATTCCTAGGGTGTTCTTGATCTGTTTCATCATCGGGGAATCAAATATAGTAAGTAAACTAATCTGGGAAGCCCAGATTGGGGTGCCTACAGTAGTCCCCCTTTGATTACACTTGGAGCGCCATTGTCTTGGTACAAGTAACGTCAAAGGCTTCTAGACACCCCTCGAGGCTATCCAGAATAGAGCATACTAGCAAAGTAGGGATGTAAACTTAAAGAACCTAATTTGGTGGATTGGACGAACGGACCATTGCTGAGAATGAATGTTGAATTTGGACAGAACAGGCTGCCGCTAAATTTTGATGTGACAGGCCGTCGTTGCTGGGGATAAATTGGACGGGAGGACCGCCACTTGTTGGTTTGAATGGACAGGAGGACCGCCGCTTATTGATTGAATTGAGTGGATAGGAGGACCGCCACTTGTTGATTGAATTGAGTGGATGAGAGGACCACCGCTTGTTGGTTTGAATGGATGGGAGGACCACTGCTTGTTGATTGAATTGAGTGGACGGGAGGACCGCCGCTTGTTGGTTGAATTGAGTGGGCTCTGTTAGCCCGGGGTATGATTACCCATTGATAAAAAAAAACATAGACTATAGCAAGGTGGGCAGCAAATGGGGAGATTGAACCTCTAGCCCAAAAACAACCTGCGCGCGCATATGGAGAACCTATGTGCACCAATCCAAACAACGGGCCTTAGTTCCAGATCTGGCCCAAACTTGGCTTGAGCCCTTTTCTTACTCTTTTCTTCTCCTGACGATAGAAAATCGTCATTCGACAGTTTTCAAACTCCTCCCCATTCTCTCCCACAACTCTCTCTCTTCTTCTTTTCCACTTCTCCACTCAAAAACCACAACACCCACATACACCCATGGCAAAAATAGGCAGCAACAACGGTGGTGATGGCGGCATTGGTGGCGATGGCAACAGAGAGAATCAACCGAGGGACGAGGTCGAAACCCTAAGGCTTCAAATCGACGATCGAACGGTGGAGGAGACCACAATGTGCATCGGTGCAGAGAGCCTGAGTAGTGGCGGCGACCATGAAGGCGGTTTACAGGAAGGTGGTGACGATGTCGATCGGCGTGCACCGATGGAGGAAGGGCGCATGCCGGTGGGCTTGGAGACAGAGGGTCCACGTGTCCAACGTCTAGACTCAAGGAGTGCCGTGGAGGGTGTTGTGATCACCGGAAGGGGTTCCGGGGGCGGCCCCAGTAGTGGCAATGGTGGTGATATTTGGACTGGGCTCCCGCTGAGGGATCCAGCGAAAGGCAAGGGCCCGATAGTTGTGGAAGAGGCATCCGGAGAGGTGCCGATGGAGCCAGTTGAGTTTAGGCCAGCCGCGGAGTCCTCAGGGCACAGGCCCATCACACGAGGTGACTTCGCAAAGTTCGTGGATGAGGAGGTGCTCGCCTGCTTACTACAGGAGAACCCCGTGGTGGTTGCGGCGGTTCTGGTAGCCCGAGAGGAGAGACAGAGGGCAATAGAGTTGGCCCAGAAGGAGGAGAGGCTAAGAGCCGAGGCCGAAGGGGTTAGAGACGAGGGGCAGAGTTTGTGAGGGAGACCGAGGTGGCCGAGAGAGCCCAGGAGGACACGGTGTGGGCGCAGGAGTCAGTGCTAGCACTAGCCAAGGCTAGGGTGCAGGTGACACGCGACAACTTTGTTGCAGAGATGTACACACCACCAGAGCTGCACGTGTTTGTCCCGTCAAGGTTTGACAGCTACCTGCCATGACGGGAAGACTATGACCCCGAGCTCGTGTTAAGAGACCCCGCGGAGCACCTTTCAGTGACTTGGGCGGGGGTATACTTTCAACACTTGCTTTAGCTTCCATTTGAACTGTTGTATCTTAGTAGACTTGTATTTGAATTAGCCAAACCTGAATCATATGTAACTTGCACCATAAAGCAACTTGAACTTGAACTCGACTTGCTACTTAGAACTTTTGATACGATACGCCTTCAATTGACTGTAGGATGCCTCGACTTTGAACTTAGAACTTGAATTGACCGATAATATGCCTTTGATTGTTGAATCGACTGATAGTATGCCTTTGATAATTGACTCGACTAATAGTATGCCTTCGTTAATTGAACTCGACCAATAGAATGCCTTTGATAACTGAATCGATGAATAGTATGCCTTTGATAATTGAACTCGACCAATAGAATGCCTTTGATAATTGAATCGACTGATAGTATGTCCTTAATTGTTGAATCGACTGATAGTATGCCTTTGATAATTGAATCGACTGATAGTATGCCTTTGATAATTGAATCAACTGATATTATGTCTTTGATTGTTGAATCGACTGATAGTATGCCTTTGATTGTTAAATTCGACTGGTTTTTGAACTTGAATTGCATATGTACTGATGCATTTCCTTTTTGTGTGGCGTTGTTTTGAACAGAGGTGGGTGGCCACCTCGCGTGGGCATGGAGGAGCAGTAAGCTCACTCGAGCTATACAGGGGACTACCCGAGTGGGTCCGACAGTTGGTTAATGCAGCAGGGTTTGGCCAGTTCATCCCCACCTTGACGCCAGCGAAGAACGACCACACCGTGCTTACTACTTTAGCGGAGAGGTGGCACAATACATCCAACACCTTTCACTTTCCAGTGGGCGAGATGATGGTGACCCCGTTGGACTTCGCGGCCATCACGGGCCTGAATGTTGGAGGCGAGCCCATCCCGTTTGACACAGGGATTCATAAGGACGATGCAGCCTTGAGGTGGTTTTTGGGATAGGTGCCTGTTCGGGACAAGGAGATGGTGAAATATGAGCAATTCAAAGACTACCTGAAGAAAGTCCCGACCACTCAGCAGGAGGAGGAGCAGATGGCGAGGGCCTATCTGCTGTACTTGTTTGGTGCCACCTTGTACCCGAATAGGCGCAGCAAGGTGCACCTCTCCTACCTATCGGCCCTATGGGATCTTAGCACGGCCTCTCGGTACGACTGGGGAGGAGCAGCTTTAGGGGCGTGCTAAAGCTTCATGGGGGACTTTACAAGGCTCAAGAAGGCAGTGGCTGGCTACTGGAGGGTGTGGGAGGTATGATTTCAAACTTATAGTTCAAATTCAATACGCACTTGTACCTTTGAATTGCATAAACTGTATTCTGATGCTTTGATTGTTTGAAAAACCTACAGCTGTGGGCTTACGAGATTCTGAAAATGTACCCACCAGAGAACAAGTGCCCTGACATGAGGACTCTCCCGTGTGCGCTGATCTGGAGTCCCTTGCATAGGCTCTAGAAGAAATCGAAGGGGAGCCTCCTAGCCTTCAGAGTCTACCTCGACGAGCTATTGAGCACCCAGGTAAATACAAATGCTAGTAGATTATGCCTTAAAATGCTTTAATGCTATTGCTGATATCCTTTGTCTAAGATTTTTGAATGTGTTGCAGGTGGAGTGGAACCCATGGGTCAGAGCGGTGCCTGAGCCAGAGTACGTGGCGAGGAGTAGAGCAGTGATGGCGAGTTGAGTGTTGTTGGAGTCGGCTTTTGGGTGGCAGTGGTACTTGGGCAATCGGGTGATGTGACAGTCACTTGGCTTGCCTGAGTTTTAGGTCCCTAGGCCACTTCTGCCTTGTGCTTCGCACACAGACAGGTACACGCTTGCTGAGCTGCAGCATTTTACTACTCCAGCAATAGATCTTTCTGCCTTCCTGAGGCCTGGGCGTGACTATGCTGTCTACCAGAGGCAATACTTGGCGGGGCCACTTGGAGTGCTGACACACCAGGCTGTGGTGGGTGAGGCCTTAGAGGCTGACCTGGAGAGGCGAGGAACCAGTTTGAGGCCGAGAGGAGGGGCGGCTCGCTCGAGGGAGAGGACCAGCTACGCGACTGCGACTAGCTTGACTCGATTTTCTTAGACGTTGGCAGTGCGCGATGCATAGGGAGAGGCTGCCACGGTTCAGTTTGAGCCAGCCAAGACAGAGCCAGAACGGATCACAGGATTGGTAAGATGTAGCTTCTGTTTGTACCATTCCTTTGCACTATACTTGAACTGTATTCTAAATTTTCCCTAAAATGTATCTCAGGTGCCAGTAGAGTGGGCGGAGGAGGCTGTCCTCTTGATGTTTGCCATGGAGAAGGAATTTCATAAGATAGCAAGCGACACTCCTCTGCGATTGCAATACCCACCGGCGGTGACTCCAGCTCCTTCTTCCATGCCATCGAGACCTCGGGTATAATCCAAAAACCTATTCATTTTCTGCTTTCAATACTAGATAGGCCTGCTTTTGGTACATGATATGTTTGATAGAAAATTCCTGCTCTTGATACTTGATAGAAAATTCATGCTTTCAACATTTGAATATATACAATATGCATAATGTATACTAAAATGATTGAATGACATGACATTGCAGGGACAGGCTAGGGCAGCTCTTAGGCGGAAGACTGTGCGGCCCCCTCCTCAGAAGAGAGAGGCAAACGCTTCACGACTACTCATGCCACAGCCCAGAGACAGGCAAGCGCTTCACGACCAACGACGAGCGTGCAGAGAGGTGCAGAGAGTGCAAACCGCGAGGAGGTGAGGTACCAGATAAAGCTGAGGGAGAGGCCACACCAGTCAGGGCTAGCTCAGAAAAGGAGAAAAGTGGCCGCATCTCAGACTTTGGAGAGCGAGAGCGAGGAGGAAGAGGACGAGGAGCACTCAGCTTTCAGCAGTGGCTCCGACGACTCTGCCGACGACCCTGGGTACAAGAGAGACCCGAGAGAGAGACGACGACGAGGACGATGACGACAACGATGACTTTTATGACTGAGGGCTACCACTGAGCCTCATTTATTTTACTGTCTTTTGATTTGGGCCTGCGTGCCCGCATAGATAGACTTGGAGTGGGCCGACGTGCCCTAGATTGACATTAGTAGGAGTAGTACAGGGCCTGCGTGCCCTTTAGACTTTTGGGCAAATGTGCCCCATTGATATGGCTTTCGTTTGGGCCGCTGCGCCTTGACATGCATGTTATTCCACCTTTTGCTTTACGGATATTGATATTGATATAGTAGTATATAAAAGTTGCATCTTCCGGTTATTAATTCTCTTTTTGAAGAAAATCGATAAAAGAAAGTATAAACCAACCACTAATATCCCAGGATACGTACATGTATAGACTGGCCTAACTCGAAAGAAAAGAATAGAAAAATCCCAGGATACGACACGAACCCTTGGACACCAGGAAAATAATAAAATTTTGGGCATTAATGAGCCAAAACTCGAAATTCTCTTAGACAGGGGAAACTGACACCTCCGTAAGGTCATATAAGCTTACAATGACCTGTACGAATCAATAAAATCGAGAAAAGCATCCCGAAATGAGAAATGAATCGAAAAACTTGAAAAAAAGTCGCTAAAATGGACACAAGATGCCAAAAATGACAAATTTAAGTCATAGATTGAAACCGACACCCCCGCATAGTCACATTAGGTCCATATGACGTGTACAGCATGACACAACTTGACAAAAGTCCCTAGAATGGATTTCAAATCTCCGAAACCTTGATTAGAACTTGAAATGGGCCGTCAGGAGTTAAAAATCTTCGTTGAGCGCAACATTTTGAATCTGACCCTTCGACACAGTCTCATATACCCTTTATGACTTGTTGGAACCATCAAAAGTGCAAAACAGGCCCCAAAATCAAAAATGACCATTCAGAGGCAGTAGCATCAGCTACTATTTTCTGTTGTATTGGACACGCGTACGCAGGTTTAGAACCTGCGTGCAAGGCAAACGGATACGCGCGCGCGTGTCCTTTACCGGCGTACGCTGGTAAGCTCTGCTGCAGGTGCCTTTGTTTGACAAGTCTCCTTTTTTAGGGAAGAAAGGCCTTGTCACCACTTCACACGGCTTGCACATGGCTTTGATCATCAAAATGGAGTGTCCTTGCATGCAAAGGTGGTAGGACACCAAGGCATGGGTTTAACTCCAGCACGCGAATCGAGGTTGATATTTTGAAGTTTTTGCCTATAAATGGGAGGTGCAAGCAATGTTGAAATCACATTCCCACTTCCCATATTCAGAAATCCTTGGTACTCTCGATGGAGAACCCGCTCCCAACTTTGATCAAACCTTGGCTAGTGCAATTCTTGACCATTGATTGGTTGAATTTCCAATCGCATGGCCTTGCCTCATTCCGTTATCTTCGACATGTGCCACTCTGTCCTGGGCTTCTAAGAGCTGCTCTTCGGTTCTGGGATCCTGATGTTCATGTCTTCCGCTTTGGCGATGACGAGATGTGCCCGACCGTCGAGGAGTTCCAAGCCTACCTTCGAAGCTTTGCATCTCCCGTGCTTGTCGTTCCTCCTTACCAAGTGAGCATGCCTACACTGCTGGTGACTTCACTCAACATTTCCCGAGGTTTGGCCAACACCCTGCTTGAAGGCGGCCAAATCAACATCATGCGTTTGATTGAGACATACAGCCCAAACGGCGACTTGGATATCAACGCAGTGCAGGCCCGGCGCCACTTTGCCTTGGTGATCTGTTTGTTGGCTGCTTACTTGCTGGTCCCTTCTGACGGACGAGTTAGTCCCCTACTGGTGAGTGTAGCTGCTCAGATGGGGGCTCGAAGGAACGTGATGCCCCTTGTCCTTGCGGAGACGCTTTTGGGTTTGGATTTGATAAGCACCTACCAGACAGATACTTTCAGCGGCAGCCCACTTCTGCTACAAGTAAACTCACTTAGCTCACCTTTTTCTGGCTTTCGCACTTTCTCATTTTACCTCGATGCTCGGCCTAGGCTGCTCCCTAGTTCCTTACTTGTTTTTTCGCTCAGGCTTTATCTGACTTCTTACTTGTCTTTTCGCTCGTGCAGCTATGGCTTTCGGACAAGGTCAGACTGCTCTACCCTCCAGAGGAAGGCTGGAACCTCTTTCCAAGAAGGATCCATCAGAGGCAAATGAAGTTCCCTGAGATGGATTTAGACGGCTGGTATGAGTTTCTAAGCCACATGCAGTCCGATGAGATTGTCTGGAGGTGTCCTTGGTTGGATTTACCCGACATGGCTACACACTCTGATGGGTTTGATAAGATGGTGATCGCTGGATTGACAAGGTTTACTTTCTACATTCCCAGCCGCATCCTTTGCCAGCTAGGCATTTCTCAAGAGAACAACCGTGTGAGCAATGAGAACTTCCGCCTTCCTAACTTCAATGCGCAGACACTCGGAGGGTATCAAAGCGGAAGACCCAGATTTCAGCCTAAGGCTAATGAATCGTTACAAGAGGTGGCTGCGAGCAGAGATAGGAGCGAGACAAAATATTGACCGACTCCAGAGCTGACTTTGCTGTACTTAGAATAAGCTATGAGCTGTTAGGCATCGCTAGCATTTTTGTTCTATTTTTTTATGCTTCTAAGATGTTTTAAGGCTTTTATGCTCAGCTTGTGTAATAGAAATTGTAGTTTGCAATAAAGTTGAAAAACGAAGGGTTTCCCCCTTCTGATTCCTCAATGAAGCTTGTTGTGTTCTCTCGACCCTTCTCGACCTTTGATGTGCGCCAAAACGTCAATCATGGATCAAGTTGATAGATTATGACTGAATCTCGAGGTGAGATTGCCTGTGTATCCCTTTTCAAGGAATCAGGTCAAAACGTAGTTCAGGCCAAGATTCACTCATGTGTTTTACCTCTCCTTTTACTCTCTAACTTTTGCCTAGTACCGCCTTTTCAGGTTTTTGGTCTAGCGAGCTCTTTGATTATTGCCTATTTATTTTTACCTAGACCGCCTCCTCAGGTTTTCAATCTAGCAGGCTTGCTCTAACTTTTGCTTGGAACCACCCACCCTTGTGGTTTTCGGCCCAACGAGCATCTCTCAGGGATAGTAACACTTGAGTTGATCCAGGTTGACCAAGGTATTGAATTCATTGCCGTCGAGATCGATGAGCTTAGCAGCACCCCCAAATAGGATGGTCTTGATAATGTAAGGCCCAGAACGCTTCGGTCGGAACTTCCCGCAAGGATCAAACACCGGAGCTCGGATCTCTTTTGATAATCCTTGACGGTCAAGTGACCGGTAATTGTGAGCTTACTGTTACAGAGAGAGCTTGTGGAGAATTCCAAAGTCGATTAAATGCTTGTGCTTGGTATTCTTCGTGCTCAGGGATGCCCCCAAGGCTAATTCCATCATGGCCTTTGTTGGTTATGGGCCCAGAATTCCATAAGGGCTTGAATTGATGTTCTGAGCGAAATTTGATATTGCTGTGGGAGATGGATTCATCGATCTCCCAGCCGAATGATTGATGTTTCGGCCGATGCATCGATGTCTCGGCCGTGAGAAAGCCAAAAGTCAGAAAATCGATTTAAGTTCGGTTTAATCGATTTCACGGCTCATTTTTTCTTTTCCCCTCATTCTCTCTTCTCTCTCATCCAAAACTTCTCCATCTCCCCGTTCCTCCGACCGTCGTTTGCTGTTGTTCTTCCACAACCATCTCCGCTGGTCTCAATCGCCGGCATTGTTGGTTATCGTCGTTGTTGCTTCCTTTCTTGCTTCGAACGTGATGGCCACACCATCCTCTGATACCACCAACTTGCCGCCATCCTCCTCTACGGATGTTGCAGGTTCGTCCTCGCACCCTCCATGCTGGTGCGAGTATCCTTCTTCCGACAAGGAGGCGATTGAGGAGCCTGGTTTGTTTGACGCTACTACCTACATTCTTCCTTCACGTAGGTTAGGTTTTGGCGGATTCTTGCAGTACCGCCCTCCCATTGGTGGCCCAGAGGCCGAGGTGGTTTGTAGAGAGCCTGAGTAGCACTTGAGCGTCCTCAATGTTCTAGTAAGTTTGCCTTAAAAGTAAAAGGTTTACTTTAGTTCGGAGTTTTAATTTGTATGATCAAAGATGAATTTTTATTTTCGGGACGAAATCCCTTTTAGCTAGGGGCGTGAATGAGAAGGACTAATGTTTTAGTCGAATTTGTTTTGTTAAAAAGGACCAAAATAATCGTGCCCCCTGTTTAGGCAATGCATGTTTTTTAAACGTTAATTCGATGCCCCTAGCTTTTCATTTGCTTATGCAGTTAAGAGATTAACTCCCTTTTGTCTTGGTGGAATTTTGCAGAGAAATAGGCGACTAGAGGCTCACGACGGAGGCAAAAAGGTGTATAAATGGTTCTTGACATTGCCGGAGCCAGCTCAGGAATTAGTACGTGCTGCTGGCTTTGAGACATTCATCCTGGGTCTCAATATCCTGAAGATTGATTGGTCATTGATGACTTCATTGGTGGAAAGGTGGTGGGACACCACCAACACATTCCACTTCCCATCTGCTGGTGAGATGACGATCACGCCAAGTGACTTTTCATTGCTTACTGGCTTACGAGTAGGTGGAGCTCCTCTTCGAGTTGACCCCAGGCTTTGGGAGCGAGTAGGGGCTTTGGAGTGGTTTCTGGGCAAGGTGCCTCCCCTTTGTTCACGAGGTCATGTCAACGTTGCTTGGCTAAGCAAGACTTTTATGAAAACTGATGTTCTGACCCAAGTGAGCGTTGAGCAGCTGGCACGGGCCTTCCTTCTCTACCTCCTCGGGCAGGCTTTGTTTGCAAACAAGGATAGCTCAGTGCATACACAGTTTTTGGCCCCTTTGTAGCACTTGGAGGCCGTTTGGGAGTTCAACTAGGGAGCATCTGCTTTGGCCACTCTGTATGGCAATCTCGGAGCTTGTTCTCGGGACAAGAGTCTCATTCTTGGCGGTCACTACTGGGTGCTTGAGGTATGCATTCTTCTCTTTTACTCCTTTTCCCGTTTTGACTTTCTCCTAGTATTGAACTTTGCTTGCTAGTCCATTTTTCAGCTCTGGGCTTTCGAGCATCTTCTCCAGTTTCCTCCTGACACCAAGCATGAGGATGCGCACTGTATTGCTCGCTACGAGCGATGGTTGGCGGGCCAATGGAAGCCACGGTCGCCAGTTTTGTGCCTTCCTGAATGGCGACGCATTTTGGACCGATTGACGGTTGACTAGGTACCTTTCTTCTTTGTATTTCTTGTCCTCAAACTTTCATTTCTCTATACTGTGACTGATTTGACTTTGTTTGCAAGTACGTTTCGACCCTTAGAGTGGCGTACCAGAGGATGCCCCTCTTGTGAGCTCCAGAGTTTTGGACCGTACTCGCAGCTTGCTTGAGGGTCCTTTTTGTCGAGCCTGGTACTTAGGTGATCGGGTGGCCAGCCAATGGAGCCTGCGTGCTGAGGCTCTTCAGTTTGTTCCTCCTTTTCCTCCGGCGTCAATGAGATCCACCTCCTCGATGTCCAAGGAGGATTTGAAGACCGCTCGGTCCAGAGATTGGGCAGGCTTGCTTCTCCAGACGGGGGACTATATGGAGTACTGCCGTCTTTTCTTGGCTCCTCCTGCTGCTCCTCCAGTTGCTCCTGTTTGGCCACGGGCCCCTTCCTTTGTTTCCTTCTATTCTGATGATGGAGAGGAGGAGTGCTTGGTGCTCACTCCTTGTTCGACCCAACTTTACACACTGCCAGCTGGGGTTTCACAGGTATCACTTTATTTTGGATTGCCTTTCCCTGCTTTGTCATTGTATCTTGCGTTCCGATGTTTGAAGTACTTAGTTTTTTGCACAGGTTCCCACTGAGATTGTACAGGAATGGCTAGGTGCCTATCAGAGTGTTGAGGCTTTGATTCGGAGACAGCGTTGTCGGATCCTTGAGGTATGGGTTTTCCCTACGTATTCCATTCGCTTTGCATCTTTTCTTGAATCTGAGTGTTTGTATTCTTTCAGCTTGAGGCAGAGCGAGCACCAGCTGCTGGTGGGGAGGATGTGGGAGCCAGTGAGCAGTCCTTGTCTACATCTCAGAGGTCGTCTCGGAGATGCCGTCGTGATTAGCTTTAGGATTTTCTCTTTTCCTATTCATAGTTAGTAAAGAGATAGCTAGGCAGAAACTGTATTCTGTATAATGAAAGCAACCACAATGATGATTTTGTAAGCAAGCTTTTGTGTATGAAATGAGAAATGCTCCTAAATGTCTTGAGTTTGCATGTGACAGTCAGAACATGGCTTCTTGAACAAGTAATTGTTGTTTTCCGAATAAACAACCAGAGTTTGAAAATGAAATATCAACCGAGGAATTGATCACACGGCTGAAGAATTGATGTTGCGGCTGATTCATCCATTCTTCGGCCGTTACTTATATTTTCCAAAAAGGAGCTAGATTTTGTTTTAGCCAAGTGGCCTCCTCTTTTCTCTTCCTTCTTATGCTCGGTTTTGACTTTCGCCTTTGTCATATCCTATAGCCTTATTACCAAATTTGAGAATCTTTGAGATATCTTGCTTATTGTGTTAATGACTTTTAAGTCAAAGGGGATGAACGAGGGTTCTCATGTCTTTAGCTAATGTCAATTCCTCAAGAGAAGCATACTCATCTTTTGCGAGCTCAATACGCAGGGTTAGCTATACCTATCATTGAGTACAAATCTCTTGATGCTTTTCTTCTCTCCAAATGTTTGGGCCGCATCTTGAAGTGAGATTGCCTACGTATCCCAATTAGGGAATCATGCCTTTTTTCGTAGTTCCAAAATCACTACCTTTGAGGTTGGGCTTCCACTCTTGGTTTTTCTTCTCACATGCTCTTGATTTTACCTAGGTTACCTAATGGAGGTTAAGTTCCTAGTGAGCTTTTGAATGCCTTAACTTTTGCCTAGGCTGCATTTTCGCATTTTCTTGCCTTAGCAGGCCTTGCTCTTACTTTTGCTTGGGTTGCTTGGGTTACCCAACGAGCATTTCTCACAAGAGAGCTTCTGTATTGGTGGAGATGTTTTTATGAATCTCCTTTGGTGTTTGTACTTTCATGATGGACAAGCTAACCCTAAGTGTTCTCACGGAGATAGTGTCTTCTTTTTAAGTTTTGACAAAAACCTAGTTTTAAGCAACTAAAGTTCATCCTTTCTTCCCCTTTTGTTATTGACACAAGGAACTTGATTCTTTAGAGTTTCCCTCATTTGGCAAAGAGACTATAGCATATGGCAACTGCAACTTGAATAAGCGTAGTCTAGAAAACGAAACAGGAATTCAATTAGCGAAAATAAAATGCCCAAACAGGGGCCCAAAACATGTCCTAGTTTGATTTAGAAAACAAAAGCAATGTTCAATGTTTTTGCCATGTTATGACTTCCCACCTACTGCAGCATGTTAGGGTCATTTTCTTTGCCTTTTGCAACTTTATACTCTTTCCCACCCTCTTCTTTGCCAGACAGAGCCTTTGAACTGGGTTCATCTTCGAAGCTTGTATGGTGGCCACCTCCTCGAGACATGAGCAGTCCTCAAATAGAAACGTTAACCTGGGCTTTTATCACCTCTTCTTCCTTCTTGTTAACTGTGCAGTCATAGAAGAGATCAACTACTTCCACTTGATTGAATAATGATGCTAAGGAGATTTCATCAAGCGGATCGTCATATTCTCCATCCATTTCGTTAAAGTCACTTTCCCCCGTTTTTTATGGATCTGTGTATACGAAGTCTAGATCTTCCTCTTCCTCTACCCATTGGTTGTAGTCACATTCTTCGTAGGGACTGACCCACGGCTGTATCTGGAATTCCTCCACTTCTTCTATAAGGTTGATTATTTCCCAAACAACTGGAGGCATTAGGATTCTTGGACGATTGATGGGTACCACTATTTGGGCCGGCTCGAAGCGGGCATGTCTTCTCATTATGATGACCCTCTCCTTTTCCTTCTTCCTATTAGATACGTAGCCATTCGTCATCCTCTACAAATGGAATGTTGGGATCCTCCAAATTGTGCTTTGCCCAGGAATGCTCTTTCCATTTCCTTAGTTTTTCCTCCTTTGCTCGCTCTTCATCATCGGACATGTTGGGATCGATCACTTCTGATTGATCGGACTCATCATTTTCTTCTTCCTCCATCATGAAACATTCATCCTCCTCCGGGAAGGTCAAGGTCGGCTTAGCTTGGTTGCTTTGGACAATGTATTGGCTAGGGTTGTATGCGAGGTTGTGAGACAGGGTTATGAGATTGATATTTCGGGGTGGTTCAGTATTGTGAGGTGGTTTGGTTTGTGCATCAGGTTGTGGAGGTTTTATGGTTCGACTATCAATGAGATCTTGAATGTCATGGCAAAGACGCATACAATTACCTATCTCATGTCCAGAGTGTTGATGGTAAGCACACTGCTTGTTAGGGTCATGGTTTGGACCATAAGGTGGCCGAGGAGATGGTTTGTTCAAGGGTTTGAGATGCCCTTGATGGCTTAGAATGGTTAAGTCTTGGGAGAGAGTCATGTAGAGAGGGCTGAAGTTGCGACGGGGTGGTTTGAGCTTCGGGATGAGCTAGTTTGGAAAGGGTCTTGTGGCAAGGCTGGGTCGAGAGCGTTTATGGATGCATGAGATGTACAGCTTGGGAAGGATTTCTTAGATGGAGGAGCTTCTTCCTTTCCAACGAGTCCCAGTTTGATCCCTTCTTCAATCTGCAACTCTGTGGCATGCAAACGCTTGAAATTTGTGATAGCCTGTGTGTAAATATGCTTGAGATACTTAGGCTGCAGATTCTTAACGACTATTCTTACTTGATTTTCCTCGGAAGGACGGTTCTTCATCTTGACAGCTTTTTCTCTCCATCTAGACACAAAGGTAACAAAGTCTTCATTTGACTCTTGCTTGGTCATCTCCAAATCTCGAGTAGTTAACTCAATCTGGATATTGTAGGCATATTGCTTGATAAAAGCATTGGCAATTTTTGGCCAAGTGTGGTAATGCTCAAACTCCAGAGTGAGGAACCAACCGAGAGGACTTCCAGTGAGAGTTCTTTGAAACAACTGAGCAATGAGCTCATCATTTAAGCCCATCGGCTTCAGGGTGTTAATGACATGGCGGACATGGCTAGTGGGGTTGCCAGTTCCATTGAACTTTTTGATGTTTGGCATTTTGAACTTCTCAGGCAGTTGAGAGTCTGGAAAAAGGCAAAGTCCTTCAAAGTCCAGGATTTGGTCTCCCTGTGAACGGGCCAGAGCATGCTTGATCTCTTCGACTTGTTTGGCCAACTCTGGATTTTCTACTGTTATTGCCTTATTCTCATTTTCTACTGATCTTTCTTCATCCTCAGCATCTCTTGCTGCTTTTTCTGCTAGTAAAGTAGCGACTTGGGCTTGGAGATCGGCAATGGTGGCGTCGTTATCTACCATGGGAGTGGGAGGATTGCTTGGTGAAGCTTGGAATTTGGTAGATGATCGGGTTTGCTGAGAAGATGACCGCGAAGTCCCTGGAAGTGATTGGAACCGTTGCGGTGAAGGTGTTTTGGCAGGCAAAGACGACAGACGAGACGGATGCAAAGACCTCTGTTTGGTGTGACTTCGGGTGTTGTAAAAGTATAAAATTGGATGTGGTTGCTTTCTTGGCTTACCTATTGTGCCTGCTTGAAAAGTAAAATACCTACAAGTCAGTACTTGGCTGCATAGGCTTAGGATTTGGGCTAAAAATCCCAACCCTTCTGCACAGAAAGAGATGTTACAACAACAAATGCTACAGGGTGTGAGGAAGAACTTCAAGACTAAATGCAGGAAAATTCCTTAACCTGCGGGCTCCTGTCTTAGTTTGATAGGTTATATGGCTTTCTAACACATGTAGGGTTTAGGTAGTCTCAAGGGTGCTCCGTCGTCAAAGGGTACCAGCCCTTCTGCCAGCCCATCATAGGTGGAGATCAAACGGTTTCCTTTTTGATATACCACTAGGTACAAGTGACTGTGGAGTTTGCTGGAACCCCTAACATAGCCTGTGACATGCCGGGGTATTAGGTGAACTCAACGAGGTTGCCCGCTCAATGCAAATGATAAATGAATTAAATAAAGCATGTATTAGTCCTATGTCGAACTTTCTGGTCATGGCTCTCACTCCCCAGCAGAGTCGCCAAAACTGTAGACAACTCCCGAAGCGGGGCATCGCCATACAAATTGATCGTTGCTGTTTGATTGGTTGTTTGCTTCATAAACCAAGATCGTGGATATTCCCATGGCTAGGAACATCGCCACACGATAACGATTATCATCAAAACAGAGTCACCACCTAGTTTATAAAAACTAGAAAAAACATATAGAGATTCCGGGTACGGGAGCCAAAAGTACAATAAGGGGAAGGTGTTAGGTACCCCTCTTTGCCTAGTTGTGAGACTGACCCATAATTGTTCGACATACGATTAACACATGCTTTGTTTAATTCCAAACACATAAACTGATTAATTAGCCTTTTAACAGTTAATGGTGAGCCGAGACTGTAATTGAAAGCATGCATCAGAAAAGCAGAATAAAACAGATCTATTCCAGGGGATGGATTCCGCGGCCGGTGAATGGATTTCACGGCCGAGGAATCCTCCTGGTTTGATGTACCGGCCGAGGGATTGATTCCCCAGCCGATGTTCTTCCTCACACCAGACTATACGATTAACAGATAATCAAAAGGCTACGATTAATCTATGAAAACTATAAATAAACCAGACCACAGGCCCCTGGGCCTCACCACCTTGATCCCTCAGTGACTTGATTGCTTCTGATTGAGGGTGATTGACTGATTTTGCTTCTCGAAATCCTAGGGTTAAGGTTTGAACTTCAGGATTTGGATCGTCGGATTGTGGCTTCCTTCAGGAAGTTGGGGCTTTTGTAGAGGGGATATGGGAGAGTATTTCTGCATAGTATCGTGGCTAGAAAGGGTGTATTGTTCTTCTAATTTTGGAACACAAAGGTCCCTTTATATAGGCATGGGGGTGACTCACTCCAACCAATCACAATGCACGATCAAAATTGGAATTGTAGGGTGATTCTAACTCTTCATGGCAATCTCCTTACGTAGCCCGAACGCATCGGGATTTGGCTGCTAGGGTTTTGTGAACGGATCAATCGTATGACAGAACATTCCAGAATCTGGAAAATAGACGATCTAGCGGCTGGTGAAAGGATCTGGCGGCCGAGGGATAGACCTGGCGGCCGAGTGATCGATCTCTCAAGGAGATTTTCAAGCTACATGTTTCACGGTGAAAGAATGATGCTGAGGCCGTGAGAGCAATGTTACGGCCAGCAGATGGATTCTCCTAGGATTCTGTATTTCTGTCTGAAAGGCTATTTGGCTCTGGATTGGGTCCTCTAAGTGGCTAAAAGTTCTTACCGAAAGTCCTAAGGTTCACGAGAAGTCAATCAGCAATCACTGTATCCATATCATCATCGGTATGGGCCCCAAGGTGGGACTTGAAATAATCGTTAGGCCAAATTGGGGTGTCTACATTATGGTGTCATGCCCTCGATTTTCAACATAAATAATAATCATTTACAATAACCAAAATCACTACTAGAGTACCAATAATACCCAAATGACATTTCTTCCCTTGTTCTCAGGTTTAAATTCAAATGTTACAATCATGGCTCGAAACCCCAAGTTAAACAAAATACCAAAATAATATTATAGTTTACAATAATCATTCTTTCAAATTCTTCTTTCAAGACAATGTAAGTAATTGCCTCTTTTATACCTTCGAAAGACATGGTCAACAAGCACGACATGCACTCCTCGCCAACTTCCTTGCTTTTTACCTTAAAATGATAGGTTGAGCTACACTAGCCCAGTAGAGAAATCTATACTCAAGTTATATGAAAATGCAATGAAGTATGCACCAAACGTGAATGAGACTCAACAAGCGAACGTGAGATATAAGAGGTGTTATCAAATGAATTGTCGTCGAAATTATATCTTGGGATTCTAGACGTCTTAGAGATAACCTTAACTATTCACACGTGAACTAGAAGCAGCATTTAAACTCATGTCAATCTAAAAAATTACAACATCTGTTCAATTATCCAATGACTTTTCAAACGGATGCCACAAGCAATTCCCTCATTCAATACCATTCACCATAGAGCCTCATTTTGTAAAACTTTCATTTTTATTTCCAAAACAATTTTGAGAAAAACTCAAGACCATTACGGGTCAAGCTCCATTGATTCGAGCTTGAATGCCAAAGTCCGTTGATTTGTGCCCAATGTAGACACCTCCCAAACGGGGCATCGCCATACAGATTGATCACGTTTGTTTGCTCGGTTGGTTGCTTGCTTCGTAAACCAAAATCATGGACATTCCCATGGCTAGGAACATCGCCACATGATAGCGGTTATCATCAAAACAGAGTCGCCACCCAGTTTATTAAAATTGGGAAAACAGATAGAGATTCTGGATACGGGAGCCAAAAGTACAATAAGGGGAAGGTGTTAGGCACCCCTCTTTGCCCAGTCGTGAGACTGGCCCATAATCGTTCAACATAAGACATGTAGATGCTTTGTTTAATTCTAACATGTAGTCTGTTTATCTATTCCTTTAAACAGTAAGTAAAGTGAGCCAGTGCGATAAATAAAGCATGCGTCAGAAAGCAAAACAAAACAAACTGTCCCAGGGAGATGGATCCCGCGGCCGGTGAATGGATGTCACGGCCGAGGGATCCTCCTGGTTTGATGTACCGGCCGAGGGATCGAAGCCCCGGTCGGTGTTCTTCCTCACACCAGACAGAAAGATTAACAGATGATCAAAACGCTACGGTTAGTCAGAAATACAGTAAATAAGACAAACCAGAGGCCGTTGGGCCTCACCACCTTGATCCCTCAGTTGCTTGATTGCTTTGGATTGGGAGTGATTGACTGATTGCTTGATTGAAAACCCTAGGGTTAGGGTTTGAACTTCGGGGTTTGATCGCCGGATTGACGGCTGCCTTTGGGAGGTTAGGGCTTTTGAGGAGTGGGTTTGAGAGAGTATTTTGGCAGAGTTTCGTGGCTTGAGAGAGTGTATTCTCTAATGAATTTTGTGTGTTTATTTTCGGAGTCCAAAGGCCCTTTATATAGGCAATTGGTGACTCACTCCGGCCAATCAAATCACGAGATGGCAATTGCAATTGCAATGCACCTCTAACTCTACGTCGTAATCTCTGAGCGTAGCCCGAACGCATCGGGAAGGTAGTGTAGTTGGATCAAACGTCTGACAGAACACTGTAGACACCTCCCAAACGGGGCATCGCCATACAGATTGATCATTTGTTTGCTCGATTGGTTGCTTGCTTCATAAACCAAGATCGTGGACATTCCCATGGCTAGGAACATCGCCACATGATAGTGTTATCACAGAGTCGCCACCCAGTTTATTAAAACTAGGAAAATAGATAGAGATTCTGGGTACGGGAGCCAAGAGTACAGTAAGGGGAAGGTGTTAGGCACCCCTCTCTGCCCAGTCGTGAGACTGGCCCATATTTGTTCAACATAAGACATATATATGCTTTATTTAATTCTAACACGTAGTTTGTTTTTAGCCTTTAAGCAGTTAATGGTGAGCCATGACTGTAATTGAAAGCATGCATAGGAAAGCAGAAAACAAAGTAAAACACAACTGTCCCAGGAAATAGATTACTCGGCCGGTGAATGGATGTCACGGCCGAGTAATCTCACTGGTTTGATGTACCGGCCGAGGGATCAAAGCCCCGGTTGATGTTCTTCCTCACACCAGACAGAAAACTTAGCAGATAATCAAAACGCTACGATTAAACATAAAAACGATAAGTAAACCAAACCAGAGGCCGTTGGGCCTCACCACCTTGATCCCTCAGTTGCTTGATTGCTTCGGATTGGTGGTGATTGACTGATTGCTTTTTCTGAAAACCCTAGGATTAGGGTTTGAGCTTCGGGGTTTGATCGTCGGATTGATGGCTACCTTCGGGAGGTTAGGGCTTTTATAGAGGGAGTATGTGAGATGATTTCTGCAGAGTTTGGAGGTATGAGATGGGGGAATTGAATGTTAATTTCGGAACCCTAAGGCCTCTTCATATAGGCAATTGATGACTCACTCCGGCCAATCAAATCACGAGATGGCAATTGCAATTGCAATGCATCTCTAACTCTACGTCGTGATCTCCGAACGTAGCCCGAACGCATCGGAAAGGTAGTGTAGTTGGATCAAACCAAACGTCTGACAGAACGTTCCAGAGTCTGGAAAAAGGTCGATCTGGCGGCCGAGCAATGGATGTCGCGGCCGTGGAATGGATGTCTCGGCTGAAGGATAGATCTTGCGGCCGAGGGATTGATCTCTCAGGGAGATTTTGCTGGCAACAGGTTGCTCGGGCGAGGGATTGATGTTATGGCCGTTGGATCGATATTACGGCCGTCAGATGGATTCTCCTAGGCTTCTGTATTTCTGTCTGAAAGGCTGTATGGCTTTGAATTGGGTCCTCTAAGTGGTCAAAGTTCTCACCGAAAGTCCTAAGGTCCTCAAAGAAGCAATCATCAATCATTGTATCCATTTCATCATCGGGATTGTCCCAAGGTGGGACTTGAAATAAT
Organism: Rhododendron henanense subsp. lingbaoense; assembly: GCA_020567845.1. Taxonomy (NCBI): domain Eukaryota; kingdom Viridiplantae; phylum Streptophyta; class Magnoliopsida; order Ericales; family Ericaceae; genus Rhododendron; species Rhododendron henanense. The sequence goes on from CM036312.1 coordinate 34,702,467, forward strand.
CGTTAGGCCAAATTGGGGTGTCTACAGATGCCCCTCTTTGACTGAACTCAGACGGATCGCGAGACATGTTTGAGTAAGAGTCAAAGCTGTAAAAAAGCAACTCAATTTGGTCCAACCACTATTCCAAGGGTTTTTTTGAAAAAGGTTTTGTTATGGTCGGGCCGGGAGGCTGCCTACGTATTCCACAAGGGAAATTCAGACCAACCGTAGTTCGGGCAAAAGAGAAAAGTAAAAGTTTGGAGGGTTAGAGACAGAAGACGTACCTTAGGGCTTAAAAAGCCGTAGTGTGACGTACCTAGACTGAGCCAGGGTTTTGGCGGAAGATAGTTGAAGGAGCGCAGGGCTGCCTGGGGAGTTTTTGCGGAGAGCTTCCTTAGTATTTTGGGGTAGACCAGTACACTGCAGGTGCGTTTGCTTTTCTTGATCATCCTTACTTTGACTGAAAGGAGCTCGGTAGAGTAGCCTATCCTTGCGAACGAGCTGGAAGGAATTGATGTAGTGGGGTGGAATCCAAATCATCTACTGGGGATGAATTGGACGCCGGTTGTTTTTGAGATGTGGGGGGCGCAGGGCCAGTAACTGGAGCACGGAGCTTTGGTGATGAGGAAACCGAGGCACGGAGCCGGTTGTAGTCATGAGGCGAAAGCCTGGAGAGTGATGGAATCGAGGCGTGGAGCCTGTTGCAATCTTGAGGCGAAGGCCTGAGGAGATTGGTTCGATAAGACCGAAGCGCGGAGCTGGTGTTGATCATAAGGCGAGAGCCTGTGGTGATTTGCTAGGACCGAAGCGCGGAGCTGGTGTTGATCATAAGGCGAGAGCCTGAGGTGATTGATAAGACCGAAGCGCGGAGCTGGTGTTGATCATAAGGCGAGAGCCTGAGGTGATTGCTAGGACCGAAGCGCGGAGCTGGTATAAGGCAAGGGCCTGAGATGAAGGAATTGAGGCGTGGAGCCTGAAGTGATTGAGGCGTGGAGCCTACATGCAGTCTTGAGGCAAGGGCCTAAGTTGTCGGAGCTTAGAGCTTGACGTGATTTGAACCGAAGCGTAGAGCTGGTTGCATTCTGATGGTCTGCGCACGGAGCTTTTCCATCATAAGTGTTGGCGTGGAGCCAAAGGATCGAGGCGTTGGGCCGATCAATAAAACCGAGGCATAGAGCCGGTTGATTGCAGGGTTGACCTGTTTCATGAGAGATATGCAGAGTGTATATGTGTGATGCTTGTTCGTTAGATGTGAACAGATATGATGCAGACTCGATGTGATAATGCAATATGTGCACGGGCCCGTGCGTGTGTGTTTTTAAGCTTAGAGCTTCTATCAAGTTCCGGACTTGAGCATTCAGAGCGTAGAGCTCGAGCATTCGGACGGCAGAATCCAAGCATTCAAAGTACAGGCTTTGAGCGTCCAGTACGCAGTGGTTGGGCATCCAAGCGTAGAGCTTGAGCATTCAAGTGTATAACTTGAGCATCCAGTACACAGTGGTTGGGCATCCAAGCGTAGAGCTTGAGCATTCAAAAATGTTAGATTTTTGAGCATTCAGACGTAGAGCCTGAGAATAGATGTCTTGATTGTTGGGGCGGCTTAGAGCCTGTTGCTTGTTTACGGCTTCGAGCCAGTTGAGATAGTGGGCTTTGAGCCGCTGAGTTGGTTGTTACGGCTTCGAGCCAGTTGAGATAGCGGGCGTAGAGCCGCTTTGGTGAGATAACGGGCGTAGAGCCTGTTGTTGTGATAGCGAGCATAGAGCTGCTGAGATAGTAAACATAGGCTTCGAGCCTGTTGAGATGATGGCTTGGAGCCATTTGAGATAATGGGCTTTGAGCCGCTGAGATTGCTTGTTTACGGCTTCGAGCCAGTTGAAACGATAGGTACAGGCTTCAAGCCTGCTGGGTGATAGTAGATATAGGCTTCAAGCCTGTTGAGGTAAACGGGCTTCGAGCCGCTGAGTTGATTGTTATGGCTTCGAGCCATTTGAGATGATGGGCCTGAAGCCGCTGAGTTGATTGCTATGGCTTCGGGCCAGTTTGGGACAGTGGGCTTAGAGCCGCTAAGTGATTACGGGCGTAGAACCTGTTGCCGTGATAGCGAGCGTAGAGCTGCTGAGATAAAGGGCTTGGAGCCGCTGAGTAGGTTGTTACGGCTTGGAGCCGCTGAGTTGTGTAGAGATGATGGGCACAGGGCCGCTGGGTGATAGTAGATGTAGGCTTCAAGCCTGTTGAGGTAATGGGCTTCGAGCCGCTGAGATGATGAGGTGATAAATACGGGTGTTGAGATGATTGTTTACGGCTTTGAGCCAGTCGAGATGGTGGGCTTCGAGCCGCTGAGTTGATGAGATGGCGGGTGTAAAGCCGCTGATAGAGGATTACGGCTTTGAGCCGCTGAGTTGATGAAATGGCGGGCTTGTAGAACTGCTGAGCTGTTGAGTATTCCATCTTCCATCTTCCACGGGGTTATGCTTGGGATGTTTCCAAAGCTAGTTTTGAGTATGCTCGGGATTGCCCCCAAGGCTAGATTCCACATGCTCGGGATTGTCTCCAAGGCTAGTTCTGAGTATGCTCGGGGTTGCCCCCAAGGCTAGTTCTTGAATATGCTCGGGATTGCCCCCAAGGCTAGTTCTATATGCCCAAGGCTAGTCCTTGACCATATTCCAATTTGTTAGGGAGATTTCCATTACCTCCAGTGCCTTCCGGAGGCCAAACGCCTTCTAGCGACTCAAATGTCTTTTGGTGGCTAAATGCTTTCTGCAAGTTGGCAACGCTTTCTGGAAGCTAGTAACATAAACGCCTTCTGGAGGGTGCATTGAGTGGAAGCCGCAGGATTGTTTTGCTGGCCTGCTGAGCGCGAGGTTGTGCACATGGCGTGGCATAGAGCTGTTGAGGTGTGGGCGTAGAGCCGCTGAGCAGCACTTGAGCGTCCTCAATGTTTTGATAAGCTTCCTGAAAAGTAAAAGGTTTACTTTAGTTTGGAGTTTTAATTTGCATGATCAAAAGTGAGTTTTTTTTGTTTTGATTTGCGGGATGAAATCCCTCTTAGCCAGGGGCGTGAATGAGAAGGACCCATGGTTGGGTCGAAGTTGTTCTGTTTAAAGAAGCTAAGATAACTGTGCCCCCTGTTTAGGCAATGCATGCTTTTTAAACGTCGATTTGATGCCCCTAACTTTTTATTCGTTTATGCAATCGTGAGATTAACTCCCTTTTTGTCTTTGGCAGAGAAATAGGAGATTAGAGGCTCGCAGTGGAATGGTTTGTGATGTTGCTAGAGCGAGCTCGGGAGCTAGCACGTGCTGCTGGTTTCGGGGCGTTCATTTTGGGCCTCAATCTTCCGAAGATGAATTGGTCGTTGATGACCTTGCTGGTTAAAAGGTGGTGGGATACTACCAACACGTTCCACTTTCCTTTTGTTGGTGAGATGACGATCACGCCAGGTGATTTTTCTTTGCTGACCGGCCTGTGAGTAGGTGGAGCTCCTCTTTGGGTTAACCCCAGGCTTTGGGAGCGGATAGGGGCTTTGAAGTGGTTCTTGGACAAGGTGCCCTCTCTTCACTCGCGTAGTCATGTTGACGTCTCTTGGCTGATCAAGATTTTTATGAAGGTTGATATCTTGACTCAAGTGAGTGTTGAGTAGCTGACACGGGCCTTTCTTCCTTACCTCCTTGGGTAAACGTTGTTTGCCAACAAGGATAGTTCAGCACATACACAGCCCCTAGCCCCTTTTGCAGTATTTGGAGGTTGTTTAGGAGTTTGATTAGGGAGCATCTGCCTTGGCCAACTGGTAGCCCCTTTCCTCTCTGGGCTTTTGAGTATCTTCTTCAGTTTTCTACTGACACTAGACATGCGGATGCGGACTGTGTTCCTCGCTACGAGTAATGGTCTGTGGGGCAATGGAAGCCACACGGTTACCAGTTTTGAGCCTTCCTAAGTGGTGACGGGTTTTAGACCGATTGACGGTTGACCAGGTACCCCTTGTATCCCTTGTTTTTAGATCTCCATTCCTCTGTGCTGTGGTTGATTTAGACTTTGTTTGTAGGCGAGGTTCGACCCTTGGAGTGGTATATCAGAGGACACCCCTCTTGCACGTTCCAGGGTTCCAGATTGTACTCGTAGCCTGTTCGAGGGTCCCTTTTGTTAAGCCTGGTACTTATGTGATCAGGTGGCCAGCCAGTGGCGCCCGCGTGCTGAGGATCTTCAGTTTGTTCCTCCTCCTCCTCCGGCGTTGATGAGGTCTACTTCTTCGATGTCTAAAGTAGACTTGGAGAATGCTCAGATCTAGGCGGGTTTGCTTCTTTAGGCAGGTGGCTGTATGGAGTACTGCCATTTTTCCTTGGTTCTGCCTGCTGTTCCTTCAGTTGCTCTTGTTTGGCCACGGGCCCTTTCCTTTGTCTCCTTCCATTTTGATGACGGAGAAGAGGCGCTTGGTGCTTGCCCCTTGTTTTGCATTCTTTTCCTTGTAGCTTGAGGTTGAATGAGCACCAGCTGTCAGTGGGGAGGATAACCAGCAATCCCCTTCTTTGTCTCAGAGATTGTTTTGAAGACGTTGTTACGACCAGCTTTAGGATTTTCTTTTTCCTTCCTGTTCATGGTTAGTAAAGGAAGAAGCAGAAACTGTATTTGTATAGTGAAAGCAATCACAGTGATAATTTTGTAGGCAGGCTTTTGTTCATGAAATGAGAAATGCTTTTTATGCCCCTAGATGTCTTGAGTTTGCATGCGATAGTCAGAACATGGCTTTTTGAACAAGTATCTGCTGATAGACAGCAATTTGTGTGAAAATGAAATATTGGCCGAAGAATTGATTACTCGGTTAAAGAATTGATATTGTGGCCGATGTATTGATTCTTCGGCCGTTACTTTGATTTTCCAAAGGTAGATTTTGTTTTGGCTAAGTGGCATCCTCTTTTCTCTTCCTTCTTATGCTTAGTTTTGATTTTCTTGCCTTTTGCTTCTGCCATGTTCCATAGTCCGATTGCCAAACTCGGGAGTTTTCAAGGTATCTTGCTCATTGTGTCAATTACCTTTAGGTTAGAGGGGATGACCTATAGCTCTCGTGTCTATTGCTGCTGCCAATTCTTCGAGAAAAGCATACTCATCTTTTACGAGCTCAATACGCAGGGTTAGCTATACCTATCATTGAGTACAAATCTGTTGATGTTTTTCCTTCCCTCCAAATGTTTGGGCCGCATCTCGAATGAGAGATTGCCTACGTATCCGTAATCAAGGAATCAGGCCTCTTACGTAGTTCCAAAATCATCACATTTGAGGTTGAGTTTTCACTCTTGGTTTTTCTTCTCACATGCTCTTGATTTTGCCTAGGTTACCTAATGGAGGTTGAGTTCCTAGCGAGCTTTTCTTTGAATGCCTTAACTTTTGCCTAGGCTGCATTTTTGCATTTTCTTGCCCTAGCAGGCTTTGCTCTTACTTTTGCTTGGGTTTTCAGGTTACCCAACGAGCACTTCTCTCAAGAGGGTTTCTGCGTTTCGGAGAGGAATTTGATGGAGATATTTTTCTAAATCTCCCTTGTGTTTGTACCTTCATAATGAGCGAGCTAACCCTAAGTGTTCTCGCAGAGATAGTGTCTTCTTTCTAAGTTTTGACAAAAACCTAGTTTCTTAAGCAACTAGAGCTCATCCTTTCCTTCCTTTTTGTCAGCAACACAAGGAACTTGATTCCTTGAAATTTCCCTTGTTTGGCAAAGAGACTATAGTGTATTGGTAATTGCAATTCAGGAAATAAATCATTGAATAAGCATAGTCTAGAGGATGAAACAGGAATTCACTTGGTAGGAATTAAATGCCCAAGCAGGGGCTCAAAACATGTTTTATTTTGATAAAAGCAATGTTTAATATTTTTTGCCATGTTGTGACTTCGTAGCTACTGTAACATTTCGAGGTCGTTTTCAAAACCTTTGCCTTTCGCAACTTTATACTCTTTTCCACCATCTTCTTTGCCAAACAGAGCCTTTGTACTGGATCTATCTTCATGGCTTGCACGGTGGCTACCTCTTTGAGACATGAGTAGTCCCTCAAATGGAAATGTCAGTCTGGGTTTTCATCACCTCTTTTTTCCTTCTCGTTGATTATGCAGTCATAAGAGAGATTAGTTACTTCCACTTGGCCGAATAGTGATGTTAAGGAGATTCCATCGAGTGGATCATCGCATTCTCCTTTCATTTCGTCAAAGTCACTTTCCCCTTTGCTTGTTCTTCCTCATTACTTTTGTCAGACATGTTAGGATTGATCACTTCCGATTGATCGGACTCATTGTTTTCTTCCTCCTCCATCATGAAACATTCATCTTCCTCTGGGAAGGTAAAGGTTGGCTTGGCTTGGTTGTTTTGGACAATGTATTGGCCAGGATTGTATGTGGGGTTGTGAGATAGGTTTATGAGATTGATGTTTCGGGGTGGTGGTTCAGCATTGTGGATTGGCTTGCACATCAGGTTTTGGAAGTTTTATAGTTTGGCTTTCAATGAGATCTTGAATGTCATGGCGGAGACGCATGCAGTTATCTGTTTCATGCCTAAGGTGTTGGTGGTAGGCGCACTGTTTGTTAGGATCATGGTTTGGGCCATAGGGTGGCTGAGGAAGTGGTTTGTTTAAAGGTTTGAGATGCTCCTAACGGCTCAGAATGGCTAAGGCTTGAGATGAGGTCATATAGAGAGGGTCAAAGTTGCGACGGGGGCGATTTGAGCTTCAGGATGAGCTAATTTTGAAAAGGGTCTTGTGGTAAGGTTGAGTTAAGGGTGTTGACGGAGGCAGGAGATGTACGGGTTGGGAAGGTTTCCTTTGGAGGAGTTTTCTTCTTTCCCAATGAGGCCTAGCTTGATCCCCTCTTCAATCTGCAGCCCAATAGCATGCAGGCGCTTGAAATCAGTGATAGCCTGAGTGCAAATGTGTGTGAGGTACTTGGGCTGCAAACTCTTGACGACTATTCTTCCTCAGAGGGGCGGTTCTTGGTGGCTTTTTCTCTCCATCTAGCCACAAAGGTTGCAAAGTCTTTGTTTGATTCTTGCTTAGTCATTTCCAAATTTCGAGTTGTTAACGTTGTATGCATATTGCTTGACAAAAGCATTGGCAATTTCTGGCCAAATATGATAGTGCACAAACTCCAAAGTGAGAAACCAATCGAGAGTGCTTTCAGTAAGAGTCCTTTGAAATAACTGAACAATGAACTCATCATTCAAGCCCATTGGCTTCAAAGTGTTGATGACAGGGCGGACATGGCTAGTGGGATTGCCAGTTCTATTGAACTTCTCAGGTAGTTGAGAATCTGGAAAGAGACCTTCAAAATTTAGAATTTGGTCCCCTTGTGAACGGGCCAGAGTACGTTTGATCTCCTTGACTTGTTTGGCCAATTCAGGGTTTTCTGCCAATACCACTTCTTGAGGATTCTCATCTTCCACCGATTTTTCTTCGTTCTCAGCATCTCTTGCTGCTTTCTCTGCTAGTAGGATAGCGACTTTGAGCTTGGTGATTAGCAATGATGGCGTCCTTATCTGCCATGAGAGTGGGAGGATTACTTGATGAAGCTTAGGATTTGGTAGATGATTGAGTTTGTTGAGGAGATGACTGCGGAGTCCCTGGAAGTGATTGGGACCGTAGCAGTGTAGGTGTTTTGGCCGGTGAGAGTGACAAACGGGACGGTTGCAAAGACCTCTGTTTGGCGTGACTTCGGGTGTTGTAAGAGTATAAAATTGGTTGTGGTTGCTTCTTTGTTTTACTTATTGTGTCTGCTTTGAAAAGTAGAGTACCTGTAAGTCAGTACTTGGCTTGTGTAGGGTTAGGATTTGGGCTGGAAATCCCAACCCTTCTGCACAGAAAGAGTTATTTACAACAACAGATGATACAAGGTGTGAGGAAGAACTTGGAAGTGAAAATGCAAGTAGGTTCCTAGCTTGTAGGTTCCTGTCTTAGTTTGATAAGTTCTATGGCTTTCTAAAACATGCAAGGTTTTGGTAGTTTCAGGGTGCTCCGTTGTCAAAGGGCACCAATCCTTTCACCAGCCCATCATAGGCGGCGATTGGGTGATTCCCTTTTTGATATACCACTAGGTACGAGTGACTGTGGAGTTTGCTGGAACCCCCAACATAGCCCGTGTCATGCCGGGATATCAGGTGAACTCAACGGGTTGCCCGCTCGATGCATATGATAGATGAATTAAACAAGGCATGTATTAGTCTTATGTTGAACTTTCTGGTTATGGCTCTCATATTCCCCAGCGGAGTCGCCAAAAACTGTAGACACCTCCCAAACGGGGCATCGCCATACAGATTGATCATTTGTTTGCTCGATTGGTTGCTTGCTTCATAAACCAAGATCGTGGACATTCCCATGGCTAGGAACATCGCCACACGATAGTGGTTATCACAGAGTCGCCACCCAGTTTATTAAAACTAGGAAAATAGATAGAGATTCTGGGTACGGGAGCCAAGAGTACAGTAAGAGGAAGGTGTTAGGCACCCCTCTCTGCCCAGTCGTGAGACTGGCCCATATTTGTTCAACATAAGACATATATATGCTTTATTTAATTCTAACACGTAGTTTGTTTTTAGCCTTTAAGCAGTTAATGGTGAGCCATGACTGTAATTGAAAGCATGCATAGGAAAGCAGAAAACAAAGTAAAACACAACTGTCCCAGGAAATAGATTACTCGGCCGGTGAATGGATGTCACGGCCGAGTAATCTCACTAGTTTGATGTACCGGCCGAGGGATCAAAGCCCCGGTCAATGTTCTTCCTCACACCAGACAGAAAACTTAGCAGATAATCAAAACGCTATGATTAAACATAAAAACGATAAGTAAACCAAACCAGAGGCCGTTGGGCCTCACCACCTTGATCCCTCAGTTGCTTGATTGCTTCGGATTGGTGGTGATTGACTGATTGCTTTTTCTGAAAACCCTAGGATTAGGGTTTGAACTTCGGGGTTTGATCGTCGGATTGATGGCTACCTTCGGGAGGTTAGGGCTTTTATAGAGGGAGTATGTGAGATGATTTCTGCAGAGTTTGGAGGTATGAGATGGGGGAATTGAATGTTAATTTCGGAACCCTAAGGCCTCTTTATATAGGCAATTGATGACTCACTCCGGCCAATCAAATCACGAGATGGCAATTGCAATTGCAATGCATCTCTAACTCTACGTCGTGATCTCCGAACGTAGCCCGAACGCATCGGAAAGGTAGTGTAGTTGGATCAAACCAAACGTCTGACAGAACGTTCCAGAGTCTGGAAAAAGGTCGATCTGGCGGCCGAGCAATGGATGTCGCGGCCGTGGAATGGATGTCTCGGCCGAAGGATAGATCTTGCGGCCGAGGGATTGATCTCTCAGGGAGATTTTGCTGGCAACAGGTTGCTCGGGCGAGGGATTGATGTTATGGCCGTTGGATCGATATTACGGCCGTCAGATGGATTCTCCTAGGCTTCTGTATTTCTGTCTGAAAGGCTGTATGGCTTTGAATTGGGTCCTCTAAGTGGTCAAAGTTCTCACCGAAAGTCCTAAGGTCCTCAAAGAAGCAATCATCAATCATTGTATCCATTTCATCATCGGGATTGTCCCAAGGTGGGACTTGAAATAATCGTTAGGCCAAATTGGGGTGTCTACAAACACGTTCCAGAGTCTGGAAAAAGGTCGATCTGGCGGCCGAGTAAAGGATATCACGGCCGAGGAATGGATGTCTCGGCGGAAGGATAGATCTTGCGGCCGAGGGATTGATCTCTCAGGGAGATTTTGCTAGCAACAGGTTGCTCGGGTGAGGAAATGATGTTAGGGCTGTGGGATCGATGTCACGGCCGACAGATGGATTCTCCTAGGTTTCTGTATTTCTGTCTGAAAGGCTGTATGGCTTTGAATTGGGTCCTCTAAGTGGCTCAAAGTTCTTACCGAAAGTCCTAAGGTTCTCAAGGAAGCAATCAGCAATCACTGTATCCATTTCATCATCGGGATGGTCCCAAGGTGGGACTTGAAATAATCGTTAGGCCAAATTGGGGTGTCTACAGATGCCCCTCTTTGACTGAACTCAGACGGATCGCGAGACATGTTTGAGTAAGAGTCAAAGCTGTAAAAAGCAACTCAATTTGGTCCAACCACTATTCGAAGGGGTTTTTGAAAAAAGGTTTTTGTTATGGTCGGGCCGGGAGGCTGCCTACGTATTCCACAAGGGAAATTCAGACCAACCGTAGTTTGGGCAAAAAGAAAAATAAAAGTTTGGAGGATTAGAGACAGAAGACGTACCTTAGGGCTTAAAAAGCCGTAGTGTGACGTACCTAGTCTGAGCCAGGGTTTTGGCGGAAGATAGTTGAAGGAGCGCAGGGCTGCCTGGGGAGTTTTTGCGTAGAGCTTCCTTAGTATTTTGGGGTAGACCAGTACACGGCAGGTGCATTTGCTTTTCTTGACCATCCTTACTTTGACTGAAAGGAGCTCGGTAGAGTAGCCTATCCTTGCGAATGAGCTGGAAGGAATTGATGTAATGGGGTGGAATCCAAACCATCTGCTGGGATGAGTCGGATGCCGTTTGTTTTTGAGATATGGGGGGCACAGGGCCAGTAACTGGAGCACGGAGCTTTGCGGAATGAGGGAACCGAGGCACGGAGCCGGTTGTAGTCATGAGGCGAGAGCCTGGAGAGTGATGGAATCGAGACGTGGAGCCTGTTGCAGTTTTGAGGCGAAGGCCTGAAGAGATTGGATTGATAGGACCGAAGCGCGGAGCTGGTGTTGATCATAAGGTGAGAGCCTGAGGTGATTAGATTGAGGCGTAGAGCCTGCTGTGGTCGTGAGGCGAAGGCCTGAGGTGTCGAAGCTTAGAGCTTGTCGTGTTTGAACCGAAGCGCGGAGCTGGTATAAGGCAAGAGCCCGAGGTGATAGAACTGAGGCGTGGAGCCTGCTGTGGTCATGAGGCGAAGGCCTGGGGAGAGCTTAGAGCTTGATGGGACCAAAGCGCGGAGCTGGTATTGATCATAAGGCGAGAGCCTGAGGTGTCGGAGCTTAGAGCTTGACGTGATATGAACCGAAGCGTAGAGCTGGTTGCATTCTGATGGTCTGTGCACGGAGCTTTCTCATCATAAGTGTTGGCGTAGAGCCAAAGGATCGAGGCGCTGAACCGATCAATAACACCGAGGCGTAGAGCCGGTTAATTGCAGGGTTGACCTATTTCATGAGAGATATGCAGAGTGTATGTGTGTGATGATGGTTGTTAGATGTGAACAGATATGATGATGCAGACTCGATGTGATAATGCAATATGTGCACGGGCCCGTGCGTGTGTGTTTGTTTTTAAGCTTAGAGCTTCTATCAAGTTCCGGACTTGAGCATTCAGAGCGTAGAGCTCGAGCATTCGGACGGCAGAATCCGAGCATTCAAAGTACAGGCTTTGAGCGTCCAGTATGCAGTGGTTGGGCATCCAAGCGTAGAGCTTGAGCATTCAAGTGTATAACTTGAGTATCCAGTACACAGTGGTTGGGCATCCAAGCGTAGAGCTTGAGCATTCAAAAATGTTAGATTCTTGAGCATTCAGGCGTAGAGCCTGAGAATGATGTCTTGATTGTTGGGGCGGCTTAGAGCCTGTTGAGATTTGCTTGTTTACGGCTTCGAGCCAGTTGAGATGATGGGCTTTGAGCCGTTGAGTTGTGATAATAGGCGTAGAGCCTGTCGATAATGGGCTTGGAGCCGCTAAGATGGTTGTTATGGCTTCGAGCCCGTTGAAATAGTGGGCTTGGAGCCACTGAGTTGAGTGATTACAGGCATAGAGCCTGTCGATAATGGGCTTCGAGCCGCTGAGATTGGTTGTTTACGGCTTCGAGCCAGTTGAAATAGTGGGCTTGGAGACGCTGAGTGGGATAATGAGCATAGAGCTGCTGAGTCGAGGGCTTGGAGCCGCTGAGTTGATTGTTATGGCTTCGAGCCAGTTGAAACGGTGGATATAGGCTTCGAGCCTGTTGAAGTAATGGGCTTTGAGCCGCTGAAGTAGACTTGGAGTCACGGTGCTTGATGAGTAGGTAGACATGGTGACGAGCCTCGAGCCACTGAGTGAGTATAGGCATAGAGCCGCTGAGTGAATTGACTTGTTTTGGCCAGCAGTTCGTGGAGAGAGATTCTCCTCATGCTTGGATATGCCCCCAAGACTAGTTTTGATCATGTTGCATTGGCTAGGGGATGCCCCTAAGGCTACTTGGTTGGTTGAGGATTTAGAAGTTTGTAGTGGCTTGAGTCAGTGCACAGAGCAAGACCTGATATGGCTGAGGGAGATAGATTGGGCGGCCAGGAGATCAATCTCTCGGCCGAAGGATTGATATCTCGGCCGAGGTATCAAATACTCGGCCGTTTAATTAGTTCGTTTCCTGGGGCCTATAAAAGGCCACGGCCTCAGCCGTTTCATTTCATTTTCCTTTCTTCCCTCTCCGTTTCTTACGTCCGATACTTCCACCGAAGATCCCTTCCACTTCTCCTTGTTTCCGACAGCTCCGGGCCGTGGGTGATATGCTGACGGGGCTAGCGTGCACGGAGGGAGACCGCGTTGTTTTCAGTCCTGTCTTGATGCTTGATTAGGGTCCCTTACATGGGTAGCTTCGATTAGGGACCCTTACATGGGTGACTTGCCTTCGTGACGCGGAGCTCCTGGTGTGGCGGTGGTACGCGGTGTGGTGATTTTTCTGGGCCATGTGGTGATTCTTTTGAGCCGTGTGGTGTCCCTTTTGCACCGTAGTACTCCTCTGGTATACACCGCCCCAGGGGTGTCCTCTTCTTTTCTGCAGCTGGTCTCTGGTGTTCGGACCACCAGAGGGTTCGGCATCCCCTTCTGCTTCCTCTTTTTTGTTTTTCTGTTTCTTTTCCTGCATAGGTTAGTTCGACAGGTAATTGATGTATAGTTTGTTTAGGAAATGTGGGATGATCCACCTTGTGATGTAAAAAGCTTTCGTTATATGGAACAAAAATCTTTTGCTCTGTTATATGACTGTGTATGCTATATCTCCGTTGGTTTGCGTGTGATAATCCCGTTTAATCCAGTGAAACGAACTGGACCGTGGAAACAAACTGTAAAACAGCCATTCTGGCGGCCGACTGAATGATTGTGCGGCCGATTCTTTGATCTGGCGGCCGAAGGATCGTTTTGTTTGCCTGGGTTTGACTTGTAGGTCAACCCTGATATTTGCAGGCCGATGGATAGATCCTACGGCCGTCATATTGAAGTATCAGCCGAGAGACCGATTGAAATTCTGAGGATTAAGAATTCGATTCGGACTAAGACTCAACTTAGTTCTATAAATACGCGTTCTACGAACCCGATAACATTGTCAGTAGCAATTCCTTACATATGGCACAACCAATCCTTGATCAGTGGTTGATTTCCTTCAATGGCCTCGACCGTTTACACTTTAAGTCCTTTGGCATGGACTTCCTCTTTTCCCTTCGTCAAATTCCTGTAAATTTTGCCTTCCTTAGGGCAGCCGCTAGTTTGTGGGACCCTGATTTTCACGTCTTTCAATTTAGGAGAGAGGAGTTGTGCCCTACTATTGAGGAGCTTGCGGCCATCATGGGTCATTCAGACAGAGAGGGTTTTGTTGTCCCTAATCCTTTGTTCAACCGAGGTGATCTCCTGAAGGATTTACTCCAAGTTCAGAAACATGAAGTTAAATTCTTCCTAGTGAAAGGAAGGCTGGAGATTCTACAACTTATTCAGCGTTTTGGTACAGCTGAGGCTCATCGCCAAGTTTCCCTACAGAAGTCGTGCTTTCATGCGTTGTGCATTTGTCTCCTTCATTATTATTTGCTTGGCCCTTCCTCTAGCCACGCTAATCCTGTGTTGCTTAACCTTGCTCAACAGATTGGAAACCGTGTGAGTTTCGCTGGCTTAGTATTGGCAGAGAACTTGATGGGTCTAGATGTGATGAAGGGTAGTCCTACAGCTCAGTTCTCAGGCAGTCCCTTGCTATTGCAGGTTCGCTCTTTTATTTGTTTATTTGTCAAGTTTATCTTTTCACTCATCACTCTTTTGTTTTGACTCACATGTTCTCTCAACTCACAATTTTCCCTTGTTCTCTAGGTGTGGTTGTTTGAGAAGTTAAAGGTGTGGGATGCGCCGGAGCGACTTCCTTATAATCCAGACCAATGCACGGAGTGTCACATGATTAAACAGTTCCCAATTGAGGCTGCTTGGGAAGCATGGATGAAGACTTGCAGAGGTGATTGGATTCAATGGGTTTGCCCCTGGTATGGTATTGAGAGCATGACTGCGAGTACCATGAACCATTTTGGTGTAGCAGTGATTGGTATTACTCGAGTTGTTTTCTACTTTCCTGCTCGCTTTCAAAGGCAGTTTGGGGCTGAACAAACCGCAATCCTGGGTGACCCTGAGTACACCGTCTCTAAGATCCATGATTCCAACTTCCGTCGCAATATGCTGCGTCTTTGGCCAAATAGAGTGATGCAAGAGGTCGCTGAGAACTTCGTTGTCAAGCTATCGGGTTCTTACAAACGCTGGTTGAAGAAAATCCTTCTGGAGGATAGTAGTGCAAAGAGAAGGAAGACCTAGAGGCTGACGCTTTGCTTATGTTTTTCAAAAAGATGTTTGTTTGATTCTAGCTTTAATGGATTAAGAATTATTTAGGTTTGCTTTGTCCTTTCCCTTTGGAAATAAAAAAACATTTGGTCGTTTTATTTTAGAGATGTTATTGCCATGATTTGATAGTGAACATGCTTTAGGATAGACCTAGAATTTTTGGAAGTGATGATGATAGCAGTGGCCGGATCTCAAATTTAGAGATTGCCTACGTATCCCATAGAGGGAATCAGGCCATAAACGTAGTTCCAACAAATGGGATTTGTTTTGTTTTTAGTTAGGGTCCACTCGGGTATTTTGCTCTCCTTTTGTGCTCTAAATTTTGCCTAAAACCGCCCTTGCGGGTTTTCGGTCTAGCGAGCGTTTTATTTATGCCTTAGTTTTTGCCTAAGCCGCCCTTGCGGGTTTTCGACCTAGCAGGCTGCTCTAATTTTTGCTTGGATCCGCCCACCCTTGTGGTTTTCGGCCCAACGAGCATCTCTCATGGGTAATACTTCCTTAGCTTGTCAATATTGACTGGCGTTGCGAATTCCATTCCATCCAAGTCTGCAATGTATGCTGCTCCTCCAGAAAGTATGCGTTTGATAAGGTAGGGGCCTCCCCAGTTTGGTCTAAACTTGCCCCTTGGGTCTGAGACGTGGCGACGAATTGCTTTGAGCACCATGTCTCCTACCTTGATGTCCCTAGGTTTCACCTTTTTGTTGAATGCTCGTGCAATGCGGCGTTGATACCCTTGTACATGGTATAACGCTCTCAGCCTCTTTTCGTCTAGTAGTACCAACTCATCGTGGCGATTTTGAACCCAGTCTTCTTCGATCATTCCAGTCTCAGCTAGAACCCTTAACGAAGGTAACTCCAGTTCGATAGGCAAGACAGCTTCCATTCCATAGACCAGAGAGTAGGGAGTGGCCCCAGTTGAAGTCCTTTCAGTTGTTCGATAACCCCATAGTGCCAGAGGTAGCATTTCTGGGCAGTCTGTGTAAGTGTCGGTAGTCTTCCGCAGAATCCTCTTGATATTCTTGTTTGCAGCCTCAACTGCTCCTTTAGTTTGAGGTCGGTAAGTAGATGACCGATGATTCTGTATCCCAAATTCGGCGAAAAGCTTCTTTGTCGCCCCCTTGAAGTGCGATCCATTGTCACAGACGAACTCGTGAGGTACACCATATCGATAGATGATATTAGTGCGAATAAATTTGGCCACATGAGCGGCTTTGAGAGTAGCATAAGAAGCTGCTTCTACCCACTTGGTGGAGTAGTCAATGGCCACCAGAATGAACTGATGTTTGTATTTTCCCTTTGGATTTATGCTTCCAATGACGTCTATCCCCCAAGTGGAGAATGGCCAAGGGGATGTCATGCTATACAATTCCGTAGGGGGAATACGCATATGATCAGCGTGAGTTTGGTATTTGTAACATCGGCGGACATAATCAGCGCAAGTCGGCCTCCATTGTAGTCTAGTAATATCCCTGACGTAGGATCTTCTTTGCCATCGTTGCCCCATTCATGCGTGGCCCACAAATTCCCTCGTGTATTTCCTCCATTACCTTGCGGCTATCCTCCGTTGTGACGCAAAGTTGACTTGGACCCAAGTGTGCCCTTTGATACAATGCTCCTCCACAGATTACAAATCGGGTAGCAAACTTCCGCAGAGCCGTTTTGTCTTTCGAGGTGGCCTCGGATGGGTATTTTCCTTTTTCCAGGAATTCCTTCACGTCTTCGTACCATGGCTTGCCATCGTCTTCACCTTCCTCGGTAAAGGTGCATTCACATGCTGGTTTAACCTTTTGCTCGATCATGAGAGGCCGCATTGTGAATCCCAGGGGTATTTCGACCATAGATGCTAATGTTGCCAGTGCATCTGCAAATCTATTGCTCACTCGAGGAGTGTGTGTGAAGATAACGGAATCGAATTGTGGAATTAGATTTTCCAACACAGAGTGATATAGCTTCAGTGTATCTTCCTTGACCTTCCAGTCTCCTCTGGCTTGAGATACCACCAGGTTTGAATCCCCAGTGACTTCTACCCTTTTTGCCCCTAGCTCCAGGGCTGCCTCCATTCCAGCAATACAAGCTTCGTATTCAGCTTGGTTGTTAGTGACCTCAAACCTTAGTTTATATGACAAAGGGATGTGGGAGTCGTTTGGGGAAACTAGCAATACCCCTGTGCCATATCCACATCGGTTTGATGCTCCATCAAAGTAAAGTTGCCAGGTGTCGTCTAAGAGACATAAAATGTCCTCGTCGGGGAACATGAAGTCCTCAGCCTCTGTCACAGGGTGATCTGCCAAGAATTCTGCCACAGCTCTTCCCTTTACTGATTTCCTTGTCATGTATTTGAGGTCGAATTCTGCTAGCAGCAATAACCACCTAGCTAGCTTTCCGATAAGTGCTGGCTTTTCGAAAAGATACTTAATTGGGTCTAAACGAGAGACCAGCACCACCGGATGTGCTAACAGGTAGTGCCTTAGTTTCTTTGTGGCCCATACTAGCCCCCAACAGGTTTTCTCGAGGGGAGTGTACCTTGTCTCATAGTCCATCATTTTTTTGCTGAGGTAGTATATGGCGCACTCTACTTTGGCGTTGTTTTCTTGTGCTAGCATGCACCCCATGGATGTGTCTACTACTGAGAGATACAGAATTAATGACTTCCCAGGGATGGGCGGTGACAGTACAGGTGGATTCTGAAGATATTCTTTGATTGCCTCGAATGCTTGCTGACAGTCTTGGCTCCATTCAAAATCAGTACCTTTCTTCAGTAGCTTGAAAAGAGGTTCACAGGTGGTTGTGAGCTTGGAAATGAACCTGCTGATGAACTGTACCTTCCCCAAGAAACTCCTTACTTCCTTCTCCGTCCTAGGTGGTGATATCTCCATGATAGCCTGTATCTTGGAAGGGTCTACCTCGATTCCTCTTTGAGTGATGAGAAATCCCAACATCTTTCCAGCTGTTACCCCAAAAGTGCATTTTTTAGGGTTAAGACGTAGTTTGTAATTCCTAATCCTCTCAAAGAACTTTTGGAGTGCTCCATGGTGTCCTTCCCTTTCCTTTGATTTGACTATCATATCGTCGACATACACCTCAACCTCTTTGTGCATCATGTCGTGCAGCAGTGTTGTTGCCATCCTCTGGTAAGTGGCTCCAGCATTCTTCAACCCAAACGGCATTACTTTGTAGCAGTAGGTTCCCCAAGGCGTAGTGAATGTGGTTTTCTCTCTATCCTCAGGAGACATAAGGATTTGATTGTACCAAGAAAATCCGTCCATGAAAGATAGCAATGCATGGCCTGCGGTGTTATCTACTAGCTCGTCTATGTGAGGTAATGGGAAGTCATCCTTTGGACTGGCCTTGTTGAGATCTCGGAAATCTACGCAGACCCTGATTCCTCGAGTTTTCTTTGGTACGGGAACGATGTTAGCTACCCATTGTGGATATTCGGTGACTATGAGAAAACCGGCGTTGATTTGTTTAGTGACTTCTTCTTTTATCTTTAGGACCCAATCAGGGCGCATACGTCTCAGTTTCTGTTTAACTGGTTTTGCATCAGGATGAAGGGGAATTTTATGCTGAACAATTTCAGGGTTTATTCCAGGCATGTCCTCGTAAGACCAGGCAAAAACATCTTTGTATTCTTTTAGCAAAAGGATTAGTTTTTCACTTTCTTGAGGGGATAGTGCGGTACCAATTTTAACCATTTTGGGCTCATTTTCAGAGCCTATGTTTGCTGTGATTATTTCCTCAGAAAAAGGTTTAGCGTGCCTTTCTTCTTCTCTTTCGATGAATTCTAGAATTTCTTTTGGAATTTCTTCCTCAAAATTTGGTTTGTCGGAATCCACACAATTGATCATAGGCAAAGTGAAATACTCTAAATCTTCCTTCTCATTGCTAAGTTTATCACAAGACATTTCAGAGTCGAACTCAAAATAAATGTTATGCCTTGGTACTTTGACCAGGTTTTCCTCACTAGACTTAGTAGTTTCAAAAGATGAAAAGCTTGACTCGGACTGAGTCGACTTGGAGTCGGAATCGGAATCAGAACTAAGATCAGAATTAACGCTTTTCATTTTGTATTTCAGAGTGTGTTCCACGGTCCAGTTAGGGTAAGCCCCTTTTTCAGCATCCACAATCAGTTCAGAGCAGTCTTTTTCATCACCAAGGTTGATCACCAGCACTTCACTGTCACCTTGATTCGCACTTTCATCATTGTCACCCTGCAAGTCTTGGAGGGCCATTTGATTTGCTATCGCTGTTATTTCTTCCAATTGAGCTTCAATCTCTGCTTCGTCGCTGTTGTCGACTCGTCGTGTGCCAACAAAGCCCCACCAATTACCAAAGCTATCTGTGATGGGGTGGATCACCCTTATTTCATTGTTGGTAACCCCCTCATCAAAGAGTAGGTTTAGTGATATTTCGTCTAGTGGGTCATTGTCGACAGACTCTTCTTCCTTTGCCTCTTCAGTTTCGAGGTTGTTGACCTCGTCTATTGGCCAATAGTCGTCGATAGGTGCATAGGGGTCATAAAAATAGATTGAACCCTGCGAAGCCCTTCTTCTTCGATCAGGTCTTCTACTTCTTCCTCATAAACCGTTCCAGCAAACATGACATGGTTGTCTTCAATGATAGCCACCATAGGCTTTGGTTGATTTATTGGAGTGATGTATTCGGAGGGGTTGAAGTCCTCAACAGCAAAGTGGAGCGGACCAGACAGCTCGGTGACAACTTGAAAGTGCGAATCAGACATGAACAGTGATGCAGTCATTTTTCCTGAAAAGGTTTTTGCTTTAGTTAGATTGATTAATCTTAACTACTGTTTATTTGACTTAGAGAGATTCCTAAGGTTTAACCTGCAAAAGAGAAACTTTACAACATACACATATACAATGGGTGTGAGGAAGAACTTGGAAGTAAAATGTAAGTAGGTTCCTAGCCTGTAGGTTCCTGTCTTAGTTTGATAAGTTCTATGACTTTCTAAAACATGCAAGGTTTTGGTAGTCTCAGGGTGCTCCGTTGTCAAAGGGCACCAATCCTCTCACCAGCCCATCATAGGCGGTGATTGGGTGATTTCCTTTTTGATATACCACTAGGTACGAGTGACTGTGGAGTTTGCTGGAACCCCCAACATAGCCCGTGTCATGCCGGGATATCAGGTGAACTCAATGGGTTGCCCGCTCGATGCATATTATAAATGAATTAAACAAGGCATGTATTAGTCTTATGTTGAACTTTTTGGTTATGGCTCTCATTTCCCCAGCGGAGTCGCCAAAAACTGTAGACACCTCCCAAACGGGGCATCGCCATACAGATTGATCACGTTTGTTTGCTCGGTTGGTTGGTTGCTTCGTAAACCAAAATCATGGACATTCCCATGGCTAGGAACATCGCCACATGATAGCGGTTATCATCAAAACAGAGTCGCCACCTAGTTTATTAAAAATGGGAAAACAGATAGAGATTCTGGATACGGGAGCCAAAAGTACAATAAGGGGAAGGTGTTAGGTACCCCTCTTTGCCCAGTTGTGAGACTGGCCCATAATCGTTCAACATAAGACATGTAGATGCTTTGTTTAATTCTAACATGTAGTCTGTTTATCTATTCCTTTAAACAGTAAGTAAAGTGAGCCAGTACGATAAATAAAGCATGCGTCAGAAAGCAAAACAAAACAAACTATCCCAGGGAGATGGATCCCGCGGCCGGTGAATGGATGTCACGGCCGAGGGATCCTCCTGGTTTGATGTACCGGCCGAGGGATCGAAGCCCCGGTCGGTGTTCTTCCTCACACCAGATAGAAAGATTAACAGATGATCAAAACGCTACGGTTAGTCAGAAATACAGTAAATAAGACAAACCAGAGGCCGTTGGGCCTCACCACCTTGATCCCTCAGTTGCTTGATTGCTTTGGATTGGGCGTGATTGACTGATTGCTTGATTGAAACCCTAGGGTTAGGGTTTGAACTTCGGGGTTTGATCGCCGGATTGACGGCTGCCTTCGGGAGGTTAGGGCTTTTGAGGAGTGGGTTTGAGAGAGTATTTTGGCAGAGTTTCGTGGCTTGAGAGAGTGTATTCTCTAATGAATTTTGTGTGTTTATTTTCGGAGTCCAAAGGCCCTTTATATAGGCAATTGGTGACTCACTCCAGCCAATCAAATCACGAGATGGCAATTGCAATTGCAATGCACCTCTAACTGTACGTCGTAATCTCTGAGCGTAGCCCGAACGCATCGGGAAGGTAGTATAGTTGGATCAAACGTCTGACAGAACACGTTCCAGAGTCTGGAAAAAGGTCGATCTGGTGGCCGAGTAAAGGATATCACGGCCGAGGAATGGATGTCTCGGCGGAAGGATAGATCTTGCGGCCGAGGGATTGATCTCTCAGGGAGATTTTGCTAGCAACAGGTTGCTCGGGTGAGGAAATGATGTTAGGGCCGTGGGATCGATGTCACGGCCGACAGATGGATTCTCCTAGGCTTCTGTATTTCTGTTTGAAAGGCTGTATGGCTTTGAATTGGGTCCTCTAAGTGGCTCAAAGTTCTTACCGAAAGTCCTAAGGTTCTCAAGGAAGCAATCAGCAATCACTGTATCCATTTCATCATCAGGATGGTCCCAAGGTGGGACTTGAAATAATCGTTAGGCCAAATTGGGGTGTCTACACCCAAATACTGGATCCGTTGATTCGCTCAAGAATACCGGATCTTTTAAAAACTCAAATTTCTTTCTTTAATAGAACCTTGATAGAATCAACCATTCATTCCCTTTTTTCAACAACCACAGTCTCAAACAACAAATAGTCCAAACAATAACACAAACTCCCAAAGTCAATCATAATTCTCTTCATCATGTGAGACATTCATCTGTGTTACCACCCTTTGCGTCACAATGAATTCTCTCCACCTGGGTTTCCGCATTACCACACCTTGCATTGCAGGACCCTCAATTCAAAATTATCAACTCACACATACACACATGCATTATCAATCCGTATACTAGAAGACAACATTTCCCAAGGTCACATTATTTCATTCATCATCACATAATGTATTACAAACTCATAAACACGTCCCATTGTACATTGGTAAATACTATAAGTTCACGCTATTCCTCGAAGTCAATCATGACGTCCTTCGTCGCACACCGAACCCACAATGACTCCACGACACACCACCCACTAGGTTCTAAACAAGAATCTTATAGAACGAGTGTCAAAGGAACCTTGGGAGCTCAACAAGACGAGGCACGAGTATACGAGTCACAATACTACCCATCGGATCACTAGACAAGCTCATGTCTCCCCATAACACTCACCACATTACCCCTTATAGCCCACGGTACTCCTATCAACCTTACAGTACATTCCCTACCCAACGGCACTAATATTTTACTCTAATGAGTGCCAAGAGACAAGATCGAACAACGAGTTATTAGGACATGAGCTATCATGTCTGAGAGTGACTTAAACATGTTCTACTTGTATAGGGAGTCATAACGACAGAACAAGAATCTTAAGAATAGCCAGCGGATGTTGGCAAACTGACACACCCCCACTCCAATGGTCATAACTTTCTGTGTACTAACAGCTTTAAGGCAATTCCGGTGGAAATGAAAAGCTGACTTCAAGACCTTCGAATCGATATATAGATTGCATGAATCGGACTTCGGACGAGGAATCGATATAAAGTTTGCATGAATCGGACTTCGGACAAGGAAGTTATGGCCTTTTGAAGTCGGGCTGAAACCCAAAAAGCGAATAGAATTTCAAGAGAGGGGAGGGATCGATCCCTCCTCTCATGGGGATCGATCCCCAAGAGGCAAAAGTCCAGATTTGAATGAGGGACCAAGAGGGATCACGAAATCAACTCATAAACACATAAAGAGAGTAAGAAATCCCTACCTCAATGATCAAAGATCGAAGTTCAAGCTCTGACAATAAAGCCCTAGCTTTCCAAGCTCCAAATCCTCCAAGAACAAGTTCTAGCACAATCCCACGCGATTCAAGGCTTGTACCACGGCTATATGATGAATTGAAGGTTGTAATATGAAGAGATGAAGGTTGAGTGGCGGGTTTTGAGCTCAATGGAGCAAGAGAGAGAAGGAGAAAGCCGAGAGAGAGAGAGAGAGAGAGAGAGAGAGAGAGAGAGAGAGAGAGAGAGATGAGGGAGACTTTTATCTCCTACCACACACACACACACCCCTTTTATACTAGCACCCAAACCAATTACACTCTCACTCCCTCAAATAACAATCCTATCATTTAAGCCCAAATCAAATAAACTCACAAATTTCTCATTTATTGAATATTTTAGCAGTCATAAAACCCTTAAATCATTTTCGAAAAATACGGGTCTCTACATATGGCATTCATTGTTGCCATGGCCCAAGTCTCTACACACTTGGCCGAGCTTATGGCATTCATCGCTACCATGGCCCATGTCTTTACACACTTGGCCGAGCTTATGGCATTCATTGCTACCATGGCCCAAGTGTGTTTGTACTTTAGCCTAACGTCCTAACATTTTTCATTGTTTAATCACGTTCGGCATAGATCATTGCCCATAACATCTAAGTGTTCTCGTACTTAAGCTCTAAAATTCTTGATCTTTGAAGTTTCATTTATTTTTACTCATTCTCTGCTCCCCGGTCCATAATCTAGCAATTTCATGCTTAAACCGAATAGAAACAACCTATAATCATTGGGAATAATTTCTTTCTACAAAACAGAATGTTATTCGCTATTCTATCTAAGCAACTCATAGCTAAGAAAAACATCATGTGTATTTGAAACAAAATAATCAAGCAATAATGTTACTTAGCTTTCAAATAAGGAACCTCCTCTCTCATGGGTAGGGTGTCACTTCCCGCGCCAGCTGACCTACTAACCATTCGTCTAACCATGTGGCTCAAAAAGTTAACCTCAAGTTATACAGTAGTTCGACGTGTCCCGTTATATACCATATCAACTTCCCACAATCCACCGATGTGGGACTTTGATTCCCATGGTGGATTCTCACAGTCTCCCCACCTTGGCTGCAACGTGCTCATTGCACCACATGGTCCATCACAACCACCCACCAAGCAATGTAGGACAAGTCCCCGCTTAAGCACGACAAGCACCTCAAGCTCCTCACTTGTCGGGCCCACCCAAGCACGCCTCCTCGCGGGACCCACCCTACACTTCCGATTGGTGCAAGCTCTGATACCACCTGTCACGACCCGCGCTAGCTAACCTGCTAACAATTCACCTAACCACGTGGCTCAAAAGATTAACCTCAAGTTATACAGTAGTTCGACGTGTCCCATTATATACCATATCAACTTCCCACAATCCACCGATGTGGGACTTTGATTCCCATGGTGGGTTCTCTCATAGGGAGTCCATTGGGTGCCCCATAGCTCCCCCAGGATGGGTAAGCTCGTCTTGAGGGTTGCTAATGCACATTCCTCGCTGCAATTCTAACCTCATTAAATGCCTCCCAATACCTCTTCGTGTACTCTCGAATGGTTTCAACCCCTATGGCTCTCTCGGCCAATAATACCAAAGGTTTTTGGTGCTACTTGACTCGTCAAAAACTGAGCAATGAACTCTTCGAAGAGCTGCTTCCAACTTTTAATCGAATTAGGGGCTAATCTGTGAAACCCAACAAGGGCCACCTTCAAGAAACTTGAATTTGTGCCTGGTTTGAACGTATCGCACTTCACCCTACTCGAAGGCTTCGCCTTCTGTAATTCTTCTAACAGAAGGGAGGCAATTATTCTGCTCACTACCATTCTAGCCGCTTCTCATGTGAAGTACTACATATCCTCTCCCTGTACAAATTCATTTATTTCGTGTTTGTCTTCGCGATTACCTAGCAAATTCAGACTACTCTTTACGATCGCTTAGCAGATTCGAACTGCTTTTCGCCATCGCCTAGCAGATTCATACTACTCTTTGCGATCGCCCAACAAATTTGAGCTGCTCTTCGCTATCGCCCAGCAAATTTGAACTGCTCTTCACTATCGCCTAGTAGATTCAAACTACTCTGCATAATTGCCTAGCAGATTCATATTGCTCTTCGCAATTGCCTAGCAGATTCAAACTGTTATGTGTCGTTGCCTAGGAGATTCAGACTGCTCGACGCGACTGGCTAGCAGATTCAAACTGCTTTGCACAATTGCCTTGCAGATTCAGACTGCTTTGTGTCGTTGCCTAGCAGATTCGGATTGCTCTTTGAGATTGCCTAGCAAATTCAGACTGCTTTGCCTCATTCCTAGCAGATTCGGACTGCTCAACACAATTGCCTAGCGGATGCAGACTGGTTTGCAAAATTCCCTAGCAGATTCAAACTACTCTTCGCAATTGCCTAGCAGATTCAGACTATTTTGCGTCGTTGTCTAGCAGATTCGGATTGCTCTTCACAATTGTCTAGCAGATTCAAACTGCTTTGCCTCACTGCCTAGCAGATTCGGACTGCTCGGCGCGACTGTCTAGCAGATTCAAACTGCTTTGCGCAATTGCTTAGCAGATTCAGACAGCTTTGCGCCATTGCCTAGAAAATTCGGAGTGCTCGGCGCGACTGCCTATCAGTTTCTAGCAGATTCAAACTGCTTTGCACAATTGCCAAGCAGATTCAGACTGCTCTGTGCGATTGTCTAGCAAATTTAGACTGCTCTTTGCAATTGCCTAGCAGATTCAGACTGCTTTGCGTCGTTGCCTAGCAGATTTAGACTGCTCTTTAAGATTTCCAAGGAAATTCACACTGCTTTGCCTCATTGCCTAGCAGATTAAAATTGCTTTGCGCTATTGCCTTGTAGATTCAAACTGCTCTGCGTTGTTGCCTAGCAGATTCGGATTGCTCTTTGAGATTGCCTAGCAGATTCAAACTACTTTGCCTCATTACCAAGTAGATTCGAACTGCTCAGCGCAACTGCCTTGCAGATTCAAACTGCTTTGCGCAATTGCCTAGTAGATTTAGACTGTTCTGCGTCGTTGCCTAGTAGATTCAAATTGCTCTTCAAGATTGCCTAGCAGATTCAGACTGCTTTGCTTCATTGCCTAGCAGATTCGGACTCAGATTGCTTGGTGCGACTGCCTAGCAGATTAAAATTGCTCTTTGGGACTGCCTGGCAGATTCAGACTACTCTATGCAATAGCCTATTGTAGACACCCCAATTTGGCCTAACGATTATTTCGAGTCCCACCTTGGGGACCATCCCGATGATGAAATGGATACAGTGATTGCTGATTGCCTTCTCGAGAACCTTAGGAATTCGGTAAGAACTTTGAGCCACTTAAAGGACCCAATCAGAGCCATACAGCCTTTCAGACAGAAAATACAAAAGCCTAGGAGAATCCATCTGTCGGCCGTAACATCGATCTAACGGCCTTAACATCATTTCCTCACCCGAGCAACCTGTTGCTAGCAAAATCTCCCTGAGAGATCAATCCCTCGGCCGCAAGATCCATCCTTCGGCCGCAACATCAATTCCTCGGCCGTGAGATCTATTACTCGGCCGCCAGATCGTCCTTTTTCCAGACTCTGGAACGTTCTGTCGATTGTTTGATCCAACTACACTACCTTCCCGATGCGTTCGGGCCACGTTCAGAGATTGCGACGAAGAGTTTGAGTTGCATTGCAATTGCAATCATGCCATTTGATTGGCCGGAGTGAGTCACCAATTGCCTATATAAAGGGCCTTTGGACTCCGAAAATAAACACACGAAATTAATAAGTGAAATCATTCACCCAAGCTCCGATACTCTGTCAAAATACTCTCTCAAACCCACTCTTCAAAAGCCCTAACCTCCCGAAGGCCGCCATCAATCCGACGATCAAACCCCAAAGTCCCAAACCCTAACCCTAGGGTTTCCAAGAAGCAATCAGGCAATCACACCTAATCCGAGGCAACCAAGCAACTGAGGGATCAAGGTGGTGAGGCCCAACGGCCTCTGGTTTGTTCTATTTTCTGTCCATAATCATAATCTTAGCATTTTAATTATTTACTAACATTTATGTCTGGTGTGAGGAAAGAACACCGACCGGGGCTTTGATCCCTTGGCCGGTACATAAAACCAGGAGGATCCCTCGGCCGTGACATCTATTCACCGGCCGCGGGATCCATCTCCCTGGGACAGCTTTGTTTTGTTTCCTGCTTCCTGATACATGCTTTATTTATCGCACTGGCTCACCTTATTCATTGTTTAAAGGCTTAAATAAATAGACTATGTGTTAGAATTAAACAAAGCATCTACATGTCTTATGTTGAATAACTATGGGCCAGTCTCGCGGCTGGGCAGAGAGGGGTGCCTAACACCTTCCCCTTACTGTACTTTTGGCTCCTGTACCCAGAATCTCTATCTATTTTCCTAGTTTTAATAAACTGGGTGGCGACTCTGTTTTGATGATAACCGCTATCATGTGGCGATGTTCCTAGCCATGGGAATGTCCATGATTTTGGTCTACGAAGCAAGCAAGCAACCAATCGAGCAACAAATGTGATCAATCTGTATGGCGATGCCCCGTTTGGGAGGTGTCTACAGTTTTTGGCGACTCCGCTGGGGACTTGAGAGCCATAACCAAAAAGTTCAACATAAGACTAATACATGCCTTGTTTAATTCATCTATCATATGCATCGAGCGGGCAACCCGTTGAGTTCGCCTGATATCCCGGCATGACACGGGCTATGTTGGGGGTTCCAGCAAACTCCACCGTCACTCGTACCTAGTGGTATATCAAAAAGGGAATCACCCAATCATCGCCTATGATGGGCTGGTGAGAGGATTGGTGCCCTTTGACAACAGAGCACCCTGAGACTACCAAAACCTTGCATGCATTAGAAAGCCATAGAACTTATCAAACTAAGACAGGAACCTACAGGTTAGGAACCTATTTGCATTTTGCTTGCAAAAGTTCTTCCTCACACCCATTGTATATGTATATGCTGTAAAGTTTCTTTTTTGCAGGTTAAACCTTAGGAATCTCTCTAAGTCAAATGAACAGTAGGTAAAATCAACCAATCTAACTAAAATAAAAATCTTTTCAGGAAAATGACTGCTTCACTGTCCACGTATGATTCGCACTTTCAAGTTGTCACCGAGCTGTCTGGCCCGCTCCACTCTGCTGTTGAAGATTTCAACCCCTCTGAATACATCACTCCGGTAAATCAACCAAAGCCTGTGGTGACTATCATTGAAGACATCCATGTCATGTTCGCTAGAACGGTTTATGAGGAGGAAGTAGAAGACTTGATTGAAGAAGAAGGGCTTCGCAGGGTCCCAATCTATTTTTATGACCCCTATGCACCTACCGACGACTATTGGCCAATAGACGAGGTCAATAACCTCGAAACTGAAGAGGCAAAGGAAGAAGAGTCTGTCGACAACGACCCACTAGACGAGATATCACTAAACCTACTCTTTGATGAGGAGGTCACCAACAATGAAATAAGGGTGATCCACCCCATCATAGATAGATTTGGTAATTGGTGGGGCTTTGTTGGCACGCGAAGAGTCGACAACAGCGACGAAGCAGAGATTGAAGCTCAATTGGAGGAAATAACAGCAATAGCGAATCAAATGGCCCTCCAAGACTTGCAGGGTGACAATACTGAAAGTGCGAATCAAGGTGACAGCGAAGTACTGATGATCAACCTTGGTGATGAAAAAGACTGCTCTGAATTGATTGTGGATGCTGAAAAAGGGGCTTACCCTAACTGGACCGTGGAGTATACCTTAAAATACAAAATGAAAAGCGCTAGTTCTGGTCTTTGTTTCGATTCCGATTCCGACTCCGAGTCGACTTAGTCCGAGTCAAGCTTTTCATCTTTTGAAATTACTAAGTCTAGTGAGGAAAACCTGGTCAAAGCACCAAAGCATAACATTTATTTTGAGTTTGACTCTGAAATGTCTTTTGATAATCTTAGCAATGAGAAGGAAGATTTAGAGTATTTCACTTTGCCTATAATCAATTGTATGGATTGCGACACGCCAAATTTTGAGGAAGAAATTCCAAAAGAAATTCTAGAATTCAGCGAGAGAGAAGAAGAAAGGCACGCTAAACCTTTTTCTGAGGAAATAATCACAGCAAACATAGGCTCTGAAAACGAGCCCAAAACGGTTAAAATTGGTGCCACACTATCCCCTCAAGAAAGTGAAAAACTAATCCTTTTGCTAAAAGAATACAAAGATATTTTTGCCTGGTCTTACGAGGACATGCCTGGAATAGACCCTGAAATTGTTCAGCATAAAATTCCCCTTCATCCTGATGCAAAACCAGTTAAACAAAAGCTGAGGCGTATGCGCCCTGATTGGGTTTTAAAGATAAAAGAAGAAGTCACTAAACAAATCAACGCCGGTTTTCTCATAGTCACCGAATATCCACAATGGGTAGCTAACATCGTTCCCTTACCAAAGAAAACTGGAGGAATTAGGGTTTGCGTAAATTTCCAAGATCTCAACAGAGCCAGTCCAAAGGATGACTTCCCATTGCCCCACATAGACGAGCTAATAGACAATACCTCAGGCCATGCATTGCTATCCTTCATGGATGGATTTTCTGGGTACAATCAAGTCCTTATGTCTCCTGAGGATAGAGAGAAAACCACCTTCACTACGCCTTGGGGAACCTACTGCTACCGAGTGATGCCGTTTGGGTTGAAGAATGCTGGAGCCACTTACCAGAGGATGGCAACAACACTACTGCACGACATGATGCACAAAGAGGTCGAGGTATATGTCGACGATATGATAGTCAAATCAAAGGAAAGGGAAGGACACTATGGAGCACTCCAAAAGTTCTTTGAGAGGATTAGGAATTACAAACTACGTCTTAATCCTCAAAAATGCACTTTTGGGGTAACGGCTGGAAAAATGTTGGGATTTCTCATCACTCAAAGAGGAATCGAGGTAGACCCTTCCAAGATACAGGCTATCATGGAAATATCGCCGCCTAGGACAGAAAAGGAGGTAAGAAGTTTCTTGGGGAAGGTACAATTCATCAGCAGGTTCATCTCCAAGCTCACAACTACCTGCGAACCCCTTTTCAAGCTACTAAAGAAAGGTACTGACTTTGAGTGGAGCCAAGACTGTCAGCAAGCGTTTGAGGCAATCAAAGAATATCTTCAGAATCCGCCTGTACTATCACCACCTATTCCTGGGAAACCATTGATTCTGTATCTCTTAGTAACAGACATATCCATGGGATGCATGCTAGCGCAAGAAAACGACGCCAAAGTAGAGTGCGCCATATACTACCTTAGTAAAAAAATGATGGACTACGAAACAAGATACACTCCCCTCGAGAAAGCCTGTTGGGGGCTAGTATGGGCCACAAAAAAACTGAGGCACTACCTGTTAGCATATCCGGTGGTGCTGGTCTCTCGTTTAGACCCAATCAAATATCTTTTCGAAAAGCCAGCACTTATCGGAAGGCTAGCTAGGTGGTTATTGCTACTAGCAGAATCGACCTTAAATACATGACAAGGAAATCAGTGAAGGGAAGAGCTGTGGCAGAATTCTTGGCAGAACATCCTGTGACAGAAGCCGAGGTAGAAGACTTCATGTTCCCCAACGAGGACATCTTATGTCTCCAGGACGACACCTGGCAGCTTTACTTTGACGGAGCGTCAAACCAATGTGGATATGGCATAGGGGTGTTGCTAGTTTTCCCAAACGTCTCCCATATCCCTTTGTCATATAAACTGAGGTTTGAAGTCACTAACAACCAGGCTGAATATGAGGCTTGTATTGCTGGAATGGAGGTAGCCCTAGAACTAGGGGCAAAAAGGGTAGAAGTCATTGGGGATTCAAACCTGGTGGTATCTCAAGCAAGAGGAGACTGGAAGGTCAAGGAAGATACACTGAAACTATATCACTCTGTGCTGGAAGATCTAATTCCACAATTCGATTCCGTTATCTTCACACACACTCCTCGAGTGAGCAATAGATTTGCAGATGCACTGGCAACATTAGCATCTATGGTCGAAATACCCCTGGGATTCACAATGCGGCCACTCATGATCGAACAGAAGGTCAAACCAGCATGCGAATGTACCTTTACCGAGGAAGGTGAGGACGATGGCAAGCCATGGTACGAAGACGTAAAGAAATTCCTGGAAGGAGGAGAATACCCTTCCGAGGCCACCTCGAAAGACAAAACAGCTTTGCGGAAGTTTGCCGCCCGATTTGTAATCTGTGGAGGAGCATTATATCGAAGGGCACACTTGGGCCCAAATCAACTTTGTGTCACAACGGAAGATAGTCGTAAGGTAATGGAGGAAATACACGAAGGAATTTGTGGGCCACACATGAATGGGGCAACAATGGCAAAGAAGGTCCTGCGGCAGGGATATTACTGGACCACGATGGAGGCCGACTGTGTTGACTATGTCCGTCGATGCTACAAATGTCAAACTCACGCTGATCGCATGCGTATTCCCCCTACGGAATTGTATAGCATGACATCCCCTTGGCCATTCTCCACCTGGGGGATAGACGTCATTGGAAGTATAAATCCAAAGGGAAAATACAAGCATCAGTTCATTCTAGTGGCTATTGACTACTTCACCAAATGGGTAGAAGCAGCTTCTTATGCTATCCTCAAAGCCACTCATGTGGCCAAATTTATTCGCACTAATATCATTTATCGATATGGTGTACCTCACGAGTTCGTCTGTGACAATGGATCGCACTTCAAGGGAGCGACAAAGAAGCTTTTTGCTGAATTTGGGATACAGAATCATCGGTCATCTACTTACCGACCTCAAACTAATGGAGCAGTTGAGGCTGCGAACAAGAATATCAAGAGGATTCTGCGGAAGACTACCGACACTTACACAGACTGGCCAGAAATGCTACCTTTGGCACTATGGGGTTATCGAACAACTGAAAGGACTTCAACTGGGGCCACTCCCTACTCTCTGGTTTATGGAATGGAAGCCGTCTTGCCTATCGAGCTGGAATTACCTTCGTTAAGGGTTCTGGCTGAGACTGGAATGATCGAAGAAGACTGGGTTCAAAACCGCTACGACGAGTTGGCACTACTAGACGAAAGGAGGCTGAGAGCGTTATACCATGTACAAGGATATCAACGCCGCATCGCACGAGCATTCAACAAAAAGGTAAAACTTAGAGACATCAAGGTAGGAGATATGGTGCTCAAAGCAATCCGTCGCCACGTTTCAGACCCAAGGGGCAAGTTTAGACCAAACTGGGGAGGCCCCTACCTTATCAAACGCATACTTTCTGGAGGAGCAGCATACATTGCAGACTTGGATGGAATGGAATTCGCAACGCCAGTCTACATTGACAAGCTGAGGAAGTATTACCCATGAGAGATGCTCGTTGGGCCGAAAACCACAAGGGTGGGCGGACTCAAGCAAAAATTAGAGCAGCCTGCTAGGTCGAAAACCCTCAAGGGCGGCTTAGGCAAAAACTAAGGCATAAATAAAACGCTCGCTAGACCGAAAACCCGCAAGGGCGGTTTTTAGGCAAAATTAAGAGCACAAAAGGAGAGGAAAATACCCGAGTAGACCCTGACTAAAAAAACAAAACAAATCCCTTTTGTTGGAACTACGTTTATGGCTTGATTCCCTCCATGGGATATGTAGGCAATCTCTAAATTTGAGATCCGGCCACTGCTATCATCATCACTTTCGAAATTTCTAGGTCTATCCTAAAGCATGTTCGCTATCGAACCATGGCAATAACATCTCCAAATAAAACGACCAAATGTTTTACTATTTCCAAAGGAAAAGGACAAAGCAAGCCTAAACAATTCTTAATCCATGAAAGCTAGAATCAAACAAACATCTTTTGAAAAACATAAGCAAAGTGTCAATCTTTAGGTCTTCCTTCTCTTTGCACTACTATCCTCCAAAAGGTTTTTCTTCAACCAGCGTTTGTAAGAATCTGATAGCTTGTCAGCAAAGTTCTCAGCAACCTCCTGCATCACTATATTTGGCCAAAGATGCAGCATATTGCGACGAAAGTTGGCATCATGGACCTTAGAAACAATGTACTCAGGGTTACCCAGGATTGCGGTTTGTTCAGCCCCGAACTGCCTTTGAAAGCGAGCAGGAAAGTAGAAAACGGCTCGAGTAATACCAATCACTGCTACACCAAAATGGTTCATGGTACTCGCAGTCATGCTCTCAACACCATACCAGGGGCAAACCCATTGGATCCAATCACCTCTGCAAGTCTTCATCCATGCTTCCCAACCAGCCTCAGTTGGAAACTGTTTAATCATGCGACGCTCCGAGCATCGGTCTGGATTATTAGGAAGTCGCTCTGGCGCATCCCACACCTTTAGTTTCTCAAACAACCACACCTAGAGAATAAGGGAAAATTGTGAGTTAAGAGAACATGTGAGTCAAAACAAAAGAGTGATGAGTGAGAAGATAAACTTGACAAATAAACAAACAAAGAGTGAACCTGCAATAGCAAAGGGCTACCTGAGAACTGAGCTGTAGGATTACCCTTCATCACATACAGACCCATCAAGGTCTCTGCCAACACTAAGCCAGCAAAACTCACACGATTTCCAATCTGTTGAGCGATGTTAAGCAGTATGGGATCAGCATGGCCAGAGGAAGGACCAAGTAAGTAATAATGGAGGAGGCAAATGCACAACGAATGAAAGCATGCTTTCTGTTGGGAAACTTGGCGATGAGCCTCAGCTGTACCAAAGCGCTGGATAAACTGAAGAATCTCTAGCTTTCCCTTCACTATGAAGAACCTAACTTCATGTTTTTGAACTTGGAGCAAATCCTTCAAGAGATCACCTCGGTTGAACAAAGGATTAGGGACAACGAAACCTTCTCTATCCGAATGACCCATGATGGCCGCAAACTCCTCGATAGTAGGACACAATTCCTCTTTCCTAAATCGAAAGACGTGAAAAGCAGGGTCCCACAAACTAGTGGCTGCCCTAAGGAAGGCAAAATTCACAGGAATTTGACGAAGGGAGAAGAGAAAGTCCATGCCAAAGGACTTAAAGTGTAAACGGTCGAGGCCATTAAAGGAATCCAACCACTGATCAAGGACTGGTTGTGCCATGTGCAAGGAATTGCTACTGACAATGCTATCAGGTTCGTAGAACGTGTATTTATAGAACTAAGTCGAGTCTTAGTTCGAGTCGAAATCGGATTCTTAATCCTCGGAATTTCGGTCGGTCTCTCGGCCGGCACTTCGATATGACGGCCGTAGGATCTATCCATCGGCCCGTGAAAATCAGGGTTGACCTGCAAGTCAAACCCAGGCAGACAAACGATCCTTCGGCCGCCAGATCGAAGCCTCGGCCGCGTAATCATTAGATCGGCCGCCAGAACGGCTGTTTTACAGACTGCTTCCACGGTTCAGTTTGTTTCAATAGATTAACAAGTTATTACGTGCAAACAACGTAAATTTAGCATACACAATCACATAACAGAGCAGAAGATTTTTGTTTCATATAACGAAAACTTTTTACATCACAAGGTGGATCATCCCACATTTCCTAAACATAACTATACATCGATTTCCTGTCGAACTAACCTATGCAGGAAGAGAAACAGAAAAACAAAAAAGGAAGGAAGCAGAAAAGGATGCCGAACCCTCTGGTGGTCCGAACACCAGAGACCAGCTACAAAAAAGAAAAAGGACACCGCTGGGGCGGTGTATACCAGAGGAGTACTACAGTGCAGAAGGGACACCACGTGGCTCAAAAGAATCACCACATGGCCCAGAAAAATCACCACACCGCGTACCACCACCACGTCAGGAGCTCCGCATCACAGAAGCAAGCCACCCATGCAAGGGTCCCTAATCAAGCATCAAGACAGGACCAAGAAAAGCGCGGCCTCCCTCCGCGGCTGCTGACTGCACGCTACCCATAGCTCGGGCCCGACGAAAATGCCAAAGGAAGCAGGAGAGTCTTCGAAGGCAGAGAGGGCAAGAGGAGTCCTCGGTTGTTGAAAAAGGTAGGAGAAATGAGATGCTGATCGGGGCCTTTAAATAGACCTCTGGAATTAAAGCATCTCACGGCCGGTTCATCAATCATTCGGCCGAGGCATCAATATTCCGGCCGAAAGATCAATCTCTAGGCCCCCCAATCTATTTCCCTCAGTAATATCAGATTTTGCTCAGTGCACTGACTCAAGCCATTATGGGATTCTGGGTCCATGACCAACAGAAGCAAAATCAAGTCAGCCTTGGGGGCATCCCTGATGCCAATACAACGTGATCAAAAACTAGCCTTGGGGGCATGCCCGAGCACCAAAGATCTCTCTCTCCACAAACTGCTGGCCATAAGCTCTTGCTACAGCAAATCAAGACATTCAACAACTCTGCTATTTACTGCCATCAAAATAACGCAACAGCTCCGACCTCATCACTGCCAAGTCAACTTAGCGGCTCCATGCCCGTGTTCACCAACTCAGCGGCCCCAGGGCCTATCAGCTCAATGGCCCGGCGCCCACTATCTTATCAACTCAGCAGCACCATACTCCTTGCACTATCAACAGCTCTAAGCTCTATGTTCAGTAGCCCCGAGCTTGTCTCAGTGGCTCCATGCTCACTATTTCAAGTTTCTCCACTTCAGCAGCTCTGTCGCTACCCTCCAGCAGCTCCATGCTCGCTCATTCGACGCCCATGTTCAAACAATTCAATAGGCTCTATGCCTGTATCAACTCAGCGGCCCTGTGCCCACCATCTCTATCAACACAGCGGCTCTACGCCCATCACTCAGCGGCTCCAAGCCCTCGACTCAGCAGCTCTATGCTCGCTACCACAACTCAGCGGCTTCAAGCAATAGGCTCTAAGCCGTAACAACCATCTCAACGGCTCTGTGCCTATACTCACTATCATTCAGCGGCTCTAAGCCCATTATCTCAACTGGCGCTAAGCCATAACAGTCATCTCAGCGGCTCTATGCTCATCACTCAGCGGCTCGAAGCTCATTATCGACAGGCTCTACGCCCGAGTTCACCAACTCATCAACTCAGCGGCTCTACGCCCTCACCTGTCAACTCAATGGCTCCAAGCCCGCTATCCCAATTGGCTCTAAGCCGTAGCAACTATCTCAGCGGCTCTACGCCCATTATTTCAACTGGCTCGAAGCCATGGCTATCTCAACAGGCTCTAGGCCGCCCCAACAATCAAGACATCATCTGTTCTCAGGCTCTACGCCTGAATGCTCAAAATCTGACATTTTGAATGCTCGAAGCTCTTCGAATGCCCAACCACTGTGCACTGGATGCTCAAGTTCTACACTTGAATGCTCAAGCTCTACGCTTGGATGCCCAACCACTGCGTACTGGATGCTCAAAGCCTGTACTTTGAATGCTCGGATTCTTCCGTCCGAATGCTCGAGCGCTATGCTCTGAATGCTCAAGTCCGGAACTTGAAAGAAGCTCTACGCTTAAATCAACACACACGCACGGGCCCGTGCACATTTGCATCAAATGCATCAACATTTTCACATCGAGTCTGCATCATCATATCTGTTCACATCTAACAACCATCATCACACATATACATTCTGCATGTCTTTCATGAAACAGGTCAACCCTGCCATCAACCGGCTCTATGCCTCGGTTTTATTGATCGGTCCAGTACCTCGATCCTTTGGCTCTACGCCAAAACTTATGATGAGAAAGCTCCGTTCACAGACCATCAAAATACAACCAGCTCTACGCTTCGGTTCAAACACGTCAAGCTCTGAAACTCCGACACCTTAGGCTCTCGCATTATGATCAACACTAGCTCCGCGCTTCGGTTCCATCTAGCTCTAAGCTCACCTCAGGCCCTCGCCTCAAGATTGCAACAGACTCCACGCCTCGATTCCATCACTCTCCAGGCTCTCGCCTCATGACTACAACCGGCTCCGTGCCTCAGTTCCCTCATCTCCAAAGCTCCGTGCTCTAGTTACTGGCCCTGCACCCCCATATCTCAAAAACAAACGGCGTCCGACTCATCCCCAGCAGATGGCTTAGATTCCACCCCAACTACATCAATTCCTTCCAGCTCATTCGCAAGGATAGGCTACTCTACCGAGCTCTTCTCAATCAAAGTAAGGATGATCAAGAAAAGCAAACGCACCTGCCGTGTACTGGTCTACCCCAAAATACTAAGGAAGCTCTCCGCAAAAAAATTCCCCCGGCAGCCCCGCGCTCCTTCAACTACTCTTCGCTAAAACCCTGGCTCAGTCTAGGTACGTCACACTACGGCTTTTTAAGCCCTAAGGTACGTCTTCTGTCTCTAACCCTCCGAACTTTTTTATTTTCTTTATTGCCCGAACTACGGTTGGTCTGAATTTCCCTTGTGGAATACGTAGGCAGCCTCCCGGCCCGACCATAACAAAACTTTTTTCCAAAACCCCTTGGAATAGTGGTTGGACCATGTAGACACCTCCCAAACGGGGCATCGCCATACAGATTGATCACGTTTGTGTTTGCTCGATTGGTTGCTCACTTCATAAACCAAAATCATGGACATTCCCATGGCTAGGAACATCGCCACATGATAACAGTTATCATCAAATAGAGTCGCCACCCAGTTTATTAAAACTGGGAAAATAGATAGAGATTCTGGATTCGGGAGCCAAAAGTACAGTAAGGGGAAGGTGTTAGGCACCCCTCTCTGCCCAGTCGTAAGACTGGCCCATAATCGTTCAACATAAGACGTATAGATGCTTTATCTAATCCTAACACATAGTCTGTTTAATTATTCCTTTAAACAGTAAGCAAAGTGAGCCAGTGCGACAAATAAGCATGCATCAGAAAGCAGAAAGCAAACATAATGTCCCAGGGAGATGGATCTCGCGGCCGATGAATAGATGTCACGGCCGAGAGATCCTCCTGGTTTGATGTACCGGCCGAGGGATCGAAGCCCCGGTCGGTGTTCTTCCTCACACCAGACAGAAAGATTAACAGATAATCGAAATGCTACGTTTAGTTAGAAATACAGTAAGTATAGACAAACCAGAGGCCGTTGGGCCTCACCACCTTGATCCCTCAGTTGCTTGATTGCTTCGGATTGGGTGTGATTGATTGATTACTTGATCGAGAACCCTAGAGTTAGGGTTTGAACTTCGGGGTTTGGTCGCCGGATTGACGGCTGCCTTCGGAAGGTTAGGGCTTTTGGAGTATGGGATTGAGGGAGTATTTTTGCAGAGTTTCGAGGTTTGATTGAGTGTGTGGGTATCTCAATTTCTGTGTGTAAATTCGGAACCCAAAGGCCCCTTTATATAGGCATAGGGATGACTCACTCCGGCCAATCAAATCACGAGATGGCAATTGCAATTGCAATGCATCTCAAACTCTACGTCGTGATCTCCGAACGTAGCCCGAACGCATCGGGAAGGTAGTGTAGTTGGATCAAACCAAACGTCTGACAGAACGTTCCAGAGTCTGGAAAAAGGTCGATCTGGCGGCCGAGCAAAGGAAGTCATGGCCGTGGAAAGGATGTCTCGGCCGAAGGATAGATCTTGCGGCCGAGGGATTGATCTCTCAGGGAGATTTTGCTGGCAACAGGTTGCTCGGGCGAGGGATTGAAGTTATGGCCGTGGGATCGATGTTACGGCCGTCAGATGGATTCTCCTAGGCTTCTGTATTTTCTGTCTGAAAGGCTGTATGGCTCTGAATTGGGTCCTCTAAGTGGTCAAAGTTCTCACCGAAAGTCCTAAGGTCCTCAAGGAAGCAATCATCAATCATTGTATCCATTTCATCATTGGGATTGTCCCAAGGTGGGACTTGAAATAATCGTTAGGCCAAATTGGGGTGTCTACAGATGCCCCTCTTTGACTGAACTCAGACGGATCGCGAGACATGTTTGAGTAAGAGTCAAAGCTGTAAAAAGCAACTCAATTTGGTCCAACCACTATTCCAAGGGTTTTCGAAAAAGGTTTTGTTATGGTCGGGCCGGGAGGCTGCCTACGTATTCCACAAGGGAAATTCAGACCAATCGTAGTTCGGGCAATAAAGAAAAATAAAAAGTTTGGAGGGTTAGAGACAGAAGACGTACCTTAGGGCTTAAAAAGCCGTAGTGTGACGTACCTAGACTGAGCCAGGGTTTTGGCGAAGAGTAGTTGAAGGAGCGCGGGGCTGCCCGGGGAGTTTTTGCGGAGAGCTTCCTTAGTATTTTGGGGTAGATCAGTACACTGCAGGTGCGTTTGCTTTTCTTGATCATCCTTACTTTGACTGGGAGGAGCTCGGTAGAGTAGCCTATCCTTGCGAATGAGCTGAAAGGAATTGATGTAGTTGGGGTGGAATCCAAACCATCTGCTGGGGATGAGCTGGACGCCGGTTTGCTTTTGAGATATAGGGGAGGCGCAGGGCCAGTAGCTGTAGCACGGAGCTTTGGTGATGAGGGAACCGAGGCACGGAGCCGGTTGTAGTCATGAGGCGAGAGCCTGGAGAGTGATGGAACCGAGGCGTGGAGCCTGTTGCGATTTGATAAAACCGAAGCACGGAGCTGGTGTTGATCATAAGGCGAGAGCCTGGGGTGATTGATAGGACCGAAGCGCGGAGCTGGTGTTGATTATAAGGCGAGAGCCTGAGGTGATTTGCTAGGACCGAAGCGCGGAGCTGGTGTTGATCATAAGGCGAGAGCCTGAGGTGATTTGATAGGACCGAAGCGCGGAGCTGGTATTGATTGTGAGGCGAGAGCCTGAGATGTCAGAGCTTTGAGCTTGACGT
Source organism: Rhododendron henanense subsp. lingbaoense (assembly GCA_020567845.1). NCBI lineage: Eukaryota > Viridiplantae > Streptophyta > Magnoliopsida > Ericales > Ericaceae > Rhododendron > Rhododendron henanense. The sequence continues at coordinate 34,741,655 of CM036312.1, forward strand.
GATGAACCGAAGCGCGGAGCTGGTATAAGGCAAGAGCCTGAGGTGAAGGAACTGAGGCGTGGAGCCTGAGGTGAATAGATTGAGGCGTGGAGCCTGCTGCAGTCTTGAGGCAAGGGCCTGAGTTGTCGGAGCTTAGAGCTTGACGTGATTTGAACCGAAGCGCGGAGCTGGTATAAGGCAAGAGCCTGAGGTGTCAGAGCTTTGAGCTTGACGTGACGAACCGAAGCGCGGAGCTGGTATAAGGCAAGAGCCTGAGGTGAAGGAACTGAGGCGTGGAGCCTGAGGTGAATAGATTGAGGCGTGGAGCCTGCTGCAGTCTTGAGGCAAGGGCCTGAGTTGTCGGAGCTTAGAGCTTGACGTGATTTGAACCGAAGCGCGGAGCTGGTATAAGGCAAGAGCCTGAGGTGTCAGAGCTTTGAGCTTGACGTGACGAACTGAAGCGCGGAGCTGGTCGCATTCTGATGGTCTGTGCACGGAGCTTTTCCATCATAAGTGTTGGCGTGGAGCCAAAAGATCGAGGCGTTGGGCTGATCAATAAAACCGAGGCACGGAGCCGGTTGATTGCAGGGATGACCTGTTTCATGAGAGATATGCCAAGTGTATATGTGTGATGATGGTTGTTAGATGTGAACAGATATGATGCAGACTCGATGTGAAAATGTTGATGCAAATGTGCACGGGCCCGTGCGTGTGTGTTTGTTTTAAGCTTAGAGCTTCTATCAAGTTCCGGACTTGAGCATTCAGAGCGTAGAGCTCGAGCATTCGGACGGTAGAATCCGAGCATTCAAAGTACAGGCTTTGAGCGTCCAGTACACAGTGGTTGGGCATCCAAGCGTAGAGCTTGAGCATTCAAGTGTATAACTTGAGCATCCAGTACACAGTGGTTGGGCATCCAAGCGTAGAGCTTGAGCATTCAAAAATGTTAGATTTTTGAGCATTCAGGCGTAGAGCCTGAGAATAAATGTCTTGATTGCTGGGACGGCTTAGAGCCTGTTGCTTGTTTACGGCTTCGAGCCAGTTGAGATAATGGGCCTTGAGCCGCTGAGTTGGGTGATTATAGGCATAGAGCCTGTTGAGATGGTAAATACAGGCTTCGAGCCTATCGAAGTAATGGGCTGGGAGCCGCTGAGGTGGTAGATATAGGCTTCGAGCCTGTCGAGATGATGGGCTTCGAGCCGCTGAGGTGATAGACATAGGCTTCGAGCCTGTTAAGAGCTTGATTGTGTACGGCTTCGAGCCAGTTTGAGACAATGGACTTGGAGCCGCTAAGTTGAGTGATTACAGGCGTAGAACCTGTTGCCGTGATAGCGAGCATAGAGCTGCTGAGATAAGGGGCTTTGAGCCGCTGGGTGATAGTGGACGTAGGCTTCGAGCCTGTTGAGGTAAATGGGCGTAGAGCCGCTGAGTAGAGCCTTTTGATAACGGGCTTCGAGCCGCTGAGATTGGTTGTTTACGGCTTCGAGCCATTTGAAATGGTGGGCTTTGGAGCCGCTGAGTTATAGGCGTAGAACCTGTTGCTGTGATAGCGAACGTAGAGCTGCTGAGTCGAGGGCTTGGAGCCACTGAGATGATGGTTATGGCTTCGAGCCAGTTGGGATAGCGGGCTTGGAGCCGCTTTGGTGAGATAACGGGCATAGAGCCTGCTGTGTTGAGGCAATGGGCTTTGAGCCGCTGAGTTGATGGCTTCGAGCCGCTGGGTTTATGGTTTTGAACCAGTTGAGATGGTAGATGTAGGCTTCGAGCCTGTTAAGAGCTTGATTGTGTATGGCTGCTGGGAATGGCAAGCGTAGAGCTGCTGATGGTGATTGGGCGTAGAGCCTGTTGAAGTCATGGGCGCAGAGCTGCTGAGATTAATGGCTTTGAGCCTGCTGTACTGAGGGCTTAGAGCCGCTGAGACGATAGATACAGGCTTTGAGCCCGTTGGAGTAATGGGCCTCGAGCCGCTGAGCTGGCAGGTGTAGAGTTGCTGGGTGTTTCAGCTTGCTTTGGCCAGCAGTTTGTGGAGAGAGATTTTCCTCATGCTTGGGCATGCCCCCAAGGCTAATTTTGATTACATTGTATTGGCTCGGGGATGCCCCCAAGGCTACTTTGGTTGACTGAAGACTTAGAAGTCTGTAATCGCTTGAGTTGGTGCACTGAGCAAAAATCCATTGGGGCTGAAAGGAATGTATTAGAAGGGCCAGGAGATCGATCTCTCGGCCGAGGTATTGATGTATCGGCCGAGGAAACGATGTCTCGGCCGCTTAATCGCTCCATTTCCAGGGGCCTATAAAAGGCCACGACCTCAGCCGTTCGTCTCACTTTCCTTTCTTCCCTCTCCGTTCCTTCCGTCCGAAGCTTCCATCGAAGACCCCCCCCCTTTCACTTCTCCTTGTTTCCGACAGCTCCGGGCCGTGGGTGATATGCTGACGTGGCTAGTATGCGCGGAGGGAGACCGCGTTTGCTTTTGGTCCTGTCTTGACGCTTGATTTTGGATCCTCGCATGGGTATGCTTGATTAGGGGCCCTCGCATGGGTGACTTGCTTCCGCGACGTGGAACTCCTGGCGTGGCGGTGGTACGCGGTGTGGTGGTTTTTCTGGGCCATGTGGTGTCCCTTCTGCACCGTAGTACTCCTTTGGTATACATCGCCCCAGGGGTTTCCTCTTCTTTTTTTGCAGCTGGTCTCTTTTGCTCGGACCACCAGAGGGTTCGACATCCTCTTCTGCTTCCTCTTTTTTGTTTCTTTCTTTGTTTCTCTTCCTGCATAGGTTAGTTCGACAGGAAATCGATGTATAGCTTGTTTAGGAAATGTGGGATGATCCACCTTGTGATGTAAAAAGCTTTCGTTATATGAAACAAAAACCTTCCTGCTCTGTTTGTGATTGTATATGCTGTTCTTACGTTTGTTTGCGTGTGATATTTCCGTTAATCCAATGAAACGAACTGAACCGTGGGAACAGTCTGTAAAATAGCCGTTCTGGCGGCCGACCAAATGATTACGCGGCCGAAACTTCGATCTAGCGGCCGAAGGATCGTTTTGTTTGCCTGGGTTTGACTTGCAAGTCAACCCTATTATCTACGGGCCGATGGATTGATCCCACGGCCGCTTAATCGAAGTGCCGGCCGAGAGACCGACTGAATTTCCGAGGATCAAGAATCCGATTCCGATTCGAACTAAGACTCGACTTAGCCCTATAAGTACGCGTTCTACGAACCCGATAGTATTGTCAGCAGCAATTTCCTTGCACATGGCACAACCAATCCTTGATCAGTGGTTGGATTCCTTCAATGGCCTGGACCGTCTGCACTTTAAGTCCTTTGGTATGGACTTCCTCTTTTCCCTTCGCCACATTCCCGTGAATTTTGCTTTCCTTAGGGCAGCCGCTAGTTTGTGGGACCCTGATTTTCACGTCTTTCGATTTAAGAGGGAGGAGTTATGTCCTACCATCGAGGAATTTGCAGCCATCATGGGTCATTCGGATAGAGAGGGTTTCATTGTCCCTAATCCTTTGTTCAACCGTGGTGATCTCCTGAAGGATTTACTCCAAGTTCAGAAACATGAAGTTAAGTTCTTCCTAGTGAAAGGGAGGCTGGAGATTCTGCAACTCATCCAGCGTTTTGGTGTGGCTGAGGCGCATCGCCAAGTTTCCCTACAGAAGTCGTGCTTTCATGCATTGTGCATTTGTCTCCTTCATTACCACTTACTTGGTCCCGCCTCTGGTCATGCTGACCCTATATTGCTTAACCTTGCTCAGCAAATTGGAAACCGTATGGGTTTCGCTGGTTTAGTATTGGCAGAGACCTTGATGGGTCTAGATGTGATGAAGGGTAATCCTACAGCTCAGTTCTCAGGCGGTTCCTTGCTATTGCAGGTTCGCTCTTTTACTTGTTTTATTTGTCAGATTTATCTTTTCACTCATCACTCTTTTGTTTTGACTCACATGTTCTCTCAGCTCACAATTTTCCCTTTTTCTCTAGGTGTGGCTGTTTGAGAAGCTAAAAGTGTGGGATGCGCCGGAGCGACTTCCTTACAATCCAGACCAATGCACGGAGCGTCACATGGTTAAACAGTTCCCAACTGAGGCTGCTTGGGAAGCGTGGATGAAGACTTGCAGAGGTGATTGGATTCAATGGGTTTGCCCCTGGTATGGTATCGAGAGTATGACTGCGAGTACCATGAACCACTTTGGTGTAGCAGTGATCGGCATCACTCGAGTCGTTTTCTACTTTCCTGCTCGCTTTCAAAGGCAGTTTGGGGCTGAACAAGCCGCAACCTTAGGTGACCCTGAATACACTGCCTCTAAGATCCATGATGCCAACTTCCGTCGTAATATGCTGCGCCTCTGGCCAAATAGAGTGATGCAGGAGGTCGCTGAGAGCTTTGTTGCCAAGCTATCGGGTTCTTACAAACGCTGGTTGAAGAAAAACCTTTTGGAGGATAGAAGTGCAAAGAGAAGGAAGACCTAGAGATCGACACTTTGCTTATGTTTTTTTCAAAAGATGTTTGTTTGATTCTAGCTTTCACGGATTAAGAATTGTTTAGGCTTGCTTTGTCCTTTCTCCTTGGAAATAATAAAACATTTGGTCGTTTTATTTGAAGATGTTATTGCCATGATTTGATGGTGAACATGCTTTAGGATAGACCTAGAAATTTTGGAAGTGATGATGATAGCAGTGGCCGAATCTCAAACTTAGAGATTGCCTACGTATCCCATAGAGGGAATCAGGCCATAAACGTAGTTCCAACAAAGGGGATTTGTTTTGTTTTTAGTTAGGGTTCACTCGGGTATTTTCCTCTCCTTTTGTGCTCTAAATTTTGCCCAAAAACCGCCCTTGCGGGTTTTCGGTCTAGCGAGCGTTTTATTTATGCCTTAGTTTTTGCCTAAGCCGCCCTTGCGGGTTTTCGACCTAGCAGGCTGCTCTAATTTTTGCTTGGATCCGCCCACCCTTGTGGTTTTCGGTCCAACGAGCATCTCTCATGGGTAATACTTCCTTAGCTTGTCAACGTTGACTGGCGTTGCGAATTCCATTCCATCCAAGTCTGCAATGTATGCTGCTCCTCCAGAAAGTATGCGTTTGATAAGGTAGGGGCCTCCCCAGTTTGGTCTAAACTTGCCCCTTGGGTCCGAGACGTGGCGACGAATTGCTTTGAGCACCATGTCTCCTACCTTGATATCCCTAGGTTTCACCTTTTTGTTGAATGCTCGTGCAATGCGGCGTTGATACCCTTGTACATGGTATAAGGCTCTCAGTCTCCTTTCGTCTAGTAGTGCTAACTCGTCGTAGTGGTTTTGAACCCAATCTTCTTCGATCATTCCAGTCTCAGCTAAAACCCTTAACGAAGGTAATTCCAATTCGATGGGCAAGACAGCTTCCATTCCATAGACCAGAGAGTAGGGAGTAGCCCCAGTTGAAGTCCTTTCGGTTGTTCGATATCCCCATAGCGCCAGAGGTAGCATTTCCGGCCAGTCTGTGTAAGTGTCGGTAGTCTTCCGTAGAATCTTCTTGACATTCTTGTTTGCAGCCTCAACTGCTCCATTAGTTTGAGGTCGGTAAGTAGATGACCGATGATTTTGTATCCCAAATTCGGTGAAGAGCTTCTTTGTCGCCCCTTTGAAGTGCGATCCATTATCACAGACAAACTCGTGGGGTACACCATATCGATAGATGATATTAGTGCGAATGAATTTGGCCACATGAGTGGCTTTGAGAGTAGCATAAGAAGCCGCTTCTACCCATTTGGTGAAGTAGTCAATAGCCACCAGAATGAACTGATGTTTGTATTTCCCCTTTGGATTTATGCTTCCAATGACGTCTATCCCCCAAGTGGAGAATGGCCAGGGGGATGTCATGCTGTACAGTTCTGTAGGGGGAATACGCATACGATCAGCGTGAGTTTGGCATTTGTAACATCGGCGGACATAATCAGCGCAGTCGGCTTCCATCGTAGTCCAGTAATATCCCTGGCGCAGGATCTTCTTTGCCATCGTTGCCCCATTCATGTGGCCCACAAATTCCTTCATGTATTTCCTCCATTACCTTGCGACTGTCCTCCGTTGTGACGCAAAGTTGACTTGGACCCAAGTGTGCCCTTCGGTACAATGCTCCTCCACAGATTATAAATCGGGCAGCGAACTTCCGCAGAGCTGTTTTGTCCTTCGAGGTGGCCTCGGGCGGGTATTCTCCTTTTTCCAGGAATTCCTTCACGTCTTCATACCATGGCTTGCCATCGTCTTCACCTTCCTCGGTAAAGGTACACTCACATGCTGGTTTAACCTTTTGTTCGATCATGAGAGGCCGCATTGTGAATCCCAGGGGTATTTCGACCATAGACGCCAATGTTGCCAGTGCATCTGCAAATCTATTGCTCACTCGAGGAGTGTGTGTGAAGATAACAGAATCGAATTGTGGAATTAGATTTTCCAGCACAGAGTGATATAGCTTCAGTGTATCCTCCTTGACCTTCCAGTCTCCTCTTGCTTGAGATACCACCAGGTTTGAATCCCCAGTGACTTCTACCCTTTTTGCTCCCAGCTCCAGGGCTGCCTCCATTCCAGCAATACAAGCCTCATATTCAGCTTGGTTGTTAGTGACTTCAAACCTTAGCTTATATGACAAAGGGATGTGAGAGTTGTTTGGGGAAACTAGCAATACCCCTATGCCATATCCACATTGGTTTGATGCTCCATCAAAGTAAAGTTGCCAGGTGTCGTCTAAGAGACATAAGATGTCCTCGTCGGGGAACATGAAGTCCTCTGCCTTGGCTTCTGTCACAGGGTGATCTGCCAAGAATTCTGCCACAGCTCTTCCTTTTACTGATTTCCTTGTCATGTATTTGAGATCGAATTCTGCTAGCAGCAATAACCACCTAGCTAGCTTTCCGATAAGTGCTGGCTTCTCGAAAAGATACTTGATTGGGTCTAAACGAGAGACCAGCACCACCGGATGTGCTAACAGGTAGTGCCTTAGTTTCTTTGTGGCCCATACTAGCCCCCAACAGGTTTTCTCGAGGGGAGTGTACCTTGTCTCGTAATCCATCATTTTCTTGCTGAGGTAGTATATGGCGCACTCTACCTTGGCGTCGTTTTCTTGCGCTAGCATACATCCCATGGACGTGTCTGTTACTGAGAGATACAGAATCAATGGCCTCCCAGGGATGGGTGGCGATAGTACAGGTGGATTCTGAAGGTATTCCTTGATTGCCTCGAACGCTTGCTGACAGTCTTGGCTCCATTCAAAATCCGTACCTTTCTTCAGTAGTTTGAAAAGAGGTTCACAGGTGGTTGTGAGCTTGGAAATGAACCTGCTGATGAACTGTACCTTCCCTAAGAAGCTCCTTACTTCCTTCTCTGTCCTAGGTGGTGATATCTCCATGATAGCCTGTATCTTGGAAGGATCTACCTCGATTCCTCTTTGAGTGATGAGGAAACCCAACATCTTTCCAGCTGTTACCCCAAAAGTGCATTTTTGAGGGTTAAGACGCAGTTTATAATTCCTAATCCTCTCAAAGAACTTTTAGAGTGCTCCATAGTGTCCTTCCCTCTCCTTAGATTTGACTATCATATCGTCGACATACACCTCGACTTCTTTGTGCATCATGTCGTGCAGCAGTGTTGTGGCCATCCTCTGGTAAGTGGCTCCAGCATTCTTCAACCCAAACGGCATTACCCGGTAGCAGTAAGTTCCCCAAGGCGTAGTGAAGGTAGTTTTCTCTCTATCCTCAGGGGACATAAGGATTTGGTTATACCCAGAGAATCCATCCATGAAGGATAGCAATGCATGGCCTGCGGTGTTATCTATTAGCTCGTCTATGTGAGGTAACGGGAAGTCATCTTTCGGACTGGCTTTGTTGAGATCTCGGAAATCTACGCAGACCCTGATTCCTCCAGTTTTCTTCGGTACGGGAACGATGTTTGCTACCCATTGTGGATATTCGGTGACTATGAGAAAACCGGCGTTGATTTGTTTAGTGACTTCTTCTTTTATCTTTAGGACCCAATCAGGGCGCATACGTCTCAGTTTTTGTTTAATTGGTTTTGCATCGGGATGAAGAGGAATTTTATGTTGAACAATTTCAGAGTCTATTCCAGGCATGTCCTCATAAGACCAGGCAAAAACATCTTTGTATTCTTTTAGCAAAAAGATTAGTTTTTCACTTTCTTGAGGGGATAGTGCGGCACCAATTTTAACCATTTTGGGCTCGTTTTCAGAGCCTATGTTTGCTGTGATTATCTCCTCAGAAAAAGGTTTAGCGTGCCTTTCTTCTTCTCTCTCGATGAATTCTAGAATTTCTTTCGGAATTTCTTCCTCAAAATTTGGTTTGTCGGAATCCACACAATTGACCATAGGCAAAGTGAAATACTCTAAATCTTCCTTCTCATTGCTAAATTTATCAAAAGACATTTCAGAGTCGAACTCAAAGTAAATGCTATGCCTCGGCACTTTGACCAGGTTTTCCTCACTAGACTTAGTAGTTTCAAAGGATGAAAAGCTTGACTCGGACTGAGTCGACTCGGAGTCGGAATCGGAATCAGAACTAAGATCAGAATTAGCGCTTTTCATTTTATATTTTAGAGCGTGTTCCACAGTCCAGTTGGGGTAAGCCCCTTTTTCAGCATCTACAATCAGCTCAGAGCAGTCTTTTTCATCACCAAGGTCGATCACCAGTACTTCACTGTCACCTTGATTCACACTTTCATCGTTGTCACCCTGCAAGTCTTGGAGGGCCATTTGATTTGCTATTGCTGTTATTTCCTCCAATTGAGCTTCAATCTCGGCTTCGTCGCTGTTGTCGACCCGTCGTGTGCCAACAAAGCCCCACCAATTACCAAAGCTGTCTATGATGGGGTGGATCACCCTTATTTCATTGTTGGTGACCCCCTCATCAAAGAGCAGGTTTAGTGATATCTCGTCTAGTGGGTCATTGTCGACAGTCTCTTCTTCCTTTGCCTCTTCGGTCTCGAGGTTGTTGACCTCGTCTATTGGCCAATAATCATCGGTAGGTGCATAAGGGTCATAAAAGTAGATTGGAACCCTGCGAAGCCCTTCCTCTTCAATCAGGTCTTCTACCTCTTCCTCATAAACTGTTCCAGCGAACATGACATGGTTGTCTTCAATGATAGCCACCATAGGCCTTGGTTGATTTACTGGAGTGATGTATTCAGAGGGGCTGAAATCTTCGACAGCAAAGTGGAGCGGGCCAGACAGCTTGGTGACAACTTGAAAGTGCGAATCAGACATGAACAGTGATGCAGTCATTTTTCCTGAAAAGGTTTTTGCTTTAGTTAGATTGACTAATCTTACCTACTGTTTATTGGACTTAGAGAGATTCCTAAGGTTTAACCTGCAAAAGAGAAATTTTACAACATACACATATACAATGGGTGTGAGGAAGAACTTTTGCAAGTAGAATGCAAGTAGGTTCCTAGCCTGTAGGTTCCTGTCTTAGTTTGATAAGTTCTATGGCTTTCTAAAGCATGCAAGGTTTTGGTAGTTTCAGGGTGCTCCGTTGTCAAAGGGCACCAACCCTCTCACCAGCCCATCATAGGTGGTGATTGGGTGATTCCCTTTTTGATATACCACTAGGTACGAGTGACTGTGGAGTTTGCTGGAACCCCCAACATAGCCCGTGTCATGCCGGGATATCAGGTGAACTCAACGGGTTGCCCGCTCGATGCATATGATAAATGAATTAGATAAGGCATGTATTAGTCTTATGTTGAACTTTTTGGTTATGGCTCTCAAGTCCCCAGCAGAGTCGCCAAAAACTGTAGACACCTCCCAAACGGGGCATCGCCATACAGATTGATCACGTTTGTGTTTGCTCGATTGGTTGCTCACTTCATAAACCAAAATCATGGACATTCCCATGGCTAGGAACATCGCCACATGATAACAGTTATCATCAAATAGAGTCGCCACCCAGTTTATTAAAACTGGGAAAATAGATAGAGATTCTGGATTCGGGAGCCAAAAGTACAGTAAGGGGAAGGTGTTAGGCACCCCTCTCTGCCCAGTCGTAAGACTGGCCCATAATCGTTCAACATAAGACGTATAGATGCTTTATCTAATCCTAACACATAGTCTGTTTAATTATTCCTTTAAACAGTAAGCAAAGTGAGCCAGTGCGACAAATAAGCATGCATCAGAAAGCAGAAAGCAAACATAATGTCCCAGGGAGATGGATCTCGCGGCCGATGAATAGATGTCACGGCCGAGAGATCCTCCTGGTTTGATGTACCGGCCGAGGGATCGAAGCCCCGGTCGGTGTTCTTCCTCACACCAGACAGAAAGATTAACAGATAATCGAAATGCTACGTTTAGTTAGAAATACAGTAAGTATAGACAAACCAGAGGCCGTTGGGCCTCACCACCTTGATCCCTCAGTTGCTTGATTGCTTCGGATTGGGTGTGATTGATTGATTACTTGATCGAGAACCCTAGAGTTAGGGTTTGAACTTCGGGGTTTGGTCGCCGGATTGACGGCTGCCTTCGGAAGGTTAGGGCTTTTGGAGTATGGGATTGAGGGAGTATTTTTGCAGAGTTTCGAGGTTTGATTGAGTGTGTGGGTATCTCAATTTCTGTGTGTAAATTCGGAACCCAAAGGCCCCTTTATATAGGCATAGGGATGACTCACTCCGGCCAATCAAATCACGAGATGGCAATTGCAATTGCAATGCATCTCAAACTCTACGTCGTGATCTCCGAACGTAGCCCGAACGCATCGGGAAGGTAGTGTAGTTGGATCAAACCAAACGTCTGACAGAACGTTCCAGAGTCTGGAAAAAGGTCGATCTGGCGGCCGAGCAAAGGAAGTCACGGCCGTGGAAAGGATGTCTCGGCCGAAGGATAGATCTTGCGGCCGAGGGATTGATCTCTCAGGGAGATTTTGCTGGCAACAGGTTGCTCGGGCGAGGGATTGAAGTTATGGCCGTGGGATCGATGTTACGGCCGTCAGATGGATTCTCCTAGGCTTCTGTATTTTCTGTCTGAAAGGCTGTATGGCTCTGAATTGGGTCCTCTAAGTGGTCAAAGTTCTCACCGAAAGTCCTAAGGTCCTCAAGGAAGCAATCATCAATCATTGTATCCATTTCATCATTGGGATTGTCCCAAGGTGGGACTTGAAATAATCGTTAGGCCAAATTGGGGTGTCTACAGACCAAATTGAGTTGCTTTTTACAGCTTTGACTATTACTCAAACATGTCTCGCGATCCGTCTGAGCTCAGTCAAAGAGGGGCATCTGTAGACACCCCAATTTGGCCTAACGATTATTTCAAGTCCCACCTTAGGGACCATCCCGATGATGAAATGGATACAGTGATTGTTGATTGCCTTCTCGAGAACCTTAGGACTTTCGGTAAGAACTTTGAGCCACTTAGAGGACCCAATCAGAGCCATACAGCCTTTCAGACAGAAAATACAGAAGCCTAGGAGAATCCATCTATCAGCCGTAACATCGATCTAACGGCCTTAACATCATTTCCTCACCCGAGCAACCTGTTGCTAGCAAAATCTCCCTGAGAGATCAATCCCTCGGCCGCAAGATCCATCCTTCGGCCGCAACATCAATTCCTCGGCCGTGTGATCTATTACTCGGCCGCCAGATCGTCCTTTTTCCAGACTCTGGAACGTTCTGTCGATTGTTTGATCCAACTACACTACCTTCCCGATGCGTTCGGGCCACGTTCAAAGATTGCGACGAAGAGTTTGAGTTGCATTGCAATTGCAATTGCAATCGTGCCATTTGATTGGCCGGAGTGAGTCACCAATTGCCTATATAAAGGGCCTTTGGACTCCGAAAATAAACACACGAAATTAATAAGTGAAATCATTCACCCAAGCTCCGATACTTTGTCAAAATACTCTCTCAAACCCACTCTTCAAAAGCCCTAACCTCCCGAAGGCCGCCATCAATCCGACGATCAAACCCCAAAGTCCCAAACCCTAACCCTAGGGTTTCCAAGAAGCAATCAGGCAATCACACCTAATCCGAGGCAACCAAGCAACTGAGGGATCAAGGTGGTGAGGCCCAACGGCCTCTGGTTTGTTCTATTTTCTGTCCATAATCATAATCTTAGCATTTTGATTATTTACTAACGTTTCTCTGGTGTGAGGAAAGAACACCGACCGGGGCTTCGATCCCTCGGCCGGTACATAAAACCAGGAGGATCCCTCGGCCGTGACATCTATTCACCGGCCGCGGGATCCATCTCCCTGGGACAGCTTTGTTTTGTTTCCTGCTTCCTGATACATGCTTTATTTATCGCACTGGCTCGCCTTATTCATTGTTTAAAGGCTTAAATAAACAGACTATGTGTTAGAATTAAACAAAGCATCTACATGTCTTATGTTGAATAACTATGGGCCAGTCTCGCGGCTGGGCAAAGAGGGGTGCCTAACACCTTCCCCTTACTGTACTTTTGGCTCCCGTACCCAGAATCTCTATCTATTTTCCTAGTTTTAATAAACTGGGTGGCGACTCTGTTTTGATGATAACCGCTATCATGTGGCGATGTTCCTAGCCATGGGAATGTCCATGATTTTGGTCTACGAAGCAAGCAACCAATCGAGCAACAAATGTGATCAATCTGTATGGCGATGCCCCGTTTGGGAGGTGTCTACACCTATAACAAGACCAAACCCTCGCCTTCTATCTCGAGAGATTGATTTGCTCCCCCATTCCTTGGAGCATACAACATCAACGGACTTGCTCATGGCCCAATTTCGTGCTTTCTCTGAAGCACTATGCGGAGAGGGCCTCCTCTCTTTTTTCCTTGTTGGATCATCCTCCATTCGTGGAGTTTTTGTGCTTCTAGAAAACATCATTGATCTCAGAGAACTACTTCGTTTCCCACATACGGCACCAATTGTAAGGGAAAAAAATCCACTTAGTGTTGGAAAACGCCCTCTGAGATCAACGCACATGCCTTCTAGCCAGAACCCTAGTTCTGCAAAACAAGACACCGTGAGCGCACCTTTGCCTCTCGTCGGCAAAGGCCCTTCGATGCCAAAGTCAGTATTTCGTACTCTCAAAACCCTAATTGTCGTAGGTTAAATAACAAGTTACAACGTACCTTACTTCATGGGTGTTACCTCTTATTTATAGATGTAGACTTACTTGTTCTCCAAGTCTCCTTCTATGCCTAGGATTCCAACTTCATTAGGAATCCTAGCCCATATGGGATTCCCTCCCATATGGTAACTTGATCACAATCCCTTCATTCATGGGGCACTTGCCTATCACGTGGGATTTCCTTCTCTATATGGAATTCGTTCCATATTATAACTCGATCTCTGCCCATCATAGCAGCACAATCTCTTCCCTTATTCGCGGGATCCAATCCTATCACGTAGGATGCTTCTTCTAGAATATTCCAGAATAACCTAATTGTCTTAACTCGTAGGCCGAGCAACGTTGCGTGTTATCGCCAATATTATACGATGTTCGGCCTCATACACCCTCACGTGGTGCTACTGACTTGTCCATGTGTCTCGTACGTGATCAGGATTATTCTCTACGCCGCACCCTCACGTGATGCCTTGCATATTCACGTGTACCACATGTGGGGGGTGTAATTCCCCTTGTACGGGAAAAATCCCTTTACAATTAGAATGCTCCCACCTTTCATAATAAGCTTTTGCGTCAACGGAACTTTCAGCAGTGGGCTTAGGTGGTGCTTTCTCCCTTAAAGCCAAATCCAAATTCATAAAGGCCAAACTCACCTTAAGCAACTCATTCCAATCCTCATAATTGGTCCCATTTAGTGTTTTGATGGTAGACAATTGCAAAGATAAATCAGGATTGAAAGCTGAAGAAATAATAACTAGATTTAATAAGAATGTAAAAACAAAAGCATGGTTATACAAAAAATTCTCCACTTCGTCAGCTACAAAAGTTCTACTAGAGTCTTAAATCACAAGACTAGTAAGACTCATACATAGGATAAAGTAGAATAATTAAATATAACGATTTAAAATAACCCAATACTAACAGGGTATAATTGAGTCATCAAATACAAAATAGTTAATTGTTCTCTTTATCGTTCAAAGTATCCTTCCAAACAATGATTTACTGATAGGGTAAAGTCATAACTAGACTATATGGACCTTTGTTAGTTACAACAATATTCCCGTAATCAACATAATCAGCATTCGAAGAATAAGTTTTGATAACCAGTGAGGGTACATGAAAAAGTATTACCTTGTTTATACCCATTTTTTGCCAAATTCTAAAAAGGAATTTGCATTAATGGATTAATGGCCCAAATTAACATTTTGGGCCTTGGTTGAATTAGGTCTCGATTGATTTAGGCCTTTGGTCGAATATATAGTGGGCCTATTCTTAGGTTTGTTCGGCCCAATTGAGTTAAAGCCCAGATTAGGTTCAGGCCTTAGCCCAACTAATCAAGGCTCAGACTAGTTTTTCCAGCCTATTTAGCCCAATAAGGCCAAGATTTGTATTTGAGGTTTGGACCAGTTTTTCAGATTTATTTAGGCCTGAAAATGAAGAAGTCAAGAAGGCCATAAGCTGCTTAGTCATGCTTGGGAAGCAAGCTGCTCACAAGCAGCTCAAAGGCCTAGAAAGTTCTCTCTAGCAAGCTGCTCACAAGCAGCTCAAAGGCCTAGAAGGTTCTCTCTAGCAAGCAGCTCACAAGCAGCTCAATTAGGTTTGTATAAGCTGCTTAGACATGGTTATAAACAGCTCAAAGCCTGCACAACTATTATTCTTCAGGGTGAAGCAAGACCAATAACACATGGCATGCATGCAAGCTGCTCACAAGTAGCTCAACCAGGCCTGCGTTTTTGGCCTTGGTGGGCCCAAATATACCTTTTTACAAGCATCCATGCACACAAGCAGCTCAAAGGGCCTAGGGATGCTGTGTTGCTACAAATTCCTTTTGCTTTAACTGGTTTTTAGGCAAAAAGGAAGCTTTTCAGACCTGCAGCCATTTTCTTGGAGTCGAGAGCAAGGCTTGGACAGGTGGTAGCTTCCTATTGGAGCATTCTGAAGCAGCTTAAGGCCTGGAACTTTGCCTATAAATACCAGAATTGAAGGCCTTAGAAAAGGTCCCCGACCAATTAAGCCCACGGCTTACTCAAATTATCTTTCAATTACCTTTACTTTCCAGCAAAGTTTGTACTCAATCTAGCCAAGCCTAGATTTTATTTCATTTCTTTGTACCTCTTTACTTTGTTAAACCGTTAGCAAAGTTCATTTACCTTATCGTTCAGTCCTGTTTTCTTTTCTTTCCATTTTCTACACGATTGGGAAACTCTAAGTCCTTTTCCCGACAAGGCAAACCACGAACCACATACGGCCTCACCCCTTAGGTCATACACAATCGCTCTATAGGAAATCAGATTTGTGGCATCTAGGCTTTAGTACGAAATTGGACTGCAATCCAGTCCTGGCACGCCCGCATCAGGCCTAGAACTGCACTACTCGTTGTTCCTAGGCCAATTTTTACATTTGGGAAAAAACATACCAACTTGAATGGCTGTTTTCCACAAAAAGTGTCGAACTGATTCGGCCTGGAGAGAGCGGGCGTGCCAGGACAGTACTGCTGTCCAAGTGGTTTTTTCAAGGCCTGGAAGCCTCAAAATCTGACTTCCAAGGACTGGATTGCAGTCCAAATTCGTATCAAGGCCTGGATGCCTCAATCTGACTTCTGTAAGGTGATTGCGTACGACCTAAGGGGTGAGGCCGTATGTGGTTCGTGGTTTTGCCTTGTCGGGATAAGGACTTAGAATTTCCTAATCGTTGTGAAAAATGGAAAGAAAATTAGAGCAAGGCCTAAAACAGAATTAAAAGGACTTCATTAACGGTTTAACAAAGTCTGGTTACAAGGAAATGAGATAAAACCTAGGCTTGGCTAGATTGAGTACAAACTATGCTAGAAAGTAAAGGTAATTGAAAGATAAGCCTTGGGCTTGTTTGGTCGTGGACCTTTGGCAAGGCCTTCAGAACTGTGATTTATAGGAGCTACAGGCCTTGAGCTGCTTCAACATGCTCCAATGCATGTCTGCCACATGGCCTTCTAGCAGAGGCTTGGGTTTGAGCAGCTTCGAAATGCTCCAATGAGGGGCTGGTCCCTGAACAAAACGTGCCTTTTACTCCAAGAAAACGGCAAAGGCCTGAGAAATCCCTTCCTCTTGCATAAAACTCTGTAAAAGGGGAAAAGGAATCTCAGCTCATCCAGGCCTTGAGCTGCTTCCACACTCAAGTTGTTGCTTGCTTGGACATCCCTTGGGCCCACCAATGCTAAAGATTGAGACCTGTTCAGGCCTTCCCATGATTATATTGGACCTTGCATCCCTCGTGGGCCCCCAAACTCTCTGGGCTTAACTCCTTTTTAGAAGAAGAATCGAGAACACCAGGCCAAGCAGACCTGGGTGAGTCATCTGTCAACAGCTCCAAAGGCTGCATGTATACCACCTGTCCTTGGCCTTGAGCTGCTTGTGAGCAGCTTACTCAGACCTGTCTTAGTAGGAATATTCTAGGCCTTTGAGCTGCTTACAATCACCATTAAGCAGCTTGCTAGAGAGAACCTTCTAGGTCCTTGAGCTGCTTGTGAGCTGCTTGGTCAGACCTGTTTTAGCAGTAACATTCTAGGCCTTTGAGCTGCTTGTGAGCAGCTTGAGGCCTTTTCCTCTATTGTAAGCCTTCTGAGCCCAATCTTGGCAAGATAAACCAAGTTTTAACTTATTTGGGCCTACTTGCAGGCCTTGCTGCTTCCAAGAACTGGGCTAGGCCTGGATAAAAATGCTCAGGCCTAGTGGGTCGACTCAAGACCTTGGACAGCTCTGGGCCTGAATTTGTGATAATGAAATTTTAGGCATTAATTTGGCCCAGGCCTTTGCAAACTCAACTCGACAATGGCGTTCAAATTGGCCTGATTTCGTGGATGACCGATCGTGAGGCTTTTCAAGGCCTGAGACCATCATTCAAGGCCTTCTTCTAACCAACAAATTGATTTTCTGAATTTTGGCCAAAAATGGGTGTAAACATTGCCCCCCCATGCCTTGATTCTTTACGTTTAGGATCAAGGCGTGTATAAAATGTAAAACCATTTTTGGCATCCAAATAGGCCTCGATTCCTATTTTAGCATGTCTTCTTTTGTTTGCCTTGCCTATGGACTTAGTAGGCATTAGGCATTTTCCATGCTTCATTCAGGCCTTTGACAAAATTCTCTGATCTGAGACCTTGGAATGAGTCTACCAGCTATCTTTTTGTTAGACAGGCCTATGTAAGGCCTCTCTTATAGATAAAAGGCCTCAATCTGCATACTCTAGTGCCGCGTAGAGCAATTGGATGATGATCATGCCTATATCAAAGCTAAATCTCAAGGCTGTGAATATCGCCTCTTATTAGGCCTATTTACGCCAATAGAGGCTATGTTCGGGCCTAAAAACTATGTTTGGCAAGCTTGAACTACTACTTGGAGTGTTCATAATAAAGATTCAGGCCTACTCAAAGGGCTCAAAAGGCCTTCATCTCTGCGGAAAAGGCCTTCATACACCAATACGAGGCCTCTTTTCAGTCCCGGTTGCAGAGAAGCTCTAAACCTATGAAAGGTTTGACAACAAGGCCTGGAAATACGTTGAAAGGCCTAAAAAAGGTGGCTCAGGCCTAAAGAAGGAGCTTAAAAGGCCTCATCTCCTGCAAAAAAGGCCTGTTTATACCAGTATTAGGCCTGTGTTCAGGCCTAGACCATGAAAAAGCCTAACAAGGACTGAAAATATATTGGCAGGCCTGAACCTTTGCGAAAAAGACCTGCTCAATGAAATAAAAAGGCCTCCACCTCTGCGGAAAAGGCATGGTAAGAACTTAAAAATAAGGCCTACTCAATGACTGGTAGGCCTTGGCCGAACATTTTTAGAAGTGCATGTTTGGCCTTTGAAGGGCTTTTCTCCACTTAGCCCTTCCCACAACCATGATGTCTTTGTGTCAGCCAAGTGAATAACACTTGCTTTTGATGTGCCCCACAAATCCAATGTGGGCACAATTCCACAGCTTTAAGGCCTATAATTGGCCTATGCTTGCAATGCCTATTGGCAGGTCGGACAAAGCCAAAAAGGCCTTCATGAACCGGGGGAGGAGGGGGATCTCCAATCACAAACGAATCATGATCAAGCCCTGGAGTGTCATCGTTTTCCTCCTCTTCATGTCGTTCCTCCTTTTCTAGAACAGCCGCAACATGCAATTCAGACCTACCTATAGGGCTGATGGCAGGCCTAGATCGTTCTAGACCTACATCAATGATCTCTTCATCGCCTAGGACTGAATCTGGATGTGGTAGCCCTTCAGAGACTTGAGACAACTTCTCAGATGGGAAAACGGGCTGATCTTGCCTCATGATTGGACCTTCCATGTTTTGGCTTATCTCAGGTTTGAGATCTTGTTCCCTTTGTGCCAAAATAGGCCTATCTTTTTGCTCCTCCAGGCCTGGAAATAGCTTTCCATTTAGAAGCTTTTGAAAAACTCCTGAATGTTGGTTGTTGCACTCAGGCCTAAAATCATTGTCGTGATCACTCTGAGGTTTATCATCCAGGCCTTGTTGCTGTTCGGGAATCCTTGAAGGCCTGGACTGGGAATTTTGCCCCCCGAGTGTAATTCCTTGGCCTCCTTGCCCCCCGAGTGTAGGGCTTTTGGGAGCTAAGGCCTGAGAAAACCCTGGAGGCCTGGTGATCTTGCTAGAGGTTTGTTTAGACATATTCAGGCCTGAACTTGAGCCTAAAGTGTCAAACCGCGATACCGGTGGTGGAGTAGGAGTTGACAACTTATCTTTGAGTTTAGCCATCGCTTTATCAATGGCCTTGGTGGAGTTGATAACGGCTTTGGTGGAGTTGATAATGGCCTGGTTAGAGCTGATAATGGCCTTGTTAGATTCTTCAAGCCTATGCAAACATGCATCCAAGGGATCAATAAACTCCTATGAGAGTTCTTCGTAGGATGCAACGGTACAGGCCTGAATGTTGATGTATTCTTCAACTTGGCCCCCAAAGTTCTGAGTATGAGGATCATCAAAGCCACCATTTTGGAATTCAGGCTGTTCGGGCAGGTCTGAACGCATGACACTTGAATAGCCATGTGACTTAGCATTAAGGAGATAGGCTACCTCATCGCGTAATTGGCGTTCCTCATCTTCAAGTCTGCCAACTTCATCTTCAAGCCTTTGAATTGCATTGTTGTAGAAGTGTTGGGCGTCAAGAAACCAACCCACTGTAGGATTGAGTTGATACCTCTCTTTGTCGAGACGGTTGATTTCATCTTCAAATTCGTCGACCTTGTCATATCGCCAACTAATTTCTTCTTCAAGACGCCGAATCTCAACATCCAATTCAACGTATTGAATCGACATGAATCGGCGTGATCATACCCCTTGAAACGATTAGGGTCCCACCGGGCGTGCCAAAATGTTTTCCACAAAAAGTGTCGAACTGATTCGGCCTGGAGAGAGCGGGCGTGCCAGGACAGTACTGCTGTCCAAGTGGTTTTTTCAAGGCCTGGAAGCCTCAAAATCTGACTTCCAAGGACTGGATTGCAGTCCAAATTCGTATCAAGGCCTGGATGCCTCAATCTGACTTCTGTAAGGTGATTGCGTACGACCTAAGGGGTGAGGCCGTATGTGGTTCGTGGTTTTGCCTTGTCGGGATAAGGACTTAGAATTTCCTAATCGTTGTGAAAAATGGAAAGAAAATTAGAGCAAGGCCTAAAACAGAATTAAAAGGACTTCATTAACGGTTTAACAAAGTCTGGTTACAAGGAAATGAGATAAAACCTAGGCTTGGCTAGATTGAGTACAAACTATGCTAGAAAGTAAAGGTAATTGAAAGATAAGCCTTGGGCTTGTTTGGTTGTGGACCTTTGGCAAGGCCTTCAGAACTGTGATTTATAGGAGCTACAGGCCTTGAGCTGCTTCAACATGCTCCAATGCATGTCTGCCACATGGCCTTCTAGCAGAGGCTTGGGTTTGAGCAGCTTCGAAATGCTCCAATGAGGGGCTGGTCCCTGAACAAAATGTGTCTTTTACTCCAAGAAAACGGCAAAGGCCTGAGAAATCCCTTCCTCTTGCATAAAACTCTGTAAAAGGGGAAAAGGAATCTCAGCTCATCCAGGCCTTGAGCTGCTTCCACACTCAAGCTGTTGCTTGCTTGGACATCCCTTGGGCCCACCAATGCTGAAGATTGAGACCTGTTCAGGCCTTCCCATGATTATATTGGACCTTGCATCCCTCGTGGGCCCCCAAACTCTCTGGGCTTAACTCCTTTTTAGAAGAAGAATCGAGAACACCAGGCCAAGCAGACCTGGGTGAGTCATCTGTCAACAGCTCCAAAGGCTGCATGTATACCACCTGTCCTTGGCCTTGAGCTGCTTGTGAGCAGCTTACTCAGACCTGTCTTAGTAGGAATATTCTAGGCCTTTGAGCTGCTTACAATCACCATTAAGCAGCTTGCTAGAGAGAACCTTCTAGGTCCTTGAGCTGCTTGTGAGCTGCTTGGTCAGACCTGTTTTAGCAGTAACATTCTAGGCCTTTGAGCTGCTTGTGAGCAGCTTGAGGCCTTTTCCTCTATTGTAAGCCTTCTGAGCCCAATCTTGGCAAGATAAACCAAGTTTTAACTTATTTGGGCCTACTTGCAGGCCTTGCTGCTTCCAAGAACTGGGCTAGGCCTGGATAAAAATGCTCAGGCCTAGTGGGTCGACTCAAGACCTTGGACAGCTCTGGGCCTGAATTTGTGATAACGAAATTTTAGGCATTAATTTGGCCCAGGCCTTTGCAAACTCAACTCGACAATGGCGTTCAAATTGGCCTGATTTCGTGGATGACCGATCATGAGGCTTTTCAAGGCCTGAGACCATCATTCAAGGCCTTCTTCTAACCAACAAATTGATTTTCTGAATTTTGGCCAAAAATGGGTGTAAACAATGGCAAAATCTGGTTATACAAGAAAACAAAACCCACATAAAAAAAAAAAAGGTGGTTTAATTTGTTTATGCAAAGAACACTCAATTAGCTTGCAAATGGCAACAACAGATTTACAAGGAAAAATCGAAAAAGGATGCGAGCATGAAAGGCATCTCAACACTTCTCCTTTTGACAAGGATTAAACAAATGAAGCACTCAACCTTAGCCCAATCTGTTACAAAGAGACCAAAAATAAAAGAGGCCTGAGGTGTCTCAGCACTTCTCCTTTTGACAAGGATTAAACAAATGAAGCACTCAACTAAAGCCCAATCTGTTACAAAGAGACCAAAAATAAAAGAGGCCTAAACAGTTTTAATGGAAAATGACCAAAAAAAGATAGGAGCACAAAAGGGGGTAAAAAAAAGATAGGAGCACAAAAGGGAGTTTCAGCCTTTTTTCCTATTTTTTAATTACCAACGCAGAAAACTTGTTCTCATGTAAGTCTCTTAACAATGATCAAGGTACACCAAACTAGCTTGCAAAAGGCAATAGCAACTTTAAGGGGAAGAAGACAAAACGGCGACGGGAGGTCTCCCACTTTCTCAAAGTCACGCCAACACACCACAAATGCTAACAGGTGGTGAGCTTTCTGTGTACCTCATCAAGCATTTAACAAATGGAGTATAAAAGTCTAGTTAACGTCCCTCAAAAAAAGAATATAAAAAACAGTAGTTTTGAAAAGAAGACGAGAAACGATGGCAAATCCATGAGATGCAACAGTCAACAAGTTTCATTACTTCTCTTAATTTCGTCAAAGATTAAACAAATGGAGCATTTAACTAAATTCACAATCTGTGACAAAGGGACAAAACACTCAAAGAGAAGGTAAACAATAACAGTCCAACGCATCTCCATGTAAACCGAGACACAATCAGCGGAAGAAAAGGGGGAAAAGAAGTCGGCAGCTAAATCCCCAACAATTAACCAACATAGATACGAACTGAATTCTCAATCACAGCACATGAATCGAAAAGCAAGGTGCTCTGATACCAATTGTTAGATTTACCAAAATAACAAGCCCTAATATCTTGTTCCAATTCATGGCATGTAAAATAAACTTTCACCCAAAACCGTACTTGAAGAGCTAGATGAAGCTGATGAAGGGAATGTGCTCTTCGGATGAGTGGAGATGAATGTTGGGAAAATTTCGGCAATAACGTATAATTCCAGAGAACAATTTCATTGATAACAATAACAATACAATACATGATTGAAACAAGTTACAAATTACATAAACGTAAATAGGAGATAACGAGATACAAACAGAAATCTACGAAACCAAACCGAGTCATGTGTGATACCAAAGTCTCCTTAAGAAAGATTCGCCGCCTACCGTAGGTGTTGTAGGTTGCGTCGGCGACTTCCTCCCAGCGTTGGCTCGGCTAAACTGCAAGCCGTCGGAACACCACCGCCGACCACCTTGGTGAACTGACTACTGCCTGTCTCTCTGTCACACAAAGAACGAATTTCAGATCTCTCGAAGTTGTGAATTTGCTGGTGTAGAATGAGGAGAGGACTGCCCATTATATACTGCTCAGGAGCCTCTGAAAACAGCCAGGAAATGAATACGGGAATTGATTTCTCAGCCTTGAATAGGGGAGAATCAATACACAAAACTGCTAGAATGAATGGCAGGTGCAAATGCCAGCATTAACCTCTATTCATGGGGTATTATTCAGCCAAAAACTGCTGGAAAATTGAATAGCCTCGTCCAGATTCAACGAACCAACGGGAGCTCTTTCGGTTGTCTCGGGAGACCCTCCGAACGTCCCAATTATCATTCACAAAATCTGAAAATTTTCCAACAATCCCCCCCATGAATGAAATTGGCAGGCATACTGACACAGAGTACAAAGCTGACTCGGAGAGAGAGAGACAACAGATAATTACTGCATAGGATAGGTGGCTTTTGGCCTAGAACCTTCCCTTGTGATAGCCTATCGGGTTTACTGGCAGACCAATGTGCGGTCCCGCTTTGAACTGTTCCGTCGCCGAAATAAATCGAGACAATAGACATCACACAGAACTTCTCCTAACGTAGTTCAGTTCTCACTGTTGGGTTCATTTTGGCCATGACACCCCTTTCCTGGTTCTGCGAGTATTTTCTCGAGAATTTCGCCACAATTCTCAAAGAAGCGGCTCCACTTCATACTAACATAGGTGACCTTCCTATAAAGGGTATCCTGCTATACCCCGCCTGGCAATCCAGCACATAGGAGTCATTAAAAGCAATGCTTAACCTCTTTCCATTTGCAGGTATCGCTGTTCTACACCATAGGAATGGGCAGGAGACCGCGTCTCCTCAGTGATCGTTCTCGGCTACTCGCGAAAGATAGTCTCATTGAACTTAGATCTTGGGATCTCTAGTCAACTAGGTTGGCTACCCCCATGGTAACTATGAGCGTAGTGGCTTTAGCCCCATCCCTTTCGATGCTTGCTCAACTAACTCTCGGTTTAACCCTTTGGTTAGCGGATCCGCAATATTGTCCTTTGACCTCACATAGTCAATAGCGACAACCCCACTTGAGAGTAGTTGCCTAATGGTATTATGTCTACGTCGAATATGTCTAGACTTACCATTATACATATTACTCTATGCCCTACCAATTGCAGATTGACTGTCGCAATGGATACTAATCGGTGGCACAGGTTTCGGCCATCTTGGAATATCATCCAAAAACTGACAGAGCCATTCAGCCTCCTCAGATGCTTTATCTAGAGCTATAAACTCTGATTCCATCGTTGAACGTGCTATATACGTCTGTTTGGAAGATTTCCATGAAACAGCTGCACCACCAAGTATAAAGATATATCCACTTGTGGATTTTGAGTCCTTCATATCTGATATCCAGTTCGCATCACAATACCCTTCCAGTACTGCTGGATATCTGGTGTAGTGCAACCCCAAATCACGAGTATACCTTAAATAGCGCAGAACCCTGACTATTGCCTTCCAGTGATCACGACCTGGATTACTCATGTATCTGCTCAGTCTGCTGATTGAATAAGCTATATCAGGCCTTGTACAACTCATCAAGTACATCAGGCTCCCAATTATCCAAGAATACTCTAATTGAGATACGCCTCCCCCCCCCCCCATTCTTGGATAAATGCAGACTTAAATCCACAGGGGTTCTTGCAATGCTTGAATCAGATAGGTTGAACTTCTCAAGAATCTTGTCAACATAGTGTGTCTGAGACAACGCAAGTCCGACAGAAGTTCTGGTGATCTTGACACCCAGAATGACATCTGCAAGGCCCATATCCTTCATGTCAAACTTCGAGTTTAACATATCCTTGGTAGACTGAATGACCCTTTCATTGCTACCAACAATGAGCATGTCATCAATGTAGAGACACAAAATGACGTACCCTTTGTCTGTGTCTTTGACATAAACACACTTGTCACACTCGTTGATCTTGAAACCACTTGACAACATAGCATTGTCAAATTTCTCATGCCATTGTTTTGGTGCTTGCTTTAGCCCATACAAAGACCTAACAAGCCTACATACTTTCCTTTCTTGGCCCGGCGCGGAAAAACCCTCGGGTTGTTCCATGTAGATCTCTTCATCGAAATCACCGTTCAGGAAAGCTATTTTGACATCCATTTGATGTATCTCAAGGTTACACAAAGCTGCGATCGCGATGATCATCCGGATGGAAGTAATCCTTGATACTGGTGAGTAAGTATCAAAGTAATCTAGGCCTTCTTTTTGTCTGTATCCTTTGATAACAAGCCTAGCTTTGTACTTATCAATTGACCCATCTGCTTTCATCTTCCTTTTGAAGATCCATTTGTAGCCGAGAGGCTTACTGCCTGGTGGCAAATCCATCAGTTCCCACGTATGGTTTTGCAGTATGGAGTCAATCTCACTCTTAATGGCCTCTTTCCAGAAAAGACCCTCAGGACAGCTTACAGCTTTCTGGTACGTCCGAGGCTCATTCTCTACCAGATAAGTTAGAAAATTTGGACCAAAAGATGTTGATGTTCTAGCTCGCTTGCTATGTCGTGGTTCAACATCAACTTCCTCTTCTTGGCCTCGTCTGCTTTCATTAATCGGATGCAAAGTCCGTTTAGCAGAACTTGACTCTCCAATGGATCTATAAGGGAATATGTGTTCAAAAAACACTACATTCCTAGACTCCATGAGGGTATTCTTATGAATATCTTGTATATCTGACTCATACACAAGAAATCGATAGGCACTATTGTCGTCTGCATAACCGATGAACACACAATCAACGGTTTTAGGGCCTATCTTCTCCTTCTTAGGAGGAGGTACAGCCACCTTTGCTAGACAACCCCATGTTCATAAGAATGTATAGGTAGGCTTCCTACCCTTAAACAATTCATACGGGGTTTTACCAACGTCTTTGCGAGGTATTTTATTGAGGATGTAATTAGCGGTGAGAACAGCATCTCCCCACATGTTCTGAGGCAACCCAAAACTTGTCAACATAGCATTCATCATATCTTTCAATGTACGATTCTTGCGCTCAGCAATTCCGTTAGTTTGAGGCGAATAAGGTGCTGTGGTTTCCTAGATTATTCCGTGTTGGGCACAGAATTCTCCAAATGGTGACTGAAATTCACCACCACGATCACTTCTAACCACCTTAATCTTATTGCTCAGTTGATTCTCAACCTGAGTCTTGTAATGAAATACTTGTTACCGGCCCGAGTTTGGACATATTTCAGATCACACACATCAGTGTGAATTAAACCCAAAGGTTCTGTCCTTCTTTCTACTGCTTTGAAAGATGCTCTTGGCATTTTAGCCTCTACACAAGTCTCACACTTGTGTTTTTTATCAATTTGGAAAGCTGGAATTTGGTCCAAGTTAATTAATCTACACATAGAATCATAATTAACATGACCTAGTCTACCATGCCACAAAAAGGAAGACTCAAGCACATAAGCAACAGGGGATTTCTTTTTATTGATAGTAGGGATAACAGTCATTACATTCATCTTAAAAAGACCATCGGTCATGTAACATTTCCTTACATACATTCCAGCTTTAGTCAGAGTGACCCTATCAGCCTCGAAAACCAGGCGGAAGCCGTGCTTGCTCAACAGCGAACCAGAAACCAAATTCTTACGAATATCTGGCACAAACAGCACATTATTCAGAGTCAACTCTTTTCCCGAAGTCATCTTCAGGACCACTTTCCCCTGCCCTGCAACATCCGAGGTCGCTGAATTTCCCATGAACAGCTTTTCACCATTAGCAACCAGCTCAAAGGTAGTGAATAACTGCCTGTCACAACAGATATGGCGTGTAGCCCCAGTGTCTACCCACCATTCCTGCAGGTTAAAACCAATCATGTTCACTTCAGATACCATAGCTGAGAGGTTGATATCGGACACTCTTGCCTCATCTGAGCCAAGTGCGCCTGAGTGCGAGGGTTAGGCGGCTTCTTACACTCCGAAGCTTTATGCCCGAACTTGTTGCAGTTGAAGTATGTACCTTGAAACTTCTCTTTCTGTTTCTTGGCAACACCACTGTGGGCAGCATGCCCTCGGAGAGAAAGGATTTCATTCCTTTTCGCCATTGCGGCCCTTTTTTTTGGAAATTGAGGGAGCGCGAGCGGAGAGGCAAGCGCTCGTAAAATACAGAGTCGCCACTTGAGTTTTTGAGGGTCCGACACTCAAGGAACCGTATTTCGAAGCACCTGCCGCGCTGTTTGTTTGAAAAAGTTAAGGAAACCAGTCCGTCATAACCATATCTGGGTTCGGGAGCCAGGTTACGAGAGGGGAAGGGTTTTAAGGCACCCCTATCGCCCAATCCGGAGATCGGTCTCTACTTAGGCATTTTCATGAAAACTTTTGTGATTCTTCTTCTTTTGATTAATTTTACCCAATTAGGGCGGGGGAACAGTTAATCGGGGATTAAAACTGTAACAATTTGCAGGATGTGATCAAAAGATAGCATGGATGGATGGAAAATTGAAAAATAAACGAGATGAAACCTAAAACAGCGATCAGATGCCAAAACCAAGCTTGGGATGGATTTGCCCTGCACGATGGCCAACTTGCATGCATGAACAAATCTGCATGCAAGAGAACCATCGCGCGAGACACTCAAACCCTCGTGCGAGTGTTGTCATCTCACCGCAGTTCCAATTTCATCCCCTTCTGGGCTCTGGAAGAACCAGTGCACACCCAGGAGGCAAACCAAGCAGTTTATCAAGGAACTGTAAAATACTAATTATTACAGACAGCTTGAAAATGGAACTAAATAAAAAGGAAACACAGCCCCTAAACAGTGGGGGAATAAAAAGAGGCCAAGGGCCTAGTTGCCCATGCAAGGGCCATTCCTGGAGTTCAAGGAACTGTCGCGCGACAGAGAGTGAGTCTCGCGCGACATTCCTGACTGGACTTCCAGGAATTGCTTTGCATGCTTGGGGTCTTGAGACAGGTTCAAGGATCACCCAAAGGCATTCCAAACTATCCAACATAAAGAACTAAGCTACTGTATTTTATTTTGCATGCATAACAGTGATCTATAAATCAAAATAAATTACAACAGGCATGCATATAATCAAAACCATAAAAGACCAGCCTCCCTTCCCCACGAGGACCATTCTCTTGCAGACAGGACTGTCGCGCGAGTATAGTGGTCCATCGTGCGAGGGTTTGGCCAGCCACGGATTCTTGTAACTCTGCTGGCTTTAGGACCAGGACATGGTATTGATTACCAGCCTTGGCCATGTCAGCCCCCCTCAGGGATCAAAACAAAAATAGGCTAAATGTTATACCTTTGCTTGGAAAGGGTTTGGAAATGGATTGGATTGATTGGTGAAGCCTTTTGACCAAGTGTATGTGTTGAACACTAGATTGGAAGACTAGGAAATGGTTTGGGTTAGTAACTTTGTGCTAGAGACTTAATTGCCTTGTAAAATGGTGATGAGCCTTGTTAATCTTTTTCTTGGAACTAACCAACCCTTAACATGGAAGATCAATGGGGGTATTTATAGGGGAAGTGAGTGGGCTAGGTGGTGGCCAAACTTGGCTTTGCAACCAGCCAACAAGGCTGGTCACAACTTGGTGGATAAGCTAGCCAACAAGGTGGGTAGTTGTTGTGAGGGTGTGTGTGCCTTGAACCTGCCAGAACTCTGTTCAACTGAGGAAAACGGGGTTCCAGCCCATGGGGACCCATGTGACACCCAATCATCACAAATCCAGCTGGATTGTGTGATAGTGACAGGAGAGAACAGTCGCGCGAGGGTTCGAAACCATCGCGCGAGGGTCAACAGTCAACAGTTTGACTTTGACCACACCTGGCAAGCTGAGTATCGCGCGAGGAACATGAAGGATCGCGCGACAGTCAAATCTGACCCTAGGGTTTGACCGAAGGTCCAGAAGGGTTCAAAAGGTTTAAGCGGGGTTCTAAGCACTCCAAGCTCAATCCATTTCCAATCCAAGCTCGTTTGATCCGATTTCATCATTGGGGAAACAAGAAAACCGTAAAACAATTGGGAGATCCAGATTGGGTGTCTACAGTAGTCCCTCTTTGACGGCACGCGGAGCACCATTGACTGGTAAGGGTAACGTCAAAGATTTCTAGACACCCACCAAATCTGCCCAAAAGCCGATTAAATGGAAAATGCAGACGAGTATATAAAAATACCGTGCACCAAGGGGGAAATGAAGATCGGACGGATAGATCGTCGCTGATTGATGATCGGACGGATGGATCGTCGCTGATTGATAATCGGACGGATGGATCGTCACTGTTGATAATCGGACGGATGGATCGTCGTTGATTGATAATCGGACGGATAGATCGTCGCCGATTGATGATCGGACGGATGGATCGTCGCTGATTGATAATCGGACGGATAGATCGTCGTTGATTGACAATCGGACGGATGGATCGTCGCTGATTGATGATCGGACGGATGGATCGTCGCTGATTGATGACCGGACGGATGGATCGTCGCTGATTGATGATCGGACGGATGGATCGCCGTTGATTGATGATCGGACGGATGGATCGTCGCTGATTGATGATCGGACGGATAGATCGTCGCTGATTGACAATTGGACGGATGGATCGTCGCTGATTGATGATCGGACGGATGGATCGTCGCTGTTTGCGGGCGGACCACTGCTGGGTATACAAAAATCTCCGAGTTTGAAGACAAAGCTTCCAAAATGACCCTCAAATTTATTTTGGGAACATATTGATGATTCGTGAACCTGAAAGAGGGTTAAAAGAGACCGGGCCAGACCTAGAATCTGGATTGGGCTTGAGGCCCAAAACGAAGTGTCGCGCGACACTCCAGAACCATCGCGCGAGGGTTTCCAGTTAGGGCTTGGATCTAAACAGGCCCAGACCTAGCCCAAACCCGTTTTAATCGTTTAAACGTCGCGGGGACGTTACAGAAAACAGTACCAGGCGGTTTCCCAGTTTTCAAAATCCACCCAACTCACAACTCTCCTCTCAAACTCTCTCAATCCCTAATCCATCCACGAAATCAACACACTCACACACACCCCTTATCATCCATGGCAGATCACGGTGGTGACGGAGGTGGTGGCGACGTTATTGACCAACCGGAGGACCGAGGAGGGCCAATGGGTCTTGAAACGGTCGATCAGACGGCGGCGGAGGTCGGTATAGACACCGGTGCAGCGGCGGTAGGCGGCGGCGATGAAGAACAGAGCCGTGAGCAGACACCTGGTGATGGCGAGATCCATCGCGCGACGGAGCCAGAGGCTCGCGCGACGATTGAAACAGGGGCCGTGGGCCACAGTGTTGAGCGACTAGACCCGAGCACGGCCGTAGAACGGTCGGTGGTGGCCGGAGTGGACCCAGAAGCTACAGGGAGCAGTGGTGACAGAGAACATCCTCGCGCGACAGAAGAGGAGTCTCGCGCGAGGATTGAAGCCGGTGATAATAGTGGCAGTGGGGCCGGAGATGATGGCGTTGAGTTGATTGGGTCGCCGCCGAGGGACTCGGTGAAGGGTAAAGGGGTTGTTGTTGAGGAGGAGATCACGGAGGTGCCGTTCCGAGAAGAAGACATTTTGTTTCGGCCCGCGGCGACGTCGTCGAGTCATAGGCCGATCACAAAACACGACGTCGCCGAGTTCTTGACCGAAGAGGCATTGGCGAGGCTTCTTGAGGATAACCCCCTGATTGGGGAGTTGGTCTTAAAGGCCAGAGAGGATCGTGCCCGGGCCATTGAAGCGTCGGAGGTCGCGGAGAGGGCCGAGAGAGAGAGACAGGAGAGAGAGGAGCTTTTGAGAGAGGCGGAGGCCGAGGAGAGGGCCAGAGCAGAGGCACAGGGGCCTAGAGTTACGACCGTGGAGTTACAAAACACAAGTCGCCCGGGCTTTTCAGCGGAGGCATATGTGCTTCCTACGCCGCACCTCTTTGTGCCGTCAGGCATTGGGGCACGCATACCGTCGCGGAGAGACTACGACAACGAGCTGGTGCTGAGAGATCCCCGAGTTCATATTGCAGCGACATGGATGGAGGTATATTCCCAGAAAACACCCTTTGCAATTTGATTTCGATATTCTTGCTTTGATAGTTCAAATTCGATACTTGCTTTGAACATGCTTGAACTTTAGAATTGCATAGATAACTTGCAAGCCAAACCATGCTAAAACTACGTACTTCTTGTAACGTAGGCCCAACACGCAATAACTTGAACCAACCATCCATTGTAGGCTTCATTGATTACCTAGAACTTGAAAATGAGAACTCCGTATGCACGGGAATCTAGAACAAAACACCACACTCCCGAGTTGAGCCATGGCATAGAACCCAAGCCAAACATGTGCCCTAGGCTTCATTGATTACCTAGAACTTGAAAATGAACTTCCTGTATACTGATAAACCCTTTTGCTGCTTGTCTTTGCGTCTGACACAGGCAGGAGCGGGACAGAGGGATATCCGCGGCTTCGGGGGCGCGTGCATGTCCTTACGGTTGTACGAGGGGTTGCCCGAGAGAGTGAGGCGGTTGGTGGATGAGGCAGGCTTCGGGGCGTTTGTGCGAACTTTGACCCCTGCGAGGAATGACCACGCCGTTCTGGTAGCACTTGCTGAGAGGTGGAGGGATACCACCAATACCTTCCACCTACCACCTGGGGAGATGACAGTGACGCCTGCAGACTTCGCAGCGATCACAGGGCTGAGGGTTGGAGGTGAGCCCATCCCATTTGACTCGAGGATCCAGGAGGATCGGGCTGCACTGGAGTGGTTTCTGGGCAAGGCGCCCAAGATAGAGGAGGGGATGGCGAGGTATGACCAGTTCAAGGATTACCTGAAGAAAGAGGTGACAAATGACCGGGAGGCGGAGCAGATGGCCCGAGCGTTCCTGCTATACCTGTTTGGTGCCACTTTGTACCCGAACAGACGAAGTAAAGTGCACCTTTCTTACTTGCCAGCGCTGAGGGACCTGAGGACGGCTTCACGCTTCGATTGGGGCGGGGCTGCTCTTGGGACAGCCTATCACTTCTTTGGCAACTCATCGAGGACGGGTAAGAGCACAGCTGGCTACTGGAGGGTCTGGGAGGTATGATTCTAACCCTTTGTAAAGCATAATTTGATTACGCTTGTCCGTTTACTTGTTTAGCCTGCTTGACTACTTCAATTTCAAATACTGTATGCCTTGTGACTAATGTTTGACCTTGTCTAAACCCTGTGCAGCTTTGGGCCTACGAGGTTTTGCGGATGTATCCGCCGGAGTGTAAGCACCCAGACTTGAGCACCCTCCCCCGTGCACTGAAATGGAGCAAGTCCAATATGGGGAAGAAAGAAGGGAGAGGTGACCTCAACGCCTTCAGACTGTACCTGGACGAGCTTAGGGCTTCACAGGTATGACACGAATCATAATCATTAGATATGCATTCATTTCCTTGATTTAATGTTGTCGCTGATCAATTGCTCATATCGCTTGCTTGTCCTGAATTGCAGGTCAATTGGGATCCCTGGAGGAGAGCGGGGCCAGAGTCAGAGTACTTGGCCAGGAGCAGAGTCGTTACAGCCAGCAGGGTGCTACTGGAGTCGGCCTTCGGTTGGCAGTGGTTCTTGGGGGATCGAGTGACGCGCCAGTCGCTTGGTCAACTTGAGTTCCAGGTGCCAGGGCCACTCCCACCCCGAGCTTCACACACAGGAGAGTACACACGGGCTGAGCTGGAGAGGTACACACGGCCGAACACCGAGCTTGCGCACTACTTGCGTCCTGAAAGGGACTATGCCGCCTATCGGCGAGAGTACCTGGCGGGTCCACTGGGGATCCGTGGCCTTAGAGAGGTGCGGGGCCAGGCCGCGGGAGCTGCTGAGGAGAGGAGAGCAGCTGGAGAGAGGCAGAGAGGAGGCGAAGGCCGTGTGAGGCGAAGGCCGTGTGAGGCGAGGCCTAGGCGGACCGGTGGCTGGTGGACCCCCTGAGCTACTTTGGAGGATTCCTGTGGTTGACAGCCAGGGGAATCCTGCAGAGTTGCAGTTAGTGCCCGTGAGAGCGGAACCCACCCCTGTGACTGTTTCGGTAAGACTCAGCCTCCAATATTGCTTTTCAATTCCAAATACTTGAATTATCTGCTGAAATAGCCTGATAAACTTGAATTGCATGCAGATGCCAACTGAATGGGTGAACGAAGCCGTTCGACGCATGCTGGCTTTGGAGAATGTGGTGAGAAGAGCGGCGAGCGGCATGCCACTGGAGCTGCAATACCAGGCACCGACACCACAGCAGACTCAACCGGCAGTTGTTCAGAGGACCCAGGTATGAAAAGCGATACATTCCAGCTTTAGATACACTTTGCTTTCGATACATTCCTGCCTTGATAGTTTGATAGACTGTACCTGCTTTCAATACAGAAATACAATGTATACAATGCATACTCATGCTTTGAAATGAAATGACAATGCAGGTGCAGGGGAAGATGAACCCTAGGAGGAAGAGCACGCGAGATCCGCCACCGAAGAAGATGGCGGCAAAGAAGCCCACACCTCCGGCCATTACCACGCGGCGACAGACTAGGAGCTCACAGTTGGAGCGTACACGCCAAGAGGGGGCTAGACAGACCGAGAAGCGCGCTGAGCTTCGGTTCCAACTCAAGAAGCGCGAGAAGCCGACACAAGAAGAGCCGGCCCGCAGGAAGCGGCTAATCCTGGGTCCAACCTCCGACGACGAGGAAGAAGAAGGAGAAGAAGAAGGAGAGGAAGAAGAGGACGAGGAGTACTCGTCCACTAGCAGTGGCTCTGACGACTCCATCGACGATCCGGGGTACAAGGATGACCCTCCGGAGGATGAGGAGGACGACGAGGACATCAACATGTGGCTTGGATAGCACGGAGGGCTACCATGAAGCCTCCTTTTTTTTGATTTTTCGATTTCGGGCCTGCGTGCCCAAGTAGATAGCTTTTGAGGGCCTGCGTGCCTTTTGACTAGCGGGCGCATGTGCCCTGACTTGACTTGATAGCTCTTTGATTGGCCGAAGTGCCCAGATACAGTAGTTCCTTTTGTTGACATGGATAGATCATGGTTGTTATAAAAATTTGCATTTTTCAAGTTTATTGTTTCTCATTACGAATAAGAGAAAGTAAAACCCACCACTAATACCAAACTTGCATTGACAACACACCGAGACTACTCGCAGACACATATGAGTGTATGAACTGTCCTAGCTCTGAAAGAAATAGGAAAGGTACCCTAGGATACGACCAGGATACGAGGATACGAGAAATAATAAAATTTTGGGCATTAATACACCAAAACTCACAATACCCTGTTAAAGACAAAACTGACACTCCAGACAGGTCAATGATGGTCAACATGACCTGTACCAATCAACGGAACTGAACAAAACGTCCTGAGAATAGACTTATACCGAAAAATGCTCAAAATAGCGCAAAAATGGCATAAAACATCGAACATGACTCAATTATGTCCCGGACTGAAACCGACACCTCCACACAGTCACTTAAGGTCCAGGTGACCTGTATGGCATGAACAAAATGGGCTAGAGCCTCCACGGCGAGTTTCGACCTACCGAAACCTCGATTTGAACTTGAAACGGGCCTCCGAGGGTCCAAAATCTTCGTTGAGCATGGCATTTTGAATCCGATACCTGGATACAGTCATAAATACTTATAATGACTTGCTGGATCTATTAAAAGTGCAAAAAGACCTTTGGAATGAAAAACGACCAAAATTGGACAGTAGCTGTTGGAATCTGTCAAAACTGCAGACAAACCATCGCGCGATGGTTTGGAACTGTCGCGCGAGTGATCTTTGTCGCGCGATGCTCCGAAAGTGTCACGCGATAGTCAAATCTTGCTAAGCTGCCTTTGTTTGACCAAACTATTGCCATAAGCCTGTTCATTGTTCCACGTCTTGGGAGCTATTCTGGGGTTGCAGAAGGAAGGCAGTCCTTGCATGGCAAGGTGTTGGGACACCTAGGCTTCAATTCCACCAACATTTTGCCTATAAGAAGGAAGGTTTCAGGAGGAATGTAGTGTGCATCCCTCTTCATTACCAAAAATGGAAGATTCGTTAATGGAAACACTCGACCCTTGGCTACTGAGAGAAGAAACCATAAACTGGGCGAGCCCCCGGTCTCGATGCTTGTCCTCAATTCGAGATCTCCGATTCGCTCGACCGTGCGTCGAGCTCCTCCAAGCCGCATTGCCTTTCTGGGACCCGATTGTGCATGTCTTCCGGTTCCGACAATACGAGATGTGCCCCACCATAGAAGAATTTCAAGCGTATGCGCCAGGCTTTGCCAACCTAGACGTCCTTGCAGTTCCGCCACTTCACGAAGACATGGAGCAAATCCTACAGGCGAAACTCAATATTCCCGAGGCACTGACGGCCAGCATCATTCAGAATGGCGAACTCAACATCATCCGCCTAATTGAGCTGTATGGCCCCGAGGGAGCCCTGGGAGACTACGTGGGGGAAGCTCACAGACGCTTCGTTTTGTCCATATGCGCACTGGCTGCATATATGCTGATTCCTATCGAAGGAGGAGTGAGTCCCAAATTGGTGAGCATTGCCCTGCAAATGGATGCCCAGAAAAACACCATGCCCGTGATTTTAGCGGAAACGCTCCTGGGCTTAGACATGTTGAAACTTGAGCAAGCTGATTCCTTTAGCGGATGCCCTATCCTGCTCTAGGTAGATTTCCATTCAACACCTTTCTTGCATTTTTGTCTTTATGCAAATACTCAGGCTGTAATTGATTTCTGACTTGTCTTCTGCTCTCACGCAGCTCTGGCTGGCGGACAAAGTGGGGGTTTTAGAAGAGCCACAGGCTGGCTTTGAAGACTTCCCCAGGCTTTTGGTCGAAAGACCGATGATATTCCCTGACCTGACGGTGGACATATGGTTCGCATTTCTGAATGATCTGCACTCTGAGGACATAGTCTGGAGATGTCTTTGGCTAAACCTTCCGGAAATGACGATCAATTCAGCTGGATTCAAGAGAGTGATAATTGCTGGTCTATCGAGCTTCACATTTTACGTTCCAGGGCGTACACTCCGACAACTCGGGAGAAGCCAAGGGTACAAGCGTTATGGAGCGGAGGACTTCGACATCCCTGTATTCGACTCATGGAATTTGCGCTGCTACAAAGACAACTGGAGTGATAGGACACTGAAGGAACCAATCCTAGACTTCAAGACATGGCTGGAGAGTCGCTATGTAAGATGGCTTCGCGCTGAAGTGGAAGCTAGGCTAAGGGGATATTTCTGAATCCCGTGGAAAAACCAAGTTTGTAATTAGTAAAACCATCAGGCTGCCTGAACTTCTGGCTCTGCTTTTCAATGCTTGCTTTGTAAATTGTACGACCTTTTGCCCGGCTTGACCGGCCAAATAACGACTTTTAAAAAAGAACCATCCGGCCGTTATCCATTCGAGGGACCGAATTTGTCACCAAACGTGCAATTTGAACAAACAACGCTTCGACGTAGTCATAATTACCCGTAATGACCTACTGGAAGCATCGGAATCCCAAAATCTGGCCCGAGGCAAAATGCGAGAAATCACTCCCCAAAAAGACAGTAGCCTGTCTTACTGTACCGAAATAAACTTAACCATCGCGCGAGTACAAACAGTCGCGCGACACTACAGAACCATCGCGCGATTGAGAGCTTCTGTTACAGTGGCCAGCCTTGACCCATTCAGAAAGTAAAGTGTGGCAGACCTTGCCAACTGTTCTGGACGTGCAGAGGCTTCTGGTTCTTCACAGAGGTGTGCCCTTGATCTTTAATAACTAGGGGGACACCTTGCATGGACACTTCACCCAAGGGAAAAAGCCTCACATTCTTCCTTGGCTTATAAAAGCACGGTTGCCTCCTGAGTGATCACATACCCTCCGTAGGAAAAAATCCCACAGGCCTTAGACCCTAATGGCAAATCATCTTCCCACATTAATCAGTCCGTGGCTCGAACAATTTGTCGCAAGCGATTGGCTATGCTTCCGTTCTCACGGGCTGGCCGCCTTTCGCTTCCTAAAAAGTATAAGGCTTCGCCTCGAAATCCTGAGAGCAGCTCTCCAGTTCTGGGATCAGGACGTCCATGTGTTCCGATTCGGGGACAACGAGCTGTGCCCGACTGTAGAAGAATTTCAGGCATATCTCCAAGGCTTTGCTTCGAGCGTGATTGTCGTGCCACCTTACAGACAAAGCATGTCAAAGCTGCTGAAAACCTGTCTGAATATTTCAAGGGGTGCGGCGGAAGGCCTGCTGATTGGCGGACAGATAAACGTCGTGCGCCTAATGGAACGGTACGAGCCTGACGGCGATATAGCGGATACCGTTCTGCAGGCTCGACGCCGATTTGCCCTGTCAATTGGCGTACTAGCTGCGTACCTGCTGGTGTCTCCATATGGACGACCCGACCCCTCGCTGGTAGACGTGGCTACACAGATGGGTGTTCGAAAGAACGTAGTTCCCATGGTGCTTGCTGAAACACTCATCGGTTTGGACTTGGTGGCCGCCGGCCAAACGAACACGTTCGGTGGCAGCCCACTCCTGTTGCAGGTAAACTCTCACTCAGCTCACCTTTTTCCGGCTTTCACACAGTCTGTTTTTACCTCAACTCTCGGCTAAGGCTATATAGAAGCTCCTTACTTGTTTTCTTTCGCTCAGGCTTATGTGAATCCTTACTTGTCTTTCCGCTCATACAGTTGTGGCTGTGCGACAAACTCGGGCTAATCTCGGCTCCTAAAGCGAACTGGCCCCGTTTGCCCGGGCGAATGCATCAAAGAGGAATGCTGTACCCAGAGATGTCTGAGGAGGAGTGGTACACCTTCATGAGGGAGATGTCTCCGCGCGAGATCGTCTGGCGGCACGAAGCCCTGAACATCCCGGACATGGCTATGCACTCTACAGGTTTTGAGAGGATGGTGATTGCTGGGCTGTCCAGTTTCACGTTCTACATTCCAAGTCGTATTCTGCCGCAGTTAGGCATGAGCTAAGGTTTTCATCGAGCTGGGATAGAAGATTTCCAGATTTCAGCATTCACAGCCCAACATCTGGTCGGGTATGAGCACAACTGGGGCTTGAGAGAACTCGGAGGAGTGGAAGACGACTTCAGCACGAGACTCAAACGCCGCTATGTAGCATGGCTAAGGGAAGAGGTTGCAAAGAGACAAAACACAGACTGACTCCTGACATAACTTCTAATGAACCAGAATAAACTGTGAGCCTGTGAAGGCCTCTAGCATTTCGTTCTGTTTTTTATGCTTTACTGTTTTTAAGACTCTGCTCAGCCTATGTAATAGAAATAATAGTTTTGAATAAAAGTGAAAGATTAAGAATTTTCCCCTTTTTGGTCCAAGTGTTGAACACCACGCTGCTTGAATGTCGAGGTACACTTTGAGACCATGGATCGAGTTGATTGATTGTGACCGAATCTCACGGAGAGATTGCCTACGTATCCCAAGCTAGGGAATCAGGTCAAAACGTAGTTCAGGCTACGGTTCGACAGAGTATGACCGAGTCCCAAAGAGAGACTGCCTACG
The DNA here is from genome assembly GCA_020567845.1 of Rhododendron henanense subsp. lingbaoense. Classification (NCBI taxonomy): domain Eukaryota; kingdom Viridiplantae; phylum Streptophyta; class Magnoliopsida; order Ericales; family Ericaceae; genus Rhododendron; species Rhododendron henanense. Next base: position 34,779,591 of record CM036312.1, read on the forward strand.
AATCCCAAGCTAGGGAATCAGGTCAAAACATAGTTCAGGCTACGGTTCGCTCGTGTATTTTGGCTCTCCTTTTGCGCTCTAGTTTTTGCCTAGAACTGCCTTTGCAGGTTTCCAGTCTAGCGAGCTTTGATTGAATGCCTATTTATTTTTGCCTAAACTGCCCCCTTGGGTTTTCAATCTAGCAGGCTTGCTCTAATTTTTGCTTGGAACCGCCCACCCTTGTGGTTTTCGGCCCAACGAGCTTCTCTCAAGGATAGTAACGTTTAAGTTGATCCAGGTTGACCAGAGTGTTGAACTCGTTGCCGTCCAGATCAATGAGCTGAGCCGCCCCACCCGAGAGGATGGTCTTGATAATGTAAGGTCCTGCGCGCTTCGGGCGGAACTTACCATGTAGATCGAAAATGGGAGCCCGGATTTCCTTCGTGACCATATCCCCCTCAACCAGATCCCGAGATTTCACTTTCTTGTTGAATGCCCGAGCAATTCTGCGCTGATACCCCTGAACATGATACAAGGCACGGAGCCTCCTCTCATCAAAGAGCATGAGTTCAACAAATCTCCCACTAAGCCATTCGGACTCCGTGAGTTCACATTCAGCCATGATTCTCAAAGTCGGAACTTCGAGCTCAATGGGAAGTACTGCCTCCATCCCGTAGACTAGAGAAAATGGGGTTGCCCCTATTGATGTTCAAATTGACGTACGATACCCCCAAAGAGCTAGAGGCAGCTGCTCGTGCCAGTCCCTGGCGGACTCTGCGGATTTCATGATAATCGTCTCAACATTCTTGTTGGCTGCTTCAACTGCCCCATTCGTTTGAGGGCGATAAACCATTGAATGGTGAACCTGAATCTTGAATTCCTCGAATAGTTCCAAAACCCTGCCTTTGAAGTGGACCCCATTGTCCGACACGAATGCCTGTGGAACCCCGTACCGATAGATGATGTTCTTTCGGATGAACTGAGCAACCTGAACTGCCGTCAGGGTCTTGTAAGATTTATCCTCGACCCACTTGGTGAAGTAATCTATCGCCACTAAAATGAACCGATGCCCGTTCGAAGCAGAAGGCCTGATCATGCCGATAACGTCGATACCCCAAACAGAAAAAGGCCAAGGCAATGTCATGCCGAACAGTTTAGAAGGAGGGACGTGCATGAGATTGGCATGGATTTGACACCTATGGCAACGGCGTACATAATCCACACACTGAGACTCCATGGTAGACCAAAAGTAACCCTGTCGCAGGATTTTTCTGGCAAGCATGACCTCGCTCATGTGAGGGCCACAAACTCCCTCATGAATTTCCTCCATGATCTTGATGGCCTCGGTACCACTGACACAGAGCTTGTGCATTCCGCAGTGAGATCTTCGGTACAGCTTCCCTCCACAGATAATGTATTGAGCAGCCAACCTTCGCAGTGCTGTTTGATCCTTCTTAGTGGCGTCAGGCGGGAACTGACCACTTTCAATGAAATTCCAAATGTCATGATACCAGGGTAGGCCGTCATCAACATCATCGACAGCGTTGATGTACTGATAAGCTAGCAAGTCCCGCTGTTCAATTAGGATAGGACGAAGCTTGACACCAACTGGAAGCTGGACCATGGATGCCAGAGTTGCTAGAGCATCAGCGAACTGATTCTTCATCCGAGGGATGTGCGTGAACGTGACTTTGTTGAAACGAGGAATGAGGTCCTCCAAGTCTTGGTGATAAGGCTTCAATCTGTCCTCCCGAACTTTCCAGTCCCCGTTGGCCTGAGAAACCACAAGGTTGGAATCACCAATGACTTCGAGCTTTTCCACACCAAGCGTAAGAGCAGCTTCCATGCCAACAATGCAGGCCTCATACTCAGCTTGGTTGTTCGTGACATCGAAATTGAGTTTGAATGCAAGCGGAATATGAGCACCATCAGGGGTTGTCAGCAAAACCCCAATCCCGTATCCTTTCTGATTGGCTGCCCCATCAAAATAAAGAGTCCAGGTGTCTTCGACAACCGCCATCACCCCTTTCATCTGGAAATGCAAAATCCGAGTCCTCTGGCCCATTGACAGGATGATCAGCCAGGAATTCGGCGACTGCGCGTCCCTTGACAGACTTCCTCGTGACATACTCAAGGTCAAACTCTGCGAGCAAAAGCAACCAACGTGCTAGCTTACCAGTGAGCGCGGGCTTCTCGAACAGATACTTGAGAGGATCCATTCGAGAAATCAACTTCACTGGGTAAGCCAGCATGTAGTGTCTTAATTTCTTGGATGCCCAGACAAGAGCCCAACACGTCTTTTCAAGAGCGGTGTATCGTTCTTCAGCACCAACCATCTTCTTACTCAGGTAGTAAATGGCCTTTTCGACTCCCTTTTCTCCCTCTTGAGCTAGCAAGCACCCGATAGACGAAGGATTTACCGATAGATAAAGTATCAAGGGCTTCCCGAGCACTGGTGACATTAAAACCGGAGGGTTCTGCAAGTAGTTCTGAATGGAGGTGAAAGTCGCCTGACACTTGTCTGTCCAAACAAATGGAGTATTCTTCTTCAATAGACGAAACATCGGCTCGCAAGTTAGAGTCAACTTGGCGATGAATCTGCTGATGAACTGTACCTTTCCCAAAAAGCTTCGCACCCCCTTTTCAGAATCTGGTGGCTTCATATCGAGGACTGCTTTGATCTTCGACGGGTCGACCTCAATTCCACGAGAAGTGATCATGAAACCGAGCATCTTACCAGCTGTAACCCCAAAGGTGCATTTCTGAGGATTTAGACGCATACGAAACTTTCGTAACCTCTCGAAGAACTTCCTAAGCATAGGAACGTGGCCTTCTCAGGTTTTAGACTTGGCGATCATGTCATCGACGTAGACCTCGACTTCTTTGTGCATCATGTCGTGCAGGATTATGGTAGCGGCTCGCTGATAAGTAGGCCCGGCATTCTTCAAGCCGAAAGGCATGACGAGATAGCAATAAGTTCCCCACTCAGTGATAAACGTGGTTTTCTCACGGTCCTCGGGTGCCATGAGAATTTGGTTGTAGCCAGAAAAGCCATCCATGAACGAGAGCAAAGCGTGCCCCGCAATATTATCCACAAGCACATCGATGTGTGGCAGGGGAAAATCGTCTTTGGGGCTCGCTTTGTTCAAGTCCCGGAAATCAACGCAAACTCGAATTTGCCCATTTTTCTTAGGAACAGGGACAATGTTGGCCACCCACGTAGGATACTGAGAGACCATGAGAAAGACAGCGTCAATCTGCTTAGTAACCTCCTCCTTAATCTTCTGAACCCAATCCGGCCTCATCCGTCGGAGCTTCTGCTTCACAGGCTTGGCATCGGGAAGCAAAGGAATGCGATGCTCCACGATCTTGGGATCGATTCCGGGCATATCTCGATGAGACCATGCAAAAACGTCACTGAATTCGGTGAGCAGCTCTTTGAAATCGCGGTGCTCTTCTGGTGAAAGTGTGGAGCCCACTTGAACCATCCGGGGATCGTTTTCATCTTTCAAATTTATAGAAACTATTTCTTCTTTTAATGGCTGAGCATGCCTTTCATCCTCCCTTAGGCACGGATTTCCTTGGGAATGTCCCCATCGAAATCTATTCCCTCATCGTCAGGGTCGACACAGTTTATATAAAGATCATTGAAATAGTCAGAAGATGCCTCGTTCATTTCACAAGCCCCTGAAGGGTCGCCAAGTACAAGAGAGTCAAACTCGAAATAAAAGCTATGACGTGGAGGGCCCAGAGGCACAAACTCCGACTCAGAGCTAGACTTAGAGGACGGAACAGACTCAGACTCAGAGGTGTCGTCAATGCAAGTCAGGCGTGGCTTGAAAATGTAGTTATTTAGAGAGCCCTTGGCTTCCACAATGAGAGAGGTGGGGTCCTCGAGGGTGTCAGGCCCGAGCATGAGCACTTCGGCTTCTTCAGCTTCCCCAGCCAAACCCACTTGAGAGAATTCCTGGAACAGCAGCTCCAAATTTTCCTGATTGATAGATCCCAGCCAGTCAGTCTTGATCTTCACCTGATTAAGCTTCCTCTTGAATTCTACCTTTGTTGGCTCATCATCACTGCTTGACCAGGTGTCATCAGCGAAAATCTCAAACCCCGGCAGCAGCTCCCCGGTTTCGGAATGAATAAAGGGTTCAGCTTGTCCAGTGTAAGCGGCATTTCCCATCTCACGCACAAATTTGGGACCACCGTAGAGGGTCCGAGGTTTTCCCATAAATTTCCTCCGCTTGGCATCTTTGGCAGAGGCGACATACCCCAAACCAAAGCGGCCCTCGTTGAAAGGAAAAGTAGGGAACTCCGGGACCCCTTGACGGCGAGAACCTAAGCCAACGCCCGGAAAATAAGACATCCTCCTCATAATGTCCAGCGCGACGGAGCTTATGAGGAAGTTCCCGTCCACGTTAATGGCCATCACAGCGCCTGAAGTATCAAAAGAGAAACCCCCAAGGTCGACGTCCTCCTCGCCGTGTTGAATTCCCAGAACAGGAGTCCCATCCTCTTTGAGCGGGCGGATGCCTGAATCCCCGCAGATGGTTAAAGTACCGGTAGGCAGTCCCAGAATAACCTTTTGGTGGAGAGTAGATGGCACAGCCATGATGTCGGATCGATGAAGCCATGGCCTTCCCAACAGAAGATTGAAAGTTGCGGGAATGTCCACGACATGAAATTCCACATCCATCGCAAAACCCTCAGCATCGAGTTTGAGCTTTAAGATACCCTCGACTACGCGACGGGTGCCGTCATATGTCTTGACAGCCAGGTTGGAAGGTGTAAGGTCCTTCTTGGTGAGTCCCAAGCGATAGGCAACCCTTAGAGGGCAGACGTTGATTGCCGAGCCGTTGTCAATAAGAACAGTCGGGACCCAGAGTCCTCGACACTTGACGGTGATGTGCAAAGGGCGGTTGTGGTCAACTCCTTCGACGGGCAGATCCTTGTCTGTGAAGATCACTGTATGCTTGGAGGTCGGAGGGAGAATGAGAGATATCATCGCGTCAGGCGTGACATTGGCCTGAACCTCAAGACGGGACAGAGCGTGACAAAGCCTCTGACGATGCTCCTTGGATGAATAGATCAGTCCCCAGATTGAAATAGCGGCCGGAATGCGCTCCAGTTGTCGTTGAACAAAATCAGCAGTCGGCGGCCCAGCCAAAACCTCAGGAGGTGCAGACCTTGGGAAAGCGATGGGTTCATTCCTTTGATTAGAAGGATTGGAAGAACTAATTTGCAGGCTGGAAAATCCGTCCACTCCTTGTAACATTGTGAACGTTCCCCAAAGAGGGCATGACCTGAGGGTCTTCATTCACATCCCAGAGGTTAGCAGGAACATCTCCCAGTTTGCGCTTCCCTCTGTCAGTAGTTGGTGCAGAGACGGGCACTTCCATGTCTAAGCCCAGGTCCTCAGCCAGATCTTTCATCAGCAAGGAGTCCCAGAAGTTCAAGTCTTTCACAGCAGCCACTTCAGCAACAGGCTCCGGATTTGCAATAAAGGGAACATCCCAAAGACCAGTGTCAGCCAGGGAACGATTGACCGCCCAGACTTCATTCCCAACCTGGACGTCCACTATGTCATCAACTTCCCAAAGGTTAGCAGGCGGAACGAGGTCCGTAACCATGATACTGCAGTCCTTGTTGTTGGGGTAAGGCACCTGAGGGCGCGGATTTTCCTCGTTGACAATGTAGGAACAGGGATCACAGTCAGCGTCGGGATCAGTATCACAAACTGAATCAAAGACCAAACTAAAGAGGGAAACGTGGTCTCCCAGAACCCGTGGATCTTCCTGGGCAAGTTCGTCCTCTGCGTAGTGAAGCATGTAATCCGGTATAGCATAGCCTTGAAGGGGGGTTAGGGTCAATATCCATGGGAGCATTCCAAGTTGGCTCGGGATCCCAGTAGTACCCTTCTTTGGGAATCGCAGGCTCGACTGGGTTGAACAGCATGTATAAGGAGAAACTATCCAGAGGATTGAGCATGGCCGCTTCATAACCAGCCAACCAGCCATCATACCAGGCTTGATCAAACGGGGCATTTTGGGGTTGTGGAGGAAACCCGTCCGCCTCAAGGCTTGACCATTCGTTGAGCAACGGAATGGCGTAATCCAGGTTATCTGCAATGGCCCAGGCAGTGGCCTGCATGTTGTTGTCCGAGGGAGGCACCGTAGGCTGGTAGGGATCAGGAAACGGGCCAGCAATGGTTGCGTACGGGCTGTCAAGCGACGAAGCCGAATTAAGCTGCACAGCAGGGATTGACTGATGGAAGAGAGAGCTAACAGACTCATCGGAGACAGGCGATCCAGCTTGTAAAGGTTCCGAAGGCGCATCAGTGTCAACAACGTGGCCTTCAACCACACGTATATAAGAAATCTCGGTGGACGATTCAAGCGGGAAAGACACGATGGGCCTGGGTTGATCGGTTGAGGCTATATAGTCAGTGGGGTTGAATATGGTGGAGCTGGGGTTGATATAAGTGGAGCTGAGAGATATCTGGCTGATATGCGGTACAGCATTGTGCTTGGGAAGAGAGTTGGCGATGACATTGGGTTTTTGAGGTGGTGGAGGGGTTTCCAGTGTGCCATCGTCAATGAGATCCTAGATTGCATGACGGAGGCGAAAGCAGGAGTCAGTGAGATGACCCGCTCCCTGATGGTAAGCATAGTAAAGGTTGGCTTTGAAGCCAGGTGAAGGGTTCTTGGGTAGAGGAGTCGGATCCAGGGGCTTGAGATGCCCTGATTTGACTAACTTTTCCAAGACCAAGGATAGAGGCGCCTCGATAGCGGAGAAGCTGCGGGGTTGGTTCCGAGGCCGGTTGTTCTGCGGAGTCTGGACTTGATTGACGTCCGCAATGTGATTGGCTGTGTTGGAGGAATTGGTGTTGGTACCAGCGGTTGCCGTGTTGGAGTAAGTTCCCGTTCCGAACAGCGCATTTACGTTCCCTGAATAAGCCCGAGGCTTCGACTTGGTGGTGTGTGAGGATTCCCCTTTTGATAGAATCCCACTCTGCAGAGCACCTTCGATGGCCAGGCCAGAGTCGAAGAAGGTTTCAAAGTTGGCGGATGCCTGAGCCAGAACCAGAAGCCTGGCATAGTCCGGTTGGAGATTGCGAGAGATGATGCGGAGCTGATCCTTCTCACTCGGGCGATCAGTCATCTGTGCGGCTTTAGCTCTCCACCTTTTGACGAAGTCCGCAAAGGACTCCTTAGCTTCCATCTTGGTGGATTCAAGTTCCCGGGTAGTCATCTTCAGCTGGGAGTTGTAGTTGTACTGTGAAATAAATGCAGTCCCAATGTCCTCCCAAGTCCTTCTTTTGGCAATGTCGAGTGACAAAAACCAATGGAAAGCTGGGCCTGAAAGGGTCTGAGGGAAAAGCTGCGACATGGCCTCTGGCTCGACAGAAAGGAGCTTCATAGCGGCATGGTAGCTGTAGAGATGAGTCCTGGGATCACCGCTCCCATCGAACTTGGCCAAGTCCGGCATTTTGAACTTTTCAGGAAGTCTGGCATTGGGATACAGGCAAAGGCGATCTAGATCGATCCCTCCGGCACTGATCTTTTCTGTCTTGGCAATCGATTCTTCTAGCTTGGCCATCTTGGCCATGAGTGCGGCCACATCCGGATTCTGAGCTGGTCCTTCTTGGTTTGGAGGCAGTCTACCACCTGCAAGGTTTGCAGCGGGCCTGCGGCCTTCCCTTGGGTTCAGCACCATGAGACGTCCTGCGTGAAGCGGATCTGGAACCAAAATGGGTTGCTCCTGGTCAGACTCATCGTCCTCACCTTCTTCCTCGAGAGGGGGTGGAAGGCGAGTGTGGATAAGGTCATTCAGGCGGGCAATGTTAGTATCTGTCTGAGCTGCCCTCTGTTGCATAGCAGTGATGCTGTCCTGAAGGTTCATGAGCATGGTCTCCAAGGTAAGAGGTTCTGGCTGTGGCTGTTCCATCATGACAGGAGGTTCGGAGTTGCTTGATGCGGATGATGGGGTAGTTGGACGCCCTTCCTGTGAGACCGGTGGTGAACCTGCCTGAGAATCTGACTGTAGAGCAGTCAATAGAGTGTGCGGAGAGTCTTCCGTGGTGACTGACTGGGATTGTGACCTGACAAGCCTTTGAACCGGATTCAGATGCAGACGTTCCCAAGCGGGTTTGGCGACTGGCCTCGATACTTTCCTCGGCGGTGCAATGATTCAGATCTTTGCTTGCAAGGCAAAAGGAGGTTTAATAAGGGTCCTGCAACTTTAATCTAAATAAAAGACCAAAGCAGATGCAACCAACGTCGTCAGTGTCACCCTAGACTCTAGAACTAGAAGACAAGTCTGTCTCATGACGCTTCGGACACTGTTTAAGGCCCTCATAATTCTTTTTGAAGATGTATCCTTGTTTGGAACGAGCGATCCTAAAGGATGTCAAAAGGAGTCTAAACCTTTGTCCATTTCGATGTTCGGGATTTCAAGTTTCTGAAGCCAGAACAACTCGGTATGAACATCATGATGCCATAACCAAATTGGCGTGAGCAGCACTGTGCTATTAGCCGGGCGGTGTAAGTGACGAGGCACTTGTTACCTTTTGGTGTAAGCATCATGGCATTTTACTCCGTGGTTCCTCGTTTTTTGTTTGAAACCCTAAACAGGTACACGGGCAAAGGTGTAGAAAAGCTTCTGATTTCCTAAAGTCCCACCGTAAAAGGACTTAAAAGATCATAACGCGCACCACTGAGATGCACGACTCCTCATTGGGCCATGACAGTGTCCTACTAAGCCTAAAGATAGACTCGGAACAGATCGAGAACCTAGGAGCCATCCTAAACATGCTTCTACGCTGAACGAGATGTATGCACAGTTCATGTGATAGAAAAAGCAGTAACACATAGGCATTTACAGGGTTAGATGCAAGTAGATCCTAACATGCGGGTACCTGTCCTAGCTTGGAGAGTTCTAATGCTTCGTATATGCAAAAGGCCGGTTTTGGTTCGTAACAGGTTCCTCGGACTAGGGCCACAGATATACCTTCCGTTACCCGCGTATTCGCAGAGTAACAGTCAAACGGTAGCATGACCCATCATCGTCGAAGGTTGTTGGTCATTCGGGGTCCCCGGGCTCCGGTAAACCGTGCCAGATTGCCAAAACGATCCAACGAGGCTTATCCCACATCGATGCAAATGAGATACTAAAATTTGATAAAAAGAAGAAGAATCACAAAATCGTAAAAACGCCTTTTCAAATTTGGCTCACTTTATTTAGTCCATCTTTAGAAGAAACTACGCAAGCGAACAATCGAAAAAGCCCCAGATTAGAATGGCCGGACACGAGGTCCTGTTAAATCACCATTCCAACCTTCGGCAGCGCGAAGCTAACCGTTTTGACAGACTTTTAAGGGATTGTTCCCAAGCGTATTAAACTCTAAGTATGAATTAATATCGGTTCGATTAATCCCCAACAGAGTCACCACTGTGGGCAGCATGCCCTCGGAGAGAAAGGATTTCGTTCCTTTTCGCCATTGCGGCCCTTTTTTTTGGAAATCGAGGGAGCGCGAGCGGAGAGGCAAGCGCTCGTAAAATACAGAGTCGCCACTTGAGTTTTTGAGGGTTCGACACTCAAGGAACCGTATTTCGAAGCACCTGCCGCGTTGTTTGTTTGAAAAAGTTAAGGAAACCAGTCCGTCATAACCATATCTGGGTTCGGGAGCCAGGTTACGAGAGGGGAAGTGTGGGCTACCTGCCCGAAAAAATAATTATATTTTTCCCGCGTTTGAAGAAAAATGTGGTTTGAAGAGTCGCCACCCGGATTTGTGGTATATCACCCGAGAAACCGTTTTGTTTCGAAAACCGTTGATTTGAAATTGAAAACCAGAGATCAGTTTCAAGGGTCCGGAAGCCATGTTACGAGGGGGGAAGGGTTTTACGGCACCCCCCTCGCCCGATTCGAGATCGGTCTCTACTAAACGTTTGTGGGATTTTTCAAAGGGATTTCGTTTCATTTCAAACAGCTAGCATGTATCCACAGAAATATCATGTAGGGAGTGCATGCATGTGCAACTGTACAGTGGAGGATGGAATAGTCATGCAACATGGGCAAGGCGACTGAAAATGCAACACTGTCACTGGATTCACTCTCGAGCTCTCGGGAGTGGTCCCGAGCACTTGGGAGTTCTGACACTCTGAACCTGCAAAACTTGTTAGCACTGACAGAATATAATGCAAGGCTGGAAGCTAAAATGATATAATGTACACTAATGGCTCAGCAGAGGACTTGAAAGACTGAGCTAAGTCTTCAATCTTTCAAATCATGCATCCCTGCCTTAACAAGGCTAAATCTACAAATTTAAAAGGGCAACAGGCTACACTTATGCATGCAGAAACCAGATAACACAGCAGACTGGAAAATGAAATGCAACGGCATGCATGCACTCCCGAGCGCTCGGGAATGGTTCGGAGCGCTTGGGAGTGAGCTGCATGTCAGCTGGCTCTCAAACAGGAAATAGTACTGATTTGACATGCAAACACCCTTGTTTTGATGTTTCTCTGAAATGAATGATTCTTCTAACTTTAAACAAAAGGAGTCTTGTTCACACATGAAAACTTTGTGAGAAAATGGTTCTGTTTTAGTGGAAAACGACTTCCTGGTGCATGCATGCCAAAATGAAACCATTTCTTTTAAGAGTGCACTTCATTCCCAACCTGCTATGTGACAATGGACCATGCATGAAACTGGGAACAATCCCGAGCGCTCTGGAGCACTCTCGAGCGCTCGGGTGTGTTTCCAGTGAGGGTTTTGTGAAAACGTTTTTTTGTACCCCATTGCTCTTGTTTTTACACTAGGGTCCCCCAACCATGCACCCAGTATTGAAGACTGGGTCAGGCTGAGAGACCCCCCTCAGAAGGGAAGAACAGCCCTTTAGTTGTGATCAAAGGTAAAGGTTTCTACCTTTTGCTTGAACCTTGCTCCTTGGAATAGCTTTGAAATGTGGATGAAGAGAGAAGAGTGCAAGAGATCAGAAGAGTATTCTAGATTTCTTGCCCTTTTCCTTGGTGATTTCTAAAATTTTTGAAGTTTGGAAGGTGAACTTGGAGGTTTTTGGTTTTTACCTAGAGAGAGAAAGAGAGCAGAGAGTAAGGGTTCTTCAGGAATGAAATTTCGTAACCCCCCTTCTCAGCTGAAAACCAATGATATTTATAGGCCAAATAACCTATAGTTTTGAAAATCAAATGGGTTTAATAAAATATTTTTTTAATAGCAAAATCCTTGGCCTGAGGATTTCTGACCGAGGTTGAGTGTGGACTGAGCTTCCAGCCGGCTCAAGATGGTGGTAATGATGATTTGCATGGGTAGTGGGTGATACTGCCATCCATTGGGCCACAAAACAGTCTCGAGCGCTCGAGAGAGAGCCAGGCCAAAGGTTTTGGAAAATGGTTTTGAGCGCTCGGGACTTCTCCCAAGCGCTTGAAAATGCTTTTGACCATTTTTAATCCCTCTTCAAATCTTTCAAGGAGCAAAGTTCCGATCGGTACTAGGCTTGTTTCAATCCAAAGTCATCATCGGGGAGCCTCCGGGCCACAAGTCAAAGAATTTTGAAAAGTCCAAATTGGGGTGTCTACAGGAAGGGTTTTAAGGCACCCCTCTCGCCCAATCCGGAGATCGGTCTCTACTTAGGCATTTTCATGAAAACTTTTGTGATTCTTCTTCTTTTGATTAATTTTAGCCAATTAGGGCGGGGGAACAGTTAATCGGGGATTAAAACTGTAACAATTTGCAGGATGTGATCAAAAGATAGCATGGATGGATGGAAAATTGAAAAATAAACGAGATGAAACCTAAAACAGCGATCAGATGCCAAAACCAAGCTTGGGATGGATTTGCCCTGCACGATGGCCAACTTGCATGCATGAACAAATCTGCATGCAAGAGAACCATCGCGCGAGACACTCAAACCCTCGCGCGAGTGTTGTCATCTCACCGCAGTTCCAATTTCATCCCCTTCTGGGCTCTGGAAGGACCAGTGCACACCCAGGAGGCAAACCAAGCAGTTTATCAAGGAACTGTAAAATACTAATTATTACAGACAGCTTGAAAATGGAACTGAATAAAAAGGAAACACAGCCCCGAAACAGTGGGGGAATAAAAAGAGGCCAAGGGCCTAGTTGCCCATGCAAGGGCCATTCCTGGAGTTCACGGAACTGTCGCGCGACAGAGAGTGAGTCTCACGCGACATTCCTGACTGGACTTCCAGGAATTGCTTTGCATGCTTGGGGTCTTGAGACGGGTTCAAGGATCACCCAAAGGCATTCCAAACTATCCAACATAAAGAACTAAGCTACTGTATTTTATTTTGCATGCATAACAGTGATCTATAAATCAAAATAAATTACAACAGGCATGCATATAATCAAAACCATAAAAGACCAGCCTCCCTTTCCCACGAGGACCATTCTCTTGCAGACAGGACTATCGCGCGAGTATAGTGGTCCATCGCGCGAGGGTTTGGCCAGCCACGGATTGTTGTAACTCTGCTGGCTTTAGGACCAGGACATGTGTAGACACCCCAATCCAGACCTCGAAGGGTCTTTGACCGCCCCGATGATGAAATAAAGGAAACAAAGCCTTTGCGAGCTTGAATGAAGTATTCCTCCAGCATCCGCAGCCCAAACCAACCATTAGCCCAGAAAAACCCAAAAGCCCAGAGGAAGCCCAAAAAAGACCTGGACTGAACCGAAAGTACCGTGCGCGACACTTCTACACCGCGCGGCGTATCGAAATTTAATACGCCGCACGCAGTCATGAGGTTAACCGCACGGCATTTTGGATAAAGTTCTGACTGGCTCAGAAAGCTGTCGGCCACGCCCATTTGAGCCACAGCTACAATACGGCTCAGCCGAAAGCACACTTCTGGCCCACCCAGAAAATACCTCCAACTTTTGAAATTCAAAATCCAAGGCTCTTGCCTATAAATACACCCCTCCACTCAAGGGAAAAGGGCCCTTGATCACCATTATACCATTTCTCTCTCTTCTTGCTTTCACACCCACTTTCCCATTTTCAAGCCTTGAGAATGTTGTTCTCAAAAGACATTCTCTAGGCCTTTTACTCCATTTTTCTCTTCACCATTGAAGTCAGTTCCTTACTAACTTTGAGGTCTCAACTACCCAATATACCCATCTATTACACACATCCATACTTCTACTCTCTTTTTCAACCTTCCGACGTCCATCCGCCTTCATCAAAGCTCATTCAAGCTCCAGATCCAAGGTAAAAACCAAGTTTCCTTGGGCTAGGCTCTGTCCTGGCCCTGAGGGGACCTTTCTGTTTTCAGGCTTAACCCTTTTGGTTAAGATCTGACCCAAAACCTCTTTTACAAAACAAAACCAGTGTTCTGTGCAAAGGTGTGCTACGCCGCGCGGCGCTTTGGAGCGTCGCACGGCGTAGTAAACTTGCACGCACGGCATTTCAAAAGGATGCTGTTTTCTTGATCAAACTGTCTGGATCGCGATCGTCCGTTGTTGGGTCTTTTCTGTATACCAAAAAGCCGTCTCAGAATGAGACCATTTCTACAAGCCATGTTTTAAACTCCATAGATCTTTTCAAAACAAGCAAACGTATCAAAAATGGATTTCTCTTCATGGCTTGAAAGAATGGTGCAGATCTGAGATGGTCTGACGGCTGTGAGTTGTCTGAAGCTTTAAAATAACACCGTGCGAAGCTTTACAAAACTATAAAATTTTGGTATCCAGATCGGAACCACGCACGGCATATCAGTAAGCCGCGCGTTGTAAGCCGATGTGCCGCCTGACGGAGGATAGTGATTCAGACAGTCCATTTGAATATCTTTCTTGTTTATATCATCGCCATGCCATCTTTATCATCTATGTACAGCAACACCACTAGCACGGCAATGTGTTATGATTTATCTTGTTCCCATTTCCCCTTTTATGTGTTTTTTAAGGTTTTCCGAATCGTATTAACACCCCCCCCCCCCCCCCCCCCAATTTTAAATGCTTAGTAGAGACCGGTTTTCACCGGCGAGCGGGGTGGTTTTCAACAAAACCTTCTTCGCTCGTAACCTGGCTCCCGGATCCAAAATCTCAAACAGTTTCGCTAGATCAAAATGCCTTTTTCTTTTCAAAACAAAAACCCCCTCGGTTTCTCGGATCATCCATCTCAAAAATCCAGGTGGCGACTCTGTCTAAATCGCACCACGGGCGCGGGAGCCCACAGTGGCGACTCTGCTGGGGATGTTTATTCAAAACTTCTTTTTTTTTTAAAAAAAATACATAAAGAAGTGTTGAATAATCAAGAGGGCCAAACTTGAAAGGCATTTTAACTTGGGGGACTTAATGCAATTTGGAGAACTTAACTTTCTTTTACACTATGCACCGCACAAGCCGCGTTAGCGTGTTCTGGCTATCTTGCCCGGTTTACCGGTGACAAGCTCTCCCGGAATGCCTAGCAACCCTCGACTATGATGGGCCATCGTGTTGTTCGACCATTGTCTTGCAATACACTCGACATGGGGTAGTACATCTTGGCTCTAGTCCGGGGAACCCCTCTCAAACCAAAACCGGCCTTTGCACTTGTACATAACCATAGAACTTTCCCAACTAGGACAGGAACCCGTGGCTAGGACTTATGTGATATATCCTGTTTACATGTAATTCTTTGTACATACATATCATTCACGCATCATTGCATCCTGCAGGCTAGAGGATTATGCTCCCGTAGAATTCTTTAGGACTTTTCGGTCAGTCTAGGAGACTATAAATCCATGGAGGTTGCGATACCTCCGGTGTTTGCCGTGCCCGAACGGCTCCCTTGACCTGGGATTAACCTTGGAGGTGTGCGTATTTGGATTCTGATGGTCACATTGCTCTGTCTCGGATGGTCAAGATAAGGAGATTGGCTCTGGTTCCGAAAACGATCGGAATTTAACCTGCCTGACAATACCTACCCGGATCATCAGAAATCTTCTGTACAAATGCCCCAAGTGAAACTCAAGTCACGATAGGTTCTAGGACCTAGAAGGCACGTAGAAGGTAGGACAGACACTCGGGGCGAATTTTGAGTTGTTCCCTTTTGCTTTGCTACAAGTTCAGAAACATTGGACACCTGCAAAAAGAAGAGGCTTTACCCAATTGGTTTCGTCCGTCTCGAAGATTGGTTCGCGTAGATATCCTGGAAGAAACCCAACTAGTTGAGGTCCACATAGAACAGGAAGGCCAGTCGTCATTAGCAGTTTCGCTAAGCCCAGCAATACAGGAGCCTCCGTCACTTGAAAATCTCTTACCCATGGCTGACCAAGGAAACGGGGTAGAAGAGCTTAGGCAGAACATGGCTACCATGGATACTCAGTTTAGGCAATCCCTTGCAGGGATGGATACGCAACTCAAAGCTTCGGTTGCATCCATGAAAGGCGACATGAATATGATAATGGAAACCATGCAAGAGGTTTGCGACAAGCTTTTGGTTAAAACTGACATACCCAAGGAGGAGACGCCAACCAAAGACACGCCGACAATTGATCCCAATCTAGCCACCCTTATGGTTAAAATTGGGAAGTTGGAATAATCGATGCAAGAAAACAAGCGATTAGGGAGAGGAGAGATTGACATGAACAAATTGTGCTTGTTCCCCAACGCGAAGTTACCAGAAAAGTTTAAGGGTGTGGATTTCGCAAAGTTTGACGGTACCGGAGATCCAAAAGCTCACCTCCAAGGGTATGTTGGTTCACTCACCATGAGAGGAATCGAGAAGGAAGCCATGGCTCAACTATTCCACGAATCTCTGTCAGGGCCCGCTTTGCAATGGTTTCTTACCCTGGAACCCTCTAAGAAAAGGACTTGGGAAGATATTGGGACGGCATTTGTGGCTCAATACGATTTCAATGTCGATCTAAAGATGACCACGAGGGAACTAGAAAGCACCAAGATGGGTGAGAAAGAAGGCTTCGTCGACTTTGTGAAACGTTGGAGGGCCAAAGCCACTCAGATGCAAAGTAAACCAGACTTAAAAGAACAAATAAGGATCATCACCAAGAATCTGCCAAACTCTTTTGCCCCATTTATGGTTCTCTCCCAGGCAGCCCCAAATTTCGAAACTTTCTACGACTCGGGTCTGGCTGTGGAGGAAGCACTGCGAGACGGAACATTGGAAAGAAAGGAATCAGCAACAAAGCCCAAAAGGATATACTCAGGGAACAGTAATGTCCTCTTCGGGAATTCCAATCAGGCTGGAACCTCATCCGCCAAACCGGCAGAAGTAAACCAAATTTCGGAAAAACCAAAATCCCAACAAAGAGCCTTTACCCAATTCAGCACTCCTAGATCCGCCTTGCTCAAAAAGCTTACTGAAGTAGGAGTGTTGAATCCCCTTCAGCCACCACAGAACATTCCACCCAACCTAAACCAAAACGTCTACTGCGATTTCCACCAAATGCATGGCCATACCACTGATAACTGTATCCGTCTCCGTCATGAGATTCAAAACCTCATTGACAATAAAGTCATTGATACCCCTCCTTCTGACAAACCAAACACCATGACAAATCCCTTGCCACAGCATAATACCCCATTCCATATCAACCAAATCACCCAAGACAAAAGCCAAGACTTTGATCCCACCTCTTTCATCATCCCTGATACCGAACCAGAGCCTGTTGTGGAAATTCCCGAAGAAACTGCCCTCTGTTACCTTTGGGATTGGGGAGATTTGATTGCCGATTGGAAAGAGTTTGAAGTCGCTAATTTCCAAGAAGATGTAAATCCGTTCTTTGAGCCAGGATGGGAAGTTGATTGGCAAAACATTTATGCTGACCCTCTTGACGGATTTTCTTTGAATATGATGTTCAACCTGCCTGAAATGCCTGAATGGGAGTGGAATCCAATTCCGGATGAATACCAACTCTTGACCTAGAATGATCCTTTGGATACCTTCTCTATACCCATGTTGTTTGCAGAAGAATACCAACCGCCGACGGTGATCTACGATTGGCCTGAACCTGTTCCATTTCGACCAGACCTCTCCTCCTACCTCCACGATCTCATAGCTAACGACCCATACAACAACGTGGGTCTTGATCCATACCCAGAACCACCAGGTCCCGAAGAAGATGTAGCTAGTAATGAGTTTAACCCAATGGACTACCTGGTCGATGAAGTTAAGTCAGAGTCATCTGTCACCTTCCCAAAAGATGTCGATGTCGCCATGATGAATTTGTGGGAAGATGAACCGGGTGCTAAGGCAAACCTGTGGGGTAATACGAAAATCATCAACATAAAGGTGGGAAATGAAGAGTGGACCGTAAATAGGGCAGTAGCAAAAGCTGAAAAATGGAAGCCCGAGGATCTGTGGGAAGACCTGGTTGTCGATGACTTGGCTGCCAACCTCCAAGACACTACCATTGGAAACAAGCGCAAGGCCCTTGCGGATTTGTGGAATGAAGAGTCCAAGTACCAACAGATTGGTCAATTAAACCAGGAGTGGTCGAATATATCAACCCCCTAATCTTCAAATCGGAGAATCTTCCAACCCTCCAGCTCCACTAACCAAAGAACCTTCTAACCCATTCGTTACCCCAATCAAAGATACTTTCCAACCCTTTTCCTCGCCAGTTAAAGAACCTTCACGCCCTGAGAAAGACCCAGAAAGAATGATCAAGCGCCAGCTTGAACAGACTCCAGCCAAAATGTCTGTTTGGGACGTGCTTGTTCATTCCACCCGCCATCGCGAAGGATTCATCCAAGCTCTCTCTCACCTAAAAGTCCTTTCCGCCATAACCCCTGACGAACTTGTGGCACTCATCAAAACCATACCCGTCAAACATGCTATCACCTTCACTGATCGAGATTTGCCCGCTGATGGAACTGATCACAATCGGCCACTCCATATCACTCTGAAATGCCACGGAAAATGGGTACCGGTAATTTTGATTGACAACGGGTCGGCAATCAATGTCTGTCCACTCCATGTCGCTTATTGCCTGGGATACAAAAATAGTGACTTCTCTCCATCAGAAGTCAAAGTTCGGGCATATGACAACACCCGTCGGGATGTGACTGGCACCCTCATGCTTTTGGGCCTTACCAAACAGATGTGGAGTTCCATGTGGTAAACATTCATGCATCCTTCAACCTACTGCTGGGTAGACCTTGGATGCATCGACCTGACATCATGGCAGTTCCTTCAACGCTCCACCAGAAAGTTAGATTGGGACTAGAAACTGGGATGCTCACCATTCATGGCGATTCTGGGATCCGCGCCCCTGTGGAAGACAATGCCCCACTTTTGGAGATACAACATGGGGAAGAGGACGTTGCTCTGGGCGGTTTCTCTCTTGACACCTCTCATTCTGTTTTCACTGTCAAGATTGATGACGACTTCGTCGTTAGTAATATGGCCATAAAGATAATGAAGAAAATGTCCTACATACCAGGATTGGGACTGGGAAAGAATCTTCAGGGGCCAGCACAGTTTGAAGAGCCAGGAACTTTAACCCGCATAACAGGTGTGGGATACCACCCTTCCGAGGATAGGAGGGAGAAGAAAGGAGATAGGTTGGAAGATTATTTTGTCAAAGAAAAGGCAAAGCAGATTTATCAAGGGCAGCCGGAACCATTCTGGGACAAAGAAACCAATACCTTCCTACCAGGATTTGAGATATTCGCCAATGATGTCTGGCCTGAAAGTGATGAAGAGCTAGAAGCGGTGATCAAACCAGTAAATGTGACAGATTGGGTTGAAACTCTTGCCATGGGTAGCCTGACGACCTTATTCGAGGAGGACGAACCATTGGGTATAGTCGTGGAAGCAGAAGTGCAAATGCTAGGGCAGGAGGCCCCCGAAGATCCAACTTCACTCATCATGGATGCCGCTGGAGATTATAAGAATTGGACTTTCATACCGAGCGCAACCAGTCATGAGTCTGAATCTGAAGCTGAGTCCCTTGAGTCTTCTGAGTCCTTTCAGTCTTCTGAGTCATCTGAGTCTTCTGAGTCTTCTGAATCTGTTGAGTCTGAGTCGGTGCCTCTTAGCCCGACTCCTCAGAGTCTGTATTTTGAGTTTGAGTCTACCCATGTGTACGATGCCCTCGAGGTCTCTGCTAATGATGAAATAAATGAATCTGATTCCGCTTACTTCCCTGATTTTGAAATAAATTGTGTCGACCCCAATGATGAAGAGATCGATTTCAAGGGGGAAATCCCTGAAGAAATTCGGTCCCTAATCGAAAGGGAAGACGAAAGGCATGCTCAGCCTGTAAAAGAAGAAGTTGTTTCAATAAATTTGAGGGATGAAGGGAATCCCCGAATGGTCCAGATTGGTTCCGCGCTGTCAGAGGAAGAACGTCAGGCTCTCATGGAATTGTTAAAAGAATTCAAAGACGTTTTTGCATGGTCGCACACTGATATGCCTGGAATTGATCCTGAAATCGTGGAACATCGGATTCCCCTTCACCTTGACGCGAAACCAGTAAAACAAAAACTGAGGCGCATGAGGCCCGATTGGGTGCTTAAAATAAAAGAGGAAGTAACTAAGCAAATCAATGCTGGGTTCTTAATGGTAACTAAATACCCTCAGTGGGTTGCTAACATCGTTCCCGTTCCAAAGAAGGATGGCAAAATCAGGGTCTGTGTGGACTTCAGGGACTTAAACAAAGCTAGCCCCAAGGATGACTTCCCTCTGCCCCACATTGACGTGCTAGTTGATAACACCGCGGGACATGCCTTACTTTCCTTCATGGATGGTTTCTCAGGATATAACCAGATTCTCATGGCCCCGGAAGATCGAGAGAAGACCACGTTCGTTACTGAATGGGGAACTTATTGCTATCGGGTCATGCCTTTCGGGCTGAAAAACGCTGGCTCTACTTATCAACGAGCTGCTATAACCTTGTTGCATGATATGATTCATAGAGAGGTGGAGGTTTACGTTGACGAAATGATCGTTAAGGCGAAAGAGCGAGAAGGTCACTTACCCGCGTTGAGAAAGTTCTTCGAAAGGATAAGGAAGTACAGGATGCGCCTCAACCCGGCTATATACACATTCGGAGTCACTACCGGGAAAATGCTCGGATTCATGATCACCACTCATGGCATCGAAATCAATCCATCAAAGATTAAGGCCATCCTAGAAATGGAGCCACCACGGACAGAGAAAGACGTGAGGAGTTTTCTCGGTAAAATATAGTTCATCAGCCGGTTTATCGCAAAACTGACTTCAACATGCGAACCCATATTCTGCTTGCTCAAGAAAGGAACACCATTTGCATGGGATGACAGATGTCAGCGAGCCTTCGAGGCCATCAAAGCCTATCTAAGGAACCCGCCAGTCTTAATGCCGCCGGAACCAGGAAAACCTTTGATCCTATACTTGTCAGTCACTCCATCTTCCATGGGGTGCATGCTGGCACAGGAAGGAGACGATGGGGTTGAAAGGGCTGTCTATTACCTCAGCAA
The DNA here is from genome assembly GCA_020567845.1 of Rhododendron henanense subsp. lingbaoense. Lineage (NCBI taxonomy): Eukaryota > Viridiplantae > Streptophyta > Magnoliopsida > Ericales > Ericaceae > Rhododendron > Rhododendron henanense. The sequence continues at coordinate 34,800,011 of CM036312.1, forward strand.
AAAGATGGTTGGGTCTGAAGAACGCTATACTCCATTAGAAAAGACATGTTGGGCACTTGTTTGGGCTTCCAGAAAGTTAAGACATTACATGCTGGCCTATTCGGTGAGATTGATATCCCGAATGGATCCTCTGAAGTACTTGTTCGAAAAGCCAGCACTCACAGGAAGAATGGCACGATGGCTATTGATGCTGGCAGAATTTGAATTAAAATACGTCAGCAGAAAGTCGGTAAAAGGAAGAGCTGTCGCTGAATTTTTGGCCGACTGCCCAGTCGAAGGAAAAGAAGATGCCGAATTTGAGTTCCCAGATGAAGGCATATTGACCATAGTCGAGGACGTGTGGCGGTTGTATTTCGATGGAGCAGCCAATCAGAAAGGATTCGGAATTGGCGTGCTATTGATTTCACCAGATGGGTCGCATATCCCGCTTGCATTCAAACTTAACTTCGAAGTCACCAACAATCAAGCAGAATACGAAGCTTGTATTGTTGGTATGGAAGCAGCCCTTGAAATCGGTATAGAAAAGTTGGAAGTTGTGGGAGATTCAAACTTGGTCGTTTCTCAAGCAAACGGTGATTGGAAAGTCAGGGAAGAGAAGTTAAAGCCGTACCATCAAGATCTCGAAGATCTCATTCCCCATTTTAACAAAGTAACTTTCACTCATGTCCCGAGACTCAGGAATCAATTTGCTGATGCCTTGGCAACATTAGCCTCTATGGTCGAAATCCTTGTCAGTGTGAAGCTAAGGCCGATTATGATCGAGCAAAGGGACACCCCGGTATACCAACATGTCATGACCATCAACGAGCCCGAGGACGGTCACCCTTGGTTCTACGATATCTGGAGATTCGTGGAAAGAGGAGAGTACCCCTCTGAAGCAAGCAAGAAAGACAGGATCGCCCTTCGGAGAATGGCAGCTCAGTACATCATTTGTGGAGGAAATCTATACCGAAGGTCTCACTGTGGAATCCACAAACTGTGTATTCATGGTGAGGAGGCAAAAAGGGTGATGGAGGAAGTCCACGAAGGAGTATGCGGTCCTCACATGAACGGCATGATGCTTGCCAAAAAGGTTTTGAGACAAGGCTACTTCTGGTCCACTATGGAGACGGAATGTGTGGAATACGTACGATGTTGCCATAAGTGCCAAATTCACGCTAACCTCACGCATGTTCCACCACACGAGTTGCAGCAAACGACCTCGCCGTGGCCTTTCTCGACATGGGGTATTGACGTCATCGGAAGGATTGTGCCGGCAGCCTCTAATGGCCACAAGTTCATCCTGGTGGCTATCGATTACTTCACGAAATGGGTAGAAGCAGCCTCATATGCAACCCTGACCGCGGTTCAAGTCGCGCACTTTATCAAGCAAAACGTTATTTATCGGTATGGGGTCCCACAGGCATTCGTATCCGATAATGGGGTTCATTTCAAAGGCCGAGCAAGGGAAGTCTTAGAAGAGTTCCAGATCCAAATACACAAATCAACAACCTACCGACCGCAGACCAATGGGGCCGTGGAGGCAGCCAACAAAACAATCAAAACCATCCTGGAAAAGACCATTCAATCTGCGAGGGATTGACACGAACGACTACCTTTGGCATTGTGGGGATACCGCACGTCTGTGCGTACACCAACAGGGGCAACTCCGTACTCTTTGGTTTATGGCATGGAGGCCGTACTCCCCATAGAATTAGAGGTTCCATCCCTCCGGACTATGATCGAATGCAATGTACAAGAGGCAGATTGGCTGAGCAACCAGTTTGAAGAACTCATGTTATTCGATGAACGTCGTTTAAGGGCACTTTACCACATTCAATGATATCAAAGGAGAATTGCGCGCGCATTCAATAAAAAAGTGAAGCCCAGGGACCTAGCAGAAGGTGACATGATTCTGAAGGAGATACGAGCACCAATCTATGATCCACGAGGGAAATTCCGACCAAAGTGGTCCGGGCCATATATCATCAAGACTATCCTATCCGGAGGAGCTACGCAACTCACCGATCTGGACGGAAACGAATTCTCAACTCTAGTCAACCTGGATCAACTCAAGCGCTACTACCCCTGAGAGAAGCTCGCTGGGCTGAAAACGGCAAGGGCAGTCAGTTCCAGGCAAAAATTAGAGCAAAAGGCCTGCTATGATGAAAACCCGCAAGGGCATCTTAGGCAAAAGTTAAGGCATACAATGAACGAGCTCGCTAGGCCGAAAACCCGAAAGGGCGGTACTAGGCAAAAATTAGAGCACAAAAGGAGAGTGCCAAAACTAGAGCGAACCCTATCCTTGAACTACGTCATGACCTGATTCCTTCATCAAAAAGGAAACGTAGGCAGTCTCACTATGAGACTCGGTCACGATCAATCAAAACAAAAATCCAGGTTGACAGAATCCAGAAAGGCAGAATAAGAGAGGGGGAGACCCTCTATAACTCACTTTATTAAGATAACTGCTTCTAATACATAAGGCTGAGCATGATCTTCGAAAATAAAAGGCAATACAATAAAAAGGAGGTCCACGATTTATTCAATGATCAGGGTAGTGAGATCGAGTCAGTTTCCTTGGGCACCCGCCCTCGCAGCAATGTCCCTCTTGAGCCATTTCCTGTAACTCCCACGCACTGCAACAGAAAGGTAAGGATGAGCATCGGTCACCTCGCGAGACCTCCAGAATCGCTGGTAGTTACAAAGAACCGAATGGCGGAAGAAAGGCAGAACCACATCCACCAGGATCTCTGTAGGAACCTCCTGTCTCAAACCAAGCTGACGCTGAATCCGATAGGGGATGTAGAAGGTAAAAGCCTCCAGCCCGGGAAGAACCACCCACTGGGAACCCATATAATGCACAGTCATGGGCGCAAGATCAAGCCAAGTGCTTCTCCAGGAAATAGTCTCAGCCCGTTGACGCTTGAAGAAGTTGACCCACTCAGAAACTCGCCTGTCCACAAATTCAAAGCACCGAGAGGAAAGTAACCTAGCCCCATACGCCAAGTTACCAGGAGGGAGAGTCAGTATGTTCACCTTGTCATACAGCCAAATCTGCCAAAGAGAGAAAACAAGTGAGAAACCATAGAAAGCCAAGCCCAACGTAAAGAAAATAGGGAGAGCTGAAAGGAGGGAAGAAGAGGCGAAAACTAACCTGCAAGAGAAGGGGGCTGCCTCCAAAAGTCTCAGTCTCTCCAGAACGAACCCTGTCTAAACCCATCAGTGTCTCAGCCAATACCATTGGAATCACATCCTTCCGAGCTCCAATCTGCACCGCAATACTGACCAGTGCCGAGCTAGCATGACTAGTGGAGGGAACCAAGAAGTAAGTAGCAAGTAAGCACATACAAAGAGCGGTCATGCGCCGAGAGTGGTAGGTTACGTCCGCTAGGTTGCCAAGAGGAGAGAACATCTCAATGAGGCGCATCACGTTGAGATGACCATTGCTAACCAAGTAACGAGCAACACCGTCGTTCAAACCAATAGAGGCAGCAAGAACCTTGGACATGTTCTCGCGCACGGGAGGGACAATGACATCTCCAGAGCCAAAGCCGCCAAGATAGGCGCGAAACTCCTCGATTGTAGGGCAAAGCTCCTGTCCACCAAAGCGGAATACATGCATCTCCGAATCCCAAAGACTTATGGCAGCCTTTAGGAGGTCAGGGCTGTAACGCCCCCATTTTTCGGGTACGTTAAAGGACAATTTTTATTGATAAAATCAAATGGAGTCTGGCTCATTATTACATCATCAACCTCACAAGGAGTACATTTATTCAAAAGGGAAGGGAACTAAGGTTCCTAACTACAGCTCCGCCTGCTCTTCCATCCTAGCCAGCTCTTCGACTCCAAAAGCCTCCAAAGTGTACGTCTCACCCTGTTCGTCTATAAGGTCTGACACATTATACCGGCGTCGCCACCAATATAATATGTCAGGGTCACCAAAGGCAACACCGTGAGCTTAAAAAGCTCAATAGAATAAACCAAACCCACTAACCCTTAACTTACACATAGTAAGTCACGTATAACAGTAGTGAATCATACAGATAATGATATCTACGCAGTACGTGATTTATTCAACAGCTATCAACAATAACACATCCGCATTTTCCTTTAACTATTGTTGGTTTTCGAGATATCAGAGTTTCGTCTGCGCAGTGTTTCCTAGACCGTGTCACCATGTTACCTTTCATTTCCCAAATCAACATTTTGAAAATCGCTAAGTAACCAGAAATTCACATAGACAATTACACAAGCTCATTCAATAACATATTTAACAATGACACATCCACATTCGATATCTTACTAACGTTGGTGTCATGCCTTTTCGTGTTTCTCCTACGCGACTCATCGTAGATCGTGTCATCCTTTTCACCTTTACGAAAACAGCATTTCGAATATCTTTTCAACACTCGTTACTAATGAGGCTACCAAGTCCGGCTCCATTGGCAACGCACACAATGGGCTACCAAGTCCGGCCACATTGCGGTTTCCGCAATCCATTCAAATCTTGCATTGGCTCCTTCCCGCGGATACCAAGCCATACTACCAATGAGACTACCACATCCGGCCCCATTGGCAATCTTCACAATGGGCTACCAAGTCCGGCCACATTGCGGTTTTCGCAAGTCCATACAAGGGCTACTGAGTCCGGCCACAATGTAGGTTTTCACATCCACACAATGACTACCACGTCTGGCCATTATGAAATTTCAAAAATCTCTTTATCCATATCAACCACACCCTAGGTGTCATGTTTCTAACTTTCTCGGTTTACGTGTCTCGTTCTCATGCATAGACTCCGCGGTAAGACTTTCATGTAATCATAGAAATCTTGAAACTAAACTAGCAAGATCATCCAACTTTATATTCACTATCATGCTCATATTATCACATAATCATGCTCAATCACATTTAAGCATAACGCCACATGTACGGGCGCCTTTGGAGTGATAAATCACTTATGCTTTAATCAACAACCACAAGAAATACAAGTAAGCACATAACAAGTCTAATATCATCTAAACGATCCAAGTACAATTACTTAGAAATTAATTCACGACGTTAACCTTCAAAGTTCATTCTTTCTTTCAAGATGTTCAAAACAGCATATGTTTATTGAATTGCAATGCATATATCATAATAGTGTTGATAAGGATTCTATGTTTTCACAAGAGGTGTCGATTAGATAATCTATGTGATCATGCCATTATCTTTATTCTAATCGATTCGAATCATGCATACGATATGCCATACTTTGGTGGAAAAATCTATCTCATGTTCTTAGCCTACTTTAAAGTAAACATTATTTTTTGAAAAATAGTAAGGACTATCCAACTTTCAAAAGTATACACATTTCAATTTATATTTAAGGAAAGTAGATATGGAAATCTACGTGATCATACTATTGTTTATACTTAGGAAAATGAGTTGAGATTAATCTATCTATAAATACGATTATCTATATTTCAAAGCAAACACATTTCTAATTATTTTTTTTGAGTTCGAAAGTATAGGAAAATCGACATATACTTAGAGTGTAGGCGGTATAGGAAAATCCTACATGATCGTGCAATTATCTATACTTAGGATTAGAAGGTGTAAGAACAATCTACAATCATTTCAAAATACGCATACAATACGCTATACTTAGAGTTTAGAAAGCATAGGTAAAATCTACATATACTTAGGATAAGGATGTAGGAATGTCCTACGTTCATTTCAACATACGAATATCATACGTTATATTTAGATTTAGAAAGCATAGGTAAAATCTTCATATACTTAGAGTGTAGGAGGTGTAGGGAGATCCTACCTTGATCCGAAACTAGTCGGGGCCGAATAAGCTAATTGGAAATCCTACGGGCGGTGAAACTCTCGAATCTGGACTGAACTTTGGATGGCAGTAACTCGGTCAATATTTGGCCGAATACGATCGTTCTTGAGTTGAAATCGAAGCTCTAGAAGTGCTCTACAACTTTTGTGAAGGAAGTTGATCCTAGAAACTGGTTTAGGTAGGAGGAATATGGTGATAAAGGAATGGACAGTTTGCTGTCTGGAATCTGGAAAATCCGAATTTTTACCGAACTTCGGATGTCGATATCTTTGTCGTTTCTTGACCGATTAGGGTGGTTCTTGGGTCTAACTTGAAGAGCTCGAAGTGCTCTACAATTTTCCCGGAGGAAGTTTATCCTAGAAACCACTTTAAACAGGAGAACATTGAGGTTTTGTGAAGGGCAGTAAGCTGCCTGGAAAAAACAGAAATGGTTTCTAGAGAGAAGTTGGAGCAATGCTTGAAGGTGTGAGTTCAAGGCATGAATGGCTTGCTATTTATAGGCCAAGGGCTCTCTCTCTCTCTCTCCCTCTCTCCCTCATCCAAAATCTCTCTCTCTCTCTCCTATCTTTGATTTTTTTCTTATTTAAACACATGAAAGACTAGATTTTGTACCTTGGGAAGATTTGATGGTACTTGGATGGTGTGAGGTGTTGGCCAAAGGACCATGACTAGGCTTAGGAGTACATTTGCACACATCACTCTCTCTCTCTCCCTCTCATCCGAAATCTCTCTCTCCCTCTCTCTCTCTCTCTCTCTCCATGGTACAATGTACATAAGTACATAGGTGGAAGATTACAAGGATTTTTCTTGTTCTTTCTAGGACAAGTCTAGGTTATTCTATTGGGGTTTTGGTCTTGTCTTGTACCTTGAAAGAGTAAGAAATCTAGGGTTGGTTGTCCTTAGATGATCATGTGCAAGAAAGACTAGATTTTGGTTGTACTAGGATTGTGTGAGGTGTTGGCCAAAGGACCATGACTAGGCCTAAGAGTACACTTGCACACACATCACACTCTCTCTCCCTCTCCCAAATCCGGCCATCTCTCTCTCTCTCCCTCCCTCTCTCTCTCTCTCTCTCTCTCTTATCTTTGGTACAATGCAAAAGTACATAGGTGGAAAGGTTTGCAAGATTTTCTTTCCAATCTAGGACAAGTCTAGGTTATTCTATTGGGGCTTTGGTCTAGTCTAGTACCTTGGGAGATTGGTTTTGGATAGAAAGAGTAAGAAATCTAGGTTTGATGGTACATGATGAGGTATGAAGATTGGCCAAGGACTATGACTAGGCTTGGAAGAGTACAAGTGCACCTATCACCAATCTCTCTCTCCCTCTCTCATCCGGCCTCTCTCTCTCTCTCTCCCTCTCTCGGCTTTCTCTCTCTCCTCCTCTCTCTCTCTCTCTCTCTCTCTTAGTCCAATGGACACCTAAGCATGAAAGGACTATGGTTTGGTGGTTGACTTAGAAAGAGTAAGAGATTGTGTTGTAAGGTTGTAAGGATATCTAGTACTTGAAATCCTTCCCATATCTCTCCATATATCTTCCTCTCCAAGTACAAGTACTTAAGTATATATATACTAGGATTTGAAAGAAGACAATCCAAGAGTACATCATCCTTCCTTCTCTCTCCTATCTCTCTCTCTCTCTCTCCCTCTCTCTCTCTCTCACTCGGCCTTTCTTCTCTCTCTCCTCTCTCGGATTCTCTCTCTCTCTCTCTCTCTCTCTCTCTCTCTCTCTCTCTCCATGGTTCAATGTACATATATATATATATATATGTATAAGGATGAAAGGACAAAGGTTGATAGATTGACTAAGGAAGAGTAAGGATTTGGTTGTAAGGTTGTAAGACAATCTAGTACCTCATATCTATCTTATGTCATCCCATCTCCCTTCTTCCATAAGTACATGTACTTATATAGATATAGAACTAGGGTTTGGTGCAAGGAAAGATCAAGAAGTGCAAGCATATCTATCTTTCTCTCTCCGTATCTCTCTCTCCCTCTCGGCTCTCTCTCTCTCTCTCTCTCGGCTCTCTCTCTCCTCCTCCCTTGTACTATCTATATATATAAGTATATATAATCCTAAGATCATATAAGTACATAAGTACTAATAAACTAATAGGATATGGAAGTACAAAGGAAATAATAAACTAAGGGGTTTTGGAAGAATAAGGATTTACCTATTAAACAATTTCAATATAACACATGTGTTCTTTCTTAATATTAAATAGGAGTAGGTGTACTAGTGTCCTATTATAATATTTAGGCATGGACTAGAAGATCTAGGTAGATATCTAGTCAAAATTCTATATTAAACTAATCTAATTTGACACATGTACTACTAGAATATAATATAAGGTACTTAGAGAATCCTAGGGTATTAAAATACTAGGTACCATTCTAATTCTTTAATTAGGGAATCCCATGGGAAATCTAGATATTGAATTAACTAATATATCTTAGTATTAGTCTATTATCCAATGGGTAATAATTCTCCTAACATTTATGGACCAATGGATAAAAGATCAAGGGCTGACTTTGGTCAAAAGGGCTCATTTAGGGTTCCAGGGTTCAAACAGTTCAAGGGAGTTCAAAAGGTCTAACGAAGTTCAAAAGGTCTTCCTAGGGTTTAGGAGAAGCAACTAGATGAATTGCTAGTTAGGGTTTCTCAAAGATTGGTTAAAATCTAACTAATCTTGCTAAGTAGGATTTCTAGCCAAGAATATAATCTTAAGGCTTACTAGCACACTTGTCTTTAGAAAATGACTGTATTAACTAGCGTGATGCATTCAAATCTAATTACGACGGATTACTAGGGAAAATATACAAGTGTTTTTACAAGCCTACATGTCCTCGGGGAAAGACTAGAAACTTATATGGAGAACACTATATTTCCGAGTCTAGAATTTAGTAACGACGGATTTTTGGTTATTAAAAAGGGATTTTAAATGGAAATCCAAAAATTCAAATTTTTAATGAATTTTTTTTTTATTTACCAAAAATCCGGGTCGTTACAAGGGCGAAGGCGGATGTTACGAAGGTATCTCATAGAGTAGAGACCATGCGCCCGAAAGTTGAGCCAATCGACCCCTTCCATGGAAATCAACCATGGCCGTAGCGAACCAGTAAGAGAAAGAGCCATTGGGAGGAGATGAAGATTTGAAGAAGAAAAGATATGGTTAATATGAGGCCTAAGGCCTGAATTTATAGAAGGATAGAGGAGACAACTTCAACTTCCAAAAGAGCCTTGGGTTCCAAAAGTGTAGATTTTCCATGAGTCTTGCATAGGGAAAAGCTTGGTCATACTCTAAAAGAACAAAGTAGGCATGCATTGGCCCGGATATGTTATAGAACAGGTCAAACTTCAACCTTCGTGCAATCTGTCTTGGGAAGCAGCAAGTGGCAGAATGTCAGAAAACAAATGCCGCACGGTGTATAGAGGTAGCGCACGGCATACCAAAACCAGGAGAAAACCGCGGCATAACACGGATACACCGTGGAATCAGATAAAGCCACGCACGGCTCTTTGTAGCCCCGCATGGCATATTAAGTCTGCATTTCTGCAGACTTTGACAGCAGAGGTTTGAAACCTATTCAAGGCACTCACAAGCATCACCAGCCATCAAAACACATCTCAATGGGTATTTGGGACTTCAAGGAACTCTCACTTCAAGCCGACTCTCAAAATTTGACGTGAGGACACCGAAAAGTCAATGAAACCCATTCCCTAAGTCATGTCAAGGTATCGGAGTCCGTTTCAAGTTGGTCTTTCAGGTCCTACAGGTCATAATGGCCAAAGGTGACCTGGTCCAAGTTCCGTTTCATGGTTAAGGTCAAAATCTGAGAATGTTACCCTCCAAAGTCAAGGTTTTCTTGCTTTTCAAGCATGTTTTCAAGCGGTTTTCGGTTTTTGAGTAGCATAATCACGTGTCAAGTATCCAGGGTCATTGTTGATAAACAAGAGTCCACGACAGGGGTAGTTTCGTAAAGTCTTGCACAAAGGGACCAATTTTTCAGAAATATTCTGTTATCTTCTTTGATTTCTATTCCAGTATCAACAAATCTTTGCCCTAACATACTGCTCAAGTTCGCTTCAGATTATGGCTCAAAAGACTAGTTGCATGCATTGGTTAGTGTTTCTGTTATTCAATCTTTCTTAAGCAAACGACAATAAGGGAAGTTGAATGACGAAAACAATGACAGAGATAAGCTTCTCTATATATATATAATCTCCAAGATATCCATGAGTCGAAATACCAAAAGGCGTGCAAGCCTCAAAATCCTATCTACTGAGGGTAAACAGGCACCCTTCCAAAAGAAGCACGCAGGCTCCAGTCAAAAAGCAAAAGTAAAACAAAAGGGAACTCAACTCTCATCCTCGTCCTCATCGTCATCCTCACCCTCCTCGCCATCCTCCCCAGAGGCCTCCTCTGCCTGAGAACTGGCTACCTCCTGGGTACCTGACGCCCTAGGCACTGTACTCCCCGAGGTGTCCGAGAGGTCAACGTCCGTCGGCTCCTTAGTCTCATCAGAGACATCGACCGGCTCGTCCTCTGTCCCCCCAGAAAGCCGCTGCCTCTTCGGCAGAGGCTCCTCCCGCGAACCTGCAGAGGAAGCCTGTGGCACCTGCATGCGCACAGACTTCCTGCGCAGCCCACGCGATGCCCCTCCTCCAGCCTGCAATAACATGGTATTCATCATTTGCATTGTAATCATGAAATAAGCAATAGGAAATAAAAGCAAAGGGTTCGAAAGCTTTACCATAGTCCCGCCAGCACGAGGAAGCACCTCTGGGGCACGCCCCATCGCGTACTGCCTCACCAGCTGCTCCAGGCCCATCATGGCCTCGGCCATCTCTCTCACGTACTCCGGAGTCGCCTGCACAATAGGTCAATTGTTTAGAACGCGCAGTGATACTAGCAAGTAAGTGCAAATGGGCGAAAAAGTGCAAGTTATACCTGAGCAAGAAACTCCGGAGCTGCAACCGTGGGACGTGGCACCACCACTACACCAGAAACCCCCTGGGCAGTCGTCACGTCCACGGTCCAAGAGAGTCGAGGCAAGCTGGCCCCGCTCGGACCTGCGCCGTCACCTCGACCTCCAACGCTACCCTCGCGTCCTCTGCCTCTCCCTCATCTCCGTCCTCGTCCGCCTCTACCACCTGCACCACCTGGCGCTCGAAGCGTCGCCTCCCGAGCAGCAGCCCGTACCCCGAAACTCGGCATCAAGCACCGAGCACGGTACTCAGAGTAGTCCACGCCCGTCTGAAAGAGCGGCTCCAGCTCAAGGTCCGGTCGTACAAACCGCTCAACCTCTCCCCTGGTGTACAAGCTCGTCCGCTGCACCAGAGCAGGAAGGATACCAGGGACTCTAAAGGCGTCCAACCTCAACGACTGACGTGACACCCGATCACCCAGGTACCACTGCCAACCGTAAGGGGACTCAAGCAGCACTCTCCCCCTCGTCACCTCCCTACTCCGGACCAAGTAAGGAAGCTCGCAGCGGTCCCACACACGCCAGCGAACCTGCAATCAAAGATGAATGACATCAGCATGGGACTTGAATAAGAACTATCAAACAAATGAAAGCATGCAAGATATAATCATACCCGGTCAGGACGAAGCTTGTCTAAGAAGAGGCGGTAGGCGTTCAAGTCGCCCTTCCCCTTCTTCACTCCCCGGAACTCCTTGGACCAGCGTAGGGCCCGGGGAAGCACTGTGTCACTAGGACAGGAAGTCTCGGGAGGGTACATATCCAGTACCTCGTACGTCCACAGCTGCAGAATCAAACATCAAGGATTAGCACAGGATACGCAATAAGTGAATAGAAAGACAAATGGAATGCAAGAGAAGTTCGAAATGTACCTCCCAGACCCTCCAGTAACCGCCGAGGCTCTTCCCCGCTCCTCGGGAAAGAGACCCCATGAAGGCGTAGCACGCCCCCAAAGCTGCACCGCCCCAGTCAAAATGGGCTATCTCCCCGACGTCCCTCAAGGCCGGTAGGAGAGAAAGGTGTACCCGGTTGTGCCTGTTGGGAAACAGGGACGCACCGAGCAAGTACAACAGAAAGCACCGCGCCATCTGCTCCTCCTGCACCTTGTCAGTCGGGAGCTCCTCTGTCCAAAACCCCAACAGCTGAGCGTACTAGGCGTCCTCCTTCTCCGCCCTCAACACATACCCCAGTGTCTCCCGCTGTAGCACCGCACTCCTCCCCGTAACGGCGTCATAAGGGATAGGGTCACCCCCGACCCTCAGACCGATGATCGCCGCGAAGTCCAGCGGCGTCACCGTCAACTCGCCAAAAAGGAAGTGGAACGTGTTCATAGTGTCCCACCACCTCTCAGCTAGCGCCCTCACCACCTGGCGATCGTTGTTCGCCCTCGTCAGCACGCTCACAAACTCCCCAAAACCCGCCTGCCTCACAATCTCCCTCACAGCCTTGGGGAGTCTCTCCCAGAACGTCGGCACGTCAGCCGCACCACCGTAGCACGAGATGGTGATCGCCTGTTGCAATAAGTTGATAACATTCAGTAAACAGGTATACTATTTAAAGCAAATACAGCGTTCAGATAAAGAAATGAAAGTACGATACATTGGAATTTGAAGTGCAAGTGTTTAAGGCATACCTCATCTCGGCGCAAAGAAAGGTGCTGCTGTGGGTCCCTCAAGACCAGAGCCTCGTCGTACGTTGGCCGCGCCGGTCTGTAGGCGTCCAAAAGTGTAGGGACCACTACGTGCTGAAAGGGCACGTAGGACTCCGCCACGTAAGGTCCGCGCCCCTTCAGGGCCACCGTCGCCTCCTCCACAACACTCCTCCGAGGAGCCGTCTCACCTCCGACAGCCTCCTCCTCTGCTCCCTGTGACCCTCCAGCGACCCCTGTCTCAAGCTCAACCTGGAGCACCCTCTCCTGAGCCTCAAGTAAAGCCGCAGCCAGTCCAGGCACCCCCCGTAAGGTCTCAACCAAGTCCTCAAGGGACGCCTCCTCAAGGTAGTCGCCTAAACCTATGGGCCGCGACGACCCTCCACCCTCGCCGCTGCCAACAAACATAGCCGGCGTCTCCCTCTCCTCCACCAGCTCCTCCTCAACAACAGGACCCTTCCCCAGGTCAGTCCGGGGCTCTCTCACGGGGGAGGCCTCTGTCACCACCTCCACTCCGTCAGGCCTGTCACCACCGTGAGTCTCCGTAACCCTCTCCTCCAAACCAACGGCACCCTCCGCTCGGCCCGTAGCCTCGTCCTCACCCCTAGGCTCCACTACACTCGGAGTCTCTGTCTCCTGGCCATATCCAGCCAACACCCTGCTACCACCATCACCGCCGTCACTACCAACCATCGCGGCGGCCGAGGCCGAAGCCTCCTCGGCCAATGCCGCCGGGGCCGAGACCCCCACGATCTCCGGCCCCACCTCGGCTGCCACGCCGCTCCCCGGGGCCACCGCGGCCAGTGCAACCTCGACCCGCGGGGGTTGATCACCCCCGGGTATATCCGTGCTATCCATGAAAGAGAGAGACGGGAGAAAGAGAGAGACGGGAGAGAGAGATAGATGGGAGAGAGAGAGATGGGAGAGAGAGAGAGCAGTGAGAGAGAGAGAACAGAGAGAGAAAGAGAGAGATGGGAGAGACGAGAGAGAGTAAGCAGCGAGAGAGGGAGAGAGATGATCGGAGAGAGAGAGATGTTGGGAGAGAGATACGTTCGAGAGAGACAGGAGAGAGAGGGAAGTTCGAACGAACGGGGCGTACTGTGTACGCCCCGTATATATATATATATCCCCTGAACCGGTTCGTTTGGACTTTAAATGGACCGGGTTCGAAGAGAGGTGCACCGCACGGCATACTGGATAGGAGCGCGCGGCATAACGGCTTAACTGGATGAGAATTCTCGAGTTACCACGACGCACGGCATTACCCATGCTGCGCGCGGCATACTGGGTTAATTCGACAGTTTAGATTCTGAAAGCAGTCTTCTGACAATGGCTTTCACATTCAGTCTCGTTCATGAACAGCATAAGCAGAAAAAGCAGACAAGCGATGGCAAGAAAAGGGGATTTTTCATTCCACGAAGCCCAAGGGATTTTCATTACATCGTTCAAAAAAAAAAAAAAAGAGAAAAAGAGAAAACCCAAAACAAAAAAGAAAATCCTACTGTCCCTCTTCTTCTTCCTCAATCTTCATCCTTAGTCGCTCCCTCCGCCGGACGCACCGTCCCCTTCGCCGGAACGGTCGTCCGAGCCATTCGGATTCCCCTCCGAGTCCTCTGCAGTCCCATCTGAATCACGCCCCGGTGCGTACTCCGGGTCATGTTTGCTGTCCATCTGATCAAAAGCAAAGTCTTGAAGGTTGGACACCGCCCGACGAAGAGTGCGGATCGTTGATATGAGCCTCGCGATCTGACGGTTCAGTTGCTCAATCTCCTCGCGGTAAAAGCCCATTTCTGCTTCCAAAGAGATCACCCGCGCTGCCAAGTCGCCTTCCGCCATGTCTTGAGAGTAGTTTTATGAATTTAGGAATCTAGGGAGATTTGGGAGAAGGGTGCATAGAATGAGGCACCACCATCCCTTTAAAAGAGGTCCTGACCGACGAAAGGGCACGCCTGTATTAATGGGCACCCTTAAACCAGCCAATAATCTCGGAAATCAAAGAGGTGCATGGGAAAACGGAAGGCCGCGCGCCACATCGAACGCCCGCACGGTATTTTGTCTTCAGAGGAATGAATGTGTTTTCTCAGAAATTGAGCACTCTAGCCACCAAAATCATCTCGGGAACCAAAAGCTCCAGCCGTTTTGCAGCAGAAATCCTTTGGAATAACGTGCATTAATGATGGGATCATTTGATCCTAGTCCCCCGGGACTCGCAAAATTTCCCCGTCCCCCGAGGACTGGTCGTATTCACATTTGCTCGCAGTATCTACTAGAATCGCGTTCCTAGTCTCAAATCAATTTCAAAATTCGCCTCCCGAAGGCTCGTCTCAAAACAAGACTCAATTCAAGTCTCAAATCAATTTCAAAATTCGCCTCCCGAAGGCTCGTCTCAAATCAAGTCTCGATTCAAGTCTCAAGTCTCAAATCAATTTCAAAATTCGCCTCCCGAAGGCTCGTCTCAATTCAAGTCTCAAGTCTCAAATCAATTTCAAAATTCGCCTCCCGAAGGCTCGTCTCAAATCAAGTCTCAAATCAAGTCTCAATTCAAGTCTCAAGTCTCAAATCAATTTCAAAATTCGCCTCCCGAAGGCTCGTCTCAAATCTAGTCTCAAATCAAATTTCAAATCAAATTTCGCCTCCCGAAGGCTCGTCTCAAATCTAGTCTCAATTCAAAGTCTCAAGTCTCAAATCAAATTTCAAATCAAATTTCGCCTCCCGAAGGCTCGTCTCAAATTTTCAAAAAAGGTTTACTTCGAATTTTTCGCATTGTTTGCTACGATTGCATTGTCCCAATTGAACTACGTTGGTCTGATCCCTACAAACGGGGTACGTAGGCAGTTCCACAAACGCGACCACCATTGTCATTTACTTGCATTTTTGAGCATTTTGTTTTCTGTTTCTGTTCAAAGACTTTGGAGCAAACAGATCGGGATGCCTATTCTTTAAGCGTCACTCGTATCAAAACAATGGTATCCGAGTTACGTTAAAGAGGGACTACTGTAGACACCCCAATCCGGACCTCAAAGGGTCTTTGACTGCCCCGATGATGAAATAAAGGAAATAAAGCCTTTGCGAGCTTGAATGAAGTATTCCTCCAGCATCCGCAGCCCAAACCAACCATTAGCCCAGAAAAACCCAAAAGCCCAGAGGAAGCCCAAAAAAGACCTGGACTGAACCTAAAGTACCGTGCGCGACACTTCTACACCGCGCGGCGTATCGAAATTTAATACGCCGCACGCAGTCATGAGGTTAACCGCACGGCATTTTGGATAAAGTTCTGACTGGCTCAGAAAGCTGTCGGCCACGCCCATTTGAGCCACAGCTACAATACGGCTCGGCCGAAAGCACACTTCTGGCCCGCCCAGAAAATACCTCCAACTTTTGAAATTCAAAATCCAAGGCTCTTGCCTATAAATACACCCCTCCACTCAAGGGAAAAGGGCCCTTGATCACCATTATACCCTTTCTCTCTCTTCTTGCTTTCACACCCACTTTCCCATTTCCAAGCCTTAAGAATGTTGTTCTCAAAAGACATTCTCTAGGCCTTTTACTCCATTTTTCTCTTCACCATTGAAGTTAGTTCCTTACTAACTTTGAGGTCTCAACTACCCAATATACCCATCTATTACACACATCCATACTTCTACTCTCTTTTTCAACCTTCCGACGTCCATCCGCCTTCATCAAAGCTCATTCAAGCTCCAGATCCAAGGTAAAAACCAAGTTTCCTTGGGCTAGGCTCTGTCCTGGCCCTGAGGGGACCTTTCTGTTTTCAGGCTTAACCCTTTTGGTTAAGATCTGACCCAAAACCTCTTTTACAAAACAAAACCAGTGTTCTGTGCAAAGGTGTGCTATGCCGCGCGGCGCTTTGGAGCGTCGCACGGCGTAGTAAACTTGCACGCACGGCATTTCAAAAGGATGCTGTTTTCTTGATCAAACTGTCTGGATCGCGATCGTCCGTTGTTGGGTCTTTTCTGTATACCAAAAAGCCGTCTCAGAATGAGACCATTTCTACAAGCCATGTTTTAAACTCCATAGATCTTTTCAAAACAAGCAAACGTATCAAAAATGGCTTTCTCTTCATGGCTTGAAAGAATGGTGCAGATCTGAGATGGTCTGACGGCTGTGAGTTGTCTGAAGCTTTAAAATAACACCGTGCGAAGCTTTACAAAACTATAAAATTTCCGCGCGTTGTAAGCCGATGTGCCGCCTGACGGAGGATAGTGATTCAGACAGTCCATTTGAATATCTTTCTTGTTTATATCATCGCCATGCCATCTTTATCATCTCTGTACAGCAAGCACCACTAGCACGGCAATGTGTTATGATTTATCTTGTTCCCCTTTCCCCTTTTATGTGTTTTTTAAGGTTTTCCGAATCGTATTAACCCCCCCCCCCCCCCCCCCCCCCCCCATTTTAAATGCTTAGTAGAGACCGGTTTTCACCGGGCGAGCGGGGTGCTTTTCAACAAAACCTTCCCCGCTCGTAACCTGGCTCCCGGATCCAAAATCTCAAACAGTTTCGCTAGATCAAAAGGCCTTTTTCTTTTCAAAACAAAAACCCCCTCGGTTTCTCGGATCATCCATCTCAAAAATCCGGGTGGCGACTCTGTCTAAATCGCACCACAGGCGCGGGAGCCCACAACATGGTATTGATTACCAGCCTTGGCCCTGTCAGCCCCCCTCAGGGATCAAAACAGAAATAGGCTAAATGTTATACCTTTGCTTGGAAAGGGTTTGGAAATGGATTGGATTGATTGGTGAAGCCTTTTGACCAAGTGTATGTGTTGAACACTAGATTGGAAGACTAGGAAATGGTTTGGGTTAGTAACTTTGTGGTAGAGACTTAATTGCCTTGTAAAATGGTGATGAGCCTTGTTAATCTTTTTCTTGGAACTAACCAACCCTTAACATGGAAGATCAATGGGGGTATTTATAGGGGAAGTGAGTGGGCTAGGTGGTGGCCAAACTTGGCTTTGCAACCAGCCAACAAGGCTGGTCACAACTTGGTGGATAAGCTAGCCAACAAGGTGGGTAGTTGTTGTGAGGGTGTGTGTGCCTTGAACCTGCCAGAACTCTGTTCAGCTGAGGAAAACGGGGTTCCAGCCCATGGGGACCCATGTGACACCCAATCATCACAAATCCAGCTGGATTGTGTGATAGTGACAGGAGAGAACAGTCGCGCGAGGGTTCGGAACCATCGCGCGAGGGTCAACAGTCAACAGTTTGACTTTGACCACACTTAGCAAGCTGAGTATCGCGCGAGGAACATGAAGGATCGCGCGACGGTCAAATCTAACCCTAGGGTTTGACCGAAGGTCCAGAAGGGTTCAAAAGGTTTAAGCGGGGTTCTAAGCACTCCAAGCTCAATCCATTCCCAATCCAAGCTCGTTTGATCCGATTTCATCATCGGGGAAACAAGAAAACCGTAAAACAAAGTAAAACAATTGGGAGATCCAGATTGGGGTGTCTACAACCACCTCTCGGTCCCAGATTGACACTTTTGTCCTTCTGTTTACCAGCTTGATTGTGAGACCGCTTGTCAGAACGCCTGTCATTCTGGTTTTTCCTCACACCGGAAGATTGACCATGCTCCATCATATTTGCCTTGGCCATGTAGGAGGCCTTTGCACTCCTATCCATACCCTGATTCTCCTCTTCAATACGGAGCTTGATGAAAAGAGCCTCCAAGGTCATCTCCTTATTCTTGAACATGAGATAGCTCTTGAACTCTTTCCATGCTGGGGGTAGCTTGTGGATGACCGCAGCCACCTGGAATGCTTCACTCAGAATAATTCCTTCAGTCCTGATCTCATTGAGCAGGAGCTGCAACTCTTGGACTTGGACTGCCACAGACTTAGAGTCCACCATCATATAATCAAGGAACCGACCCACAACAAACTTTTTGGACCCGGCACCCTCGATCTTGTATTTTCTGTCCAAGGATTCCCACAATTCCTTAGCCGACTGAGCCTCGCCATACACAGAATACAGCGAATCATCTAGAGCATTCAGAATATAATTCTTGCACATGTAGTCATGCTCTTTCCATCTGGCCACATCAATTCGCTTTTAAGTGTCAGGATCATCCTCAGCAATAACAGGTGCTTCCTCGACAAGCCACTTTGCCAAGTTCAAGGTGGTGAGATAGAACAACATCTTCTGTTGCCACATTTTGAAGTCCACCCCAACAAATTTGCTCGGTCTCTCCACGTGAGACATTGGAACAGAGGGAATCCCAGGAATAGGAGCATGAGTTGGAATAGCACCACCGCCATTTCCATTGCCACTGACACCACCAGTCTCTTTGTCTTTGCCAGTAACGGTAGTTTTTCCTTGCTCAGTAGTCATGTTTTCCTGAAATTAGGAACAACCACATATAAGAGAACAAATCTCAATCTCAAAATGACAAGCTATACATGCATAGATTAACAATCTATCAAACAAGCTAAGTCTGACATCCCCCATAATACCACGTACCCCGGGGGTCCCAGAGGGCGCGCCCCCTGGCGGGGATCTCAGGGGGGCGAGCCCCCTGACGGGGGTCCTGGGGGCAGCGCCCTTGGGCAGGAGTCTGAGGGCTGGCC
Source organism: Rhododendron henanense subsp. lingbaoense (assembly GCA_020567845.1). Taxonomy (NCBI): domain Eukaryota; kingdom Viridiplantae; phylum Streptophyta; class Magnoliopsida; order Ericales; family Ericaceae; genus Rhododendron; species Rhododendron henanense. The sequence goes on from CM036312.1 coordinate 34,819,040, forward strand.
CTTAGCGGGGATCGACCCCCGGTCAGGTGGGTTCGAGGGCAGCGCCCCCGAAAGGTAAACGGTATACACAATCTGCTACTAGCAAGACTATGACCATTCAACTTCCCCTTCTGTCGAATAGACCAATCTGTGTATTCGCTATACCACGTAGGCCGTGCGCTAAGGCTGAGTGAATCACACCTACCCACTAGTTGATCACTTCAGGCATAACACATAAGGCCAGATCATGCCTTCCACTGGCTTATCACAAAGTCGAATACACAAATTGCATCCATTGATCAATTCTCATATTGGATTATGGCCGAGCAATGTCACGGCAGAAACTGAGTAGACTACTCCAGAGGCCGATCAATCCACCAATCGTAGGCGTAGTTGCGCACGACTAGCCAAGGCCGTAGCCATTCTTGTATCCCATATCCGAACAGTGGTCAAGTCGCGCACGATAAGCCATGGCCGAAGCCAAACGGGTCTGTAATCATCTGTTATAATCTCGTATGAATCACCAATCAATTTGCCGAGCAGATTGATTAAACATCTAACACCAATGGTACTCCACCACGTTTCTATTCAGTCATGAACCTGTTCTTGCAACTCAAATATTAGTTCAAAACATAAACTATTTTCTGGAATTCGATGCCGATCAATGATCAAAATCTTTCTTAAGCTTGTTGGGAAAATTTCGGCAATAACGTATAATTCCAGAGAACAATTTCATTGATAACAATAACAATACAATACATGATTGAAACAAGTTACAGATTACATAAACGTAAATAGGAGATAACGAGATACAAACAGAAATCTACAAAACCAAACCGAGTCCTATGTGATACCACAGTCTCCTTAAGAAAGATTCGCCGCTTACCGTAGGTGTTGTAGGTTGCGTCGGCGACTTCCTCCCAGGGTTGGCTCGGCTAAACCCTAAGCCATCGAAACACCATCGACCGCCTTGGCGAACTAACTACTGCATGTCTCTCTCTCACACAAAGAACGAATTTTAGAGCTCTCGAAGTTGTGAATTTGCTGGTGCAGAATGAGGAGAGGACTGCCCATTATATACTGCTCATGAGCCTCTAAAAATTGCCAGGAAATGAATACGGGAATTGATTTCTCAGCCTTGAATAGGGGAGAATCAATACACAAAACTGCCAGATGAATGGCAGGTGCAAATGCCAGCATTAACCTCTATTCATGGGGTATTATTCAGCCAAAAACTGCTGAAAAATTGAATAGCTTCGTCTAGATTCAACGAACCAACGGGAGCTCTTTCGATTGTCATGGGAGACCCTCCGAACGTCCCAATTATCATTCACAAAATCTAAAAATTTTCCAACAATGAAACCCTTCTAGCGTACCAGATTTTTTCTAGAGAGAGAAGTAACTACTCCATTTTCTCTTTTGTTCATAGCCGTATGTGTCTTAATGGGCTAAACACATAGGAGTATTTATATGAGGATGGGAATAGGACCTCCTCTTGTACTTATAAAATGGTCCAATCCATTATGGGTCCAAATTAACCATTCAACACCAAGCCCACGCTTAACAAAATACATACTAATAAAAGAAATTAGGTGTATCAAAATGACCTATTACAAAATGGTGATCACTAACCAAATTGGTCTAAATATATACTCCGATAAGTTTGATAGTTGAACTAATCTAGAATTTTTAACATAAATTAATATGCTAGTCCACAAAATATGAAATTAATCTAACATGTCAACCACTCAATGTGCTTCTTTTTGGCCAATGGCATTTCACGCCAGGTACTAAGAGGGAAGTAAATGATGGTATCTACCGGAGGAGGGTGTGGAAGCTAGGCAGGAGCACCTATACACTTGTATTCCCTACCCATAAACAATGCTCCGATCATTCCCCTCCTTAATTTCAATCATAAACGTATGTACTTTTAAATCCTACCTCTCTTAAAGAAGAACCACTTTGGCAATTCTTTCGCTAGCCAATTTTGGGTCAATTTGGACCAATTTGCCCTCTAATTGCTGCAGATGTGTGTTTGTTTGGTTGTCCTTGATTGTCATTTTCCCTCTGGTACACTGTGGAGTACGTGGCGCGATGGGGGTGAAGCTCTCAGAAGTACATATTCTCACGAACCTTCACCTCTCTCTCTCTCTCTCTCTCTCTCTCTCTCTCTCTCTCTCTCTCTCTCTCTCTCTCTCTCTCTCTCTCTCTCTACAAATTAGAGGTTTTCTTAATTTGGGTGGGCCGGTTCTTTCAGCTCTGATAACATCTTCTCAAAGCTTCGCCATTCAATCTACCCTGGTTTTTCGCCATGTCTTACAGGCTTTTGTTCTCTCAGCTCTAACAGTGACATCTTCTCTGGTTGGTGCGCTCGTCACCGTTGTTGAGAGGTAACTGTTGGGCTTTCTTCTTGTGGTTTTCTGGTTTCTAAGTTCTGGGTTTTCCTTCTCCATTCGTGTTGCATGTGTGTTTTTGATACATTACTATGGCTCCGCTAGGTGCGTAAGATGTAGCGTTTCAATTTGTTGCTTTTGTTCTTCCGGTTTTCTGCTTTTTGAGTTTTTATTGAAAGCGGTTTGTTCCTGTGTCGGATCTGTGTGTGTAGACACATTCAGGGTTAGTATTTTTAGTTTTTGATGTTTTTTCCCTTCTTGATTTCTGTTGCATGTTAGTATTGAAGGTTAGTATTTTTAGTTTTTGATGTTTTTTTCCCTTCTTGATTTCTGATGCATCTTAGTATTGTGGGTTTCATTGTTTCGAAATCATAGAGTATTTCTTTTGATTTGTTGGTTTTGTGTCAATTTTGTAGAAATTTCTTTCTCTGGTATGCAGTATGCTTGGCTGGTTTTAATGTTTTTCCCCTTCTTGATTTGTGTTGCATAACTTGCATGTTTGCTTTTGTGGCATTACCCTAGCTCAGCTACCTTCGTAAGATGTTGGGTTTTGATGGTTTGTTGCATTTAGGTTTCATTATTTTGAAATCATAAAATATTTCTTTTGATTTGTACCGAAATTCTTACTGTCAAGTTGGAGAAAGGGTCAACATTAACCCATACTATCACATAATTAACTTTTCTCTGAGTTTTTTATTTGCCAAAATTCATAGTGTATTCCATGGGAATGGGTAATTGACTGTTTATTCTCTGCTGCCATCCAGCCTGTAAAAAGCTCTGTGACCATTTGTGGTGACATTCATGAACAGTTTCATGATCTTGCGGAACTTTTTCACATTGGAGGGAAGGTATTTGTACTAGCTATAGCATATCAATATATCATCTATCATTCGATTCATCCCCATATATTTTTTCTCCTTTAAGGATAAAGTGATGGTATGCTATCATAACAGGTTTCTTTTTTCCTTTTCTTGTTGGCAGTGCCCAGATACAAACTACTTATTAGTTATTACTCATGGGAGGTTATGTTGACCGTGGTTATTATTCTGTTGAAACTGTCACAGTAAGTACTTACAAATCTACAATTGTTCAACAAATTTTACACCTACTTTTGCTCAGAATATGTTTGGTATGATAATGCCCTTCATAGCCGTATTTTGTGCATTGAACAAACTATTATCCTTTTTCAAGGTTAAGATGTAAACCTGAGTTTGGCAAATGCAATTTTAAGGAACATAGTGCATCCACAATTTTTGGATTTGGGTTGGGAAGTCTTTTTTCTGTGGGTGTTTGTTTTGGGAGGTGGTGGTGGTATTCAGTTTTTGCTTATCATTATAATGGTTTCCTTATTTGAAAAATAGGTGATACTTCTATAGATTCAAAACTTTGACAGCCCGTTATTGTAACTGACTAACTGTGTACAGAAAGATTCGAAGCATTTATTGTTAGCTTATCTTTTTGATAAACCCTGCTTTCTAGGACTGCTTGGAGTAAAGGTTATTGCCTTTTTATGTTGTTAGCTTTCCTGGTTTGTATCGAATATATCCCCTTTTTTTTCCTCTCTCAAACATGCTGAATCAAAAGAAGAAACGTTCTCAAGAGATGAGACTTTAGGCCATACTAACTAGAAGTGTTACCCTGAACCACTAGATGTTCCTCTACGTGGTTATGGGATATAATTAGTGACGGGTCCATAGGGCTCCAATGATGCCAGTCAGATACTTTTACTACATGGCATAACATTAGTTGATTAGTTATGGATTCCTGTCATAACCTAAAACTCGTACAAGTATTGGCAATATATATCCAGTTGGATTCATAGATGTCAGGAGTAATGTAAATTCCACATTTTGGGGAGGAAAAAAAAAACCTTTGTTAAATGTGTGGTAAATCAAGAGTTCACATTGAGTATCTGAGCAAACATTACATCAGAAGCAGATAAGTATCCAATGTTTAGATAGTCCTCCCGTATGTTCCAGAGCGACTCTCAAGTAAATGTGAGTTTTTTCCCTCAGTTATGGTAAAACCCATGTTAGCTCCGATTCCAAACACATGCTTGCATAACTTTTTGCAAGCTGATGATATTTCTGATTTTCATGCCAATACTAATATACCTATTGTTATTGGATCTAAAATGTGTTACGAGGTTACTGGTGATTCACTGTACAAGGTAAACAACAATAATTTGTTTGCTCTGCTTCTGCTTCTGCACTTGAATAAAGAACGAAGGTTGTCTTCTGAGGCGAGGTTTCTTACAGTTGAAGAGATTTTACTATTTTCTTTTTGTTCATTGTCTTCCACTTATGGTAAAACCGGTTTTTACTTCTCTTGAAAAAATTTCCTTCTTCTTTTCCTCTTACTATTTGTTGTATGTCCTCGCTCTGGCTAAATAATCTTCCTGCTATTTGGGAGATCTCGGAATCTATGTAATCTTCCTGCTATTCATTAGCTCAATCAAAAGTTTTACAGCAGATGGAATTGAACTTTGTGTAGTTAATAAGTTTTGTATACTTGTTCAATCTTTTGTCGGTTTGCTTTATGGGAAAAAAAAATTTGACCAAGCTTTATGGCTTTTAAGTGCACCCAGATGACTCATTTTATGGATGATCTATGGTTTCTCTTTGAATTGAGCATACAAGGACTATATTGTTATCTTTTTGTTGGGGGTGGGGGGGGATATCCGAAGGCTGTGGAGAGCTTCAAATTTGGGTTGGATTGCTGATTGCTTTCTAACTGGATTAGAGAAGCTCCACATATTTGAACCATTTGAGAGGCTACTGTCCAAGAGGGTTTGCAGAAGATTCGTAGGCTTTGAAGGCTCCAAAATGAGGTTCAGAGCAGGATTCCTAAGGGTTTTCCAGGAGTTAATGTTGTTACGAAGTGTAACTGAGTTGTGTTCTCAAGTATTCGAGAGGACGTCGTGCTGTAACTCCTAGGATTGCTGTGGATGGGGCTTCTTGTCCATTTCCTAGGATTGCATGTTTTGAAGACTACTATCATTATCGCTTTTGAAATATAGAAAGACAATAGTGTGTCTTCTATAGATTAAATACATATCCTATCAAAGAATACATAAAAATCATAAACTGAATTGGGCTTTTTTTCTTTCCTGTGATTTGTGAAGTTTTAGGTGGACATGGTGAAGGAGGAATCTGATTTCATCGAGTTGCTCGAGGGCGAGCTCCAGAAGTTCAAACTTAAGCAGCCTACGCTTTCAGAAATATTCCACACCGTTCAAATATTCCACATCTGTTTAATTCAACGGGCATGACAACGTGTCTTGCACGTTGCGATGTACCTAGTATGTTTAAACACTTATAATTTGGGTCTATAATAAAACATAATCATGTTTAATTAATGAAACCCTTTTTAAATAAATCATTTTTAAAACATATAAATGAACTTCATTTTATAAAATCAAATAAGATGTTAATAAGTTATTATAGTCTGAATATTGAGAGTACAAAGGAAAAATATAGTATTTATTATTTAATAATTTGCACTTTGAAATCATACATATATGTAATTGCTAAATTTGAATAAATAATAAAGCGAGTATGAAAAATATAAGCATTGCGTAAAGGCAATCGAGTAATGTCTGTATATCGCTTCAAGATGTCTCTCTTCGAAGGAGGAGCCTCCTCATTTCTTTGTCTTATTAGCGCAGGAGTTGCAGTATTTATTATCCAGCCTCTTCACTCATATCAACCGGTACCAACCAACACAAGAATAAGTTAATATCACCTTTCCAAGAAAATTAAACAAATCCCACTTTAGCTAATCACATTTCTAAATTAATTCCGTGCAGTAACACCGAGGGATTGGCCTAGTGGTCAAGACTTGAGACTTACGGTTTGCTCCTTACGAAGGTTTCAACTTGAAACCTTCCCAATGCTATCAATAACTTTGGGGTTGCTGAAGGTTTGTCCGGTCCTTAATTTTAGGACTCCGAAATTAATTGAGATGCGCGCAAACTGACTTGAATATCTGGTTAATAGAAACTAATAGTGTATCCTTAATTATATCGTATCCAACCTTTATCTGTTGTGACTCGTGCCCAAGAATTTCAATGCCCGCCCATTTCAAAATGGGTTCCATTGGCGAATGTTGAGATTCGTGTTTGATTATATGCGATGTAGGAAAGAGGTTTGTGTTTTATGAAAATTACAAAGAATCGCCACCAGGCAGGGAGTTTATGTGTATCGAGTTACTCCTAAACTATCTTTGGGATAATTCAAATGCTACTTTTAAAAATGACCTTCTCGAGCCTTTCAATCTCGTTTTTAGTAAATGGTTTGCAACTAATTATTGGTTTTTGGTTTGTGTATTTAGACAAGGAAGGGTTTGGAAATTCACTGTTACGAGTGAAAAAAGTGTTAGGCATATGCATCGCTCTTTTGAAACTTCATTTTCTTGTTACCACTCTTCAGAGAAATTTATCGAAATTGGCCAAGACGAAGGTTAGTTCATTTTACTTACTACCGGGGCTTCTCGCAGGACTGGCTACCCGCAATAGACCTGCATATGCATTTTGTATTGCTACGAAAATTCAGGTAGTTTGTAGTTCGCAAGGACGAGTTTTATGAAAATCTTATTTATGGGTTTTAAAAAACAGAGATTGATCTTTTTCAAAAAGAAAGATGACCAAATTGAGGATAATCAATCTTCGAGAGAAAGAAAAATGTTTGAGAGACAAAATACGAGTGAAATAGCATGGCAAGTTTAAGAGAAGTTAATGTCAGAAAAAATTGAAAAAATACGCCCAGGCCAACAAAAAGCTGACGGGAGGGATTGTGACGCCCATGAGACGTTTTTAAGCATGAAAACATGTTGGCCTTGTTCGTTTCCCATATTTACTTTGTTTTCCAATCATTACCCTACATTTTTCTCCAATCATTACCCTATTTTTCCAATCATTAATTTCATTTCTTTCTCTATCTCTCTCCACTCATTACCCCTCTCTCCAATCATTACCCGATTTCTCTCTCCACCCCACTACCAAAACAAAAATTTCCAAAGTATCTAAACGAACATAGCCGTTATTAGTGATGAGAGAAAGGTTTTCGATAGAGTGTGAAAAATTCGGCCAGGCTTGAGAAAGGTTGTTGGGAGGGTCCGGGACACATGCAAGGCATTTTTATAATTGAAAACAGTTAAGAATGATGAGAGGATGATTTAGAAAAATGTTTAAAAATCTGCTCGGGCCTGCAAAAGGCTACGGGGAGGTTCTGAGATGCACGCGAGGCGTTTTTAGACTTGAAAAAAACACGTTAAGAATGTTATAGGGAAGGGGGTTCCGTGAGATGTGCTTACTTGTGAATATTCGTGAGCTGGAGAGATACGATTGGTCGATGATTAGCGAGAGGGAAAGGGAAAGAAATCTTGTGAGGTGAGGGAAGTAGCAAGAGGTACAGAAGGAACAAAGACAGCGTGTCTCTTTTGTTCTCCGCGGGGGTGTCTGGCCTTTTCGGACTCGAATGGGTGAGGTTACCTTCTCTCTAGGGAAGAATGTTCTCCTTCCTCAGAATCAGTGCTCACGCCCTCCTTTTCCAGGAAAAGTCAGCTTTCTTTAATCATTGGGAATGTCAGAGGTATTTATAGGGCACTTGGGCCTAAGTCAGGCCCAGGACGACGCTCTAATAAAATCCCAACACATGTCCCCTCCGTACCTCCAGGCCTTGGATAAACTCGTCTTCTCGCGGAAGCTTTTCCACGGGAGGGCTTGAATTTCCGCGGTGCTACCTCCATCCCAAGCCACAAGAAATTCTCCAATTCCCACAGGAGTAAGGTAGCGACCCGCGATGATCGTGTATTTTCCGCGGAGTCTCTTCCGGGCCTTGCCTCTAGGCCCAGATAAAACCCCGGGGGCTCTTCAATGTAGCTTCCCCGGATTTGTTAGCATCCGGCAATCCGTGGGACCTTTCCTCGGTTCCCCACTGCTGAGGCCACTTCGGGGTGTATTTGGTTCCCCCGCGGGACCAGCAGAGGTCCCGCGGTACTTTCTTCTTCTGCGGACGCATTTCTTTACTTAGGACATTAAGGACCCGGCAACTCGCGGGGTTTTATTGCAGTCTTCAGCTACTGAGTGTGTTTTGGTCTTTCCATGGGATCTGCGGGGGTTCCGTGACGGTTTAATTTTCCACGGACCAATTCCGCGGAGGTTACGCTTACATCCTGTACACGCGTCTTTTTCCCATTGGGTAGTTAACTATTCTTCTTCGAATGAAGTTTTGACTAAGGTCTCTCTTCCGCGCAGGCCCCGTTGCCACTTGTCCACGGGCTATTGAAGGGTCAAATAGTCTACCTTGGTCATATGTTAATAATTTTGACCGCACCTACAAATGTTAAAGAAAAAGATTAAGGAAAAAGTTTGGAAAATCCGTGCCGGCCTGCAAAAGGTTGCCGGGAGGGCCGGAATGCCCACGAGGAGTTTTTAGACTTGAACACATGTTAAGAATGTTAAGAGAATGATTTAGGAAAAAAAAGTTTAAAAAATCCACTCGGACCCACAAAAAGGTTGTCGGTAGGGCTCGTGATGCTCGCAAGACGTTTTTAGACTTGTAAAAGTGTCAAGGATGATAAGAGGAAGATTTGGGAACGAGTTAGAAAAAGTTGAAGAAGGTTGATCGGCCCGGCTAAGAGACTGCCTGCCTACGTATCCTCGCGGTGGGAGGAAATCAGGCCAAACGTAGTTTGGAGTCTAAGGATGGAGTCAGTGGGGTCTAGTAAGAGCAGCCGTCAAGATAAGATTTTTAGAAAATGTAATTATTATATGTAAAAAAAAATATTTATCCTCAACTCATATATAGACTCGCCACCACTAGATTTTTTTTCTCTAATTTTTTGTTATATGCTAGTCCTAAATCATCTTTTTTTTTCTCAAGAAAGGAGATCCAAAATAGTATTACAAAATTGAATTCAATTGGCCAAAGTGAAATAATATAAAGGATGAGGTCTAATTAAGGGGAAAAAAAACTCCACACTTTGACCTAAACAACTTAACCTAAAAAATAAACAAGTAACCAAAACAGTCGGCACTGTGCACGACTCGGCAATAGTGGATTTCTCGTTTAATGGACTTCCAAATTTCCAATGTCGGCACTATGCAGTAGTGGACTTCCAAAAAAATAAAAAATTATTTATCTTTTGGTGCTTTGTGTGGATTTCTCAAACTCCTTGAAAAAAAAAATGTTAGTCTTCTCCAATTTTTCAACGTTCAATTGAAGTTAGAGAACGGATCAAAAAAAAAATATTGAAGTTAGAAATTGAATGTTTTAAATCCCTTATTGAATTTGTATTGAGCAATAGATGATATATATTTGCACTATATAAAAAAATATCCATTACTGAGTTTTTCCTAGAGTCGATGATTGCAATGCAATTTTTATTTTTTTAGTATACATTTCGCTACTGTAAGAATAAAATCCTGGCTCCGCCCCTGATTTGGATAATAATCTGTTATACCAGAATCTCTGGTTTGACGAGGTTTATGGGATGGGAAGGGAAAGAGAATTTTTAGTTTGCGTTTTTTGGGGTTTCCCTACTCAGGCTGAGTGGCGTAACAGATTGTCATTATCCGCTTGACTTAGAGCCGACTAAGCTACAAGTCTCAGAGCAAAAATTATGCAGGAATTGAAATCCATTTAGGCTTTTTTGTTTGGTCGTAAAATATTCTTTTTTAATATTTTGCATGTTTTCTGGTATTTGGTTGTGAAAACAGTACGGAAAATAATTTACATGTAAAACATTTTCCCTCAATTGGAGGTAATGGCTTACCACAAAATCCTCTGTAAGTCATTTTCCGATGTGATCCAGATGCCTCTCTCCTAGAATTCTACAATATTTATAGAGTTTTTTTTTACTTTTATCCCCTGAACTATGTATATTTTTTCTACTTAGTCCCTAAACTACCCATTTGACGATTTCATCCCCTCAACTATCATATCGTTACCTGCTTTTTCCAATCGATAACAGAAATTAGGAATTTGGACAAAAAAATGCCACGTAAAACCATGTTTGGTACTTGCAAGGATTTGAAGATTTTTTTGATTTTTGTGGGGCCCATTACAGGTCCTACAAAGATGATTCAAACCACAAGTTATTTTTAAAATATTTTTGTATGGGTTCCTGAAAAAATTAACTCAATCCGATATCGGAAAAGGCTGTTTTAGAATTCGTAGGATGCTGTTTGAATCATCTTTGTGGGACCCGTAATGGGACCCGCAAAAATAAAAATAAGAATCATCAATTTCTTGTAAGTACCTAACAGGGCCTTACGTGGCATTTCATGTTTCAAAGACCTCTTATTTCTTTGATTTTTGTGGGGCCTATTACATGTCTTACAAAGATGATTCAAATCGCAAGTTATTTTTAAAAAATTTTGTATGGGTTTTTGAAAAAAATTAGCTAAATCCGATGTCGGTAAGAGTTTTTTCATAATTCGTAGGGCACCCTACGAATTTTGAAATAGCCCTTACCGGTATCGGATTGAGCAAAATTATTTTGAGGAACCCGTAAAAAAATATTTTAAGAATAACTTGCAATTTGAATTATCTTTGTAGGATCCCCACAAAAATAAAAAAAAAATCATCAGTTTCTTGCGAGTACCAAACAAGGCCTTACGCGGCATTTTTCATCCAAATTCTTAATTTCTGTTACTGATTAGACTAAGTAGGTAATGGTATGATAGTTGAGTTGATGAAATCATCAAATTGGTAGTTTAGATACTAAGTACAAAAAATGTGCGTAATTTATGGGATAAAAGCAAAAAAAAACTCACGTTTATAACTCTGAGTCAGTCTCCTCAACCAAGTTTTTAAAACACACACAATCTCCCTCACACACACACTTATAAGTTTCAATTAATATACTATATAGTACCAGAAACAGTGGGGGCCCTACATAGAGCTATCCATGGTTAACTGAACACCTAAATAATTTTTTTTCTTAGAATACATGTAAAAATGTTAAAATTAAGGGCTAGCCTTTCTTTGAACACCCAACTCAAATATCAAGGGGCTCTTACTGGCTGGCCCTAAAATGTCAGTGTCTACCCATCCAAACCCACCACGCGTCTTACCATAGTCGTCCAGGCTCTGTTTTAAGTGATCTGCCCAATATACCCCGCTCTCCTCCGCATCGACCTTCCATAGTTCCACTCCTCCAACTTTTTCTCCGCGTTCACGTGCTCAGCGGTCTTCTTCTGAGCGGCCTTGGCAGTAGCGCCGCAGAGGAGGGAGCCGAACCCTCCCTTGTGGCCACGGAGGTGGAGGAGGAGGTGGAGCATGGGGTGGGGCCGTTGTTGGAGGGGTTGAGGATAAGGGATGAGTGGTCATCAAGTTGAAGGAAGTCTATGGGGAGATCCACCATCGTCCTTATGCCAAGTCCAAATCCTAGTGGATATCGTAGAAGTCCTAGTGGATCTGTGTGATAAGATTTCAAGTTAGTGTGAATTCTGAATATGAGATGTGAATTCTGTAAAAAGTGTGAATTCATCCTCTATTTCACAAAATTCACACCCCTAAAAAGCTCTATTTGACAGAATTCACACCCCTAAAATAGAATTCACCACTCTTATTTGATAGAATTTATACGCCCTAAAAATAGAATTCAAAATCCGTGTTGGACACCCCAAAAAACAGAATTCACACCCCTATTTGACAAAACTCACCTCATATTGGAGAGAATTCGCATGCCCTATTGGACAAAATTCACACCCCTTAAAAACAAAATTCACCCACTTATTTGACAGAATTCACATGCCCTACTTGACAAAATTCACACCCCCTAAAAATAGAATTCACCCCCTTAAAAATAGAATTCACATGCTCTATTAAAAACAAAATTCACCCACTTATTTGACATAATTCACATGCCTTATTTGACCGAATTCACACCCCTTAAAAACAGACTTCACATGCTCTATTTGACAGAATTCACACGCCTTAAAATTCTAAATTTAGAATTCACTCATATTTGACAGAATTCACACGCCTTAAAAATCTAAAAATAGAATTCAAAACCCATATTGGACACAATTCACCCCTTATTTTAAGAGTTCACCCCCTTATTTGAAAGAATTCATACTTCTTAAAAACAGAATTCACCTTCTTCTATTTGATAGAATTCACATGTCCTATTATTTGATATAGAATTCACCCCTTAAAAGCATAATTTAACCTCCTAAACACAGAATTCACATGCCCTATGACATAATTCACACCTCCTAAAGGTAGAATTCACCTCCTTATTTCACACCTTATTTGACAGAATAGAATTCACTTGGACTTTTTATGAGATCCACTAGGACTTGAAACTTGAGATCCATGAGGACTTCCAACTTCATCCACAAGGAGTTCCAACTTGACATCCATCAGAACTTCAGATTCAAATCCATCAAAACTTCAGAACTTCAAACATGAGATACATGGTCAACAACAGAACTGATTGAGATTGAGCAACAGTAATGATTTAAATCGCAATCACCGTTTCAATCATATCAACTCCTCTCGCTGCAATCCTCGCTCCTCCTTGTCGCCGACGTAAATGAAGTGCCATCATAAACGACGAGCAGAAGGAAAACATTAAAACAAGGGCAAACTTGTAAAAGCACCTCTAGAAAGGGGCCGCATGGGATACACACTACAAAAGGGGGTTCGGAAGGGACGCCCACTAATAAATAGGACCGGCCAGTAATTTTCCGAAATATCAATGAACACCCAATTCTAATAGTTTTGAACGCCTAACCCAAAAAGAATTGAACGTCTAACCCAAACTAATTTCTCACGCTCTCGATTTTCAACATAAATAATAATCATTTTCAATAAATACAATTAATGTAGAGACCCGTAAATTTCCGTTATATAATTTTTTAATATTTTATAAATGGATAAGTGATGGATTAATGAGAAAATTAAAGTTGGAGGTCAATGTGAGAGAATATGAAAAATCAGGAGTGTTGGTGTGATTAGTGCATGTGTGTGCCGTGTATACACCAGGATGATTTTTTTTCTTTTTCCCATTTCCATTTCATCTTTCTCTCGTCTCTCAGCTCTCTCTCGATCTCTCTCACTTCTTCACCTAAAAAACTCACCCAATCATTCAAGACCCACAACAATCAACCTCAACTCCATCGTTTACTTGCGTATTCGGGCTCGTATCGCGTTGGATAGAGCCCGGTTCGGTGTATTTAGCTTGATTTGGATTTCAAAAGCTAGGGTTCGCTCAATCTCTTTGATTTCGGCTTGAATACTCGAGGTAGGAAATTCTACCTCTCTTTATATGTTATTTGAGTGTTTCTATGCCTTCCCCGAGCTTGTATTGGTTGTTATTGGGTTTGGATCAAAATCTGTCAAGTTGTGAAAAATCGCCAAAATTCCAGATTCCTACCAGTAGGACATTTTTCTCTACCGGTAGAATTTTGTTGTCTTGATAATGTGTACTCACTGCCTTGTGTTTGTACCTGTAGGACTTATTCTCTACCGGTAGGCTTATTAATTTTTCTTACCTACCGGTACTATTTTTCTTTCTACCGGTAGAACTCTTGTGAACCAGAGTTTTGTTTCCACTGTTTCCAGTTTCTACCGATAGCCCCCTTTTTTCTACCGGTAGGCCACCAACTAAAGGACCAAAATTACCTGCGTGTTGTGATCCCATTTTTTTTTTTCTTTTCCTAAAGCCTTTGACTTTTCCAAGGGTTTATATGATTATATATATCCATATAATAGGGAATCATGTTGTCATTCTTGTCTCCATGAGCACATGATATAATTTTGAAATTGTTCAAAATTAGTAAAGCTATGGAATGATAAAAATGGGCTTCTTGCACGACATTTGTACGAATGGTACACTTGAGCTTGTGAATGACGCGCGTACACTCAGGGCCCATCAACGAGTGGGTGCCTGGCAGGGGGTATCGGGATCCTATAATTGGCCCGGCAGGAGCTAATGCTCGTATTGAACACTCAAGGCCTAACCTACAAGGTGGGCGTTTGGCAGGGGATATCGGGATCCCATAATTGGCCCGGTAGGAGCTTCGGCTCAGACACACAAAGGATACGATATGTTGAGACACAAGTTGAATGAATATGACTTATGAGTTTAAATAAAAGAGGGTTTGGAGATATTGAGACACTTGATCATGATAGTTGTGCTTCCTCCGTTGTCACTTGATTTTCCATCATTTATTCGTTCATCTTGCTCATTTGCATATAGAATTTGCGTAAACTTTTCTACTAAGCTAGTGAAGCTCAAGCCTTATATTATTTTCAGGTGCTAACCCGGAACCATAGGTCGTATGCCTGGAGTGCTTGGAGTATGGATATTACTTTTGAAAGCTAACCAAAGGAGTTACTCATTCATCTTTGTAAACCTCTTTTAAAAGATGCATTTGTAACTAAAATTGTAATTCTTTTGACTTAGAATATTGTAACCCTTAATCTTTTTTTTGAAATTTGATACTTATGTTAATTTGGGGCCGTCGAGCCGATGTTGTAATATTTTGGAACCTTGTGGACTTGGAAGTATAGTTATGGGAATGGAAATCTTTCGGGTATCGAATAGAATATTGTGAGATTTTATTTATGGAAATCCTTTTATATTTATGTTAAAAATCGAGGGCGTGACAATTAATATTAAAGTACTGATAATACCCCAAATGACTTATTTTTCCCAGTTCTCAAAGTCAAATTTAAAAGACACAAGCTTGGCTCGAAACCCCAAGTTATCAATACCAAAATAATATTACAGCTTTACATTTGTAGTTCTTCTAAATTATGCTTTCAAGACAAATGTCATTTGTCGCTTCTTTTATACCTTCGTAACCCATGATCAACAAGCATGCAATGCACACCATGCCAACTTCCTTGTTTGGTACCTGAAAATGATAGGTTGAGCTACACTAGCCCAGTAGAGAAATCTATACTCAAATTATATGAAAATGAGATGAAATATACACCTAACGCGAATGAGACTCAACAAGCGAACATGAGATGCAAGAGGGGTTACCAAAATGAACTGACAAACTTAGATTTCGGGATTCCGGACACCTTAGAGATAACCCTAACCATCCACAGGTCAACTAGAAGTTGTATTGGGACTCATATCTATCAAACAAACAATAACAATAGTTCAACCATCTAATATCTTTTCAAATGAATGCCACAAACCACTTCCTCTTTTCATACCATCTACCATAGAGCGTCATTTCATAAAACTTTCCTTTTTGATTTCCAAAACAATTTAGAGAAAACTCAAGACCATCACGGGTCAAGCTCCGTTGATTCGAGCTTGAATGCCGGATTCCGTTAATTTGTGGCCAAATACCGGATCCGTTGATTCGCTCAAGAATACCGGAGGATTTTTATCAAAAATCCTCTTTTCAAAACTTGGATCTCTTTCTTTAAATAAACCTTGATAGGATCAACCGTTAACTCCCTTTTTCAACAGCCACAATCTCAAGCAGCCAACAGGACAAACATCAACACAAACTTCTAAAGTCAATCATAATTCATTTCATCATGTGAGACATTCAACTGTATTATCACCCCATACGTCACATTGAATTCTCTCCACCTGGGTTTCCGCATTACCACACCTTGCGTTGCGAACCCTCTAGAGTCACCGCATTACTACACCTTGCATTGCAGGACCCTCGGTTTAAGATTATCAACTCAGACATACACACGCATAATCATTCCGAATACAAGAAGACAACATTTTCCAAGTTCACATCCTTTCATTTATCATCAAGCAATGCATTACAAATTCATATACACGTCCTATCGTACTTTGCTAGACACCTTATGTTCACGTTATTCCTGAAAGTCCATTATGATGTCTTTCGTCACGCACCGAACCCACAATGACTCATCGACATACCACCCGCTAGGTTCTAAACGAGAATCTTATAGAACGAGCCATGACACGGAACGAAACAATCTTAGGAATAGCCAACAGACATTGACAGACCAATACACTTCTACTCAAATGGTCGTAACTTTCTGTTTACTAAGAGTCTTAAGATGATTCCGGCAACAAATGAAAGCTGACTTCAAGACCTTCGAATCGATATAAAATTTACATGAAACGAACATCGGACGAGGAAGTTATGGCCGTTCAAAGTTGGCTGAAACCCGGAAAATGAGACAGATTCGTGACCTAAATTCTAAAATCCACCATTTATTCAATTTTCAACGGTTTCGGGTGATTCCAGCGGCATTAGAACGGGCTCTAAGCCTACTCTATTTCATATGAAGGAACCAAAACCTTCTCCCGAGTTTAAGACGACGAAAAAGCCCCCTAAACAGTGACCTGTTCTGCAGAATTCCAAAAATGAAAGGAACAACCACAAATAACAAAGCAAGGCACGATCTAGCTACACAAACACCGCATAAACGCATAACAAGAGTAAGAAATCCCTACCACTATGGGTTTTAAGCAAAAA
Organism: Rhododendron henanense subsp. lingbaoense; assembly: GCA_020567845.1. Classification (NCBI taxonomy): domain Eukaryota; kingdom Viridiplantae; phylum Streptophyta; class Magnoliopsida; order Ericales; family Ericaceae; genus Rhododendron; species Rhododendron henanense. Next base: position 34,835,855 of record CM036312.1, read on the forward strand.
AATAGGTCTACCGAGAGCTATACGCTTGAATCCACCAAAGAGGAGCTCCACCCAAGCTTAGATACAAGATCTAGAGTGAATACAATCCAAAAACAAGATAAACAAACAAAGATCAACAAGTGATTGAGAGGAGAGAGAAAAACGTGGGTGGGAGCCCAAAGATGAGAGCAAGAGCACAAAACTTACCCATTGTTCTCCAAATGCAAGATTCAAGTGATTTTGAGGTTGAAATCCTTTGGATCTTGAAGATTTGAGGTTGAAATCAAGAGTTTTTGGTGAGATTGGAGTTGGGTAGGTGAGAGAGGGTGTTTCCAGATCTGTTTTGTGGGTTTTGGGTGTGAAAAATGATAAAGGGGGGGTATTTATAGTGGGCTGAAATGCGTGCTGCATTTTCTGAAATTTCACAGCGGGTACCGGTACTGGGCGACTCCCAGTACCGGTACTGGAGCCTTCAAAATATCGATTTGATCATGTTCTGGACACTAGGTACCGGTATTGGGCAAAAGGCAATACTGGTACTGGATGAAGAAAAAAGAAATTTTTCTGACGTACAACGAATCGAACCCCAATCGCTACCAACACTTCCAAACCTCAATACAACATCAAAACCCAAAGTTTACTATTCTCCGAATGTACGATACACAACGGTAGACGTAAATCCGTACTCCCACATTGATAAACATATAACCTAGTCAAAATACGATCTTCCATTTATTGAAACGATTAAAGAAAATGGAAAATTTTTACGAGTCTCTACATAATTGAACACTCAATTGTAGCCCATCAATCCAGGTAATTCATATTTGATAGCCTAACGCATTATCTGAACTAAAGCTCACAATCATAATGAAAAAGATTGAAAAATGAAAGAGAAAAAGAAGGATTTATTGGTGTAAGTATTATGCTTTGCGTTCTCGCCATTTTTATTGTCGGTGGTCTAAATGTGTTAATTTTGTATTCATGAGATTAACTACTTTATTTCTTTTTTGTCTAGTTAGCTTATAGAATTATGGACAAAGCTTTAAAAAAATTCAACTACATTGCAAACTCCATGAACTTGTATAGTACTCTTTTGAATTTAAGACTACGATAAAAAATCTCATCATGTCATCCTAAAGAACAACATATTTTCAAGAAGATCAGGCCCAACATACTCGCTACAATTTCTTTCAAAAGAGTTTTAGTAGATTAATACTAATACGCTAGTTAAACGCTAACACAAAATATGAGAACTCATTTAGGACAACTATAAAATTTTACCACCTCCATTCTCAAAACACTATCTACTTCGCAGTTCAGGTGGTGTTCCGCTTTCTTCAAATAGGAACTTTTAGAAAAAGAAGGTAATTTCAAACTCAAAAATTATGTGTTTACGTAAATAATTTTTCTACCAATATGGATCTTGTTTGATAAATCTCATTAGCATCTTTTAAATGGTGCAAAAAAAATTGAATTTTTTTTTCATTTTCATTATATTTGAGTTTGAAATTACCTTCGTTTGGAAAAAAAAGTACTTTTTTAAAAAGTGGAACATCACCTGACAACTTTCAAAAAGTTAACTTTTTGTTAGAAACTAATGTATATTTGTAAGTTATCATTTCGGCTCGTAGTTAAATTTTTTTACAATAGAGGTTATGTTTTTTGAATGTACTATTTATACTACTATATGAGATTTTGTACAAATATTATTGGTTAATAGATAACTAGTAGCATTTAAGGTAATTTTTGAACACCCTACTACAAATTTCTGAAGCTGCCACTGACCAGAAATACACTGAAGTGGAGGGAGTGAGTTATATTTGCATCTTTAATTGTTTATCTGAAATTTGTGTTGGGAAACCAAACACCAAAAAATGAAACAAAAATTTTGTTTTTTACAAAATCTTTTTACAAAAAAGTTGATTTTCATGGTAAAATGTTTTATATTAAAACAAACGAAACCTTATGGACTTCCAATTGCAATTCGGGAAGGAAAAGAGCAACTTATCTAGAAAAACTCGGGTAGAGCCTTTGGCATGAACTGGAAGATCGCCAAGAAAAGCTGAGAAAATTCGAGTATAGCATCTAGCGGAAAATGCAAATAATGTTGCGTGTCGGGATGTCGAAACGCAATCAGGGAAGTTTAAGTTGTGTTTGTTACATGTGGAAAGAAAGAGAAATAAAGAGAAAATGGTTAAAGAAAGAAAAGGTCGATAAAGTTGAGAGAAAATTTTCTACTCGTATTTTATTCTTCTCTAATTTTTCATATTTCCCCTCTTTTTTTACAACCAACCAAACAAACAAAAGAATGGAATTCTTTTTTAATTTTCTTTTCTTTTCTCTTTTCCACGAGTTACAAACTCACTAAATAAAATTAGGATTCTCTCTCTCTATCTCTCTCTCTCTATCTCTCTCTCTCTCTCTCTCTCTCTCTCTCTCTCTCTATATATATATATATATATATATACTAGTGTTTGCCCGTGCCTACGGCACTAGCCACCCCGATTGGAATTGAAATTACATTTTGAATCTTGATAGTGGCTCAAATTGTGGAAAATTAACTTGGTACAAAGAACTCTGTTATCAAAATCGTATTTTTCAATTTCCATGGAGAAGAGATTAACAAAGTACAAAACCACCAAATACAACCAAAGAACTCAGCTTCAATATTCCATATCCGTGACTTCCCCTTCATACTACTATACTATTTGCTACAAAGCTAACCCGACATTAAACACAACCACACTATTTGCTCCAGCACCCTTTAAAATGACCAAAAGAAAATACTATTGGAATAGCTCGACCCATTGAAAATAGAAAATGAAGACCAAAACAAACAACAACAAAGCAAGCATGAGAAGAAGATCGAAATAGATACCAACAATATCGACACTCAACCTCTTATTTGATCAAGTATTTCTCCAAGAAATAAACACGATTGGAATAGCTCGACCCATTTAGGATTTTGATTTGCAAACACGAAAAATAAGACCAAGTCTAACATTGGGTTTCTCTAATGCTTTTTCTATTTTCCCATTTAATTGCATTTCCTGGGCTCGACCCATTTAGGATTTTGATTTTCCCATGGTCAGCTTACTGGGAAAATGGTCCATAATAGAAACAGAGCGTGTATTGCTTCTATAGAAAAAAATAACAAAATCAATACAAAAACCGATTGAAAATTAACAGGGTGATACCTCATTGTTGCCGGTGAAAATTACCAGAGTTTGTCGGAATGCCCTGATTTGATTATTAGGGTTTTGGAGAGAGAGAGGGAGGGAGGGCGATCAACCACTGTGAGATCGATGGAGAGAGTGTGTGTGAACTGTGTGAGATTGACCGAGGGAGGGAGAGAAGAATGTGAGAGTTGTATTCTCATTGGTGAATTGTTGAACGACGGAGAAAGAGAGAGAGAAGCATAGAGGAGACGGAGTTGGGAAAGTAAGGAGACATGGCAATTGTGTAATTTAGTTGAAAAGTATGGACACTTCAATAAAATTGGAAGAATGCCTCTTAACCCTTGGATCAAACAAATCTGAGCCATTGTAACAACTTGTCCGGCACTACGCACCCCAATTGGAATTGGAATTACCCTTCGAATCTTAATAGTGGCTAAAATTGTTGAAAATTAAACTGGTACACAAAGCGACAGTTAGGATAAAAGAGTTTTCACTGAAACACGAAGCCTAACAATTGAGAAAGTGCACAGGAGATTGTGAAATTTTCCTAATATACAAAAACAACCTAATACAAAAAGATGAAGTGAAAGCAAACAAATCCATCCACTCTGCAATCTAATGAATAATTTAGCTTCTAATGAATATGCATAGCAAAAACGTTAAAAAAAAATCCTCCGCACAGAGTCACAAGGGTTTTTGACACGGAGTCCCGCCTCCTACCTCTTTGCATCACCATAGAAAAGCTCCATCACACCCACTTTTTTCACGTTTTAAATAGGAAAATTACAACTACAACAAAGAAAAGTCTCCATATTGTAAAGGGTGAAAACATTTAATGGGTCGATTTGGAATTTGGAATCACCATCAAAACACCCAACAAATGAAAAGAAAGAGAGCAATACTTGAAAAAATATAAAGGGGAAAAGGAGTGAGGTAGTAAAGTAAATGGTTCAACTGGGTATGCACGATAGAATCAAAAAATTGTTTGAAGGTCTGGTTTCCCCAAATTACCTTCAAAACGCAGCTTTTAACCCAGACTTGAGGACCGACGCTAGTGGATTTCGCCGGTGACACCAATGAGAGTGTTGAGAGAGAGAGAGAGAGAGAGAGAAGATGAAGGAGAATGCAACATGCTTCTGCAGTAGAGTTTCAAATTTGAAAGTGGGTGTAATTTTGATCGGTGGCAATTTTGTAATTAAATGAAAGAGGTTGGACAATTTAATAAAAGGGAAATCTCACCTCAACCCTTGGATTAATTCAATCTCAACCATTCCAACAACTTGTCCCCACACCCTTTTGTTTTATAATAAATATATATAAGATAGGGGGAATTGCCAATCAGTGGGAGGAGGGGCAAATATTGCCCACCTCATGGACCAGTTTTTCCTTAATTCATGTGGACATGAGAAGGAGAAAAATAATTCCTCATACATGGAGAGGGCAACCTAGAATGACCAATATGCCCCAGATGAAAGAAACCCTAAATTTCCCCAATTTGAAATCCCAGCCCCACTGTTCTCTCATTCATTCCCTCGTACGCTGCTGAAGAGGAGAGAAGAACAGGTGAGGGTTCCGCCTCTGGTCTCTTGCTGCAACAACCGTTCTCCCTCACCTCTTCTTCCTCTCTTACTTCATCTCTCTGTAAGCTACAATCCTCTCTCTCCATTCCACCGAAGAAGAAGCAGTCTCTTCTCCTTGACCAAGGGACGTCTGCATCTGGTACGCATATGTTTTGGGTGTTTCAATTTTTTTGCAGTTTTCTCTCTTTTCTCTTCTCTCATTTCGTCCATGTGTCTATATTTGTAAGCAAATTGGTTTTTTTTCATGTATGAGAGAGTGGCCTCTTTGTTATTGTGTTCAGGTCCTTTGTTTGTGTGTTGTAGCACTAGATTTTTTCCTTTCTGAAAACTCTGATCTATGAACTGTATGTGTAACTGTTGAGGCTGTTAAGTTTAACTCTTTGTTCCAATTCTCATACATCCTTTTGGCCTTTGCCCTTTGCGCAGGATTAGTGTGATGGAAACTCTTTACTAGCTTTGGTACAAATAGAACTGATGCCATTCATTGATGGGCATTCGTTGAATGCGATTTATTTCCTTTTCTTCCCTAATGTAACTTTTGATTGATACTCAAGTTGTTGTGATGACATTACTACTGTTTCAATGCTTGTTTATGTTATTTGCAAACCTATGTATCCAAGTTTGTAACATTTGTAAGTTGAAAACAAATTAATTCCAAAGGACAATAGTTGTTCAGTTGATAAGTGTAGAGACTCGCAAATTTATTGTTAATTCGAAAGTCGTTTAATGGTTAATGAAATTGCGTAAATTAATAAGGTTGTACGTACGTTTGTAGGGGGTGTACGGATATACGATTACTGTGGTGTATCGGACTCTCGTAGAATAGTAAAATGTTAGTTTTGATGTTGTAATGATGTTTGGAAGTGTTGGTACCAAGTCGGGTTCGTTTCGATGTCCATTGGAAAATTCTTTTTTTTCTGCCCAGCTTGTACCGGTACAGCCTTTTCCCAGTACCGGTACATGGTGTCCAGAAGTTGTGGTTTTTGACAGTTTGAAGGTTCATGTACCAGTACAGCCTTTTCCCAGTACCGGTACATGCCGTGTTTTTCTGTAATTTTCAGCACGCTTTTTGGACCTCTATAAATACCCCCCTTTACCATTTTTCACACCCATTGGCCACGAAAACAGATCTAAAAATCCTCTCTCACCTACCCAACTCCAATCTCACTCAAATCTCTTGATTTCTACCTCAAATCATCAAGATCCAAAGGATTCCTACCTCAAATTCACATGATTCTTGCATTTGGTGAGCAATGGGTAAGTCTTGTGTTCTTGCTCACATTTTTCGGCTCTCAATCACGTTTTTCTCTCTCTCCTCTCAATCACTTGTTGATCCTTGCTTGTTTATCTTGTTTTTGGGTTTCATTTACCCTAGATCTTGTAGCTAAACTTGGGAGGAGCTTGTTCTTGGAAGATTAGGGCTTGATCCACTTGATGGACTTAGGGTTTTGCTCAAAACCCATTGTGGTAGGGATTTCTTACTCTTGTTATACGTTTATGTGATATTTGTGTACCTAGATCATGTTTCATTTCGTGCTTGAGGTTGGATTTTGCGTTTCGGGCGAATCCAAACATTTCAGCCCGTTTTCTGAGTTTCAGTCAACTTCAAAGGGGCACAACTTCCTCATCCGATGCCCGTTTCACGCAAACTTTATATCGAATCGAAGGTCTGGAAGTTAGCTTTCGTTTGCCACCAAAATCACCTTTAAACTCTTTGTACACAGAAAGTTATGACCATTTGAGTAGAGGTGTGTCAGTCGGTCGATGTTTGCGGCTACTCCCTAGGTTATATTCGTTCCGTGTTATGACTCCCTATATGATTAGACTATGTTTTAGTCACTCTTGAGTATGGTTGCTTATGCCCTAATGGTTCGTTGTTCGATCTTGTCTCTGAGCACTCTGTGGGCTCCCGCGCCCGTAGCGCGATTTAAGACAAAGTCGCCACCCGGATTTTTGAGATGGATGATCCGAGGAACCGAGGGGTTTTGTTTTGAAAAGAAGGGCCTTTTGGTCTAGCGAAACTGTTTGAGATTTTGGATCCGGGAGCCAGGTTACGAGCGGGGAAGATTTTGTTGAAAAGCACCCCGCTCGCCCGGTGAAAACCGGTCTCTACTAAGCATTTTAAATGGGGGGGATTAATACCATTCGGAAAACCTCAAAAACACATAAAGGGAAAGGGGAACAAGATAAATCATAACACGTTGCCGTGCTAGTGGTGCTTGCTATACAGAGATGATAAAGATGGCATGATGATAATATAAACAAGAAAGATATACAAACGGACTGTCTGAATCACTATCCTCCGTCAGGCGGCATATCGGTTTATAACGCGCGGCTTACCGATATGCCATGCGTGGTTCCGATCTTGATACCAAACTTTTATTATTTTGTAAAGCTTCGCACGGTGTACCCATTACATCGCACGGTGTTATTTTAAAACTTCAGACAACTCACAGCCGTCAGATCATCTCAGATCTGCACCATTCCTTCAAGCCATGGAAAGAAAACCATTTTTGATACGTTTGCCTGTTTTGAAAAGATCTATGGGGTTTAAGACATGGCTTGTAGATATGGTCTCATTTTGGGACTGCTTTTTGGTATACAGAAAAGATCCAACAATAGACGATCGTGATCCAGACAGTTTGAACAAGAAAACAATATTATTTTGTTATGTCGTGCGTGCAGGCTTACTACGCCGTGCGACGCTTCAAAGAGCCGCGCGGCGTAGCACACCTTTGCACAGAACACTGGTTTTGTTTTGTAAAAGAGGTTTTGGGTCAGATCCTAACCAAAAGGGTTAAGACTGAAAACAGAAAGGTCCCCTCAGGGCCAGGACAGAGCCTAGCCCAAGGAAACTTGATTTATACCTTTTGATCGAAGCTTGGATGTGCTTGAAGATGGAGGAATGGAGGTTGATTCGGACTGAGTTTTGAGAGACTTGTGAGCAAATGGGTGTAGAGAGAAAGAGAGATCAAGTGGGTTGATGTAGAGAGAGAAAGAGGTGTATGTAGTGGTGATGGATGTAAGGAGTTGTAGAGAGAGAACCAAGGGGGATTTTTAGAAAGAGAGAGTGAGAGTCTAGAAAATGGCAGAGTAATTTTACTTGGAGTTGAAGGGGTACTTCTCAACTAGAGGGGGGGTGTATTTATAGGCAAAAAGATACTTGGAGAGCACCCAAAGAGGGGAGGTGGCTTCTGGGCCGAATAAAACTTATTTTATTGCCAAGACGCTCCTCCTGCAGGCGTGGCCGACAACTTTTTGCACATGTCAGAACTTTTCCCAAAATGCCGTGCTGCATATTGAAATACCGCGCGGCGGAGTGATTTTCTTGAATTTTTCTGAAATGCCGTGCAGCGTTTTGGAAATGCCGCGCTGCGTTTTGAATTGCCGCGCGGTTTTTCGAGACAGCTCAGCACACTAAACTTCGCAGGGGCGCTCCGGACACTCCCGAACTCAGTTTTAGGCACGGTTCGAAGCGTTGGAAAGCTTGTCGAGTCCTCTTTCTAACCCAATTGGTTTCACTCAAATGTATTTTATACATTGAAATGTGCACCCATTTTACCCTCAGTGTGTCATGGAAAAAGTTATTTTTGACAAAGCAAACGCATCTTTCTCTTTTGCAATTGAACGGAGAGCCACCCTATATGTTTGGGAAGGAATTTTCTTGAGGTTAGGGAAGGAGTAAGAAAGGAGCAACAATCCAAGCCTTGAAGGTATATTTTTCCTTATTTCATCATCGGGGAAACTTAAAGATTATTCGGAGGCCCGAATTGGGGTGTCTACACACTCGTTATAGTATAATATTAGTGTCGTTGGTTGGAGAATATATACCGTAAGGTTGGTTGGAGTACCATGGGCTATAAGGGAGTAAGAGGTGAACGTCACGTGTAGACTTGAGTTTGTCTAGTGATCCTATGGGTAGTATTGTGACTCATGTCCTCGTTCGATATGTTTTCTGTTAGGAACCAAGTGGGTGGTGTGTCGTAGAGTCTTTGTGGGTTCGATACGTGACGTAGGGCGTCGTGATAGACTTTGATGAATAACGTGGACTTAAAGTATTTATCAATGTGTAATGGGGTGTACTTATGAGTTGGTATACATGGTTAATGATGTAAGAACGATTGTGAGTTTGGAAAGTGATGTTTGTTTATATACGGATTGATAACGCTTTTATGTTTACGTGAGTTGTGAATTCTGAATTGAGGGTCCTGCAACGCAAGGTGTGGAAATGCGGGGACTCTAGAGGGCCCGCAACGCAAGGTGTGGTAGTGCGGAAACCCAGGTAGAGAGAATTCAATGTGACGCAAGGGGTGGTAACACAGTTGAATGTCTTGCATGATGAAGAGAATTTGATTGACCTTAGAGGTCTATGTTGATGTTTGGATTGCATGATTGCTTGAGATTGTGGTTGCCGAGAAAGAGAATGAAAGGTTGATTTTATCAAAGTTTTATCAAAGAAAGCAATTTGAGTCTTGAAAAGAGGATTTTTATTAAAAATCCTCCGGTATTCTTGAGCGAATCAACGGATCCGGTATTTGGGCACAAATCAACGGACTCCGGTATTCAAGCTCGAATCAACGGAGCTTGACCCGTGGTGGTCTTGTGTTTTCTCTAAATTGTTTTGGAAATTCAAATGGAAAAGTTTTATGAAATGAGGCTCTACAGTAGATGGTGTGAAAGGAGGAGGTGGTTTGTGGAACTCATTTGAAACGTTGTTAAATGGTTGAACTATAGTTGTTGTTCGTTTGATTGATATAAGTCCTAATACTACTTCTAGTCGACGTGTGGATGGTTAGGGTTTTCTCTAAGATGTCTAAAATCCCGAAGTCTAGATTTGTTAGTTCGTTGTTGTAATCACTCTTGTGTCTCATGTTCAATTGGGTGTCTCATTCGTGTCAGGTGTATATTTCATCTCATTTCCATATAACTTGAGTATAGATTTCTCTACTGGGCTAGTGTAGCTCAACCTATCATTTTCAGGTAAAGGTCAAGGAAGTTGGCATGACGTGCATCCCGTGCTTGCTGATCACGTGTCTCGGAGGTTCAAATGAGGAGTCAAGTTTGCATTTTATTTGAAAGTAGTATTCGGAAAATTGATTAATGAAAATTGTAATATTGTTTTAGCGTTTGTTTAACTTGGGGCTTCGAGCCAAGATTGTAACTCGAATTTAACTTTGAAAACTGGGAAAAGTATGTCATTTGGGTATTTCCGGTATTTCAGTGAAGGTTTTATTTATTAAAAATGTTTATAATTTATGTTAAAAATCGAGGGCGTGACAATAAGAATATAGGAAATATGTGGACAAGGATAAGTACTACTAGGTGTGGTTTTGGGAAAACAATGGACATAGACATTGTTTTTGACCAACGAAATGATGAGTATCTAAAATCTGGAAGTTGTGTTTAGAGGCAGACATGCTGTCCAACTTGGCCAAATATGGATTTTATTTTTCAGTTGATTGATGCAAAGTTAAGAAAAGCCTATACTTTTTGGAGACAAGGTCAAGGAAACCCTAGAATTGGGTATTGAGTAGGTGGATGTCTAATATTTTGTATGTATTACTCCCCATTGTATTCCTGTGCTGGAGAGAGAGGCAGCTGTTATTCCTCTATCTTTAATCTCTTTGAAATCTATTAGTTTAATTTACCAAATAAATTTGTATGAAATTTTTTTGCTCCCAAAATGGTTTCTATGTCCTACCCCCTACTAAGAAACCCTAGTTTTTGCCTTTTTCTTGTGAAATTGTATCTCTATTAAAATATAACCAACGCCTCTGTCCAAAAAGAGAAGTTGATAATATAAACACCCATGGATGAAAGAAAAAAGAAAATATAGATTACTGTGAGTTACTCCTTTAATATATGCTTATCTAGTTCTCAGGGTGGGATGGAATTTTTGTTAAGTGTAGCCATGAGGTGATTTTGGGCTCTCACCTTAATCTGGCATAAGGTTACTTTCCCTTTCTGCCTCCCTCCCCCTTTGTGGAATTTTCAGTTTGTACAGCAGAAAGAAACAATGTTTGTTGTCCCTTTACAATAGTGTGTTGATCTGTATGATATGTGATTCTTGTTCAAGTCATGTAACATGTTTTTTTTTTGCTGAAAATAAAATAGTTGCTCTTTAAGTTACCTAATGTTATTCCTTATAAGAAATTTTGTTGCTCTCTATGTAAGAATGGATGCTCCACACTGTTAAGGGCAGTGACCTATATTAAAACTCACTAAATGGCTGTCCCTGTACAAGGATGTGTTTGTCTGTATGAAATGTGGTTCTTCTTCAAGTTATGTAACATGTTTTTTTCCTGAAAATATAATAGTTGCTCTTTAAGTTACCTAATGTTACTCCTTGTAAGAAATTTTGTTGCTCTGTATGTAAGAATGGATGCTCCACACTGTTAAGGGTAGTGACCTATATTTTAACTCACTGAATGGTTGTCCTTTACAAAGGTGTGTTGATATGTATGACACGTGGTTTTTGTTCAAGTCATGTAACATGTTTTTTCGCTGAAAATATAATAGTTACTCTTTAAGTTACCTAATGTTACTTCTTGTAAGAAATTTTGTTGCTCTCTATGTAAGAATGGATGCTCCACACTGTTAAGGGCAGTGACCTAAGAAATTTTGTTTAGTTGAAATTTGTATGGCTCCGTCAAATTAAATGTTTGCTTCTACCATATGTAGGTTCATGGGTTAATAAAGAAGAGAAGTTCTTTTGTGACTTTTTGCTGAAGATGTAGATATCATCTAGCTAGTGTGCTGGTTGTCATGATCCCTTGGCTGAAGTCTATTTGTTGATATTTTGGTGGCAAGGCTTGGACTCCACTTTTGGGATACATAGTTGTTTTGGTTGAAGCCTTTTTATTGGTATTTTGTGACATGGCTTATACTTGACTTTCGGGATAGACGGATGCTTTGGAAGGATGGAGTACTCTAATTTTCTTCTATGTAATACTAGTCACTTTGATATTCCGAGACAGTTGTTGGTTTTGTATGCAATATTGTTAATATAAGGAATGAGTATTCGAGCCATCTTGCTTTATTTGATAGCGGTTATTGTATAAGCTTGCCATGGAATGTCAGGGCAAAGAATGCTATGAAAGGGCAAATGAAAATTGCACAAAAAAACACTATAAAAAATATACAACGAATAGCAGGCAAGAAATACTATAAAAAGTGTACAATACATAATGGGTCAAGAATGCTATAAAAAGTATACAATAGAACTTGAGTAATAGACCTAACTTTTCACACTTCATACTTATCACAAAATATGACGAGCTCCTTTTCACAAAATAATATGGTCTAAGAGTACTCAGAATAAAGTCTTTTCCAATTATTGACTTGCTCTTGTTTACCTCGGAGAAAATTGGTTCACCTAACTTTTCACGCTTCTTACTTGTCACAAAATATGACGTGCTCCTTTTGAAAATATAATATGGTCTAAGAGTAGTAAGAATAAAGTCTTTCTGAATTATTGACTTGCTCTTGTTTACTTCGGAGAAGAAAGGTTCGCCTAACTTTTCATGCTTCATACTTGTCACAAATATGATGTGCTCCTTTTGAATATATAATATGGTCTAAGAGTACTCAGAATAAAGTCTTTTCTAATTATTGACTTGCTCTTATTTACCTCGGAGAAGATTGGTTCACCTAACTTTTCACGCTTTTTACTTGTCACAAAATATGATGTGCTCCTTTTGAAAATATAATATGGTCTAAGAGTAGTAAGAATAAAGTCTTTCTGAATTATTGACTTGCTCTTATTTACTTCGGAGAAGAAAGATTCACCTAACTTTTCATGCTTCATACTTGTCACAAATATGATGTGCTCCTTTTGAATATATAATATGGTCTAAGACTACTCAGAATAAAGTCTTTTCTAATTATTGACTTACTCTTGTTTACCTCGGAGGAGGTTGGTTCACCTAACTTTTCATGCTTCTTACTTGTCACAAAATATGACGTGCTCCTTTTGAAAATATAATATGGTCTAAGTGTAGTAAGAATAAAGTCTTTTCGAATTATTGACTTGCTCTTGTTTACTTCGGAGAAGAAAGGTTCACCTAACTTTCCATGCTTCATACTTATCACAAATATGATGTGCTCCTTTTGAATATATAATATGGTCTAAGAGTACTCAGAATAAAGTCTTTTTCAATTATTGACTTGCTCTTGTTTACCTCGGAGAAGGTTGGTTCACCTAACTTTCCATGCTTCATACTTATCACAAATATGATGTGCTCCTTTTGAATATATAGTATGGTCTAAGAGTACTAAAAATAAAGTTTTTTTTAATTATTGACTTGCTCTTGTTTACCTCGGAGAAGGTTGGTTCACCTAACTTACCATGCTTCGTACTTGTCACAAATATGATGTGCTCATTTTGAATATATAATATGGTCCAAAAGTACTCAGAATAGAGTCTTTTTCAATTATTGACTTGCTCTTATTTACCTCCAGCTCCCCCAGGTCATGCTTATTTGTGCAGGGAAACAAAGTGGTGTCATGGATAGTTACGTCAAGTTGCCCTCTAAAGTATGGAGTAGACCTCTAAAATGGGAGCAGGCCTTACCAACATGGTTGGTTGCCGAGGAAGTGTCTTAGTTGTAAAACAATGGAAATGCTTACATGAACGAAAAGAGTGTCTTACGTTCTTGAGGTGGAGTTCTCTATTCAATAGATCATTTCTTATGAAATTTTCGGCTTGGTGCAACTTAAATGGTTTACACGCTGGTTCCTGAAATGAGAATATTTGTCTCCATGTAAAGTCGATACTCTTTCTACATTTTTTAGCCCAAAAAATCATCTTGACAAACAAAATTACAAATAATAAAAATAAAGAATTGACAGATTTTGCCTAAGAACAAAGTACATTGTCAACCAACCTGTATATGTGACTATCCATATCGTCAATACAAGAGAACAAATAAAATTACATTCACCACCAATTAAAGCATCAATAAGTCCAAAATCTTTCAACAAAAATCAGTTGTTTCACCCTCATGTCTATGACAGTCTGTAACGACCCTAACATGTCCCTGAGGGTTAGGCCAAAACAAAGCGCCGGTGGAAATCCCACCAAGGCCATATCACGTAACAAACCTTATAAGCAATGACAAAGGAACAAATATGGATTCAGCGGAAATGGAACTTACATTACCATATCAAACAACACAGGTTATATACATGGTTTTCCTTGTCAACCTCTCAAAGTTGTGCCTTCTACATATCTTACAAGATTCAACTACAAACAAACAAGCCTCTAAATTAGAGTTTCAATATCTACAACAAAAGTACAGGTCTTATAATTACAGCCTATCCACACAAAAGAGTTCACGTCAACCCTTTAATCTTCGCATCCTGAAAGGTGGAGAAAAATACATAAGTTAACGCTCGTATGAGTGACCAATACATAATTTACATGCTTTCCATGGAAATGATAAAAATATTTCATAGAGATTTCAAACATAGAAGCATAGCCTTTATAAAGCACATTCCCCATAGTTGGTGTATCTACCAGGCGTCCCCGGTAGTGGATAAGCTTCGACATCTTAGCATTGCCCCTAGCGTATAAGTGTCACATAGTAGGAATATCTTTCTAGATAGGAAAACATAGCCACCTTTCATTTATTTCCATGGAATTCAACTTGTAGTACAAAACATGTAGAACAAGCTTTGAATTGAAAATTTTGCATAAAACCATGTAATTTAGGTATTGAGTCACTCACCTCGATTCACGTGTCACACGAACCTCCTAGACAATTAGGCAACAAAAACATGATTAGAAGATGCTAAATAATCCTATCTTTAATGAACATAAGGTCCTAGAGTGAAAGATATGAAGTTAGATAACCAATCTCGAGAAATAATTTCAGAATCTGCAATTTCATCAACTTCAACTTAAAATCTGACTTTGCATAGAAATAACTAAGGTACAAACTCCACATACTTTTTTAAGGTCTATGAATCTAGTTTCAAAATCAGAAAACGGTTCGCAATTTCATCGCTCGAGCTAAAAATTATAGCCGTTTTCCCAACATGCGTTGGTGAAGACTGCACAGTTCCGAAAATGAGTGATGCTAGGTTAAGAATTTCTATAGAGCTCAATACTTCAAACTTGATCCTGAAATTTTTACCGTAGATAGAAGACTCATAGGGGAACTCTCAGTAAAATCCCCAGAAATTTCAAAACTTTCGAACTATCTCAATAAAATTCCCTAAAATCAGACAAACGTGAATTTTCCAATTCTGCAGAATTCTAAACCAAGTAATTTCTGTTCTAAACTACTTTAATTACACATGTGATCCAAGAAAGTCGCATTCATTAATCTCATGGAAGGTACAACCATACAAGTATTTGGCCTTTTTTAGCATACTTGATACTTGAGAAAACAAGAACAATCAAAATAACAAACTACAAACAATAGCTTAGATAATGCCCTTCATCCATCTTCATTTTTTTACATTTGTCGCTCTCTTTCTCCCCTATTTCATCTTTGCTTCCCCTATTTCATCTTTGCTACATGCATGCATTTCCTTCTACCTCTCATCTGCTTCCTGTTTTTTGGGCTCTTTTTAGGGGCCAAAGCTCAGCACATGGGATCGTTCGCCGATGACTTTGGCCACATTTCCGGAGGCCAATCAACATAAGACCATGAGGCAGCTAGATTCATATGGCTTTTATGTCAAAACTTTGTGTCACGACCTGGATTTTTAACATAAAAAAAAATAACTTATTGAAATAAAGAGCCTTGCCTGCCATCGTATTTCCAAAATAATGTCTCACCTGTTAAACCTTACAAATATGTCCCAGTTTCAAAATAGTAAACACTTTTGGCACTCCGGCCCCAAATAGGTTACAATTGCTCGTACGGACAAATCATTAAGTTACAACCTCATCTTTATCAAAAGAAAGTCTATTACAAAGATGATTATGTAACTAAATCAGAGTTAGCATCCAAAAATCCTTTTCACGTCCAGACACGCAAGTCATGCAAATCACTGTCCAGCATTTAATCCTGAAAAGAAAGATTAGGTTGAGCTATGCGAGCCCAGTAGGAAAATCTTTACTAGACTTGTGTGCAAATAACATGCTAAGTGCAAAAAGAAACGAATGAGAAGACATGGTCCAATTAAGCATGACAATGATCAATGCACTCACTATGACCATTCCGACAAGACTCGACAACATCAACCTCCGTTAACTGTATTTCCACCCCTTGCGTTACAGTGCTACATCCCGTGAGCCACCGTGTTACCACCCCTTGCGTTACGGCGAACCCTAACACCTCGGACCATCGTGGTACCACCCCTTGCGTTACGAGGTCCACTAGAGTCTCCGTATTTCCACCCCTAACGTTACGAGACTCCCTATACCAATCCCGACTCAACAACTTCCTATTTAACCAACACGTAACTAAGACTCTCTCATGCTCACACTCATGCGTGCAACATCTCACATCATGTCAACAATACCACCGAGATACCACAAATACTCGCAAACAGTCAATCAGTCAATAAGTCTTATTTTAACAAAGTTTACTCGAATGAACTTAAAGAAAATCCTACTAACGAGAGTTCAATTGAATAAGGATACACCACTCAATCATTGGAAGTCAATTGAATAGCTTGTGATGGTGTATGAGGTGTTACAAGGATGTTAGAAATGTCTGGGGTTCAAAACAATCGAAGTAGGAGCAGCGAAGGCAAAACTGCCCATAAAGAACTGGTATCGATACGGCCATAATGGTTGTATCGATACAGGATGCTTATCAGCAAAGCCCATTCTGTTTTAATCAGGTATCGATACGGCAAGAATCCCGTATCGATACGGAGAGGTTTCGAGCAGATTTTTCTGCAGATTTCAGAAATTCAACCACACATCAACAACAACAACTATAAGCACGATTTCACACCCAAACAAGCTATTTACACATAAAAGTAGCAAGAAGTTCCTACCTCAAAGTCGAATGAACTTCCCCCGAGCCAAACGAGCCCTAGATTTCGAGATACTCCGAAACCGAGCCGAATAAACTCCCACCGAGCTAGACCCACGAAATTTGAGCTTGGAGGAGCAAGGATTGAAGGTTTTTGGTGGGGGTTTTGTGGAGTTTTGAGAGAGAGGAGAGGAGAGAGAGAGAACCGGCGGAGGGAAAGAGGGAGCCGAGAGTTGGGTTTTGGGGAAAATGATCCCCTACTCCCAATTACACCTATTTATACCTCAAAATCTTCAAATCACACATTTACCCTTCGATCTTCTATTCCTTCACTTTAGTCCTCAAATCAATTATTCACCAATTAATCCATAATTTTCTCAATTAGTCATTTAACAAATATTTCAAGAATTAAAATTATTCGGGTCTCTACAATCTATCCTCCTTAAAGAAATTTCGTCCCGAAATTTACAATGCAAGTCAACTAAAATTTATGCATCAATTAACCATGCTCATGAAGCAACACATATTACCACCAATAAGTTAACAATCATAAGATTAAAGTTCGAGACTCACATCGATTAACTCGGAAATAAATGCGGATACTTCTCCCTCACTTCGTCTTCCCTTTCCTACGTCGACTCTTCCCTTCCGAGATGACTCCATAAGACTCGCACTAACGGAATGGTTTTACCCCTCAAAACTTGCTCGCGTGAATCAAGAATGCGTATCGGCTCTTCCTCATACGATGCATCGGCTTCTAACTCTAGTTCGGACCGTTCTAGAACGTGTGATGGATCCGGCTCATACTTCCGCAACATTGATACGTGAAACACATCGTGGACACCCGACAACCTTGGCGGTAACGCCAATCGATACGCGACTTCTCCGATCCTCTCGATAATATCAAATGGCCCGATGAAACGTGGTGATAACTTGCCCCTTTGCCCAAAACGAGATAGTCCCCGACGCGGCGACACCTTTAAAAACACGTGATCCCCCACTTCAAATGTTAAAGGTCGGCGACGACGATCGGCATAACTCTTGTGTCTACTTTGCGCGGTTATCAATCGTTGGCGAATCAATTTAACTTGCTCGGTGGTTTTCCTTTGTGCTTCAAGAAGACGTAATCGGATCGCTCTCATGCTCTCGGAAGTTTCTTGGACTAATTCCGGCCCAACCAATGTAGCCTCGCCCAACTCGGTCCAACAAACGGGTGATCGACACGGTCTCCCATACAAAGCTTCATACGGTGCCATCTCGATACTAGATTGGTAACTATTGTTGTACGCGAACTCGACTAATGGCAAGTGATCCTCCCAACTACCCCGAAAGTCCAAAACGCAAGCCCGAAGCATATCTTCTAGAATTTGGATCGTTCTCTCGGATTGTCCATCCGTTTGAGGATGATACGCGGTGCTAAATAAGAGATTAGTACCAAGAGCGGCCTGCAAGCTTTGCCAGAAACGCGCGGTAAACCTTGGATCTCGATCCGATACTATAGAGACGGGAATTCCATGAAGACGTATAATCTCACGAATGTAAAGACGGCTAAGCGACTCAATCGAATCCGTAACCTGAATCGGTAAGAAATGCGCGGACTTGGTCAATCGATCGACTATCACCCAAATGGCATCGTGCCC
This sequence comes from Rhododendron henanense subsp. lingbaoense, assembly GCA_020567845.1. NCBI lineage: Eukaryota > Viridiplantae > Streptophyta > Magnoliopsida > Ericales > Ericaceae > Rhododendron > Rhododendron henanense. The sequence continues at coordinate 34,854,169 of CM036312.1, forward strand.
CCTCGGCGACCTCGGTAAACCGGTAACAAAATCCATTGTCACGTTTTCCCACTTCCACTCGGCCACAGGTAATGGTTGCAACTTTCCCGCGGGTCGTTGGTGCTCGGCTTTGACCTGTTGACATGTAAGGCATTTGGACACGAAGATAACAATATCTCTCTTCATTCCTGGCCACCAAAACTGTCTACGCACATCGTGGTACATTTTCGTTCCACCCGGATGCACGGCTAACGGTGAGTGATGAAATTCTCTCAAAATTTCCTCCCGACACGAAACGGGTACGAACAACTTTCCCTTGTATCGCAAACCTTGATCGGCGTGTATCATCCACCCCTCTCGAGCGTTGCCACTAAGAAACTTGGTACGGAACCCTTTCGCTTCCTCATCAGGTTGTTGGGCCTCAATAACTCGGGTCGATAAGGTCAATTGGACGGTTAAGTTACACAATGTAACTCCTTCTCGAACTTCCTCAAAATGCAACGCATACGAGCCTAAGTCATTCATCGTTTTCCACTCACGGACGGCCAAACTCGCAAGTTGGGTCGATTTCCTACTTAGCGCGTCTGCTACCACATTCGCCTTTCCCGGATGATATTGTAACTCGAAATCGTAGTCCTCTAAGTGTTCCATCCATCTACGTTGTCGCAAGTTAAGCTCCTTTTGAGAAAACAAATATTTTAGACTCTTGTGATCGGAAAAGACTTCAAATTTCTCACCGTAAAGATAATGGCGCCAACTCTTCAAGGCAAACACAACGACCGCGAGTTCTAAATCATGGGTAGGGTAATTTCGCTCATGAGTCTTCAACTGTCGCGAGCCATATGCCACAACACGTCCCAATTGCATCAACATGCACCCCAGTCCCTCCTTCGAAGCGTCACAATACACGGAATAACCAATTCCTCGTTCGGGTATAACCAAAACCAGCGCGGTAGTCAATCTCTTCTTCAATTCTTGAAAGGCCATCTCACATGCGTCACTCCACACGAAACGAGTCCCCTTACGGGTCAATTTGGTCAACGGAGCTGCTAGGCGAGAGAAATCTAGTACAAACCGGCGATAGTACCCGGCCAACCCCAAAAAGCTACGAATCTCAAATACATTCTTCGGTCGCTGCCAATTCATCACGGACTCTACCTTCCCCGGGTCAACGGACACCCCACCATTCGAAACGACGTGACCCAAAAACTTGACTTCGGACAACCAAAACTCGCATTTACTAAGTTTGGCATACAAATGGTGTTCTCTCAAAAGTTCAAGGACAATGGAAAGGTGAGATTGGTGTTCCTCCTCCGAAGGCGAGTAGATAAGGATATCGTCCACGACTACGAAACGATCGAGATAAGCACAAAAGATACGGTTCATCAAGTCCATAAAAGTTGCCGGTGCATTAGTTAATCCAAAAGGCATAACGACGAACTCATAGTGGCCATACCGGGTACGAAAAGTGGTTTTAGGAATGTCTTCTCTCCGAACTCTCAACTGGTGATAACCGGACCTCAAGTCAATCTTAGAGAAACAAGTGGCACCTCGAAGTTGGTCGAATAGATCGTCGATTCTAGGCATTGGGTACTTATTCTTTATGGTTACGCGGTTCAACTTACGATAATCGATACAAAGACGAAGAGAACCATCTTTCTTCTGAGCGAATAAGGCCGGTGCTCCCCACGGTGAAGTACTAGGGCGAATAAATCCCAAACTCTCCAATTCCTGCAATTGAATCTTCAATTCTCTCAACTCGGCGGGCGCAAAGCGGTAAGGAGGTACGGAAATAGGAGCGGTACCAGGAAGTAAGTCAAAGGAAAATTCAACTTCTCGCTCGGGCGGTAAACCAGGTAACTCAGTCGGAAACACATCCGGAAAGTCACAGACAACCAGGGGCAACTCCCCACGTGTGGATACGTCCGCATCTAAGGTCAAACTTGCTAATAATGCATACATCGACTCATGTTCCCGGGATTCACACAGGTACGGTTCTATAGGTTCCCGACGCTCCCCGAAAAACTCAAAACAGGCGCCCCCAGGAGGACAAATACAGACTCGACGCTTGAAACAATCTATTGTGGCATGAAAAGTGGACAACCAATCCATTCCCAGAATAAGGTCGAATCCCGACATATTCAGCACGATAAAATCGAAAGTAAAACGACGATCTCAAATGGTGAGTTCACAATCCCGGCAAATACGATCTAACGGCGATCTACCTCCTATAGGTGTGTCAACAAACAACGGAGGGTTGATGCTCTCAATTTCCAATTCCAAAGCATGAGCAAAAGATACGGCAATAAAAGAATGCGATGCTCCCGAATCGAATAATACTCTAGCAAAGGAGTTAAACAAAAGAAATGTACCCCTCACTACCGAAGTCTCTGGAGCCTGAGAAGTAAGAGGAGGTGGAATGGTGGAAGTGATGGCAAAAGCTCTTCCCTGAGTTGTCTGACCCTGAACGTGTCCACCCCGATGACCGGAGCCCTGAGTAGGTGTAGACGAACTAGCTCCTCTCTCAGCCTGAGATCCCTGAGCCGAAGTGGTCTGGCGGAAATGAGACTGCTGCTGTCTCTGAGTGCCACGAAACGACTGCCGACTAGAATTCTGTCCACCCCTCGATTGTTGCACCGATCCTGACTCATTGCGAGCCCCATCCCCGCGCGGACAATTCCTAGCGAAGTGACCGGACTTCCCGCAAGTGAAACAAGTCCCCAAGAGCCGTGGACACTGAGCACGGATGTGCCCCACTTGACCACATTCGTGGCAAGAGATCGAAGACCTATTGGAAACTCCTCTCGTTCCGAATGAAAAAGAAGAAGGCGGAGGTCTAAAGTTTGACGGACCTTGAGAAATAGACATTTGATCCCGTTGTCTCTTCCTCCCTTGAGTACCGAAACTTCCCGACGATGAACTCATACCTCCCATTGATTGTCTCGGTTCCCATGTCTTAGGATTCTTCAGCGCCTCTCTCGGTGTCTCAATACTCCTAGCACACTCCACCACTTCGGAGAACTTTGCCTTCCGTTGCGCCACAACAAACTTCTTCACGGCATCACTCAAACCCCTTTCAAACCTCCGGCATTTTCTCTCCTCGATTGCCACCATCTCCGTTGCGAAACGGGACAAAGATTGAAATTTCACCGCATATTCCGAAACAGTCATGTCCCCTTGCTCAAGCTTCTCGAATTCATTCCTCATTTGATCCCGACTCGTTTCCGGAAAATATTGCTCCTCAAAGAGTATCTCAAACTCCGCCCAAGTCAAGTTCTCAATGTCTGGCTCATCTACTTGAGCCGCGGTCCTCGTCGCTCTCCTTGCGTCTTTTCTCGATTCCAAAACCGACTCCCACCACTCGCCGGCTTCTCCAACTAGTTGCACGGCCACAATTCCCACTCTAATACCGTCTTCGATGATGTTAAGAGCACTAAAGATTTTCCAAATTTGGGTTAACCAATGGTCAGCTACCAAAGGGTCACTAATGGTTCCATCAAAGGTTGGAGGATTCCTACGGCTAAATTCCCGCATTGCTATCATAGCCCTATCCTCGGCATTCTCCCTCGGAGCTTGGTTCAACAGGTTTGCAGCTGTGAGTGCCGCAACAAGATCCCTAGCAAACTGAGTTTGATTCGGAGGCACACCTGCACCTCGACCGGCCCCAGCTCCCGGATTCCCACCTAGATTCTCCCCATGCTGACTAACTTCGTCATCGGGAGGTACCCCACGGCCACCCCGATTTCCACCACTTCCCCGTCGCACACGCAATCTCGGAGGCATCTTACTACAATTATGAGAAAAAGAGAGTCCATCAACAACAACATCATTTAATGAGGTCGAAACCTCCAACTATCCCAACACGGGTCTAAGATAACGCTACACCACTCTACTTTATTGGAATGCTCTGCCATGTAAGTCGAGTGTTAACAATGCACACAAGCACACACGAGTTATGAAAATTTGCGTGACATTTTAAACCCATGAGACTAGAAGTCTCCCCACGGTCTCTAGGTATTCTAAACCTAGACGCTCTGATACCAATTTGTCACGACCTGGATTTTTAACATAAAAAAAAATAACTTATTGAAATAAAGAGCCTTGCCTGCCATCGTATTTCCAAAATAATGTCCCACCTGTTAAACCTTACAAATATGTCCCAGTTTCAAAAGAGTAAACACTTTTGGCACTCCGGCCCCAAATAGGTTACAATTGCTCGTACGGACAAATCATTAAGTTACAACCTCATCTTTATCAAAAGAAAGTCTATTACAAAGATGACTATGTAACTAAATCAGAGTTAGCATCCAAAAATCCTTTTCACGTCTAAACACGCAAGTCATGCAAATCACTGTCTAGTATTTAATCCTGAAAAGAAAGATTAGGTTGAGCTATGCGAGCCCAGTAGGAAAATCTTTACTAGACTTGTGTGCAAATAACACGCTAAGTGCAAAAAGAAACGAATGAGAAGACATGGTCCAATTAAGCATGACAATGATCAATGCACTCACTCTGACCATTCCGACAAGACTCGACGACATCAACCTCCGTTAACTGTATTTCCACCCCTTGCGTTACAGTGCTACATCCCGTGAGCCACCGTGTTACCACCCCTTGCGTTACGGCGAACCCTAACACCTCGGACCATCGTGGTACCACCCCTTGCGTTATGAGGTCCACTAGAGTCTCCGTATTTCCACCCCTAGCGTTACGAGACTCCCTATACCAATCCCGACTCAACAACTTCCTATTTAACCAACACGTAACTAAGACTCTCTCATGCTCACACTCATGCGTGCAACATCTCACATCATGTCAACAATACCACCGAGATACCACAAATACTCGCAAACAGTCAATAAGTCTTATTTTAACAAAGTTTACTCGAATGAACTTAGAGAAAATCCTACTAACGAGAGGTCAATTGAACAAGGATACACCACTCAATCATTGGAAGTCAATTGAATAGCTTGTGATGGTGTATGAGGTGTTACAAGGGTGTTAGAAATGTCCGGGGTTCAAAACAATCGAAGTAGGAGCAGCGAAGGCAAAACTGCCCATAAAGAACTGGTATCGATACGGCCATAATGGCTGTATCGATACAGGATGCTTATCAGCAAAGCCCATTCTGTTTTAATCAGGTATCGATACGGCAAGAATCCCGTATCAATACGGAGAGGTTTCGAGCAGATTTTTCTGCAGATTTCAGAAATTCAACCACACCTCAACAACAACAACTATAAGCACGATTTCACACCCAAACAAGCTATTTACACATAAAAGTAGCAAGAAGTTCCTACCTCAAAGTCGAATGAACTTCCCCCAAGCCAAACGAGCCCTAGATCTCGAGATACTCCGAAACCGAGCCGAATAAACTCCCACCGAGCTAGACCCACGAAATTTGAGCTTGGAGGAGCAAGGATTGAAGGTTTTTGGTGGGGGTTTTGTGGAGTTTTGAGAGAGAGGAGAGGAGAGAGAGAGAACCGGCGGAGGGAGAGAGGGAGCCGAGAGTTGGGTTTTGGGGAAAATGATCCCCTACTCCCCAATTACACCTATTTATACCTCAAAATCTTCAAATCACACATTTACCCTTCGATCTTCTATTCCTTCACTTTAGTCCTCGAATCAATTATTCACCAATTAATCCATAATTTTCTCAATTAGTCATTTAACAAATATTTCAAGAATTAAAATTATTCGGGTCTCTACACTTTGAGCCTTTCAACAGCTAGGTTTTGTGTATTTGTGTTTGTAATGTACTTTCTTACTGATCCAATATATCTCTAGCTTGAATTGGAGTTTTTAGCCTAGAAAATATGATAGTTTTTTTTAGGCCCCAAGTGATAAATGGTTGCAGCTAAACCCAGCTTCAGCACAATTACAGACAAAGAAGCATTAACCCAAAAGATAATGGCTATGTTCGTTTAGTATATTTGGAAATTTTTAACTTTGTTTTCCAATCAATACCCTACATCTTTCTCCAATCATTACCCTATTTTTTCAATCATTAATTTCATTTCTCTCTCTATCTCTCTCCACTCATTACCTCTCTCTCCAATCATTACCCTATTTCTCTCTCCACCCACTACCAAATCAAAAATTTCCAAAGTATCTAAACGAACATAGCCAATCATTTCATATCCTCATCCCCTATATTCTGAGGGGACCTCACACATACACACTTCCTCAGGATCTGGCTCCAAACTAAGGAAGAGAAATGGCATTCAAAAAATAGGTGGTTAACAGGTTTCTTACCTCCACGTCAAATCACAGTTTTCATCAGCAACAATCCCCACCATTCTTCTGCCCTGCTAACAATTACAATTAAGACTTCTTCAAACAATTAGAATTAGGAATTCTTTAGATTAAAAAAGAAGGCCAAGTCATATAACAAAATCAATTGTTTCACCAACAGGCATCAATAACAAATGAAATTCTCAGTTATACTACATCAAGTATGATTTATTTTTTAACTTTTAGATTTTAGGACAAAAGCATTCGTAAATCCTTATACATGCCATCTACAATGAGAATGTAAATTCATCTTCTAACTGCTCTTTTATCTAGTTCAAAAAAAACCGCTATTCCGTTCAAAATCGTTGGCAGTTTCCAATAATGTTTTCACATGCTCTGTACTTGGCCTTTCTTTGTAAACAAAACTTGTGGACAAATTGACGTGGTAGGCTAGGTTAACCTACAAGTCTGTCAAAGTTAATCAAGTATCTAATAGGACAACGGTTGTAGGTCAAAATGTGCTTATGGAGCACGTACATGTTCTATAAAGACCAAGTCACCTAATCATACAGATCAAAACTCTAAATCGACCATGGAAACCATAAACTCTGTTCTGATCAAAACACTCATGATTACACGATATCTGTATTAGTGCAAACCCACTTGCCAAACAAAAATATGAACTAAATACGGAGTATGAAACAACCAAATCAAACAAAGTGACCTAAATATGGACTTATACAAATGAAAACACAGTAAAATCACCAAAAGTAGTACTGTCAAACTTTCAATCAGGGTTCACGTAACAATATGGGTTGAAATATGTGTAAAATAACCAAAAATTTGTCTCAAATGGCAGAACATTAGAGAGGAGGGGACAGAACGATAGAGAGAGAGGAGAGAGAAGAGAACACCAGAGAGGGAGGAGAACGCAGAGAGAGAGAGGAGAGGAGAGAGTAAACGAGAGAGAGGTTGAGAAAGAGGGAATACCTGGAATCACAGAGGAGATGATCGAAGGGGGACCAAACCCTAGACAGAGGAAAGAGAGAGAGTTACGTTCCAGATTGCAGAATCAAGAAGGGTATTTTTGTCTTCAATTCCATGCGTTGGGAATTAATAATTTCCTTCCCATGACTTATGAATTCCCAGAAAGTAGTCCATCAGTTGGGACTTATTTGCCCCAAAGGCCACTGAACGGCAATTCCCCCCTTAAAATATATATATATATATATATATATACACACTAATCTTCTAATGAGGACCTAAAATGAGGACTATCCCATTTCTTCCCTTTCCCGATTGAATTTTGATGATCCGAGCTGCTCAATGTGTTCAGAAAGTGATTTTAAGGGTACCCGCTAGAAATCGGCAAAAAAAATGACCAGGAAGGGCTTGATTTGAGCAGTTTTTATTTGAACCGTTTGATAAATAAATAAATAAAAACTGCTCGGATGAAGCCCTTTCCGGTCTTTTTTTTTGCTGATTTCATGCGGGTACCCTTAAAATCACGTTCTGAACACATTGAGCGGCTCGGATCATCAAAATTCAATCGGAAAAGGGAGGTCCTTATTTTATTAAAATGATGTGGTCCTCATTAGAAGGGGACTCATATATATATATATATATATATATATAGTCTCTACACCCGCGCCCTCTCACTCTCTCACTTCACAGTCGTCATCGACGCCTAGGGTTTCACCGAACCCCTCCCTCTATCAAACTGTTCTTCTGTTTGTTTTTTCTTCACTGCTAGCAGATCTGAATCAACGGATGGCTGTGAAGTGGAGCTAGGGTTTCGCAGTCGCCTTTTCGAAGTCTTAATTTTTCTGGTGGCGGGGTTTGGATTGGAAATGGCGACTGTGAACCCTTTCGATTTGCTGGGCGACGACGACAACGACGACCCGTCGCACCTGATCGCTGCTGCTCAGCAGCAGAAGATCGCGCAGCCCAAAAAGATCCTCGCTCCGACTCAAGACCCGGCTCAGCAAGCCAAGCCGGCCAAGTTGCCCGCCAAGCCTCTCCCTCCAGCTCAAGCTGGTAAGCTCAATTCATTTTCATGTGAAATGAATAAAAGGATCGAGCTTAACTAATGTTCTGCATTTAACAAGGCTCGAATTGACGGATAAGTCACTTGAAGACATTTTGATTTTCAATGTTAGTCAATTTTCCGAGCTTGTCTTTAGCTGGGTTGTAACAATACCTGGCTAGTGAAGATGGGTTTGTAATCGCCTTTCACTTAAAGCTTGTTTCGAGCTCGGCATGAATGGCAAACAATGCAATGTCTTGTTGCTGTTTTCAAAATGGCTTTTCAGACAATATTGTAGTCAATATGAATACCAATTGTTGGTACTACGTACTTACGGTAATAGTTCCCCATTTTTTAAGAGTTTTTTTTTTTTTTTTCAAATTTGCCCAAATGAATTGTTTGTTGAGTGATTCAAATAAATTATAATGGAAGTTTGTTAAGGTTCCAAGCAAAGTTTGATGTGTATTCCATGTGTTCAGCTTCAGCCTTTAGTGAAATGGTTGCAGCATCGGAAATGATAGGCTGCAGTGACTTATAATATGGAAGATGTTTATTGATCTTCATTTGCTTGTGGAGATTTTTTCTTTTTTTGTGTTTTTTTCCTTTTGTTTCATGGGTTATGAATCGGTGGGATATGTGAAGTATATGTCTTGCTTATGCACTGCAGATGTTTTGATTGCTTTATCTTTTTTGGGTAAATTGATTGCTTTATCCTTAAGACAAGTAACGAGTTGCTGTTCTTTTATTGATATTGTTTAGTATTTATTGATGGCATTTATTTTTTCTTAGCATTGGCATGTGCAAATAATGTTTAGAATTTGATGCAATCCATTTCGAAACTGATTATGAAAATGTGCATACATTGAAGCACTTACTGCATAAAATGAAAGCTACAAGGAGGATGTTTCTTTCTTTCTTAACCTTTATTTTTTTGAGCTATGAAAGACAACGTTGAGTTGAAAATTTTGTAATAGGCAAAAGTTTAAACCTCCCAAACAGTGATGGTTGTGTGATTTCTTAGTTTTTGAAGCATGGTGTTGGAGTTTGTCTCACATCGGTTAATTATCTCTTCCAAAAACTAGTATATGAGCCGAGGGCCGAGGCGGCCTCTCCACTCCTTGCCAATTGGTTTGGAGTTGGAAATTTTAACATGGTGTCGAAGCTGGGCTTTCGGAGAATTTGTTCCCCCTTGTTTGTGCCATAAGTGCACCGTTGTTTGTTGTGAACCAAGTGTTATGGATCGTTTGTTTACCTCTCCATGTGTAAGTTGGGGGTCGCACGTGCGGGGGAGTGTTGGAGTTTGTTCCACATCGGTTAATTATCTCTTCCAAAAACTAGTATATGAGCCTAGGCGGCCTCTCCACAGTCCTTGCCAATTGGTTTAGAGTTGGATGCTTTAACACATGGCATCATGGATTTCGTAGCACAATCTTTGTTTGGTTTTTTCTTATGATGCTAATTATACAGAACATAAATGATGCGTGTGGTTTGGACCAATTCTTTTTATGCGGATAATGGGAGGTCAACTTGACTAAATACCACCCATTTTGTTCTCTCACCCAGCATTCGTTTGGACTTATTTTATTTGCCAATGGCTAATTCATTTCCTCCCTCCATATTGTAGACCATTTACCACGTATCTGAAATGTTTTTTATGCTACTTGGTCAATATCGGTATATTGGTCTAATGTTCTGTTGCGCAGCGAATTGAGCCATGTGTAGTTTGTGTCATCTGTATTTGGCTTTTGCATTTTTTTGTCTCCACTCTTTCTTATTATTTTTCATGTTACTTATACTCTCTTTTGAGTAGTGAGGGAGGCAAAGACTGGAGCAGGACGTGGTGGTGGGCCTGGCGGCAGAAGTGGCGGACGTGGATTTGGGCGCGGTCGTTCTGGAGGTGGATTCAGAGACTCAACGAATAATGAGAATTCATTTAGCAATATTGGATTTTCTGGCTATCAAGGTGCTAGTCATGAGGCAGATACTGGGAAGCCCACTGAAAAGCGTGGTGGCTATGGTGAACCACACGGTTCTTTCCGTGGTGGCTATCATGGTGGTTTTAATAATGAAGAAATGGGAGACGGGGAACGCACACGTAGGCCATTTGAACGGCGTAGTGGAACTGGACGAGGGTAAATATATTTGCCCTTGTGAGGTTTATACAACAATTTGGGTGTCGTCCATTTGTTAATGATCTCCATATGATGTCTTGAGGCATCCGCGTTTACTCTTCCTGTCTTTATTTGTCATATGTGCAGGAATCAGACCACCAAACGTGAAGGAGCTGGTCGGGGAAATTGGGGAACAAGGAATGATGAATTTGCTCAGTTAGTATTCCTTCCCTGCTTAAATTTTCTGTTTGACTTTTGGGCAATTTATTTTGTTTGAATCACGCGACATGTTGGTATGAATGATATTTTACTTTACTCAGAGTGACCGAGGAAGTTACCAATGAAGTTGAGAAAAATCAAGGAGCTGAGATGCCCTCAGGAGAGGAGGGTGCGGCAGATGTCAACAAGCAGTCTCCTGCAAATGAAGCTGAAGAAAAAGAACCCGAAGATAAGGTGAATGTTTTCTTACATAATGTAAATGTGTCGATAATTTAAATGCTTAGGTTCTTACGTATCAATCGATAATACTAAGTTGATAGCCTGAGGTAAAGATATGTGGAATAGCCTGAGTTTTTGTGTTTATGGGATTGTCTTCTGAGATCATGTTGGAGCCGCCAGCATCTTTCCTCATCTCCCCCTGTTGGATCAATAGAATTAAAAGTTCGAAGATGTCTACTTTTCCTAAACGAAGTTAATTACGTGTTTTCCTGTGTTGATGGACATCGAGATTTTGTTCCAGTTGGTGGCATAATATTGGGATTGAGGCTGTTTCAAAATTATCCATGTCAGTCTTTTTTTTTTTTCTTATTTGATTCTGTGGTTGTTAAATTTTCTAGAGTTTACTGCCTTTTGACTTCAAAGACAAAGGATTTAACTTTTAAGGACTTCTTACTTCGAGTTTCCAGTAATACAAGTTACTGGCTTTTGATTTCGGCAACAAAAGAGTAAATAAATTTTTGTTGAAGATATTGTTAATAATACAGAAACATTATCCAGTTTTGAAATTTGAATGCTTTGTTTGGTTTGGTATTTGAAAAGTTTTTTGAAAAATAGTAGGGGTAATAAGTGGAGAGAGATAGAGAGAGAAATGTTAGAAGTAGGGGGAATCTAGGAGGAATCTGGGGGGAATTTTTCAAAAAATGCTTTTTGAAAAGGGAAGAGAACACAGCATTAAAGTCTTAAAGATGAGAAAAGATCAGGAGGTTGTGGTACAAAGGAAGCAAGATGTCATATTGGTTTGGATGTATGTAATGGCGTTGTGACTGGAGCCAATTATTTGGCATCTTAAGTTGGTCGTTAAAGTTGAACACCAGTGACATTTATAGAACTGATCTCATAGCTGGTTTGATCATGTGGTGCTTTCATGTAGCAGCCTAGAAATGCTTTATTGGGACTTTGCGGATATTTTCATGTTCTGGAGAGAGATTATCAACCTACAGTTGGTATGCTATTATGGTTGATTGGAGCAGCGAGGAGACACTTATCAGATCTTTCAGTTGGAGAATCTGTTTTGAAATCAACATAGATGTTCTACTGCCTATGTGAATTTTTAGAATAGGAACTCTATGTCTAAAGACACCCATCTTTTTAACTAACATGATGCAACATTTTTTATGTATCTCACATATTCTTGTGAAAAAAATATAGGAGATGACACTTGAACAGTATGAGAAGGTGCTGGAAGAAAAGAGAAAAGCATTGCAGGCACTTAAAACTGAGGAGAGGAAAGTGGATGTTGACAAAGAGTTGAAATCCATGCAACAACTTTCAAACAAGAAGGACAATGATGACATCTTTGTTAAATTGGTAAAATTGGTTTGACACTCTGTGATTTTCTTTTTGTTGTTAGCCTCCCAAACATGTTAATTATTTTTTCCATTCTGTTTGATATTGTTGTACATAGCGTTCTGAAAAGGATAAGCGAAAAGAGATAGCTGATAAGGAGGACAAAGCGAAAAAGGTACTGTTGTTTCTGATATGCTTTCCTTTGTATTATCAAAGCCTACACATCACACTTTTTCTTTTGTGTGTATGATGGGTTGCTTGATTTAAATGGTGAATTTGTTGGATGCCATGGTTTGCATGCTGGCACTCCTACTTTCTCTTCCCATTTTTTTCTTTATGTTTTATTTCTTTGTTAGGCTTTCTAGCTTTCTCTATCTATTAGGTTGCTGTGATGTAGGGCCTTGCAGAGGCAAAATGAACCTGGTAGAGCCTGTAAGTGTAATTGCTCCACGGTAAACAAAAATACCTTTGGCTGGCAACAAGACCAATCCATAGTAGGGAAAACCTAGGATGCTTTATCTATTTTCGTAGTCATGATTCAGCAGATGCAAGTAATTTAAACTTGGCTTGAAAGAATATTTTGTCATCCTTTTGATGCAACCAACTAGGGGCATCGATAATTGCAATGAAAGGTTGCGGAGTAATCACCAAACTTAGGACAGACTAATAATGTATTAACTTAAGTGGGCCTAGATATTCAAAATATATGAAGCAAGATTCGATATTAACGGGCCATGGACTAAAAGTAAGCCCTAAGTAGCATAATTACCCTTTTGGGAAATTTCCTTAAAACATTCTGAGTGGTTACAGGTTGACAGTCCCATCGATTACTGAGTGACAGAACAAATCTAAATTTAGATCCTTAATTATGTTCTAGTTCATGTATAAAATTTAAGCCAAGATCGTACCTGTAGAGCTTGAATACAATGTCATTTAAAAATACCAATGAAAAAGTAATTAGATATCTTGGAGCTTCGTGAGGAGATGATAGCCCCACCGGGTTTGGAAAACTTTGTTAGAGAGACCCTTTGCCTGAATAGCAAAGGATGTAGAGGGACCTCCTCATGTGCTTGTAATATAGCCTGACCTTTTACAGGTCCAAATTAACTGATGGACGAGCTCTACACTCGAAAAAACCATACCTTTTAAATTTGGCACAACAAATACCTCCACTATTCAAATTGCAGACCCTAACCAAAGTAAGCCCAACAAATGCACCAATGTGGACCATTTAGATGCATAGTAATTACAGTCCCTGCATAAAAAGTACATTGATAATTGTTCGCGCCTCCTAGTTCATTTGTTAATTTGGACCCATAATGGGTTTGGCCATTTTATAAACACGTGGAGGTCTCATCTTATGGATGTGCATATGACTATCCCATTACGTTCCATGTTTTTGGGCCTGGGATCATATGCGGCCATCTCCTGTCACCCATGCTATTAGTCTGCCACGTGTAGAGTAACATCTCAACCATCCATTAAACCAGAAACTCTCTCTCTCTCTCTCTACCAGGGTATCGTCAAGAATGCCACCACCGGCAACACCCTTCTCTCTCTCTCTCTCTCTCTCTCTCTCTATACCATGGTATCGTCAAGAATGCCACCACCGGCAACACCATTCACTACCCCTCCCCATCACCACCTCCTCACACCCCTTACCTTTCTCCACCCTTTACCAGCATCAAAACCCAATCCTGGCCTCCCCTGCCTTTCTCTCACCGTCTCTCTGAAACACCCGTGTCTCCAAAATCCTCCACCATCCTCCTCTTTCTAAGTCATCAGATCTTGTTCTTGTTTATGCAAATGATGTGATTATCTGTCTTGACCAATTAATGTTTGAATTTTTATTTGATGAGCTTGTTGTGGGTATCTGGAGATCCTCCGCCCTTAGATGCCATCGGGGAAAACCTCAATCCCTTGGTAACTGAGGTGGCCACCACGATTGCCACTCATTGAGTTCCATCTAAGGCTCACTCATCGGCTAAAGGAGCGAGCTCACTAAGGATACCTCCCTACGAGGTATCACCTATCTCATAAGCTCCACAAGCGCACGACGTCGATAACTATGGCGACTCCAACATCACCTAGGCCAGGAGCAGGGCCTAGGTGCTTCGCACGGGACCTAAGGAAACATGTGGCTTGGAGGCCAGAGTAGAACACAAGGCCTGCATCCATGAGGGGAGCTCTACCTTGACCGGCATAGATAGAGAGGGGCTCGCCTACGTCACCCGACTTCTGACGCAACCACACTGTTGCAACACCCACCCGACAAGCTGACATATGGGAGCCTGTGTCATACCTACCACCTGTCCATGATATGGGCCTCTATAGATCACCCAACCCGTCTCTTAGAGCCCCATGATACAGAGCTCCAGTTTTGATCACAACACTTAAAAGAAACCCTGTTAGCTCGTATGTTGTTCCAATAGGGAGAAACTAACCAACTGGTTTTCCCCTCTTCCAAGACTCCTCTATAAAGAGGAGCCGACACTTCATTGAAGACAAGCATTCAATGTGTTACTAACGCACTTGCTCTGGTTTGCTGCTCTCCACTGCTATCCCCCTCTCTCTAAGGCCATGTGCTCTCTCCTCCTTAGTAGCAGGATTCTTCTAAAATGGGTGCGCTCCCAAGACGGGAGCTCGAATCGGCGCTCCTAAGATGGGAGCTTGATGGGAGCTCGCTCCCAACTAAGATCGGAGCTTATTGGGCGGTTAAGGCAACTATTTTCATACTCTTAGGGAGTTATGCCATTGTGAAAATAAAAATATGAAAATCTTATCACTCAAGAAGTTTTGCAAATTGAAAATATCTAACTTCCTTTAAGTACCCTTTAAGATCGTGAAAATTCTCATAAGTAATCACTTTTCCTTCAATGGTTAAGTATTTAAAGATATTTTATATACGTATTTATATGTAATCTATATACACTCCTTAGGCGCTCCCAACCTTAGGAGCTTCTAGGTGCCTCCGCTCCCCCGCACCCGCACCCGCTCCCGCCCCTACTCCCGCTTCGTGCTACTAAGCTCTCCTCCATCCCCGGTGGTCTCGAGCCTTTGTAGTGCCCGCCATATTCCCCAGGGCCACCTTAGGTACTCTTCCCTTATCTCATATCCACAATTATATATATGGGTGTGATTTTATAGCAATACCTAATGATTTAGCACTAATATTCTATGGGATTCGATGGCTGAAAGAGTAAACCGTGTGTCTAATTGGACTATTACGGCAGATTGTAGGCCTGAGATTTGTTGCTGGGTACGTGACAGCGTAATAACACCGGGACAGGAGATGGTGACAGACAATAGGGACAAAAGATCCCAGCTCATGTTTTTGAGAGTTTCGATGTAGGGTAGTTTCTCAACTCTCTTTGCATACAATGGTTTAGGGTTTAGGGTTTGAAGTTTTAAAGCTTGA
The DNA here is from genome assembly GCA_020567845.1 of Rhododendron henanense subsp. lingbaoense. NCBI lineage: Eukaryota > Viridiplantae > Streptophyta > Magnoliopsida > Ericales > Ericaceae > Rhododendron > Rhododendron henanense. The sequence goes on from CM036312.1 coordinate 34,869,722, forward strand.
AAACCAAATTCACACCAAGCTTCTCACTTGGTTTTTACTTGTATGACCATTTTCAAGCTCGGCAGGCAGTTTTTGGCTTCTACATTTGACGAATTATAACATGATTTAAGGTAATTACTTGAGATAGCAACAAGAACCTACAAGGGGAAGGGGCTAACATGCTTTGCTTGCATTCAAGTTTGTTACCTCAATGATGATAAGGTAATCATAAGCGGCCTCTCTTCAAAACTGAGGCTAATAACAATTCACCTAATGGAATGGAAGTATCTGGGAGTTGGAATGCAATATGTTTTATAAGAAATAGTAAATCTTTCCCATACTTAAATGTGGAAATGCTTCAGAATGAAGTTTCTCCCATGTAGAAGCCAAGGATGATACGACTTTCATTGAGTACATTAATATTTGGCTTATAAGTTGACTGGTTATTTTTTGCTTGCTCTAGGCCGTCAGCATAAACGAGTTCTTAAAGCCTGCTGAAGGAGAGAGGTACAACCCTCCTGGTGGCCGTGGCCGTGGGGCTCGTGGCCGTGATTCAAGAGGAGGTGGTTATGACGGAGGTAGGACAATAAGCAATGTTGTGGCAGCCCCTAAAATTGAAGATCCCGGGCAGTTCCCAACCTTGGGTGCCAAGTGAGATTCTTTGAGTGAGTTTATGTACTAGAATAATGGATTTGCCGGCTTTAGAAAGGTTCCTAATTTTTATGCCTTCGAATGTAAAAATTTTGCTGTTTCTTCATGCGTTCCCATGTAGCATCCTCTCGTGTTGGTAGTTTATGATCTTATGTTTCAGAATTTTGGGGGCACTTGAATGTTAATTTTGTGGCATTCACATTGTTGCTCGGTTTTGTTTTGAATCGATGGACAATTTAGTTCTTCAGTTTGAGTTCTACTATTAATGCTAGATGCTCTCGAGATATCGATTTTTACTCAAATCCTGTCTGGAATGTAAGAAACCATCGATGCTTGTTTCGTCTTTTTTTCTTTTTAACAATTTTATGTTAACCAATGGAACTCGGGGCAAACATACCGGTGAAGCAAAGAAAACACCAAAAACATACCTTCAATTTTTCTTTTTGAAATATTTTCTTGAAAAGCGTGAGGAAAATAGGAAACATAACGCATAGTCAAAGAAAACAAAAAGTAACACAATAGAAGACAAACGTATGTTTGATATTGTGTCGTTTTCTGCTGTTGGTTCTTAAGATGTGTGGGTATAGTCGGATGGGGTGTAGTGGTTGTGACAAGTGCTTTTTTTTTCGTGAAACTAGCACTGCGTGGGGATACACAAACGGAAATTGCTACAGAAAGTCAGAAAACGACCATATATAACATCACTAACCGTACATGTTGACTGCATGCGGGGCCCACTCCAAGCTCCGCACAGATGATTCAAGTCGTTCAATAGTTTTAAAAAAATCAAGTGAGTCAGTGAATAATCAGCTGAATCTAACATGTGCAGGTGCTCGATCTAATCTTTTCATTTTTTATCCAATCTTTCCAATTTTTTTCGTCCCACCATTTTTCCCAAGTCAGATTTTTTGCATCGCGCGCGTGTTGGGGGAGAGAGAGAGAATTCCTTTTGGTAAAAATGTGACCCCATTTTCTAAAAAAAATTGAAAATTCCCTTCCTGGGGAGTAAAAGAACGAGAGGGAGGAGAAAAGTGGGCTATGTACGCTCTCCACTTCCAAAGCTACGGGAATTTTAGATTCTCTTTGGGTTTTTAGTTTCAACCCAAATTGAACCCATTTTTAACCCACCTAAACCCATATAAATATGGGTTTATATGGGTTCAACCCATATCAACCCGTTATATAATATGGGCGGATTGGGTTGGGTTATAAGTGGACGGATTGAGCGGGTTAAAAAAATATGGGTTGGGATTGCCACCTCTAGTTAGAAGTATTATGTCATCTGGTATGGCACGTTAAAAGTAAAAGATTAAAGGGACAATTACAAAAATTACTTTTGTGACGGGACTTTGAAAATTGGTCACGCCAAAATCACTTTTTCCCTTGTATACTAGAATAGATGTTACAATCTCTTACGTTGTACCAGATGACATACACCACGATTTTATTTGACCATCTAAATTGTTCATACATGATTTTATTTGACCATCTAAATTAATCATTTTGTAAGACTTCATGAGTACGTCAATCATACCAAATTTTAAGCTGCTCTGACATCGGGATGTATTATCGACCGATGTTCCATTAACTTAAATTTATTTCATGAGGGGATGTTCTCTACAATGTTCCAAGTGGGGCAATCACATGAAATCTGTTACTTACTCAACTCTGTGAAAAAGTTGTACTAATCTTTCTGGGATGTGTACTGGGTTTGACAGTTCATTTCAACAGATTATTCAAAATCATTATATTCGTCATAAAAAATGTATTAAAATTTCAGGAAGGCAAATCGGGTACAATAATCACCAGCAACGGACTGGGAAAGTTGCTTTCAGATTTGAGCTCATTTGATCCTGATATAGCTGTGCGTTCTTTTATTACTACAAGATCAAAAGTTGCTTTCAAGGCTATCTATCACCACCTTGTGCACTTCCTCAACTACAATGCAACCAAGTACTTGTACAAACAGAGAATTTCTTAGAACAAGGACAAGTTGACAACCAGAACCAACCAAAAAACTGTGAAGAGATATTAGTCTAGTAGTACCATATTATGGGGATAGTATTCATTTACTCCCAAACAAATGGAAACAACTGGGGCAAATTGCAGCAATTTCAAAGCGATAATGATCTAGTCCGCCTCTTGAAGCCCAATGCGTGTTCTAGCGATGGCAGCGTGGCCTTCCTCAGCAATTTTATAGAGTGAGGAAGCGCAATTGAGATTAACTAAACGACTGCAACTTCACATAAATTTAATGCCAGAAGCAGAATTTGTAGAGAATATAAAGTAGAACGAACAATCCTAACATTAATGAAGAAGCTTCTTTTACACATGCTTCCATTATATACGTAGAAGAATATGATGATTACAGGTTTTGAAAGCAGTAAGAAAAGCAAATCTAAATAAAGATAGTTGGAGTTGGCGTTGGCATAGGCTTCCAACCAAAGATAGTGAAGACGGTACATTTACATGCTACACAGGAGCTGACGTCACCTGAGGCAGTAGAGAAAGAACTGCTACTTACTTCCACTTAAGAAGAGCAGCAGCCACTGTTCTGTGCAACTGGCTGTCCACGTATATTCACTCCTGGAGGTTTGACATTGTTCATGGCTGGTTGGCTCGCCATCCTGAAATTAAGTAGAAATTAGGGGCAAATGGGGCAGATACTCTACTACTTTACATACCACTCAAGAAATGCAAAGCGAAGAGTACAAAGTGAACAAATATCGAGGAGTTGTTTTGGAGTTCATGAACCCAATTAATACAAGCAGCCTATCTTCAAATCTATTCATTAGGTTTTCCTACATATGAAAGGGCAGTGTTCTAAATGGTGCTCGGTGCTAGTCGGGCGGCGACCCGACGCCAAGCGCCTAGGCCGCCTGGGCGCCGCCGAGCGATTCGGTGTTTTTTTCCAAAATATTTTTTTTAGATATTTTTAAGGCAATCAAGCTCCGCCAAGCCCACCAAGACGGCCACCTAGCCCTGCCAAATCTCCCTTAGCCGCCTAGCCGCCAAATCACCCTATCCGCCGAGGGTGAAATCATGGCGCCGAGTTGCCACCAAGTGCCTAGGCGGCCGCCATTTAGAACACTGTGAAAGGGTTAGGGTTTTATTTTGAGTTGAGGATCCAGTTTAGGCTTCCCAAACCTAAATATAGACATGTTGGGTCAGATGGCTCTAATCTCAACAAAGCTTTATCTAATTGCAGACTCTAAGCTGACCTAACCATGCCATCTCTCAAGTAAATTTCAACACGAACTTGAGAACAATTGAATTCTACAACCTTAGTGAAGAGGCAACAATGGAACCTGCCCTTTCTTAACCTCCCCAAAAGGCCCTTTCTTGAACTTTTTCGTGGACGCAGTTAGTCCCCACTTCTACCAGCACCACAACCATGGTTCAAAACATAACTCATAACAAAAATCCAGTACTTATGAGAAGCCGTTCTTCATACAACTATACATGCTACTTGTCAAGACCAATCGTGTGCAAAAAAAAACCTGTACCATGATTACTCTTCTTGTATTTACGAAATTTAAAAATAATAAATTGCTGACAGTGACACCTACCTCTCTTTTATTGCAGCTGCCATAGCCATAAAAGCCTGCTCCACATTAGTAGAATCTTTTGCACTAGTCTCCATGAATGGAATACCAATTTCATCAGCAAATGCCTAAGAGAAATGAATTAAACCCACAAGACATTCTAATGATGTAAGTTTGAGATATACTCTTCAAAGTCCCAACTACCACTAAAATCCTTCACTAAGTACAACAGGGTTAGTCTTACCTTGGCCGTTTCATAAGAGACAACTTTATTTGCGGTGAGATCACACTTGTTCCCAACAAGAAGTTTGTTGACACCGTCGCTTGCATAGCGGTCAATCTCATTCAGCCACTGTTTGACATTATTGAAGCTCTCTTGGTCTGTGACATCATAAACCACCTAGAGGACGAGTCACCCCAAGGAGAATTCAGTGTTAGAGCCAAAAGGCCGGTACATATATACTGAGTAGGTAACAGAAAACGGCAAATTTTAGGATAAGACTCACTATAATGCCATGCGCTCCACGGTAGTAGCTGCTAGTAATAGTCCTAAAACGTTCCTGCCCTGCAGTGTCCCACTGTTGCACATAATTGAAAAACAAAGAAGAGCACTTCTTCAGACAATAAGAAACCACAGCCCCAGAAAGTAAAAGGTTCTAATTTAATGCTAGAAGATAATAGAACAGGCTTAGGTATGATCAGGAGGCCACTAATAGTATTAAATGAAAAATATGTTCAAATTCTGTATAATATTGGGTATGTTTAAATGGGAGAATCCCATCTAGAACCATACCACGGTAATAACAAATTAAATATTGTCATACAAACATTTAGAGAGAATACAAAACCTACAATTTGAAGTTTGATAGTCTTCCCATCTTGCTCCACAGTGCGTATTTTCTACATGGTCAAAAGACAACAGATCACAAAAAAAAAAAAAAAACCTAATTAACCATGTAACATTGAGCTAACTACTTAGCAAACTGTAAATATCACTAAATCTACTCACAAAATCAACTCCAATGGTGCTTATGTAACTCTCCAAGTACGAATCATCCTACACAAAAAATGTGTACCAAGGAAATCATCAGAATCAAAAGGTATTGAAACGTACAAAATCAAACCAAAGCGAACACTAACCTGCCTGACGTTGCAAAGTCATTAAAAGAGATAAACAAACGGATACAGCAATGTAGACATTAGACATAACTGATGCATCATGAACATAGATAATCACCACCACATGAGTTCATCTCAGTCCTACCTTACTTACAGGTGGAATAGTATACCTAACTTTTACCAGGTATGTTGCCCTAGTTGGATGTCATCCTTAGATTACTTCTACTATATGAAACCCAGAAGTTGGTTCAAAGCATCAATACTGAAAAAGAATAAGAAAGTTACAGTATAAAGCCACAATTCTGCTGGTGCAGCCAGCGGTAACCTAAGGCTATTGAATCTGAAAGCAAAATCATTAGCTCATTATTTTGGTTTGTTATCAGAACTGGGAGCAAAAAAGGAAACACACGGGAATCCCAGTCATGTTGAGCATCCGATGTAAGTACCAACTATACGCTAGTCAAGGTCTGTTGCATAACATAAGCCATGAATGATACATCACAGTCGAGATAGGAAATTAGTTCCAAACAGAGATTCATACAGAATTATAGGCACAACTGCATGAGCATCATGAAGCTGTTAAAGGTACAGATCTAACCGGAATTTGGACCCAAATAGAACTCTATATGGGGTCCAAATGAAATACCTTTAATTTCAGGTGTTGAAGACTAAATTCAGGAGTGAAAAAAGATGCATAAAGTCTATTTGAATGGAAACAAGTTAAATAAGTGTAGGAAGATGTGGAACACCATTGATAAGCTATTCAAATTACAGTGTTAGTTACCAGACATCTTGGAGGCCCTTAATAACTACAATTTATGTTTTAGTGTTTGTATTGGGGAGGGGGTTGACAATTCTTGAATATTGGGTGGGCTATAGCCATCACCCACCTACCCGCAGATCCAGTATTGGCTGCAACCATTTCCATATATAAGTGTGTTTGACATTGCATCTCCACTACTCCCACGGGCCACGGGCCCTAAACACGTCCATGGACTCAAACTATCCCAAATTTAATAAAAATTTAACCATGACTGGACACCTTAAAGTATACTAAAGCAGAAGCCTTAGATGTTCTGTAAAAGGATGAATCAGTTTCATTCTCCAAGTAAACAAACTTTTTTGGCAGCTACAAAAAGACCAGCCATCCATGGTAAACCATACTCAATAGGAAAGTAGCTCCGAAGATTTTAGCTAAATCCAATAACTTAGCAATCCAATAGTCAAAAGCCATTTAGTTATAGTGAAAAGAACTCAAATAACCTCCATTCACGAGGTTTGAGCCGAACAATATTCTCAGAACTTACAGAAAATCTTAGAAGGAGACACGATTTGCCAACACCGGAATCTCCAATGAGTAAAAGCTTGAACAGATAGTCGCTGCAAAACAAAGCAACGAGAAAATTCAATTTTAGGCATTAAATGGGTCCCAGAATACAAAACATGCGCATACTCAATCCCATCCATCATCCCAAACGTCTTGCTCTACTTTCTTTCTTTTATTCATCCAACAAAAGATAACCTCAATTTTTGGAGGAATGGTTCGCCGGCATAACATCCCTTGAGTTCCTCGATTTTTTAAGGTATAGGGGGGCCGCTATTTTAGTGGTTAAACTTTCCAAGAGCAGCAACTTTATGCATATATTGCCAAATGTTAGGTCTCTATCTCTAGTCCTCCCCCCGCCCATACCCCCAATTGATTGGATATTATATGGGTATTGTTATTGTTGTGTGTGGTGTTGTAACAAAAGATAACTTCAAGAGCCTCCTAAATACTAGCTATACAATTACCTTGCATTGGAACCCAAGGCCTTTCACTTGCATGGTATCAAAAACTCTTTCTGTTAATTAACAGCTTCTAAGGTGACACCTTCTCAAAATAATTAAGAATCAATAGATTGTCATGGACAGTGCTAAACAGACCAGCTTAACTAGCCATTACACTTACTCGCAGGTCCAGATGACAGAACACACAGCGATATATAAGAGTTCAAGAATGTTCCGCTACCATGGATGGAATTACATAACAATTGAAACCCTGTGATAGGTATAAACTGACCTTCGGAAACCACTTCATCACTCTGGTACCATCAATTCTAACCTAAAACTTTCACCACTTTTTGCCATAATCCTTATGTAAATACATAGTTCAATTAATATAGGCTCCAAATTCTTTTGCCAATCAGTCTCCAAACAAACAACAAAGGATGCTATATTCAAGTTACAATTACAACACAATTAGAAGGGGGCAGCTGTAAAAAAGCATAAACCACACATGCCAACTCAGATTAAAATTGCCCTCCTTACTACTGCAGCTTTGCAATATATTTTCAACCCTAAGAACTCATAACTAAGGCCACACACTTGTGCACAATGGAATATGGTAAATAAAAGTTGGGCAGTCCACTATAAGAAACTCTCGAGGTGAATTATTATTACACTGTTTCATATGAAATTGTGGTCTACTTACTAATCATGGTATTCATGTTCCGGTAAACTTTCTCCCCAGGCCCAATGTGAGTGGTGTCCAGGGTTAGCTTTAGTTTCTAAGGTCCTAAGCAAATTCAAAGGTAGGGCATCTATAAAATTTTCCATTGTTCTAAAAGTCGGCCTAGACGGCCACCTAGTTAGCAACTAGGCACTCACTCAACGTGTACATTTTAGGGTCTAGGCATTACTTAGGCGTTTCATGCATTCATCAGGATTTAGTCAAGGAAAATCGGCTAGGCAGGGAATGGGGATTAGTCGGCTAGTTGACGACAGTCTGCGGGTCTATTTCATATATCTTAAAAACTTTAGAGTTAAATGTGTGATAGTGGAAAATATGGGGGGTTAAGTGTTATTTTTATAAATAAAACATATATCATGTAGATTCGTTTGTTAAGTACTTAATTTCATTTTGTTTTGAACTTTGAACATCAAACTTCCTATTTGAATAGTTATTTGTTACTAGTTACTTCAATAGAAAATCTGACTAATGTCTAGGCCCCAATTAGTCCCCAACTAGTCGGCTTACGCGCTAGGCGCCTCACTTCTGCCCGACTAGCACCTAACAATTTCTAGAACATTGAAATTCTCACATAAAAATAAGAAAATAGTTCATTGTAAGGACTCGACAGGATAAAATATAGCCTTTTTAATCCATATTTTGGAGAACTTCAGTCTATAATGAGGAAAGGAATCTAACAAATATCAATCCGTAATAAATTTGAAGTAGTTGCCGCAAATTATCTCTTAAAATTACCCTTCTCGCATTTTCAGATGCTAAATTACCACATGTATGTTCAAGCTTATCTACCATATGGTGCCATATCAATTTGAAAGTATTAATTTGAACTTAACTTTCTATTTGTTTGTCCTTTGAACTAATTACTGATAGATCTTCTACCCACCCAAAAGAAAGAAAGAAAACAAGGAACCAAAATACATACATGTTCCAAACACTGAAAGTAAGGTACAAAACAAAATTGAGTTTTGTTAGGACATTACTCACACGTTATTACGCAGTAATATAGAATAAATAATTTTTGGCCCCACATTCAAAAACATACTTTCGTCTTGAAATTGGAAATTAGGACTGTACCTAAAGGGTTTGGTAATGTTGGAATCAAGTAGGGCCCTTCATTCGATTCATTCAACAGAAAATTTGCTTTTGGGATAGGTATAAGGGCGACATCTTGATGCGGGGCCTTGCTTTCAAGCCAAAATCATGAGCACAAACAACCAGCTTGTCAACAAGTTTCAATGGCCTGCTCTGGTGTTTATCAACCCAAAACATTGAAAACCTACGCTAATTTTGAGCTGAAGTTACAACCGAACATCTTTGTTAATAATAAGATAAGAAACCACTAGTCAAAGCCTAAGTTAGAGCCACATCTGTCAACATACTTGTCAGAAACCATTAGTAAAACCTTTGAGGCATCACTACAAATGATTCTTTTTTGTGGATTATCACAAGCAACACCAATAAAGTGGAGAGAAAATTATGACACCAATGCACCTAACACTAGGATTGACCAAGAATTCGAGATGAGGGCCAATTGTTCAGAATTCAGATGGGTCAAGTCTGAATGCCTTCTTGTTTGGGTAAGCATCCCTTCGTTATAAACAAGCCAGAACACATGGCGGGCCATGATACGATAATTGGCCAAATGATGAGACAATAGTCACATGGAGAGTATGTCATGCAGGCCAACTAAATAAAAGTCAAAGATTCTGCAATTGGATAAGGGGAACCAGATGAGAAATTCAGGTTTTGCAGGACTTGGCATATGCAACGGTTAGCTCACATGATTGACACAGCAACCTTGGCACGCAAGGCTAATGCACTACCATAAAGGCATAAACTACTATAAAGGGCATGATATCAACCCTAAATGGTACGCCATCTTCTTTACTCAGAATAACTTCCGTACTTGCCCTATTCAGCTATCAATAACTACTTAGGCATCAAAGTTTTCTCCAGCTAGACTCTGCTGGTTAGCAATAACCATGGATCTTCGTTGTTTATTGCTCAGTTAGATTCAAAGGAGGTTTAACCAAATGAGTTTGTGATTACTCATTCAGGATTTTGCATAATCTACTCCTGCATATGTATCGTCTGCATGCAAGGCATAGTACATCCACCTATCGCCAGCACAACACCTTTTTTTTTTTTTTTTGAAAAGTACAATACAATCAAGAAAATAAAACCGAAAAAAGACCCCCTACAAAAACCGAACCAAAGGAAAGGAGGGAACCTAAGGAAGTCTATCCATACGGATCACCTCTTGAAGGGCTTGAGAGATGAGCAGACGGCATAATAAAAACTATGAAGCCAACCAATGTACCCCTTTGTTTTTCTCCCTGCCACACCCCGAGAAAGACCATTGCCGTGACGCCGCCCAAAATGGCATTTCCTCTACCAAAGGTGAAAGGGCTAATTTTCTAAAGTTATTGGCACTGGGAATTCTTAGAGCCCGTGCCTCCGTCATCAAAGTTGACGAAGCTCAACCAAAGTTGACAAACTGAGCTGCAGGAGGGGTTGTAGGTAGAGAGGGAAAGTCCAAGTAGAGGCCGGCACAAACTTCTTAACTATTAAAAAATCTAATTGACCTTGAGTTCAACGCTAAAACTTAAGCCACGCCCCAATAAACGAATTTAGGTTTAGACTTTCTGAATCTAGGGTTACTATACGAGCTCAACAATCATCGTCCAAATTAAGCATCCAATTGACCATGCATAGGAGGAATAGACACCCAAAATTAAAACCGAAAATAAAAATTACAAAAAAAAAGAACGTAGGTACAACAGATTCAGTAAATTCATTGCCAAATTATGAAACCTAAATTAAAATAAAATTTAGAGGAGTAATGGAACTTACTACTCTGAATTCATGGCTGCGATTCTGATCGATGAAGTACAATGGTTGCCAGGAATAGTTTTGGTTTTGCGGCTAGAAACGGTCAGAATCTGACAAATCTTTGCTGGATGAATCTGCACGAGAGAGAGAGAGAGAGACAGAGGCGGAAAATTGGGAGAGAAGCACGTTTCATAAGCAGCGAAGACGAAGTTAGTACGGTATTTTTTATTTTTCGTAAAAATAAAATATAGATTCATGTTTAAAAAATTCAAATAAAACGGCGTTTTGCTTAATACTTTATTTCATCGTTTTTAATGAACTTTTTTTACTTTTTAGACTTCTTTTATCGAGACGATGATTAATCTAAAAAAAATCATACGAATCTAACAAAAATTCAGAAAAGACGAACAAAAAGTCCACAAGTAACAAAAATGATCACATCTGACCTCATTTGAGGGTCTAAATAGCATCTCTAGACTCAATTTTCAACAATACTACAACCATACACAAACACTCTCACAAAGGGGTGGCCCCCACACACACTAAAAGTGTGCAGTGTATGTGGGGCCCACTCCCTTTGTGAATGTATGTGTAAGTGTTTGTGTATGATTGTAAAATCATTCCTCAATATTTACTCAGATTTAATCTTTGATTAAAACTTTGAGCGAAAGCTCCATTTAGCATGAGCGTCTTGCGTACTTAGATTTTGAGGGTTCCACCGTCCACGATCAACCACTACAACCGCCCCACCACTCTCCTTGTTTCTCCGTAAATACTCCCTCCGTCCCATAATATTTGACACTTTCACTATTTTCAGCCTTATGAAAAAATTAACTATACCTTTTAATCCGTAATATTTTTTTATAAGCAATATGGATCTTGTTTGAGCAGATTTTAATTTGTTCTATTTAACAAAATTCAAAAAATCGCATAAAACATTATGGATTGAAAGACATACGGAGTATGTAATTTAAAAACGGCACGCATTCCTGAAAGTGCCCAACATTATGGGATGGAGATTGTGGCGGGCACAGCTCGGTGAAGGGATCGACCAAGGCGTTGTCCACGTCACGCTTGTGGGCCGGACCCATGGACTCGTTGATGGGATGGGTCGGCGGTACATCACTCGGCAAACCTTTGCCGGGCCAAATGTTCCAAAAAAGATTCGTTCTCCCGCGGAAGAATCGTGGGTCCGAGTACTGCTTGCGCCCATTCGGTAGTCGTTGAAGTTTACCAAACGGCCGTCAAATTCAATTATTTATTAACCGAACTACAACTAAAGATTTGCATAGTATAGTGAGGAAGTCCGAGTCGATCCACAGGGAGCTCGAATATAGCTTGTTCGGATTGTAGGTTTTATGTAACAGATAGTGGCGTTTAAGACGGTCAACTTGATTTTGCTTCGAAAGGTGAAGAAATACTCTAATGACAAGACTAGAAAAAGAGTTTTAACTAGATTAAACAAGCGGCAAGGCATTGGAGTTACTAACGCCCGTAACTTAAGTCATCTAACCATTCTCAACGAAAACACGGTTGAATCGCACGGCATAGGCTATCAACCGGAAGATTTAGCTATGAAACCAATAAAAGACTAGAAACGTAGTATGGAATACAAGTGAACTCTTTCATTCTTTTGACAAACACGAAGCGAGACATCGCTCCGGAACCATGTGAGCAAGCACATGATCACCGGAGATTAACATCGGCAAGTTTTGTTACATAAAGGGCAAACCCTTCTCATTTTCCATACCGAACCTCAAGTCTTGAGTTGAGAAAGGCAAGATTAACCAAAATCACGAGGCGTTATTCACCCCAATGCCAAGCCTAATCAACTACTCACACATAGCTAAAAGACTAGAAATTATGCTTGGAAAGATAAACATGATTAACCGATGAAAACAGAAATAAACTTGATATTTGCATAGATCCATACCATAGCTACAACATTAATACATGAGAAAACATCAAAACACTTAAACTTACTTGAGTTCTTGAAGAAACTAACTAAGAAAGCTTGAAGAGCATCAATGGAGTTCCTAGAAAGCAAGAAGAAAGCTTAGGCCTAAAAAGACTAGAAATGGCCATCATTTCTATAAAAGGCATACAAGCTTATTTATAGGGCGCTAAAGTTAAGTTACAAAGGATCAAAAAGTCCCCCAAAATATCCCAAAAACATTAAGTGGAAACTTTCCATAAATGGAAGGTTGAAAAAGTTAAACAAAAATCTGCAGATTTTTCCATGCAGTAGGTACAAGGCTTCAACGGGCTGGAAAAATTGATCTCTGGACACCCAGTACCGGTACTAGGAGTTGGCTAGTACCGGTGTAGAGACCCGATTTTTTTTTTTTAATTATTAAAAAGATTATTAAATGCCTAATTGGGAGAATATAGTTTATTAGGTGATTGTTTGAATTGAGGATTGAAGTGAAAGAATAGAAGCTTGAGGGAGTGAGAGTGTAGTTTAAAGATATAAGGGTATATAAGGGGTATGTGTGTGTGGTAGAGGATCATTTTTCATCCCCTAATTCTCTCTCTACTGTCCTCTCTCTCTCTCCCCAGCCGAGTTCTCTCTCTCTCTCCCCTCTCCTCACTCAAAACTCCACTCAATCTCTCAAAACCCTCAAAGATTAACCTCCCTCCGGCCTTCAGATCGTGTAATTGAGTTCGAAAATTCTTGGGTGAAGCTTGGAACGAAGTTTTGGAGTCAAGGAGGCTAGGGCTTGCTCAAATCTCGTAGATCTTGGTTTTCGTCGCGAGGTAGGGATTTCTTTACCTCTTTTATGTGTTTATATGTTGGTATTGTGTGAAAATCGAGCATTGATCGTCCCCCTTTGTTCATCTGAAAGCTGTTCGAAAACTGCAGAAATCGCCCGAAATCGCCTAGGGATCTATCCCCAAGCATGAGGGATCGATCCCTCATTCAAATCTTGACTTTTGTACCTTGGGGATCGATCCCCAAGAGAGGAGGGATCGATCCCTCCCTTCTCTGGAAAATTCTGATCGTTTTCTGGGTTTCAGCCCAACTTCAAACGGCCATAACATTTTCGTCTGATGTCCGTTTCATGCAAACTTTATATCGATTCGAAGGTCTTGAAGTCAGCTTTCATTTGCCACCGGAATCACCTTTAGAATCTTAGTACACAGAAAGTTATGATCATTTGAGTAGAGGTATGTCAGTCTGCCGATGTTTGCGGCTATTCCTAAGATTGTTCTCGTTCCGTGTTATGATTCTCTATATGATTAGAACATGTTTAAGTCACTCTCGAGCATAATTACTTGTGTCGTAATGAATCGTTCGATCTTGTCTCTTGGCACTCGTTGGAGTATAATTTTAGTGATCCGATGGATAGGATTATGATTCGTATCCTTGTGCACCGTCTTATTGACCTTCCTAGGTTCCTTTGGCACTCGTTTGGTAAGACTCTCGTTTAGAACCTAGTGGATGATGTGTCGTGGAGTCATTTGCGGGTGTGGTACGTGACGTAGGGTGTCGTGATAGACTCAGAGAATTAACGTGATCTTAAGGTATTTATTAATGTACGATGTGACTACTTTGCAATTGATGCCGTGTAGTACGAGGGGTGAGTCGAGAACAAGAATTTGGGAAGAAAATGGAAATACAAGTTAATATGTGAACAACCTACCTAATGTTAATACCTTTCTCCTATCTACATTCTTGAAATTAGGGTCTTGGAAATACGTGGGACGAAATGTGAAATGGATATACGGGATCACAAGTACCCGGAATGTATTGTGGGTATATGGGGCCCTAAAACCCGGAACGTAAAATGGATATACGGGATCACAAGTACCTGGAATGTATTGTGGGTATATGGGGCCCTAAAACCTGGAACGTGAAATGGATATACGGGGTCATGATTACTCGGAACGTATTGTGGGTATATAGGGCCCTAAGACCCGGAAAGTTTCTTAAGTTTTACTATTTGATGAGTCAATGGAGAATGAGCTACTTGGCCCTATGTTGGAGATCTCTGGGAGATGTACGGGGTTTTCGAGACCCAGAATGTAATTCCTTTAATACGGTAACCCTCGTAATGTTATACTGTAGCGCAAGTGGTGGAAATACAGATGGTGGAAATTGTCGATGGTGAGTCGTGTCGAGATTACTAGAGTTATCAATATCTTATGAACTAGTTGGCATGTCTTAAAATGATCGTATTGAACGTTGGCATACTCCTAAACTGATTGTTATCCATCGATTGAGCTGTATCTCTTGTCTTCTTCCTTACGCACTTATCATCATATTTACACATAATATTGGTAAAGATTTTTCTACTGGGCTAGTGTAGCTCAACCTAATCTTTCTTTTCAGGTTCAAATGCCGGGCAATAGATTGCATGCATCGTGTGCTTGATAGTGAAAGACTTTTGGAAGCTGACATCATTAGTTATTTCATCAACTTTGTAAAGATCTCATTTTGTTAAAGATGGTCTTATAACTAATTACCCATGAATTATCCTTCGACTAAAGTTTGTAATATTCTAAACGTGTTCGTACTTGTATCTAAACTAATTTGGGCCGTGGTGCTAAAATTGTAATTATCTAAACTTGGGGACTTATTTCGTAAATTGAACAGGTGGGAACTCTTTGGGTATTTTTTTTAATGTTATGTGAGGATCTTTAAATGAAATGAATTGTATATTTATGTTGAAAATTGAGGGCGTGACAACCGGTACCCGCTTGACAGTTTTTTGGGCAAACTTCGCGGCTCGCTCCAGACACTCCCGAACTCGGATTTGGGTGTTCTTTGGACCGTTGGAAAGCTTGTCGAGTCTACTTTCTAACCCAAGTGGTTTGGATCAAAAGTAATATGTACATCAAAAGATATGACAATTCTACCCTCAGCTAGTCGGAAGATGAGTAGCTTTGGTAAAATCATCACTACTCCTTCAATTCCCTTGACCCTTGGGCGACCCGAGCAACCTCCAAACCATCTCTTCATGACTCTTCGGGCACCACAACATGGTGGCATGTGGCCTTGAGTACTTGGATGCACCCGGAGCATTTCTTGGCGTCAAACGCACCTTATTTATACAAATTACCTGAAACACACAAAAACCTACCTTACGTGCAATATTGCTATAAAAGCTAAATAAACGCAAGATAAAACAACATAAAATGGGACTAGTCGCACCAAATATCTACAATATTGGGTGCTCATCAGGTACAGGTCACGTCCGTTAGTTCGGCGGCATGCTGCCGAACCAGTAAGCAATAATACAGAACTCGAGTACAGCCGGACTAACTTGGTCGGCGGAACCAACAACTGCCGGGCCACCCCTGCTCCCTGACTTGAAGAGGAAGTCAAGAAGTGACGGGCGGGGGTGGCCACCCCCGCTCCTGGTTCCCCCACTATAGGAGCGTATCGTGGGAGTCGTAGTCTATCTAAGATTGGGAAGCCTATCCACAGCCAAGAATGGCGGACCCATCACCAAGAGTGTAACGCCCCCAAATTCGGGTACGTTAAAGGGATAATTTTTATTGAAAGGTAAATAGAGTCAAGCTCATTATTACATCATAAACCTTACATAAGTACTTTTATTCAATAAGGGAGGGTACTAGGGTTCCTATCGACTACTCTTCTTGTTCCTCCATTCTTGCCAGTTCCTCGGCTCCAAAGGCTTCCAAAGTGTAGTGTTCCCTCTGTTCGTCTATGAGGTCTGACACATTATACCGGCGTCGCCACCAATATAATATGTCAGGGTCACCAAAGGTAACACCGTGAGCTATAACGCTCAATAGAGAAATCCATACCCACTAACCCTTAACTTACACAAAACAGTCATACAGATAATGATATCCATACAGTACAAGTCACAAAGGTAATGATGCGTACTCAACAATAACATATCTACATTCTTTAGTTAGCGTAAGTGTCTGTGTCATCAGAGTTTCTCATACGCAGCGTTTCGTAGACCGTGTCACCAATTTCACTTTTCTTTTACCAGTTAACATTCTGAAAATCACATTTTAACACACCCAACCTCGGTTCCGCCGTTCCGGGTTCCCGAGTATCCTCACAATGGTTCCGCCGCACCGGGTTCCCATTGGCACACAAAAAAAACTTTGCATTGATTCCTCTCCGCGGATAACCAAGCCACACACCCAACCTCGGTTCCGCCGTTCCGGGTTCCCGAGTATCCTCACAATGGTTCCGCCGCACCGGGTTCCCATTGGCACACACACACACACACACATAATGACTCCTACACTGGTCATTATGTAGTTTCAAAAATATTTTTACGCACGCACACACACCACACAATGGGCAAGTCCGGCCACATTGCGGTTTTCAAAACACACCTTGTTTAACACACCCTAGGTGTCATATTTCTATTTTCTCGTTTTTGTGTCTCGTATTCATGCATAGACTCCGCGGCAGTAAGTATTGACTTCTTGGAATTAAACTATCAGGATCATTCAACTCTATATTGCTTAGCATGCTCATTCTAATCATATTCAAACATTTAACACACAAACTAAAGCATAGTGCCACATGGACGGACACCTTTGGAGTGGTAAACCACTTATGCTTTATCAACAACAAGTAGTCAAGCAATCATGCAACAAGCTCATCACCATCCTTATAGTTGAAACTCAGCGATAAATTCCTATCTTTGAAAAAGTCGTTCTTTCTTTCTTTTAAAGAAGTTCAAAACAGCATATGTTTATTTAGGATAAAGTTCATTAATCCACATGCTCATACTTCAAAATAATTTACGTATATTTAGGGAGAGTAGATATAGAATCTACATGATCATTTCAAAATACGCATACAGTACGCTATACTTAGAGTATAGGAGGTGTAGGAAAATCCTACGTATACTTAGGAATAGCGGGGACGGAGAATTCTACCGTTCTTCTTGGCGGTAGATCGATCTAAGGGATTGGTCGTCGGTTTTGGTGGATCGGCGGCGTAACGGCTCCGGATTGCTTCGAAAGGAAGAGAGATGGATTTTCTCTTCCTAGAAACAACTCTTCGAACTAAACTAGACTACTTTAGAGATCTAAGGGTGGTTTTGGAGGTGGTTTGGTGGTTGCTCTTCAAAAATAAGGAAGAACATTCAAGAACAAGCAAAGAACAAGCAAGAACATTATGCTTTCTAGAGAGAGAAGTTGTGGAATGAAAGGTGTGAGTTGAATGGTGAGAATGGGGTGCTATTTATAGGCAAAGTCTTGGCTCTCTCTCCCTCTCCTTGGCCGGCCCTCTCTCTCTCTCTTGTCCATTGGATTTTGCTCCATTGTCTTGTCAAATCAAGCCTTTCAAGCATGGCAAGCATGCCAAGGCTTTGTCATGTCCAACTTTTTAGGTTTAGGGCTAAAATTCTAGGTTATCATGGAAGGCTCAAGGTCTTGTCTTGTCTAGAATTGGTTGGCTTGTAAGAAGAGATCTCATCATTAGCTTTGGAAAGACTAGAATGGTTGACACATGGCTTTTAGGCTTAAAGCTAAGCTTGTAGCTTGGTGAGGTGTTCCATACACAAGCACACACCTCACACTCCCTCTCTTCCTCTCCCTCTCGGCTCACTCTCTCTCTCCCCCCTCCTTGGCCGAATTCCCCCTCTCCCTCTCTCCTCCATTGCCTTGTCAAATCATGCTTAAAGCATGTCAAGCATGGCTTCCATTTTTAGGTTAGGTCTTAGGTTGTCATAAGGGGTTTGTCATGAAAGGAGGGACAAGTGGCAAGGCTAGTGGTACTTTGGTAGGCTAGATTTGGTTGGCTTTTAAAAAGAGCAAGGGAAGTCACAAAAGGTTTGTACTTTGGTTGGCTAAAGTGAGATCTTTCTTGCATGAGTGGCCAAGACACAAGCACACACTCACTCTCTCTCTCTACTCTACTTGGTTAAGTCTACATATATATAAGGCAAAAAGGTAAGATGATTAAGGGTAAAAAGTAACTTTCTAAAAGTAACTTTCCTAGAAAGTAACTTGCTTTAAAAGGTGATGATTACCTTAGGCCATGTGTGCTACTTTTGGCATGCCATGATTACTTTTATTGACCAATGGTTCTAACTTGCTAGGGAAAGGTAACTAAGTCAATGGGTACTTAGGTTAGGCTAGCTAACTAGTTGGAAACTAATTCTAGTTAGTCTAGTTGGATTTCTAGTCAAAAGTAAATAGAATTTCAATACTTAAATATCATGGAACATATAAGACGTTTAGTAAGTATGCTAGGTTTTAAAAGAATGACCGAGTCACTAGGCGACGGAAATCTATTTATGAACATCGAATCTAATTATGACGGATTATTCGAAGTTTAACAGGGAACCTAATGGGAATTTCAATAAAACGAATATTACAACGAGATTTTTATTTACTGAAAATCGGAGTTGTTACAGAGAGCATGACGGGTACGCGTGGTTTGACCTCCACGCTCATATTGCCTATAAAAGGAAGGATCCCCCTCAGGAAGAAGGGATTGAACTCTGCCCCCTAAACTCATCTCTAAAGCTCCTCTTCCCTTTACTTACTAGACCGTCAGAGTGCCTGTAACGCCCCTAATTTTGGAGAAGTTAAAGGGATAATTTTATTGAAAGATAAATAGAGTCAAGCTCATTATTACATCATGCCAAAGTACTTTTATTCAATAAGGGAGGGTACTAGGGTTCCTATCGACTACTCTTCGTGTTCCTCCATTCTTGCCAGTTCCTCGGCTCCAAAGGCTTCCAAAGTGTAGAGTTCCCCATGTTCATCTATGAGGTCTGACACATTATACTGGCGTCGCAACCAATATAATATGTCAGGGTCACCAAAGGTAACACCGTGAGCCACAACGCTCAATAGAGAAATCCATACCCGCTAACCCTTAACTTACAAGGCATACATTTAATGATATCTACGCAGTACATGCTTATCAAATAAAACAGTTACAATGACACATTTAACTATCGTTGGTGTTCGTGACATCAGAGTTTCTCCTACGCAGCGTTTCGTAGACCGTGTCATCATTTTCACTTTTCAATTACCAAATCAACATTTCGAAAAGCATTTTAACACACCCAACCTCGGTTCCGCCGTTCCGGGTTCCCGAGTATCCTCACAATGGTTCCGCCGCACCGGGTTCCCATTGGCACACAAAACTTTGCATTGGCTCCTCTCCGCGGATAACCAAGCCACACACCCAACCTCGGTTCCGCCGTTCCGGGTTCCCGAGTATCCTCACAATGGTTCCGCCGCACCGGGTTCCCATTGGCACACAAAACTTTGCATTGGCTCCTCTCCGCGGATAACCAAGCCACACACCCAACCTTGGTTCCGCCGTTCCAGGTTCCCAAGTATCCTCACAATGGTTCCGCCACACCGGGTTCCCATTGGCACACACACACACACACACCACCCAACGGGCAAGTCCGGCCACGTTGTGGTTTCCAAAATCACACACCACACAATGGGCAAGTCCGGCCACATTGCGGTTTCAAAACACACCTTGTTTTTAACACACCCTAGGTGTCATGTTTCTACTTTCTCGTTTTCGTGTCTCGTATTCATGCATAGACTCCGCGACAGGACAAAATGACAAGATCATCCAACTCTATATTATTTAGCATGCTCATTCTATCCTTAAGTTCACATAATCATTTCAAAACAATTAGCATGTAATCTAAAGCATAGCGCCACATGGACGGACACCTTTGGAGTGGAGAACAACTTATGCTTTACGACAAGTAATGCAAGCAATCATACAACAAGCTCATCACCATCCTTATGATTGAAACTAAGCGATAAATTCTTATCTCTTAAAAAAAGTCATTCTTTCTTTCCTTTAAGGAAGTTCAAAACAGCATATGTTTATTGAGGATAAAGTTTGTTAATCAACATGCATTTGGACAATAAGTAAAGTATCATTTTTCATCAAGCGGATAAGGATAAATACTACGTGAACTAGGATTTATCTACGTTTCAAAAGTATACACATTTCTAATTATATTTAAGGAAAGTAGATATGGAAATCTACTATACTTAGGGAATAGGTAAGGATAATCTACCGTTCTTCTTGGTGGTAGGTCGATCTAAGGGATTGGTCGTCGGTTTTGGTGGATCGGCGGCGTAACGGCTCCGGATTGCTTCGAAAGGAAGAGAGATGGATGTTCTCTTCCTAGAAACAACTTTGCGAACTAGTCTAGACTACTTTAAAGATCTAAGGGTGGTTTTGATGGTGGTTCTTCAAGAACAAGGAAGAACACTCAAGAACAAGAAAAGAACAAGCAAGAACATTAAGCTTTCTAGAGAGAGAAGTTGAAGGATGAAGGTGTGAGTTGAATGCTTGGGCAAGGGTCCTATTTATAGAAAAAGTTTGGCTCCCCCCTCCCTCTCTTGGCCGGCCCTCTCTCTCTCTCTTAGTCCATTGGATTTTGCTCCATGGCTTGTCATTTCAAGCATGCAAACATGCCAAGGCTTTGTCATTTCCAACCTTTTAGGCTTAAGGCTAAAATCCTAGGTTATTATGGAAGGTTCATGGCATTGTCTTGTCTAAAATGGTTGGCTTGTAAGATAGGATCTAATCATTGGCTTTGGAAAGACTAGAAATGGTTGACACATGGGGCTTTAGGCTTAAGGCTACTCTTGTAGTGTGGGCAACGTGCCCTTGGAAAAAGGATTCTGTTCCTTTCGCCATTGCGGCCCTTTTTGGAAATCGAGGGAGCGCGAGCGCCGGTGGCAAGCGCTCAAAAATACAGAGTCGCCACTTGAGTTTTGAAGGTCCGACACTCAAGGAACCGTATTTCGAAGCACCTGCCGCGCTTTATTTGAAAAAGTGAAGGAAACCAGTCCGTCATAACCATATCTGGGTTCGGGAGCCAGGTTACGAGAGGGGAAGGGTTTTATGGCACCCCTCTCGCCCAATCCGGAGATCGGTCTCTACTTAGGCATTTTTTTGAAAACCTTTGTGATTCTTCCTCTTTTAATTGATTTTAGCCAATTAGGGCGGGGAACAGTTAATCGGGGATTAAAACTGTAACAATTTGCAGGATGTGATCAAATAGTGGCATGGATGGACAACATGATGAATAATGAGTGGAATGATCTTGAAACAGCGATCAGATGCCAAAATCAGGCTCGGGGCAGATTTGCCCTGCACGATGACCAACTTGCATGCCTGAAAAGATCTGTATGCAAGTCAACCATCGCGCGAGACACACTGACTCTCGCGCGAGTATTGTCATCTCATCACAATCCCAAAATCATCCCCTTCTGGGCTCTGGAAGGACCAGTGCACACCCAGGAAGCAAACCAAGCAGTTTATTGGAAGACTGTAAAATACTAATTATTACACAATACTCCAAGCAGGAGCCAAATGAAATGAAACACAACCCCTAAACAGTGGGGGTATCAAAACAGAGGCCAAGGGCCCAGTTGCCCGTGCAAGGGCCATTCATGGAAATCAGAGAACTGTCGCGCGATAGGGAGTGAATCTCGCGCGACACTCCTGACTGGACTTCCAGGAATTGCTTTGCAAGCTTGAGGTCCTGAGACAGCTTCAGGGGATCCCAAAGGCATTCCAAACTATTCAAAGCAAATAAACTAGCTGCTGTATTTTGTTTTTGCATGCATGACAGTGATCTAAAAATCAAAATGAAGTACAACAGGCATGAATACATTGCAAGACAGAAAAGGGCTAGCCTCCTTTCCCCACGAGGTCCATTCTCTTGCTGACACGAGTGTCGCGCGAGCATAGGGGACCATCGCGCGAGGGTGTAGCAGCCACGAATTCTTGTAACTTTGCTGGCTTTAGGACCAGGACATGGTATTGATTACCAGCCTTGGTCCTGTCAGCCCCCCTCAGGGATCAAAACAGAAACAGGTTAAACATTATACATTTGCTTGGAAAGGGTTTGGGAATAGATTGGCTTGATTGATGTGACCTTGCTACCAAGAGTGTATGAACACACTAAGTTCAGTGGCTTAAGAAGTGGTTTGAGGGTTAGTAACTTTGTGCTAGCTAGTGTGGGATTTGTGAAATGAGTAATGAAACTCTTAAGCAATTTTTGGAACCCTTAACATGGAGGATGAAGGGGGGTATTTATAGGGGGAATGTAAGGACTAGTTAGGGGCCAAACAAGCCCTTAGGACCAGCCACCAAGGCTGGTCACAACTTGGTTGTGAGGCTAGCCAACAAGGTGAGAGAGTGGTTAGGGGATTGCATGGGGTTAGAACCTGCCAGCACGCCGTTCAGCTGAGGAGAACGGGGTTCCAGCCCATGGGAACCCATGTGCCAAGCAATCATCACAAGTCCAGCTGGATTCTGTGATAGGGACAGGAGGGAACCATCGCGCGAGGGTTCGAAAGTGTCGCGCGAGGGTCAAACAGTCAACAGTTTGACTTTGACTACACGTGGCAAGCTAAGTGTCGCACGAGGGACACAAAGGCTCGCGCGAGGGTCAACTCTGGCTCTAGGGTTTGACTGAAGGTTCAGAAAGGTTCAAAGGGGTTTCGAGCAGGGTTCTAAGCGTTCCAAGCCTAATCCATTCCCGATCCAAGCTCTGTTTGATCCGATTTCATCATCGGGGAAACAAGAAAATCGTAAAAATAAGTAAAACGATTGGGAGACCCAGATTGGGGTGTCTACAGTAGTCCCTCTTTGACGGCACGCAGAGCACCATTGACTGGTACGGGTAACGTCAAAGATTTCTAGACACCCACCAAATCCGCCCAAAAGCCGAATAAATGGAAAATGCAGACGAGTATATAAAAATACCGTGCACCAAGGGGAGAGATTGGAAATCGGACGAATGGATCGTCGCTGTTGATTGATCGGACGGATAGATCGTCGCTGTTGATTGATCGGACGGATAGATCGTCGCTGTTGATTGATCGGACGGATAGATCGTCGCTGTTGATTGATCGGACGGATAGATCGTCGCTGTTGATTGATCGGACGGATAGATCGTCGCTGTTTTGTTTGCGGGCGGACCACTGCTGGGGATACTAAATTCTTCAGGTCTGAAGGCAAAACTCCCAAAATGTCCTTCAAATTTATCGGCAACATATCAACATGTCATGGACTTTAAAGAGGGGTTAATTTGAGATTGGGCTGGCCTCAGAATCTGGATTGGGCCTGAGGCCCAAGGTGTAGTGTCGCGCGACACTCACAGACAATCGCGCGATGGTCTGAAATTAGGGCTTGGGCCTGGACGAGCCCAGACCCGGCCCAAACCCGCTTCAATCGTTTAAACGTCCGCGGGACGTTACAGAAACAGTGCCAAAACAGTTCCGAAGTTTCGAAACTCTCTCAAACTCTCGTCTCTCTTCTCGAATCCCTCTCAAACCTTCACTCCGTCCATCACATCGACGAACCTAACCTTGATCATCCACCCATGGCAGACCACGGCAGCGGGGAAGACGGGGGAGATGTGATCGATCAACCAGAGGATCGAGGAGGACCCACGGTCGTCGAGACAGGGGATCAAGCGCCGGCGGAGGCCACCGTAGGGGCCGGTGCAGTGGTTGCAGGCGGCGGAGACGGCGAAGAGGGTCGCGAGCAGGCGATTGCTGGCGGCAACGAGAGTCGCGCGACAGAGCCAGGGGCTCGCGCGACTGGTGATCCTGGGGTTGTGAGCCACAGCGTTGAACGGCTGGATCCGGTCATGGCCGTGGAAGGGTCAGTGGTGGCCGGAGTGAGTCCATTGGACACAGGAGAGGCTGGTGCTGACGAGCACCATCGCGCGACCGGGGAGGAGCCTCGCGCGATGGTCGACGCTGGAGGAGGCAGTGACAGTGGGGCAGGAGATGACACTGTTGAGCCGTCCGGGTCCCCGCCGAGGGATTCGGCGAAGGGCAAAGGGCCTGTTGATGAGACTGCGGAGGTTCCGATTGCGGTCCGTGAGGAGGATGTGCTGTTTCGGCCAACGGCGATGTCGTCGAGTCACGTGCCGATTACGAAGCACGACGTCGCCGAGCACCTTCCGGACGAAATGTTGGCGAAGCTGTTAGAGGATAACCCCTTGGTCGGGGAGATAGTCTTGAAGGCCAAGGAGGACCGGGCGAGGGCCATTGCTGCATCGGAGGCGGCGGAGCGAGCCGAGAGAGAAAGGCTGGAGAGCGAGGAGCTTCTGAGAGACGCGGAGGCTGAGGAGAGAGCCCGAGTTGAGGCGCAGGGGCCTAGGGTGACGGCCGTGGAGGAGGCGAAGAACATGAGACGGCCGGGCTTTTCAGCGGAGGCATACGTGCTTCCCACGCCGCACCTTTTCGTGCCGTCGGGCATTGCGGCCCGTGCACCGTTGCAGAGAGATTACGACGACGAGTTGGTGTTGAGGGATCCCCGGGCCCACATTGCAGCGACATGGATGGAGGTATTTTCCCAGAAAACACCCTTCGTAATTTGACTTTGATATCCTTGCTTCGATAGTTCACATTCGATACTTGCTTAGAACATGCTTGAACTTTTAGAATTGCATGGATGATTTTGCGAACCAAAGCATGCTAAAGCCGCGTATTTCTGTAGTAAAGGCCCAATGCGTAATAACTTGAACCAACCATCCGTCGTAGGCTTCATTGATTACCTAGAACTTGAGAATGAACTTCCCATGTACTGACGGACCATTTGCTGCTTGTCTTTGTATCTGAAACAGGCTGGAGCTGAACAGAGGGACCTTCGCGGCTTTGGGGGCGCGTGCATGTCCTTGCGGCTGTACGAGGGGCTGCCAGAGAGAGTGAGGCGGCTGGTAGACGAGGCGGGCTTTGGGGAGTTTGTGCGGACCTTGACCCCAGCGAGGATTGACCATGCCGTCCTCGTTGCACTTGCCGAGAGGTGGAGGGATACCACCAATACCTTCCACCTACCTCCTGGGGAGATGACAATGACGCCTGCTGACTTCGCAGCGATCACGGGGCTGAGGGTTGGGGGTGAGCCCATCCCGTTTGACTCAGGGATCCAGGAGGATCGAGCTGCTCTGGAGTGGTTTCTGGGCAGAGTGCCCAAGATAGAGGGAGGAATGGCGAGGTATGACCAGTTTAAGGGCTTCCTGAAGAAGGAGGTGTCGAGTGATCGGGAGGCGGAGCAGATGGCCCGGGCGTTTCTGTTATACCTGTTTGGTGCCACGTTGTACCCAAACAGGCGAAGCAACGTGCACCTGTCCTACTTGCCAGCGTTGAGGGACTTGAGGACAGCCTCGCGCTTTGACTGGGGTGGAGCAGCTCTTGGGACGGCCTACCTCTTCTTTGGCGACTCGTCGAGGACTGGTAAGAGCACGGCAGGCTACTGGAGAGTCTGGGAGGTACGATTCTACCCCTTTTAAGCACAATTCGACTATGCTTATCCATTGTTTAGCTTGCTTGACTGTTTTGACTTCAAATGCTGTATGCCTTGACTAACGTTTGAACCTGTCTAAACCTTGCAGCTTTGGATTTACGAGGTTTTGCGGATGTATCCGCCAGAGTGCAAGCATCCAGACTTGAGTACTCTCCCTCGTGCGCTGAAATGGAGCAGAGCGAGCACCGGGAAGAAGAAAGAGAGAGGCGAGCTCAATACCTTCAGGCTGTACCTGGACGAGCTTAGGGCCTCACAGGTATGAGCACGTAACTGTAAGCCTTAGACATGACTTTGTTTCCTTGTTTCAATGCTGTCGCTGATCAATTGCTTGCATTGCCCGTTTACTTCGAATTGCAGGTCAATTGGGATCTCTGGAGGAGAGCAGGGCTAGAGCCTGAGTACTTGGCCCGGAGTAGGGCTGTCACGGCCAGCAGGGTGCTGTTAGAGTCTGCCTTTGGTTGGCAGTGGTACTTGGGAGACCGAGTGACGCGCCAGTCGCTTGGTTATCCTGAGTTCTGGGTGCCAGGGCCGCTCCCACCCCGAGCTTCACACACGGGAGAGTACACGCGGGCTGAGCTGGAGAGGTACACGAGGCCGGATACTGAGCTTGAGCGATACCTGCGTCCTGGTAGGGACTATGCAGTCTACCTGCGAGACTTCTTGGCGGGCCCACTGGGGATCCGTGGCCGGAGAGAGGCGCAAGGCCAGGCCGCGGGGGCCGCTGAGGAAAGGAGAGCAGCCGGAGAGGGACGAAGAGGGGGTGAGAGCCGAGCCAGGCGAGCCTCGAGCGGGCCGGCAGTCGGTGGACTTCCCGCGCTGCTTTGGAGGATTCCTGTGGTTGACAGCCAGGGAAATCCTGCAGAGGTTCAGTTAGTGCCCGCGAGGACGGAGCCTGCTCCTGTGACTGTGTCGGTAAGAATCAGTTTCCAATATTACTTTTGAACTTTAAATGCTTGAATTATCTGCTGAATAGTCTGATGAACTTGAATTGCATGCAGGTGCCAATTGAGTGGGTGAACGAAGCCGTTCGACGCATGTTGGCGTTGGAGAACGTGGTGAGAAAGGCGGCGAGCGGCACACCACTGGAGTTGCAGTACCAGGCGCCGACGCTACAGCCGACTCAGCCAGCCGTTGTTCAGAGGACCCAGGTATGAAAACGATACATTCCAGCTTTCGATACACTCCTGCTTTTGATACATTCCTGCTTTCGATACATTCCTGCTTTGATAGCTTGATAGACTGTACCTGTTTTCAATACCGAAATACAATATGCACAACAGATACTGATGCTTTGAAAATGTAATGATAATGCAGGTGCAGGGGCAGATAAATCCTAGGAGGAAGAGTACGCGAGATCTGCCACCGAAGAAGGTGGTGGCACAGAAATCCGCGCCTCCGGTCACCACCACGCGGCGACAGACGAGGGGCTCACAGACAGCGCAAGCACGCGAGGAGGAAGCCAAGCAAGCCGCGAAGCAAGCTGAGCTTCGGTACCAACTGAAGAAGCGCGAGAAGCCGACGTTGGAGAAGCCGGGCCCGACTCGCAGACTGAAATTGATCATGAGTCCCACTTCCGAGGATGAGGAAGAAGAGGGTGAGGAAGAAGCGGTAGAAGAAGAGGGCGAGGAGCACTCGTCCACCAGCAGTGGCTCTGACGACTCCGTTGATGATCCGAGGTACAGAGATGATCCCCGGGAGCTGCACGATACTTCAGACAGCGATGACGGGCTTGAGGAGTGTTGACGAGGCCTCCGTTACCCTTTTTGCTTTTGATTTAGGGCCTGCGTGCCCAAGTAGATAGCTTTTGACAGACAGATATCCTGAGAGCCTGCGCGCCTCTTTTTGATTGGCGGGCGCATGTGCCCTGACTTGACTTGGTAGCTTTGATCGGCCGAGGGCCATAGATACAGTAGTTCTTTTGCTTTTGACATAGATAGATCATGGTTTAGTATATAAAAGTTGCATTCTGAAGTTTTAGCTTCTCATTGTGCATAAGAATCTGTAAAACCCGCCACTAATACCAAACTTGCATTGACAACACATCGAGACTAAACACAGACACATATGAGTGTATGAAACAGCCTAGCTCTGAAAGAAAAAGGCGATATACCCTAAGACACAATCAGGATACGAGGATACGGGAAACAATGAAATTTTGGGTATCATACGCCAAAACTCACGATACCTTGAAAGAGATGAAAACGACACTCTTAACGATCAATGGTGGCCAACATGACCTGCGCCAATTGACGGATTTGAACGAAACGCCCCCAGAATGGACTTATACCGAAGAATGCTCAAAATAACACAAAAAATGGTATAAAATGTTGAAAGACGACTCGATTATGTCCCGGACTGAAACCGACACCTCCATACAGTCACTCAAGGTCCAGGTGACCTGTATGGCATGACCAAAATGGGCTAGGGTCTCCGGAACGAGTTTCGAACTCCCGAAACCTTGGTTTGAACTTGAAACGGGCCTCCGACGGTCCAAAAACTTCGTTGAGGACGGCATTCGGGATCCGATGCTTGGATGCAGTCACATATGCCCATAATGACTTGCTGGAACCATCAAAAGTACCAAATGACCTTTGGAATGAAAATCGACCAATTTGGACAGTAGCTGCTGAAATCTGTCAAAACTGCAGACCAACTGTCGCGCGATGGTTTGAAACTGTCGCGCGAGACACATCTGTCGCGCGATGCTTTGAGAGTGTCGCGCGAGAGTCAAACTCCTGCTAAGCTGCCTTTGTTTGACCAAATTATTGGCATGGAGCTGTTCATAACTTCCACGTCCCGAAAGTCATTCTGGGCTTGCAGAAGGAAGGCTGTTCTTCCATGCAAGGTGGTAGGACACCTAAGCCTTGATCTCACCAACTCCTTGGCTATTTGAAGAGGAGTTTTAGAACTTAATGAAGTGTACACCCCTCCAACTTATCTAAAATGGGAGATTCACTAGTGGAAGCCCTTGATCCTTGGCTAATGAGAGAGGAAACCATAAATTGGGCGAGCCCCCGGTCTCGCTGTTTATCCTCGATTCGGGATCTCCGGTTCGCTCGACCGTGAGTCGAAATCATCCAAGCCGCATTGCCTTTCTGGGACCCCATTGTGCACGTCTTCCGGTTCCGTGAAGATGAGATGTGCCCCACGATAGAAGAGTTCCAGGCATACGCGCCAGGGTTCGCCAATCTAGATGTTCTTGCCGTGCCGCCCGTCCATGAAGACATGGAGCAAATTCTACGGGAGAAACTCAACATTCCGGCGGCGGTGACAGCCAGCATCATTCGAAACGGCGAGCTCGACATCCTTCGCCTAATCGAACTGTATGGCCCGGAGGCTGGCCTGGGAGACTATGTCGGGGAAGCTCAACGACGCTTCGTTCTGTCTATATGCGCATTGGCTGCGTACATGCTGGTTCCCATTGACGGAGGGGTAAATCCCAAGCTGGTGAGCGTTGCCTTACAAATGGATAACGGGAAAAACATTATGCCCGTGGTCTTAGCGGAGACACTCCTGGGTTTGGACATGCTGAAACTTGGGCAAGCCGACTCTTTCAGCGGATGCCCTATCTTGCTCCAGGTAAATACACATTCGACATGCCTTCTTGCATTTTCAACTTCATTCCGAGCGCTTGGGCTGTATTTGATTTCTGACCTGTCCTCTGTTCTCATGCAGCTCTGGCTGGCAGACAAAGTTGGGGTTTTGGAAGAGCCACAGGCTGGCTTTGAAGAGTTTCCCAGATTGTTGGTGGCAAGGCCGATGATATTTCCTGACTTGCCGGTGGACATATGGTTCGCCTTCCTGAATGATTTGCATTCCGAGGATATAGTCTGGAGGTGTCTCTGGTTAAACCTTCCCGCGATGACGCTCAAATCAGCGGGATACAAAAGAGTAATAATCGCCGGTCTGTCAAGCTTCACATTTTACGTCCCTGGGCGTACGCTCCGCCAGCTCGGAAGGAGCCAAGGATACAAGCGATACGGAGCGGAAGACTTTGACATCCCCGCGTTCACTTCCTGGGATTTGCGCTGCCATAGAGACAACTGGGGTGATAGGACGTTGAAGGAATCAGTTCCAGAGTTCAGGACGTGGCTGGAAAATCGTTATGTAAGGTGGCTCCGTGTCGAAGTTGAAGCAAGACTGAGGGGATATTTCTGAATCCCATGGGAGAACAAATTGTAATTAGTAAGGCCGTTAGGCCCCGCTTCTCAGGACTTGCTTTGTAAATTGTATGCCACTTTGCCCGGTTTGATCGGCTAAATAAAACCTTTGAATCATCCGGTCGTCATTCCTTCGAGGGACCGAACTTGTCATTGAACGCGTAATTTGAAGAAACGACGCTTCGACGTAGTCATAAACACTCATAATGACCTACTGGAAGCATCGGAATTTCAAAATCTGGCCCGAGTCAAAATCCGGAAAATAACCCCAAAAAGGCAGTAGCCTGCCTTACTGTGCCGAGTTAAACTGAACACTCGCGCGAGCAATTAAAACCATCGCGCGGACATAAACAGTCGCGCGACACTCCAGAACCATCGCGCGATGGAGAATCCCTGTTACAGTGGCCAGCTTTGACTCATTCGGACAAAAAGGGGTGGCAGGCCTTGTCAGCAGGTCTGGGCGTGCAGGGGGCTCCTGGCTTTCCCCAGAGATGTTCCCTTGATCTTTAGCAAGTGGAGGGACACCTTGCAAGGCCACCTCATTCAAATAGGAAAGGCATGCCTCCATCCTTGGCTTATAAAAAGGGGTGAGTCCCTGAAATGGAGGGTGTGCTTCCGTGGGAAATCTCTAGCACTGTTCCCCAAATGGCAAATCATCTCCCCACCTTAATTGGCTCGTGGCTCGAAGAATTTGTCGCGAGCGATTGGCTATGCTTCCGTTCCCACGGGTTGGCGGCATTTCGCTTCTTAAAAAGTGTAAGGCTTCGCCCCGAAATTCTAAGAGCAGCCCTGCAGTTTTGGGACCGGGACGTCCATGTGTTCCGATTTGGGGACAACGAGTTGTGTCCGACCGTTGAAGAATTCCAAGCATATCTCCAAGGCTTCGCTTCGAGCGTAATCGTCGTGCCACCTTACAGGCAAAGCATGTCAAAACTGTTGAAGACGTGTCTGAACATTTCCCAGGGTGCAGCGGAAGGCCTGTTGATTGGCGGACAAATAAACATCACGCGCCTAATGGAATGGTACGGGCCCGACGGCGATCCAGCGGACGCGGTTCTGTAGGCTCGACGTCGATTCGCCATGTCAGTCAGCATATTGGCCGCATACCTGTTGGTGTCTCCGTACGAACGGCCCGACCCCTCGTTGGTACATGTGGCTGCGGAGATGGGCGCTCGGAAGAACGTGGCGCCCCTGGTACTTGCTGAGACACTCATTGGTTTGGATTTGGTAGCGACAGGTCAGACAAACACATTTGGTGGGAGTCCAATCCTGTTACAGGTAAAATCTCACTCAACTCACCTTTTTCCGGTTTTCGCACAGTCTGTTTTTACCTCGACTCTCGGCTAAGGCTGTATGGTAGCTCCTTACTTGTTTTCTTTCGCTCGGGCTTATGTGGCTCCTTACTTGTCTTTTCGCTCATGTAGTTGTGGCTATGCGACAAACTTGGATTGATCTCGGCTCCTGAAGCGGACTGGCCCCGTCTGCCCGGGCGGATGCACCAAAGGGGAATGCTGTACCCAGAAATGTCTGAGGAGGAGTGGTACACCTTCATGAGGGAGATGTCTCCGCGCGAGATCGTCTGGCGGCACAGAGCCCTGAACATCCCGGATATGGCTCTGCACTCTGTAGGTTTTGAGAGGATGGTGATTGCTGGACTGTCCAGTTTTACGTTCTACATTCCAGGTCGTATCCTGCGGCAACTGGGCATGAGCCAAGGTTTTCACCGAGCTGGGATAGAAGATTTCCACATTCCAGCTTTTACAGCCCAACATCTAGCAGGGTATGAACACAACTGGGGTTTGAGAGAACTCGGAGGAGCGGAAGACGACTTCAGCACAAGACTCAAACATCGCTATGTAGCATGGTTAAGAGAAGAGGTCGAAAGCAGACAAAACGCAGACTGACTCCTGACTCAAGTCCAATGATCTAGAATAAACTGTGAGCCCGTGAGGGCTTCTGTAGCATTTCGTTCTGTTTTTTATGCTTTACTGCTTTTCTATGGGGCTCTGCTCAGCCTATGTAATAGAAATAATAGTTTTGAATAAAAGTGAAAGATTAAGAATTTTCCCCTTTCTGGTCCAAGTGTTGAATACCACGCCGTTTGAAAGTTGAGGTACGCTCCGGAATGAAAAACCTGGATCGAGTTGATTGACTGTGACCGAATCTCACAGAGAGATTGCCTACGTATCCCAAGCTAGGGAATCAGGTCAAAACGTAGTTCAGGTTACGGTTCGACGGAGTATGACCGAGTCCCAAAGAGAGACTGCCTACGTATCCCAAGCTAGGGAATCAGGTCAAAACGTAGTTCAGGCTACGGTTCGCTCGTGTGTTTTGGCTCCCCTTTTGCGCTCTGAATTTTGCCTAGGACTGCCCTTGCAGGTTTCCAGCCTAGCGAGCTTTGATTGAACGCCTATTTATTTTTGCCTAAACTGCCCCCTTGGGTTTTCAGTCTAGCAGGCCTGCTCTAATTTTTGCTTGGGACCGCCCACCCTTGTGGTTTTCGGCCCAACGAGCTTCTCTCAAGGGTAGTAACGTTTAAGTTGATCCAGGTTGACCAGAGTGTTGAACTCGTTGCCGTCCAGATCAATGAGCTGAGCTGCCCCACCCGAGAGGATGGTCTTGATAATGTAAGGTCCCGCGCGTTTCGGGCGGAACTTGCCACGTAGATCGAAGATGGGAGCCCGAATTTCCTTCGTAACCATGTCCCCTTCAGCCAAGTCACGAGACTTCACTTTCTTGTTGAATGCCCGAGCAATCCTGCGCTGATACCCCTGAATGTGATACAAGGCACGGAGCCTTCTCTCGTCAAAGAGCATGAGTTCGACAAACCTCCCGCTAAGCCATTCGGACTCCGCGAGTTCACATTCAGCCATGATCCTCAAAGTCGGCACTTCCAGCTCAATGGGAAGGACAGCTTCCATCCCATAGACTAGAGAGAAAGGGGTTGCCCCCGTTGATGTTCGAATTGACGTGCGGTACCCCCAAAGAGCTAGAGGCAGCTGCTCGTGCCAGTCCCTGGCGGACTCTGCGGACTTCTTGATGATAGTCTCGATGTTCTTGTTGGCTGCTTCAACCGCCCCATTCGTTTGAGGGCAATAGACTGTTGAGTGATGAACTTGGATCCGGAATTCTTCGAAAAGCTCCAGCACCCTGCCTTTGAAATGGACCCCATTGTCAGAAACAAACGCCTGCGGAACCCCGTATCGATAGATGATGTTCTTTCGGATAAACTGAGCAACCTGAACCGCCGTCAGGGTCTTGTAAGATTCAGCCTCGACCCATTTGGTGAAGTAATCTATTGCCACCAAAATGAACCGATGCCCGTTCGAAGCGGAAGGCCTGATCATGCCGATAACGTCGATACCCCAAACAGAGAAGGGCCAAGGCGATGTCATGCCAAATAGCTTAGAAGGAGGGACATGCATGAGGTTGGCATGGATTTGACACCTATGGCAGCGGCGCACGTAATCCACACACTGAGATTCCATGGTAGACCAAAAGTATCCTTGTCGTAAGATTTTCCGGGCAAGCATGACCCCGCTCATGTGAGGGCCACAAATTCCCTCGTGAATTTCCTCCATGATTTTGATGGCCTCAGTGCCGTTGACGCAGAGCTTATGCATCCCGCAGTGAGATCTCCGATACAGTCTCCCGCCACAGATAATGTACTGAGCGGCCATTCTTCGGAGCGCCGCTCGATCCTTTTTGGTGGCGTCAGCCGGGAACTGACCACTCTCGACGAAGTTCTAGATGTCGTGATACCAGGGTAGGCCGTCATCGACATCATCGACGGCGTTGACATATTGATAAGCAGGCAGGTCCCGCTGTTCAATTAGAATGGGGCGAAGCTTGATACCAATCGGAAGCTCGATCATGGAAGCCAGAGTTGCTAGAGCATCAGCGAACTGGTTCTTCATCCGAGGGATGTGCGTGAAGGTGACCTTGTTGAAACGAGGAATGAGATCCTCCAGGTCTTGGTGATAAGGCTTTAATCTGTCCTCTCGAACTTTCCAGTCCCCGTTAGCCTGAGAAACGACAAGGTTGGAGTCACTAATAACCTCTAGCTTTTCAACACCGAGTGTAAGAGCAGCCTCCATGCCAACAATGCAGGCCTCATATTCAGCTTGGTTGTTTGTTACATCGAAATTGAGTTTGAATGCAAGCGGAATATGAGCACCATCGGGGGTTATAAGCAAAACCCCAATCCCGTATCCCTTCTGATTGGCTGCCCCATCAAAGTAAAGAGTCCAGGTGTCTTCGACAACTGCCATCACTCCTTCATCCGGAAATGTAAAATCTGAGTCCTCTGGCCCCTCGACGGGATGATCAGCCAGAAATTCGGCGATCGCACGCCCTTTGACAGATTTTCTAGTGACATATTCGAGGTCGAACTCTGCGAGCAACAGCAACCAACGTGCTAACTTACCAGTAAGCGCAGGTTTCTCAAACAGATATTTGAGAGGATCCATTCGAGAAATCAACTTCACTGGGTAAGCCAGCATGTAGTATCTTAATTTCTTGGATGCCCAAACAAGAGCCCAACACGTTTTTTCGAGAGCAATGTAGCGTTCTTCAGCGCCAACCATCTTCTTACTCAGGTAGTAAATGGCCTTTTCGACTCCCTTTTCTCCCTCTTGAGCCAACAAACACCCCATAGACGAAGGGTTCACGGACAAGTAAAGTATCAAGGGTTTCCCTGGCATCGGTGGCATCAAAACCGGAGGGTTCTGCAGATAGGTTTGAATAGAGGTGAAAGCCGCCTGGCACTTGTCCGTCCAAACGAACGGAGTATTCTTCTTCAATAGACGAAACATCGGCTCGCAAGTTAGTGTCAACTTGGCGATGAATCTGCTGATGAACTGCACCTTTCCCAAAAAGCTTCGCACTCCCTTTTCAGAATCTGGTGGCTTCATCTCGAGGACTGCTTTGATTTTGGACGGGTCGACCTCAATCCCACGAGAAGTGATCATGAAACCGAGCATCTTACCAACCGTAACCCCAAAGGTGCACTTCTGAGGATTTAGACGCATGCAAAACTTCCGTAATCTCTCGAAGAACTTCCTAAGCACAGGAACGTGACCTTCTCGAGTTTTGGACTTGGCGATCATGTCATCGACGTAGACCTCGACTTCTTTGTGCATCATGTCGTGTAGGATGGTGGTAGCAGCTCGCTGATAAGTGGGCCCAGCGTTCTTCAGTCCAAAAGGCATGACCAGGTAGCAATAAGTCCCCCATTCAGTGATGAACGTGGTTTTCTCGCGGTCCTCGGGCGCCATAAGAATTTGGTTGTAGCCAGAGAAGCCATCCATGAACGAGAGCAAAGCGTGCCCCGCAGTGTTGTCCACAAGCACATCGATGTGTGGCAAGGGGAAATCGTCTTTGGGGCTCGCTTTGTTCAAGTCCCGAAAATCAATGCAAACTCGAATTTGGCCATTCTTCTTAGGAACAGGGACGATGTTGGCAACCCACGTGGGATACTGAGAGACCATGAGAAAGCCAGCGTCAATCTGCTTGGTAACCTCCTCCTTAATCTTCTGGACCCAATCTGGCCTCATCCGTCGGAGCTTCTGCTTCACAGGCTTAGCATCCGGGAACAAAGGAATGTGATGCTCCACGATCTCGGGATCAATTCCGGGCATATCTCGATGGGACCATGCAAAAACGTCACTGAACTCGGTGAGCAGCTCCTTGAAATCACGATGCTCCTCTGGCGAAAGTGTGGAGCCCACTTGAACCATCCGGGGATCGTTTTCATCTTTCAAATTTATAGAAACTATTTCTTCTTTTAATGGCTGAGCATGCCTTTCGTCTTCCCTTTCGATGAAGGCACGGATTTCCTTGGGAATGTCCCAATCGAAATCTATCCCCTCATCGTCAGGGTCGACACAGTTTATATAAAGATCATTGAAATAGTCAGAAGATGCTTCGTTCATTTCACAAGCCCCTGAAGGGTCACCAAGTACAAGAGAGTCAAACTCGAAATAAAAGCTATGACGTGGAGGGCCTAGAGGCACAAACTCCGACTCAGAGCTAGACTTAGAGGACGGGACAGACTCTGACTCTGACTCTGACTCAGACTCAGACTCAGACTCTGACTCTGACTCTGACTCAGACTCAGACTCGGACTCAGACGTGTCGTCAATGCAAGTCAGGCGTGGCCTAAAAATGCAATTATTCAAAGAGCCCTCGGCTTTCACAATGAGAGAGGTGGGATCCTCGAGGGCGTCGGGCCCGAGCATGAGCACTTCGGCCTCTTCAGCTTCCCCGGCCAAACCCACTTGGGAGAATTCCTGAAATAGCAGCTCCAGATTTCCCTGATCGATAGATCCCAGCCAGTCAGTCTTGGTCTTCACCTGATTAAGCTTCCACTTGAATTCTTCCTTTGCTGGTTCATCATCACTGCTTGACCAGGTGTCATCAGCGAAAACCTCAAACCCAGGCAGCAGCTCCCCGGTTTCAGAATGAACGAAGGGCTCAGCCTGCCCGGTGTAAGTGGCATTTCCGACTTCACGCACGAACTTGGGACCGCTGCAGAGGATCCGAGGTTTTCCCATATATTTCCTCCGTTTGGCATCTTTGGCAGAGGCGATATACCCCAAACCAAAGCGGCCCTCGTTGAAAGGAAAAGTAGGGAACTCCGGGACCCCTTGACGGCGAGAGCCTAAACCAATGCCTGGAAAGTGAGACATCCTTCTCATAATGTCCAGCGCGACAGAGCTTATGAGGAAATTTCCGTCCACATTGATGGCCATTACCACGCCTGAAGTATCGAAAGAGAAACCTCCAAGATCGACGTCTTCTTCGCCGTGTTGAATTCCCAGAACGGGAGTCCCGTCTTCCTTGAGCGGGCGGATGCCTGAATCCCCGCAGAT
Source organism: Rhododendron henanense subsp. lingbaoense (assembly GCA_020567845.1). Lineage (NCBI taxonomy): Eukaryota > Viridiplantae > Streptophyta > Magnoliopsida > Ericales > Ericaceae > Rhododendron > Rhododendron henanense. The sequence goes on from CM036312.1 coordinate 34,906,657, forward strand.
GGTTAGAGTACCAGTGGGTAGTCCCAGAATGACCTTTTGGTGGAGGGTAGATGGCACAGCCATGATGTCAGATCGATGGAGCCATGGTCTGCCCAACAGAAGATTGAAAGTTGCAGGAATATCCACAACATGGAACTCTACGTCCATCTCAAAACCCTCAGCATCGAGTTTGAGCTTCAAGATACCTTCGACTACGCGACGGGTGCCGTCATATGCCTTGACAGCCAGATTGGAAGGTGCCAGATCCTTCTTGGTGAGTCCCAAACAATAAGCGACCCGCAGAGGGCAGACGTTGATGGCGGAGCCGTTGTCAATAAGAACGGTCGGGACCCAGAGTCCTCGACACTTGACGGTGATGTGCAAGGGGCGATTGTGGTCGACTCCTTCGACTGGCAGGTCCTTGTCCATGAAGATCACCGTATGCTTGGAGGTTGGAGGGAGGATGAGAGATATCATCGCCTCTGGTGTGACGTCAGCCTGGACTTCAAGGCGCGATAGGGCGTGACACAGCCTCTGACGATGCTCTTTGGACGAACAGATCAGTCCCCAGATAGAAATGGCGGCAGGAATCCGCTCGAGTTGCCGCTGGACTAGATCAGGAACTGGATTGCCGGCTGACACTTCAAAAGGTGCAGACCTTGGGAAAGAAACAGGCTCGTTCCTTTGATTAGCAGGATTGGAGGAATTCCCGGCCTGCAGATTAGCAGGCTGGAAAATCCGTCCACTCCTTGTAACATTGTGAATGTTTCCCAAAGAGGGCACGAGTCGTGGGCTTTCCTTCACATCCCAGAGATCAGCGGGGACATCTCCCAGTTTGCGCTTCCCCTTGTCAGTAGTCGGTGCAGAAATAGGCACTTCCATGTCTAAACCCAAATCCTCAGCCAGATCCTTCATCAATAAGGAGTCCCAGAAGCTTAAGTCTTTCACAGCAGCCACTTCAGCAACGGGCCCTGGATTTGCAATGAAAGGGACATCCCAGAGACCAGTGTCAGCCAGGGTACGATTGACAGCCCAGACTTCGTTCCCAACTTGGACATCTACTATGTCGTTAACTTCCCACATATTAGCGGGCGGAGCGCAGTCTGTAACCATGATACTGCAGTCCCTGTTGTTAGGGTGAGGCACCTGAGGGCGCGGATTTTCCTCGTCGACAATGTAAGAACAGGGGTCATGGTCGGTGTCGGGGTTAGTATCACAAACCGAATTAAAGACCGAACCAAAGAGGGAAATGTGGTCTCCCAAAGCCCGCGGATCATCCTGGACAAGCTCATCCTCTGCGTAGTGAAGCATGTAGTCCGGCGTGGCATAGCCTTGCAGAGGGTTAGGGTCAACGTCCATGGGAGCGAACCAGGTTGGCTCAGGATCCCAGTAATACTCCGCTTCGGGAACTGGAAGCTCGATTGGATTGAACAGTTTGTACAAGGAGAAACCGTCCAAAGGGTCAAGCAAGACTGCTTCATAACCGGCCAACCAGCCATCATACCAGGCTTGATCGAATGGGACATTTCCGGGCTGTGGAGGAATCCCGTCCATTCCAAGGGTGGACCACTCGTTGAGGAGAGGAGCGGCATAGTCCCAATGGTCTGCTATAGCCCAACCAGTGGCTTGCATGTTATTATCTGAGGGAGGCACCCAAGGCTGATAGGGATCAGGAAATGGGCCAGCGACGGTTGCGTACGGGCTGTCAAGTGACGAGGCAGAGTTGATTTGCACAGCAGGGATTGACTGATGGAAGAGGGAGCTGACAGATTCTTCGGAGACAGGTGAAGCAGCTTGTGAAAGTTCCGAAGGTGCATCGGCATCAACAACTTGGCCTTCAACCAATTGTATATAAGAAACCTCGGTGTATGGTTCTATCGGGAAAGGCACGACGGGCCTGGGTTGATCGGTTGAGGCTATATAGTCAGTAGGGTTAAATATGGTGGAGCTAGGGTTGATATAAGTGGAGCTGAGAGATATCTGGCTGATGTGGGGTACAGCGTTATGCTTAGGGAGAGAGTTGGCGATGACGTTGGGTTTTTGAGGTGGTGGAGGAGTCTCCAGCGTGCCATCGTCGATGAGATCCTGGATCGCATGACGGAGGCGAAAGCAGGAGTCAGTGAGATGACCCGCTCCTTGATGGTAAGCACAGTAAAGGTTGGCTTTGAAGCTGGGTGAAGGGTTCTTGGGTAGAGGAGTTGGGTCCAGGGGCTTCAGATGCCCTGATTTGACCAACTTTTCCAAGACCGAGGATAGAGGTGCCTCGATGGCGGAAAAGCTGCGGGGTTGGTTCCGAGGTCGGTTATTCTGCGGATTTTGAACTTGGTTGACGTCCACGACGTGATTAGCAGCACTGGAGGAAGCGGCATTAGTACCGGCGGTCGCTGTGTTGGAGTAAGTCCCCGTTCCGAACAGTGCATTGGTGTTTCCAGAATAAGCCCGAGGTTTTGACTTGGGGGTATGCGAGGATTCACCCTTTGATAGAATTCCACTCTGCAGAGCGTCTTCGATGGCCAGGCCAGAGTCGAAGAAGGTTTCAAAGTTAGCGGAGGCCTGAGCTAGAACTAGGTGCCTAGCATAGTCTGGTTGGAGGTTGCGGGAAATGATGCGGAGCTGGTCCTTCTCGCTTGGGCGATCAGTCATCTGTGTGGCTTTGGCTCTCCACCTTTTGACGAAGTCTGCGAAGGTCTCCTTAGCCTCCATTTTGGTAGATTCAAGTTCCCGAGTAGTCATTTTCAGCTGGGAGTTGTAATTGTACTGCGAAATAAACGCAGTTCCAATGTCTTCCCAAGTCCTCCTCTTGGCAATGTCGAGTGACAAAAACCAATGGAAAGCAGGGCCCGAGAGAGTCTGAGGAAAGAGCTGTGACATGGCCTCTGGCTCAACAGAAAGAAGTTTCATGGCGGCGTGGTAGCTGTAGAGATGAGTCCTAGGGTCGCCGCTCCCGTCGAACTTAGCCAAGTCTGGCATTTTGAACTTTTCAGGAAGCTTGGCGTTGGGGTACAGGCAAAGGCGATCCAGATCGATCCCTCCGGCACTGATCTTTTCCGTCTTGGCAATGGATTCCTCCAGTTTGGCCATCTTGGCCATGAGCGCAACCATCTCTGGATTCTGAGTTGGTCCTTCTGGGTTTGGAGGCAATCTACCACCCGCAAGGTTCGCAGCGGGCCTGCGAGCCTCCCTCGGATTCAGGACCATGAGACGTCCTGCGTGAAGCGGGTCCGGAACTAAGACGGGTTGCTCTTGGTCAGACTCATCGTCCTCACCCTCTTCCTCGAGAGGGGGTGGAAGGCGAGTGTGGATGAGGTCATTCAGGCGAGCAATGTTAGTGTCAGTCTGAGCCGCCCTCTGTTGCATAGCGGTGATACTGTCTTGAAGGTTCATGAGCATGGTCTCCAAGGTAAGGGGTTCTGGTTGTGGTTGTTCCATTGTGATAGGCGTTTCAGAGCTGCTTGAGGCGGATACCGGGGTAGTCGGACGTCCTTCCTGTGAAGCCGGTGGTGAACCTGATTGAGAACCTGACTGAGATTCTGAGCGCTGTGCTGCTGGAGGTGAGCGCGGAGAGTCTTCCGTGATGACTGACTGGGACCGTAACCTGACAAGCCTTTGAACCGGACTCAGATGCAGACGTTCCCAAGCGGGTTTGGCAACTGGCCTTGATACTTTCCTTGGCGGTGCAATGATTCAGATCTTTGCTTGCAAGGGAAAAGGAGGTTTAATAAGGGTCCTGCAGTAACTTTAATCTAAATAAAAGACTAAAGCGGATGCAGCCAACGTCGAGAGTGTCACCCTAGACTCTAGAACCGGAAGACAAGTCTGTCTCACGACGTTTTGGACACTGCTTTTAGGCCCTCAGAATTCTTTTTGAAGATGTATCCTTGTTTGGAACGAGCGGTCCTAAAGGATGTCAAAAGGAGTCTAAACTTTTGTCCGTTTTGATGTTCGGGGTTTCAAGTTTTTGAAGCCAGAACGACTCGGTATGAATATCATGATGCCATAACCAGGTTGGCGTAAGCAGCATTGTGCTATTAGCCGGGCAGTGTAAGTGACGAGGCACTTGTTACCTTTTGGTGTAAGCATCATGGCATTTTACTCCGTGGTTCCTCGTTTTTTGTTCGAAACCCTAAACAGGTATACGGGCAAAGGTGTAGAAAAGCTTCTGATTTCCTAAAGTCCTGCTGTAAAAGGATTTAAAAGATGACAACGCGCATCAGTGAGATGCACGACTCCTCATCAGGCCATAACAATGTCCTACTAAGCCTGAAGACGGACTTGGAACAGATTGAGAACCTAGGAGCCATCCTAGACATGCTTCTACGCTGAACGAGATGTATGTACAGTTCATGCGATAAGGAAAGCAGTAACACGTAGGCATTTAGAGGGTTAGATGCAAGTAGATCTTAACCTGCGGGTACCTGTCCTAATTCGGAGAGTTCTAATGCTTTGTATATGCAAAAGGCCGGTTTTGGTTCGTAACGGGTTCCTCGGACTAGGGCCACAGATATACCTCCCGTTACCCGCGTTTTTCGCAGAATAACAGTCGAACGATAGCATGACCCATCATCGTCGAAGGTTGTCGGTCATTCGGGGTCCCCGGGCTCCGGTAAACCGTGCCGGATTGCCAAAACGATCCAACGAGGCTTATCCCACATCGATGCAAATGAGATGCTAGAATCTGATTTAGAAGAAAAAGAATCACAAAGTCGTAAAAACGCCTTTTCAAATTCGGCTCACTTTATTTAGTTCATCTTTAGAAGAAACTACGCAAGTGAACAATCGAAAAAGCCCCAGATTAGAATGGCCGGACACGAGGTCCTGTTAAATCACCGTTCCAACCTTCGGCAGCGCGAAGCTCACCGTTTTGACAGGCTTTTAAGGGATTGTTCCCAAGCGTATTAAATCCTAAGTGTGAATTAATATTGGTTCAATTTCTCCCCAGCAGAGTCGCCACTGTGGGCAGCGTGCTCTTGGAAAAAGGATTCCGTTCCTTTCGCCATTGCGGCCCTTTTTGGAAATCGAGGGAGCGCGAGCGCCGGTGGCAAGCGCTCAAAAATACAGAGTCGCCACTTGAGTTTTGAAGGTCCGACACTCAAGGAACCGTATTTCGAAGCACCTGCCGCGCTTTATTTGAAAAAGTGAAGGAAACCAGTTCGTCATAACCATATCTGGGTTCGGGAGCCAGGGTACGAGAGGGGAAGGGTTTTATGGCACCCCTCTCGCCCAATCCGGAGATCGGTCTCTACTTAGGCATTTTTATGAAAACCTTTGTGATTCTTCCTCTTTTAATTGATTTTAGCCAATTAGGGCGGGGGAACAGTTAATCGGGGATTAAAACTGTAACAATTTGCAGGATGTGATCAAATAGTGGCATGGATGGACAGCATGATGAATAATGAGTGGAATGATCTTGAAACAGCGATCAGATGCCAAAACCAGGCTCGGGGCAGATTTGCCCTGCACGATGACCAACTTGCATGCCTGAAAAGATCTGTATGCAAGTCAACCATCGCGCGAGACACACTGACTCTCGCGCGAGTATTGTCATCTCATCACAATCCCAAAATCATCCCCTTCTGGGCTCTGGAAGGACCAGTGCACACCCAGGAAACAAACCAAGCAGTTTATTAGAAGACTGTAAAATACTAATTATTACACAATACTCCAAGCAGGAGCCAAATGAAATGAAACACAACCCCTAAACAGTGGGGGTATCAAAACAGAGGCCAAGGGCCCAGTTGCCCGTGCAAGGGCCATTCATGGAAATCAGAGAACTGTCGCGCGATAGGGAGTGAATCTCGCGCGACACTCCTGACTGGACTTCCAGGAATTGCTTTGCAAGCTTGAGGTCCTGAGACAGCTTCAGGGGATCCCAAAGGCATTCCAAACTATTCAAAGCAAATAAACTAGCTGCTGTATTTTGTTTTTGCATGCATGACAGTGATCTAAAAATCAAAATGAAGTACAACAGGCATGAATACATTGCAAGACAGAAAAGGGCTAGCCTCCCTTCCCCACGAGGTCCATTCTCTTGCTGACACGAGTGTCGCGCGAGCATAGGGGACCATCGCGCGAGGGTGTAGCAGCCACGAATTCTTGTAACTTTGCTGGCTTTAGGACCAGGACATGGTATTGATTACCAGCCTTGGTCCTGTCAGCCCCCCTCAGGGATCAAAACAGAAACAGGTTAAACATTATACCTTTGCTTGGAAAGGGTTTGGGAATAGATTGGCTTGATTGATGTGACCTTGCTACCAAGAGTGTATGAACACACTAAGTTCAGTGGCTTAAGAAGTGGTTTGAGGGTTAGTAACTTTGTGCTAGCTAGTGTGGGATTTGTGAAATGAGTAATGAAACTCTTAAGCAATTTTTGGAACCCTTAACATGGAGGATGAAGGGGGGTATTTATAGGGGGAATGTAAGGACTAGTTAGGGGCCAAACAAGCCCTTAGGACCAGCCACCAAGGCTGGTCACAACTTGGTTGTGAGGCTAGCCAACAAGGTGAGAGAGTGGTTAGGGGATTGCATGGGGTTAGAACCTGCCAGCACGCCGTTCAGCTGAGGAGAACGGGGTTCCAGCCCATGGGAACCCATGTGCCAAGCAATCATCACAAGTCCAGCTGGATTCTGTGATAGGGACAGGAGGGAACCATCGCGCGAGGGTTCGGAAGTGTCGCGCGAGGGTCAAACAGTCAACAGTTTGACTTTGACTACACGTGGCAAGCTAAGTGTCGTACGAGGGACACAAAGGCTCGCGCGAGGGTCAACTCTGGCTCTAGGGTTTGACTGAAGGTTCAGAAAGGTTCAAAGGGGTTTCGAGCAGGGTTCTAAGCGTTCCAAGCCTAATCCATTCCCGATCCAAGCTCTGTTTGATCCGATTTCATCATCGGGGAAACAAGAAAATCGTAAAAATAAGTAAAACGATTGGGAGACCCAGATTGGGGTGTCTACATGTAGCTTGATGAAGTGTCCATCACACAAGCACACACCTCTCCCTCTCTCTCTCCCTCTCGGCTTACTCTCTCTCTCTCCCCCCTCCTTGGCCGAAATTCCCTCTCTCCCTCTCTCCCATTGCCTTGTCAAATCATGCTTGAAAGCATGCCAAGCATGGCTTCCATTTTTAGGTTAGGGCTTAGGTTATCATAAGGGGTTTTTGGTTTAGTCATAAAAGGAGGGACAAGTGGCAAGGCTAGTTTGTACTTTGGAAGGCTAGATTTGGTTGACTTGCAAAAAGAACAAAAGAAGTCATAAAAGGGTTGTACTTTGGTTGGCTAAAGTAAGGAGATTACTTGCATGAGTGGCCAAACACACATGCACACACTCACTCTCTCTCTCCTCCTCTCGGCCTCTCTCTCTCTCTCTCTCTCCTACTTTGGCTAAGTACATAAATATATATAAGACTATATATAGAAAGAACAAGGAAGACTAAAGGGGGTGAAATGATTAAAGGTGAATCTTACTTTCCTAGAAAGTAACTTGTCATAAAAGCAATGATTACTCCAAGCCATGTGTTCTACTTTTGGCATCTCATGATTGTTTCTATTGACCAATGGTTCTAAATTGCTAGGGAAATGTAACTAAGTCAAATGGTACTTAGGTTATGCTAACTAACTAGTTAGAAGCTAATTCTAGTTAGTCAAGTTGGATTTCTAGTCAAACGTAAATAAAATTTCAATACTTAAATACAATTATTTGGAAATATAAGACGTTTTAATAAGCACGCTTGATTTTAAAAGAATGACCGAGTCACTTGGTGACGGAAATCTATTTTATAAACATTGAATCTAATTATGACGGATTATCTGGAGTTTAGAAAGAAATTTAATAGGAATTTCAATAAAACAATTATTACAACGAGATTTTTATTTACTGAAAATCGGAGTTGTTACAGTGCCTATCCCGGACTACCACGATCCGGGCTTGGGCACTAACGCGGGTACTTCATGTGTAGGTCTTATCCATGCTCAAGATACACAACCCTAACCACCTAAACACCCAGAGTCCGATCGGAGAAAGCTCAGCCCCATAGAGGTAGTATAACTTTATGATCCTCGTTTCTCCGTTCTCTCTCATTCATCGAAGATAATACTTTTAGTTGTACCTCTCTGCTCTCAGCCTTCCTTTGATGTTCGTCCTTTTGTCGGCGCTCTATTGCCTTTAGCTCATCTAGTTAAGCACGTCTAGACGACATACCAGTCAACACGTCGACTATTTTAGATTGATTTGTTGCCATTTCTTTTCAATCTAACATCTCGAAACTCTAATTTTTTTTCTTCTTACTTTCTCGGCCTAAGTACGTACCAATTTGGTAGTTTTGATCTCTCACTTGAAGGTGGATCCGAATGATCTATATCATCAGATTCTAGGGTATGTTGGTTGGATGGAATCAAGGTTGGAATGAAATAGTCATTCCAATGACTTACTTATTCCAACGTTTAGTTCACCATTGAATAATGAAATCACTATTCACCTTAATAAAGAAATTGTCATTCCATCCAAAAAACTAAGGAATTTTTATTCCATTTCTTTGTCACACCAAAATTACTAGTGCCACTTCAACATTCACTATTGCCACACCAAAAATTACTATTGCCACTCCAAAAATTACTGCCACTCCAAAAATTACTATTGTCCACACTATTCCATTGGAGATGAGAATGACTATTCCTAAGCACAACCAAACATGAGAATGGGAATGATTATTCCATTCTCAATTCCTCCAATTCTATTCCATTCCTATTCACATTCCATTTCATCCAACCAAACGCACCCCTATAGTTGTATGAGTTGAAGGAATAGAACTTGTGGCAGTTTGGGCTGTTGGTTTCCGACTCTGCTGTAAATTCTTCCCACTCACAACTATGGCACCAAATTTTCCACCATGTATCCTGCGGAAAGTACTTACTTTCAATAGTGTAATACATGCACCAAGCTTCAGCTATCTGGGAAAAAAAAAAGAAGGCGAAACAAACATCATAAAATACAAATATACATCATAAAATTGTTTTCTTCATAAAAATCAGTACCTTGTCTACTTGGTGTTGTTCCACTTCATTGCCTCAATTGTATTTGCTCAAAACCCCACAAAACTTGTTGATTGACTTTTGTAGAAGTGACAATGAGATAAAGATACATGGTTTCTAGGGGTGAGCAAAAAATCCGTCAAACCGCGAATCCAATCCAAACCGAAAGATTTGGTTCGGTTTTTTAGTAGTATGGTATGGTTATGGTTTAAAAAAATTAAAAACCGCTTTATATGGTTTGGTTTGTGGATTTACGTTCATGGTTATGGTTCCAAACCGATCCGAACCGTATATTACATATATATAAATATATACTCCATATTTATTTTATTATGATTCACCAAATAAATATTAGAGCCTTAGTCAAGTACTTTCCTAATTAATTGATCCTATTAAATCCACCACAATATTTAGTATTTCTTCGCTGCCAGATAATTTAGACTAAACTTCTACTATATATATCATACTCATTCCTAATTTTCAGTATTTCATTTTATCAGTTTAAGACTTGAGGCAATTGTTGGTATTCTACTCTTAATTAGTTGGTCCATGTTAGTGTGTTTTGGTAATTTGATTGAAATTGGTTTTAATATAAGTTTTCTTTTAATTTATCTTTATAATTTTAAGTACTTTAAATATTTTTTTGAAGATAATAGTTTCGTTCAAAGCAAACCGTGGTTTAAAACCGAAATCGAACTGTATTTTAATGGTTTGGATTGGTTTGGTTATATGCCTTTTGTGGATTGGTTTGGTTCTCTAAATTCATAATCCGTAGACATTGGTTTGATTCTTGGTTTAATATAAAATCGAACCAATCCGGACCATGCTCACCCCTAATGGTTTCTATTTGTTGAACATTCACGTGTAAAGTGAAATAACCGAGTAAACGTTGCCAAAACAATTTGATGGTCTGACTATTATTGTGCCACAGGGATCACTATGCACACAACTCACACACAGAAATCAGAGGAAAAAACTCCATTCTATACATATATATACACACACACTCACAATATATACAAAACTTGAAAAAACCTCTCCGGGGAGAGCCACAACCAGCTCCCCCTCTTAGGACCTCACCTTCTCAGACTCTCGTCAGCTCAACCCACACCTCTACCTCTCAAATACAACATGTATTTATAGGGAAAACCATGGAAGAAAATCCAAAGAGCATTGAATTGAATGCTCTTTTCATGTGTGAGAGAGAGAGTCAAGATTTGCATGCGGCAAATCTTTTGCAATCCCAGCAAATCCAGCAGCCCAATTAATGCAATCACATGGGACATCTTCAACAATCACCCCCTCACATGTGAGGTAATTGTCGAACCCGTTCAGCCCCGAGGGCGGAACCAGGAATTGATTCTGCCCTGGGCTAACCCAAAAAAAATTCGGTGGTCAAAATAGTATATATAATATGCATACGGGCAATACCGCGGATATTGCTAGTATCATCATACCCTTGACCTCACATATTGTGAATGTCCAAATTGTAATGAGTGAGAACGTCGAATATCTATTTCTTAAAGAGTTAATAAAGTGGTGTCTTTAACATGCACAATATTTAAAAAAATTCTCCCGTAAAAAGTCTTTGACATTAACAAATCTCAAAAAATGTTCCAGATTTTTTGTTGTTGTTCCATTACATATAATTTAAACCAAAAAGAGTAAGATTGTAAGAACCAACATTTTAAACCAATTTAAGTACATCAGTCAGTGCTTTGCATTAACTAAATTAGTAAAAATCTAAACACACGAGTCAATACTCTACATTTAATAACATATAAGAGCAAATCTAAACACACTAGTCAGTGCTCTACATAATAAAGAAATACTTACGAAAGCCTCGTGATTCGAGGTACTGCCGGCTGAAATCATTTGGATGGTGGGTTGGGTTGAATGGGATGATGGATTAGACTAAAATTATTTAAACTGAAATTTTACATATAGTTTTTTTTTTTTTTTAGGTAGACATGGACTATAGCCCATGGCTAGTTCCGCCTTTGTTCAGCCCCTCTACCAAGCGCCTGCTATCACTCCAAGTCTAGTTTCCAGCACTCTTATACTGAAGTGTGATATTCCTTTCGCCAAGTGATAGAACCATCTGGATTAGGATGACTCATGTTGTTGCGACTTGTCCAAAAAGCAAATTGGAGATTTCCTCCTGCGCTGTTAGGGATTCTTCTAATCTGGTGGTGCTTCCCAAATTTTCACCACATATGCAGCAACCCTCCACTACCAAATGGCCTATCGCCTTTAGAACCATGCCTTAGACATGTCATTACCGCCCATGCTTGATTGAATGTCTCTCTACTTGACTAGATCTTCTGAGGCTAAACCCATAGCGCTGTCTAGCTGCAATACCGCCACTCTAGCATCTTTCGTGTACCAGAGCACCAACACAGCTTCCCTCTGCTCACACCAAAGGCTCCATTCGCCAGATGATCTCACACACCACCTGGGAAGAGGCTAACTTTTGTATCTGTTGACACGCCGCATCCCCCGCTAAGCCTTCAAATCGAGATACATAACTCGCGAATCCGAGATGTCTTCATCACTGCTAGATCTTCATGGCCCATATCGAAGTGCCCGCATCCAAAATCGGATGCTCCTGATCCGTCATCCACGAGAACAATGTTCGCATCCCCTAGAAAACAGTGTTTGCATTCGGCCTACGTATGACCGATCTCCAGCAGAACCCAACGGAGCTCAACCAGCTCAACATATATCCCCGCATGTCTCTCTGGTATGCCTCCACATCAAAACTCGAATGACCCACTTGCCATCAACCATTATGAATTCCCAGGAAAGAATTCGTAGGGCAAAATACTGAATTTTAGATTAATGATTTATTGATTTTTTGTGGAGCCTATTTCGGGTTCCATACACAAAAATGATTTAAACTGCTAATTATTTTCAAAAATATTTTTTATTGGTTCCTGCAAAAAACAGCTTAATTTGTAGGGAATTTTTCAGAATTCTTAGGAGTGTGCTGAAAATACCCCTACCGATATCTAATTAATCTAATTTTTTTGCAGGGACCCATTAAGCTTTTTTTTAAAGAATAATGAATGAGTTGAATCATTATTGTAGGACACGAAAGGAGCCCCCAAAAATCATTAATCTATAATTGTGTTTTTGCTATGCAAAACGAAGATTGAGCAAATAAAAGGAGGGACTTCGTCAAAGGAAAGAAACAGCGCCGTTTCTTTTGTTGGCAGCAGCCGCGCGTCCCCTTGGGACAGCAGGCTCCCCATTCCGTGGCAAAATGCTAGCCGTGGATATCAGTACCTGTGATTGTATAGAGTAGATCTTGGCCACAAAATGGATGGAACTGGACATGAAAA